>CM052343.1:11992263-12016592 GCA_028455595.1 Lasioglossum vierecki
GTGTGTGTGTGTGTGTTTAGAAGAAAATTGAGATTGGAAATGTTGAAAAAAAACAAGATCAGGATCAACCAATACAAAAAAAATCATAGAAAAAGTTTCACTTCAAACATAATGAACGATCAAAAGTGACGCAAAAAGAAGAGCGTACGGGAAATGTTATAAACTATGTCTCTGTCTTTCTCATACGCTCTCCTTCTTTGTTCATTATGGAATCTTATTGTACGTAGAAAACCAGCAATTTTGGTAGGATATTTTTTTTTATCCGACCACTAGTTTAGAAGATATTCAAAGAGAAGTAGAACGAATAAGACTGAAAAACATCTTTTTATGGAGAAAGTCTAACAGTCTAGGTAGAATAAAATTGTTTGAAGGCATAAGCGACATATGCGTGATCTATGGGGAGGAAACGGATCAATGGCGGGCAATTGGAAACCCAAAAGATTAAGAAAGGTCTAGAACCGAGATATTTTAGGGATACCTAGCATATGGCAAAACGGTGAACCACTTCCGTTTATGGGCGCCCACTTTGCCCTTGATGTAGCATCACGTCGGAATGGATTGAGCTAGCGCTGAAACTCTGTAATGTGTTCTCTGGAACAACTTACTTCTTGAGCGGCAGTACAAGTACGCACTTACGTGTAATCTTATCGCGAGATAAAAGCAACTCCGCAGCTACGTATTTCAAGGAACCATTCTACCTTGTCGGCTTCAAAAAAGTGTTTTTTTCTTAATACTTATGAAGAGATTTGTAAGTAGACCAACTCAAAGGAACGTCGCAGCTTGTGGTATTAAAATGGAACGCTTCTCGTTTTCCTTGAAACGAGATTTTCCGAGTTGGTGGACACAGTACCTCATAAATACATAATCTAATTATTATTAACATCAATCCTGTATTTGCAACATTATATTTATAAGGTTTAAAACAGAAACCAGTTTATTGCAAGTATTGTATTTATTTATCTTTTTATGGTGTGCATATGATACCGAATTTACAGTTATAAAGTTATAAAAGTTCGAGTTGCTTACACGATGATTAGCATTGTGATTACTGTATATTATTTTATACACTTCAAAGCCAATTTATAAGATCTCTTATAATTCAAAACATTGCTTCAGAAGATGTGTCCTATTTTTATTTCTAATTTTCCAAAACTAAGACAGTTAGAAAATTTTTATTTTGCGTAGAAAGCTAACTGTAAGGGACTGATGTATACATATATACTTCTAGTATATTCTTCTAATTTCTTGTGTATTCTTGTTTATTCTTGATTATATAAGTACATTCAAGTACATTCAAGTATATTCAAGTATATTCAAGTATGTTCAAGTATGTTCAAGTATGTTCAAGTATATTAAAGTATATTAAAGTATATTAAAGTATATTAAAGTATATTAAAGTATATTAATTTATATTCAAGTATATTCAAGTATATCCAAGTATATTGAAGTGTATAACAAGTGTGTAACACTTTGTACTAATGATAATGCTGCATCTATTCAAACTTGATCCAATTTTTATTATATTGTGTGTTGCAATAAAGAAGTCTATTCAATGAAGAGAGGCTTATAATTCAGTAATTTGGAAAGAAATAATGGAGTAGTGCCACGTATTATGTAGTAGTTGTACTCGCGCGGTAGTTTTGGCCGTTTAAATGAAGTTTTAAAGTATCAGGCGGTAAGAGGTTAACACTCTTTTGTCTAGCCTACGGAATAAGAACACACGGCCAAGTGTCACGTCAGCACACACTTCGCAAAGTGGTTACAACGCGTAAAGTTTATTTTCGGGAGCATTGTCGCACCGCGCCTCGCCGGTCGAGCACGTGTTCGAGAGGAAGCGCCGCGACGAACACGAGTTTCCACTTGGCGTCGCTTCCTCCGAAGTACACAGTTGTCACGTGCGCCGCCACAAGGCACGGCGGCGTTTCGATCAGCATCCCTGCCACCCGTTTCTGTCCACTTAAATTACTCTATAGGGCTCGTCTATTAAGAGCACGCGAGAACACCGAACAATTACACGCGCCTCTTTCCTGTTATCTTTCATCCGGTACGCCAATCGATGTTCCGACAAAAACTGAGATACACTCCGGGACAAAAAGATAGTACACTTTAAAATTAACGTAATATTTATGATAATATTTACAAACGAAATACGGCCAACTTCGTTAGCTCACAAATACTTCTTACAATACTGAAAAAAGCGTTTGTAAAAATTAGTTTAAAAGAACGCTATTTAATTTTTAAAGAGTTACATGGAGGGCCAAATTATTCATACTTGGCCGCTACCTAACATCTTTCATGGCCATTGGTTTAGAAAGTAACGGCCAAGTTTGAATAATTTGGCTTTCCATGTAACTCTTTAAAAATTAAATAGCGTTCTTTTAAACTAATTTTTACAATCGCTTTTTTCAGTATTGTAAGAGGTATTTGTGAGCTAACGAACTTGGCCGTATTTTGTTTGATCTCACAACTTTTTACGGCCATAGAGAACTTGGCTCCTATTTACAGAATGTTTTTGTTGGGATTTCATCTATTTTTGTTTAAATATTCAAAAGACTACATAGGTCATGTGGTTCGGCATACACTATGTGTATAATATTTATTTATTTAACACTACAATCAAGGTTTCGTTTGTACACACTCTTGCAAAATACCTCTATAAAGAGACACAAATGAAATTGATTGAATTTCGCCCGTCCATACAATTTTATTAAAAAAAAAATTTTTAAGAAATATGGAAGGACAAAATGATAGCTCATTTAACATTTTGTTTAACAATAAATCAACGAATGATATTTAATGCTGAACAGTTTGTGGCTCCTCCGTTACATTTAATAAGAGCCGAGGGCAAAGATTTACAGAGTTTTTTAATAGTATTTTGCTCTGATTGCTCCCACTCATCTAAAATACATTCTTTTTAATTTGGCAATATTTCAAAATTGTTGCAATTGGCGATATTGCCAATAATGTTGAGGTCGGGTGATGAGTTGACCTTGCTGACAATCCTAAACGCGAATTTTTTCGCGAGAAAACTATTCTTTTACTATTTTTGCAGTGTGTGCTGGGGCATTATTCTGCTGAAAAGTATATTTCTCTCCAGCAATTCTGGTCGCGTACGTATTTGTTCGTTCTTTAAACATTTCCAAATACATTTTGCTATTCATTTTTCCTTTTATTATTTTACCATAGTACCTGATCCCGCACCAAATCATCACACTACCACCTCCCATTTGTCGACGACTCAAAGACTGTTCCCCTTTTCGCATATCGTGAAAATAGTAACTCAGACCATCAGGTCCATCTAAGTTCAACCTATTTTCATCCGTAAATATTACTTAATATTTACTATTTTCAAAAACTCCAAATCTTTGGCCAAAAAGAATGATGACTCTTATTAAATGTAAAGGAGGAGCTACAAACTATTAAGCATTAAATATCATTCGTTGATTTATTGTAAAACATAATTTTAAGTTAAATGTGCTATCATTTTGTCTTACCATATTTCCTTACAAAAATTTTTTTTTAAATAAAATTGTATGGATTGGCGAAATTCAATTCAATTTCATTTGTGTCTCTTTATAGAGGTATTTTGCAAGAGTTGACATTTTCACCTGCATTTAAGTAATTAATTTATAAATTTTTACACATATCTTTTAGCACTATTGCCAATTATAATTATCCGAAATGCATCTTGGAACGACTAAAATCAAAACCTACAAATCGCACCAACAAAAAAAAACAAATCTTACCTTTTGATTAGACGTGCGTGAGACGTTGCGCGTGTTGCTGGTGAACCATCTTGGTCTGCTCCTGTTCCCACCAGCTGACTACGTCCATGAATTCACCAGAGTCTGTGATCTCCTGTTTATAATAGAGCGCACCGGAGAAGGTTTCCGGGCTGGCCGCGAAAACGGTGGCTGCACCCTCTTCACTGTCTCCTCCACTGTACGGCGACAGGATTTGCGGCTCTAGGTTCTCCTCGTTCTGGCCGTAATACTCCGAGGGTGGCGATGCTACCGAGTTAGGCGAGAGACGAGAAAAGTTATGCGTGCTCGACCGGGTCCTCGGTTCTAGATTCTCTTCGTCTCCCACCGAGGATGCATAATAATCGTGTGGCGAAGGAACTGCTCTTCTATTTGGTGACAACCTGCAAATACGAACAAAAATTCTACTATAGACACTCCACTGTAGAATCTATAACTCTAGATACTCTAAACATTGTAATGTAGACACTGTATACTGGATACTTTATTCTAGATTCTAAATGTTTTACTGTAGATACTAGTCTGCAGATACTCTACTGCAGACTCTCTACTCAAGATACATTATACTCTAGACGCTCTACTCTCGATACTTTACTCTAGACACTCTACTCTGGATACTCTACTCTGGATACTCTACTCTGGATACTCTACTCTGGATACTCTACTCTGGATACTCTACTCTGGATACTCTACTCTGGATACTCTACTCTGGATAGTCTACGCTGGATACTCTACGCTGGATACTCTACGCTGGATACTCTACTCTGGATACTCTACTCTGGATACTCTACTCTGGATAATTTACTGTAGATACTCTACCGTGCATAGTCTACACCAGGTAAGCTACCTGTAATCTACTATATTTTACTGTAGATACTTTACTCTGGACAGTCTACTTTAGATGCTCTACTATAAGCACTCACGACCTCTTTAAAATAGTATAATACCCATCGAAGCGAATATACCTGGACTGTTTCAGTTTCCTGTTGTCCTCGTCTTCGTCCAGCTGTTCCCCGTTATCCTCTTCGCCAGCGAGGACATCGTCCTCGAGGATCAGTCGTTCTCCGGAGCCGTTGTGACTCGAGGAAATAACACTACTTGTTGGCGAAGGTACGCACTGGCTTACGCCGACAGTACTATCGTATTCAACGCCATCGGCTTCCGCTAGTAGCCTCTGAAGGCCCCTGATATACTCGACGGCCATTCTCAAGGTCTCCACCTTCGACAGCTTCTTCCCCCTATCGCCGTAACCTGCTGCGATGTGGCTAGGAATATGTTGCCTCAACGTCGCGAATCCGTTGTTCACTTGTTTCACGCGGTTTCTCTCGCGAGCGTTCCTCCTCGCGACTGCAACCGGTGGCGGTTGCCCGTTCTTGCCGTGCTTCTTCAGCCTGGAGGGATCGTACGGTGGCAAGACCGAGTTCGAATTCATGTTGCTGTTGTTGTTATTATTATTCTTGGGGACTATTAGGTGCGGTTGGTTGCCGATGATGTTGCTCTCGTTGTCCTGGAGCGTTCTGAGAAGCATCACTTGTTCCTGATCGTTGCCGTTCAGTTGCACTCGGTTACAAAATACCGTGACACCCATAGTCGTCATCATGGCTGTTTATCGTGGGCGACCGCGACCGGGAGCCAGGAACTCATCCAAAAATTCGTTCTTCCGTTGGAAAATGTTCAACGTTAAACGATTCGTCTTAAAAGTTAGTGAATTCCGCCGCGAAAGTTATGGAAGAAGCTTGTAACGTGAGAACAGCGGAGTCGATATGGATAACTTATCGACTCTAATGCTCTTCGAGGACGAGTTTAATTGACGGAATTATAAATAAAGCGGTCTTCCCTTCATCGTCTCGGCTATCGTCGACGCAGACGGTTGGACGACTATTCGATTTGACGCTTAGATCTGGGTCAGAGGATTTACCGATCGCGCGGGACTTATTATTCTATAACAATGACGCTGATCAAAAAATATATCCAGCGAATGCTGTTTCTTTGTAAGAATATACGAACGATCGAGTCCATTCGAAAACCTCTTAAAAATTCAAAACAACGGGTTGTCGATGGTCGAAGAATTCTGTTCGATGAATCCCCACTGTTCGTTCCGATCGTGATACATGCGAAGTTTAAGCGTTAGCTGGCCAGCCGTTGGAACGCATGATAGATTTTAACTTTCAATGGACCACGGCTTTGTACCAAACGACGAAGCTGATGACCCGAACCAAGATCCAATTGTCTCGTTGCCGGTTAAGACTTAAGTAAAGCATGAGGTCACCGTCTATTCTCCTCCACTCGGTCGTCGACTTCGTTGGAAATTATTCTTCAGGATTTCTTCGAATTACCGTCGGCGTCCACGATCGCCAACGTCGGCGCTGAAACCGGCGACGGTAGTTTAAAACTTTAACAAATTCCCGCCGCACGACTCGAGGCCCGGCTCGGTTCTGTTCGAATCGATATCACAACGTTCTTGAAGGCTACGCGGTCATACGTGTATAGCACCAGAGAAAAGCACTTGAACAATTGCAAATAGAAGATTCAAACGACCTTAATGATCAGTAACGACACAAACAAACGTCGTTCACGTCTTAGCACTATTATTAAGGCACTTGCAACCAATTTTCTTGGTACGTCTAAGGTCACTCGCTGGTCGAGTATAAGGCACAAATCTATTACGGCTCTCCGAGTGAGCAAGCTCACCGAGATCGTTGCTTGGAGAAGTCGTACGAAAGTTTTCGCAGCGGCGAACGTCACACTGTCACAGTACGTCCGTTCACATGCGAGATACCGATATCTGCTATCGATCGGAGGAGAAATATTCCAAGAGGTATTCAAACAGGAGCATGGTGTTGACCCTCAATGGAGAAGCTGATTCGGGCGTTCGTGTAGCGACATATTCTCCAGGGGAAACGGACGAAAGGTGAGACAACAATGATGGTGGGGGCGAGAGCACGCGCCTCGGCCAGCGGGGCAACAAACGATCGAGCAATGTCGAGGGAGCAATCGCGCGGGATTTCCCAAGGGATTCAATTCATTCACCTTTATTTACGAGTCCTGCAATCGGATCGATCGGTCCACCTTCTTGTCCGATCGCGGCCCGACACAACCGATTCGATTCACTTCGAAAACCGCGTCACAGTTCAATTTCGAATTCCTTCGCGCTATCGAGGCCTCCTTGTTAGAGACACCTGAACCGATCGACGCCTCGGTGTCCCCGGTGTCCCCGGTATCACTTTTTCACAAAACTGTTCGCGAGGAATGCCTGCAGCTCGTGATCAGACCTCCGTGCTACGCACCGCATGGCGTCCGCGTTCAGAATGAGCGCGGACATCCGATAGATGGGTTACGTTTCAGCATTTTGCCGCAGTATAGAGTGACGAGGGGCTGGTTCACGGGGGCTGGCGGGGGGCACAGGGGGAATTAGGACCTACGAGGGACAGAAACCAGCGAGAAAGAGAAGAGGGAGCGAGACAGAGAGCGAGCGAGAGAGTGAGAATAAAGGGGAGAGAGGGAGAGAGAAACGGAAAGGGAGACGCGTGTTGTGCGAAGAGGAAAAGGTGGTGGGGATTTTGAGCACGCGCCGCAGCCCCCTCGTTTCTTCGCCCCCGGAACTGAAAAGGGGGACCCTAACCATGCGCCATATGCTGAGGGGAGCGTGTGCCAGTTGCGTATATGCGACAGCGCACGCGCGCACGCTTACTTTACGCACGGAATCCATCGGCTGGCAATGTTTCACGAGCAATTATTCTTGAAATTCCTTTATTGTACTCGCTGCCCGCGTTTATGCGAAATTTATGAAGGACGCTCTAACCCTAACACACCGATCACCGGCGCGGCGCGGTGCGACGTCTCGATTATCCTGATTCGTCTTCTTCTCTATTCTTTTTCTATCATTATTCCTACTACATATCATGCAATCAAACATCTGTTTAAAAAGATTGTGCAATATGTATGTACCTTCTGTTGTTCTAATTGTAGTCTTCTTAAACAATTTCTTTGCACATTTACTCTACGGTACATTACGACACAGCATGCAATCATTTTAAGCAGCTTGTTCTATCGGATTTTCTGCAATTTCGTGGTTTATTCGAACTTATAACGCTTTGTTATCGAAAGTCACGATTCACAGTATAATATACAATTCAGAAGATTCCAAGATTTCTGCCAAATCATTTCAATATTTGGCATAAAGAAATTCAATTTTTACTGCAATCCATTAGGTAAACCAAGTTTTATTAGGTTCTAGATCTGAGATTTGCAGAGGTTAGGAAAACAATTGTTGACGATACACTTTGATTTTTCCTATTCTTATATTATTTAATAAGTAGTTTAAATTTTTTGTAGCTTTTATGGACGCCGATGTGCCAGTGAACGTGTCGATAAAACATTTTTACATTTTAATTGATTAATGATATCTTCAAAAGTAGGTAAATGGCTAATGTAACGAATCATTATTTACATAGAGATTATAGATGATTCTTATTTTTATTATACTCTTTTCATGGATGTGGCATCTCTTCCGGCTCATCTTACAAGTAGTTTAGTTAGTTTTAAATAGCTCTTTGCACACAGTTGATGAGCACAATAGGAGAATAGGAGCAGGAGAGGATCTACTTTTCATGCGTTGCGTGTATAATGCACAAAGGGTTGTACCCGTAGGATCCAGTCGTTTTCCTTTTCTGAAAATTAGTAAAAATCAACGACCATAAATCGGATCGATCGTATTCAAGAGTATCTGGTTACGGCTTCAATCTGGTGCTTGGGTCAATCGCAGATTATGCAGATCATCCTTAAAGCACTTAAGCCTGAGAAACGCACTTTGTGATCTGCATTTTTCAATGCGACTACTTGAGTTTGCGTTTCACGTTTCCCTCTCTAAAAAAGATTTTCAGCCAGTAAAAGGATTATTTCGTTGATCCGATTCTTTCTATCCTTTTGTACATATACATTGTGCACACACCATCAGTTGCGTTTACTACATCTACAGGATCCTCAGAGGAGAGCAATTTTTTCAACGCATCTGCCGTTTGCAACGATCTCACAGTGATCTCACAGTGATCGAGATTCGGATCGGATTAACAGATAGGTATCTTTATTTGCATTCACAGATTGGAAAACTGCGTAGCTGTTCGAAACGAAATTCATTAGATAAGGTAAGAATATTTATTCTACTAGCGTTAAAAAGTTAAAAATTCTAAATTCAATGTATTTTTTTTTTGATAAAGTTAGTTTAAACTTAAAGACATTACAAATATTCCGACTTGTCGATCGTACGAATTAATAGAAATTAGTTTATGATATCAGCGCACAGGTTTGATGAAAAAATTCCAATGCTCACATGGCTCAGTCGAATTCTTAATATTATGGAGTACAATGACACACATAAAGGTTAATAATTTACACATAGCAAACGCAAAATTTCTTTTGAAGGTGATCCAGAATCGAATCGAAACGTTAATAAAAAAAAATTTATAAACTGCAAAATTGCTTGGTTTTGATTTTTTGATAAAACCTGTGCGCCGATATCATAAACTAATTTCTGTAAAGACATTACATTTGAAACTTAAAGAATATTATTTTCCATTTGTTAGAATTACCAAGAACAACATTTCTTGTAGCTCCTGTTTCTTCTAATTGATGCTGAACATTTTTATTTTATAGAAAGAGTCGCAGTCATTAATTGTAAATGTGAGTCACTGGTTTGTCAGACTGTGCCATGATCCATTCTAATGAAAATTCATTTTTAACAAATCTCATTGTACAATAAATCCTATAACTTCTTGTGCTATTTTTTTAAAAGATTCAATTATTTTGTGAAACCTATTTTTACCTATTTATACCAATTTATACCTGTAAATAGATAATAAAGTATACCCTTTGTACCTATATCCATGAAATGTATTTTTATATGAACAAATAGGTTCCTAACTCGTCTTTGGATTTTTATATTAATACTATTTTAGAAATATTGTTAAGCCATAATCAAATAATAATTTAGATAAAACTTAATGCGTTCACACTCTTTTCTAGTGTAGTTTTCGAGCATATACATACGTGAATAGGTATCTTTTGCAAAAAGCCTATAAATGTACACAGTATTAAGCAGCTGTACGATGTATACAAAAGAAAATTTTATTAACAGTGTTAGACATTTCTAACATACATTCCTTTACAACTTTCGTGAAAATATCTTCCCTTAGTTCCACGGTACGTGACAAATAGGACAGGAAAAACGACATTCAGTTCAACGCGGAAGTTTCGAGTTTCAGGGCGGTACACTTGTGAAGATCGATAATCTTCTAGGCTCGAATTGAAATTTCTGCCATGGACCGGTAAAATTTGAATCATACTGTTGGTCTGTAAATGAGAAAAACGTTCTATATACAATCTCAAACATACACAATATAAAAACAATATCAACTTGTTTCTTCCATTTCTGACCTTGCATGAGCTTGAAGGTCATTGTGTAGTAGATGGATGAATGGGTGAATTGGTAGCATTACATTTAAAAAATTGAAGGTCACCTTCATTTCTATCAAAATAATGTAAATAAAAAAAAAATGCATATTGTCATCGTGCTGCGCATGAAAAACAGTACTACTTTTTCCTCCATCATTTTTTTTCTAATATTTATTATTTACAAAAGAAATGCTGGCTAGTAATAGCCTGAACACCCTGTAAATTTTGGTTAAACAATACACCAATATAATGATATAATAATAATAATACTGTAACCGGGACGCATCTTCGTTTGACGTGCACAACGCCTTGTACGTTAGGTTCGTTCGATCATATCGATCGATAATTGAGCTGCTCACTTGCCAAATCGATTAACGCCATAAAATAGAAAATGGAGAAATTTGATGAAATAACAAAATGCCCGTTAAAGTAAAAATGGAACTAAACATTGTATAATGCTTAGTTGAATAGCCTTGGTGTAATCGTTATTAATAACACAACTTTTCGATGACTAAGGGAGTTAATCGATTTGACAAGTGAAAAAAAGTAATAACATCAAAATCAGTCTTCAAGTCATATTTGTTTATTGCAGAAACAGTTCATTAACCGTAAATAAAATTAAAATTTCAATAAGTCAATAAGTTGTGTGTGTGTGTGTGTGTGTGTGTGTGTGTGTGTGATAATAATATATAATGAGAAATTTTAATTTTTTAAATCTCACTACTGTTTTGAAATCGTATCTACCTAACATTGTAATAAAATAAATAAAAAACACTAATATTCACCGTCGTAAGTGTATTTTATGTAAAATTTGAGCTAATCATTTGCAGTTTGTATAAATAAATCATATTCTTTGTACTAATTTCAGTTTCATTTTATATTTCTATGAGCTGTAATGTATACTTACTTTGCGTTTGTGTGTGAGTACATTACGAATTTGATGTCTAATAAAATATTTCATTATTTTATTTTATTCAATATTTATTAGATGGATCTAGTCAATGTAGTTTTTCTCGCACAACCGGAATAAATTTGAAAATTTATTTCCCGCATTAAATCCTATCATAATGAAGGTTCCCGTTCGTCAAGCGTTAGTCGCAGAAAAAATATCGCCAAACAAGCTTTCTCATAATTTGTTTAAGTACGTTACCATCACGATTGTGCTGTTGGAGCGCAGGGTTCGAACGGATTTGGCCTAGATCTAGTTTATATTCTGTATACCTAAGCCTGAGAGCTACCCAACCCTATACTACAATAGGAGGGGCACGATTCAATTTATAGCGTGAAATATACGGACAACGCGCAATCCCTTACCGGGTCTCATTATAATAATAATTTGCGACCGGATTTTGCCATTAGAATTCAGGCTGGTCCCGTTTGTGCGTTTTAAAATCGATCCTCCCTACCAAACAATGTATCAATTTGAAATACGCGCATTCAGTGAACCGAATTCTTTAAAAATAAAGAGGTGTCCTCTTAGATGGGTACTACGCTTCATAAAATTCCATACTCTCATGAAGGAAAGTATTTCCCCTAATTTTTGTGAATTTCAAGCACACCCATAGTGAATAGACATTACACAGGGCGTCCAAAAGATATTCTGCTTCTTTGGAAGGGGTGATTCCGGAGCTTATTCGAAGTAACTTTCTCCTTTACAAAAATGTTCTCCGATGCTTTGTTCACGAATGTACGAAAAAAACACGGACCAACCAGAATTAACGTCTTTTTAAGAGTGTCCGAATATTAGTGGGAGTCACTGTATAAAGGTGTTTCGGTGATTTTCATTATTACATAAATTGATTGTCCGCACGATGCAATAAAATTTGTGAGTAAATCTGAACGGATGCATCGTTACCGTTTCTATATTAAACTAAAATCGACGGATTTCGATTGCTCGGTACGTTTATCGGTCAGTTATCAATGCTTATTCAGATTTAATTGTTTATCTCACGGTGTTCCGTGCACCAACTGATCTCGCTGCTTCGCCGATAAAAACATTGATTTTACCGATCGGAGTCGTAAGTTTATGAGATGACTTGATACTGCACTTTATTTAGATTGTTTTATGTCCAAATCGTACGATCGGATTCCAGCCGCGCAATCACATCGATAAACTTCGATAAAATCGTGGACCCACAATGGCGTCAATAAAGCCACGTAACATGTTGGTCCAGCAACGACAAACAAAATGAAACATTTCTAAAGGCTCGACTAATTCTTGCCACCGTGGACGTTGAACGCCGCGCGCTCTGCACCGCAACCGCTGCGAAAAAAGATATTCCCGGTAAGCAACAGTCGAGTAAAAAAGGGTCTTTCGATAAATTATTATCATCCGGATTTACGGATCCAGACAAACGAACTTGAGAATCCGATCGGAGTTACGAAGCTAAGGCCTCGTTCACACCACGTTATATATTATGGAATTTCGGTATTATACGCGGAGTATCGATACGATTATTTGGCCGTTCCGAGTTTGAGAACTTTATATGTTTGCGCGATCGGGTTTATTCAGCTCGCACGAAAACATACCCGAGCGCCCGGAACATCTCGTCGGAACGTGGTGGCGTCCTGCGACAATGCCACCGTAGGATTTTAAAATTCATCCGCGTGCATAATCCTCAGAAAGTGCGGCAACGTTCCTCGTTTTTCCCTCCTGTGCTGCGTCCCGATTCGACTCCAGATTAAACATTCTCTATTGGACTCGTCACTATACAGGGTGATTTGAAAAACGGCACCACCATCTGACCGTTTTCCCCTTACCCTTGACCTAGTGATGGGCACCATCGATAAAACTGTCGACTAAATCGATAGTAGCCAACTACTATTTTCTATCGACTGATTTTTAAACTATCGACTAAATTAGTTGAATTTTAATGGGCGGGAGTTTTGAATAGATTTTATAAGATTTACTATCAAATACGTTCACTCATTAGCTATATCGAATAATTGGTTCAATAAGAATGTGTATGTAGCATAAATAACAATTATTATACTAGAAATATTATACAATTATTAAATAACAATACTTATATATTTCATTTATATGGGAATAAAATTTTAATCTTAACCTAAAGAAAAAGTAGTATTTTATAAATATATCTATTAATAACAGCTATTTTTCTAAAAAGTTCATTAACACTTTGTCTTTATATTACAGTTACCAAAAGAGAAAAAAAGGAAAGCAAAGATTAGGGAGAAAGATAAGATTCTTAGAATTGTTAGAATTGTAAACCGATTTTTGATTTTGACCAAGAATTGCGTTTAGTTATATAGACTTGTTATTATAACGATGTACATTTTGATTTTAAACGTTAAACATTGTATACTGTAATAGTAAAACTTATTGGAGAATATAAAAAGAATATTTAAAAAATGCAGCAAATTATATTTCACATATAACCTATAATTGATTTTCACACAAAATTTGGAACAGTTAATTTTTTTAATGTCAATAATAAATATCTTACGGTAAGTCGAAATATTAGTAATTGTTAAACTAAAAAACTTGTTTATACAGTACATTTTTGAAATTGAAATTATGGAGTAAGAAATTTACAAAAATAATGGTGAATTCAGATTCCTGCACCACTAATATATTTACTATTTCTGTGTCTATAATACTGAGTGAACATTGCAGTACAGTACTGTAATCGCGATTGTATGCAATCGCTGTAAGAGTGAATGAGAGATGAGACGCATAGACGTAGGCATAGACAATAGCCCGCAATCTAGACGTAACCACTAAAACAAAATTTCAGTCAACTAAAAACTATCGACTAAATATTCGATAGTATGTAGTAACTAAATAGTAACTAGTCGATAGTCCAATTTAATCGATGGTGCCCATCACTACCTTGACCACATATACATACTTGTAGATCCGGCTTCAGCTGAGACTAGCCATGTTCCAAGATTACATCATCTATCAGATCACGGTTGTGGACAAAGAGCTATACCAAGAAAAACGTCCTGTAAACAGGAGCCAAGTTCTCTATGGCCCTAATAAGTTGTGAGAAATACCTGTTGCAATACTGCAAAAAAGTGTTTGTAAAAATTAGTTTTAAAAAACGCTCTTTAATTTTTAAAGAGTTACGTGGAAGGCTAATTTATTCAAATTCGGCCGTTACTTTTAAACTAATGAAGGTTGAATAAATTAGCCCTTCGTGTAACTCTTTAAAAATTAAACAGCATTCTTTTAAACTAATTTTTGAAATGATTTTTTTTAGTATTGCAAGATGTATTTCTCAACTAACGAACTTAGCCGTATTTTGTTTGATCTCACTACTTTTTACGGCCATAGAGGACTTGGCTCCTGTTTATAGGATGTTTTTGTTGGGATTTTATCAATTTTTGTTGAAATTTTATCAATTATCAAGTAGGTATTGCTTTTATCCATGATTCATTAAATCCTAAATATTTTTTCACTGTTGCCGAGATACCGCCATTTTATTGTTTTGGAAAATTCAAACGACTACCTACGTCATGTGGTTGGGCATACCCTGTACACTTTGAGTTAAGTCTTTTGAAAATTTCGTTATTTTTCTTTTTTTTTTGACGTATAAAATTTCAAACTTTGATAATTACTCCTCCTATGGTTTGTTCTGGTAGACCTATGTACCAAATTTCAAGCTTGTAGGTCAACGGGAAAGAACGCTATTTAATTTTTCAAAAGCTGCATGGAGGGCTAAATTATTCAAACTTGGCCGCTACCTAACACCTTTTATGGCCATTGGTTTAAAAAGTAACGGCCAAGTTTGAATAAATTAGCCCTTCACGTAACTCTTTAAAAATTAAATAGCATTCTTTTAAACTAATTTTCAAAATGATTTTTTTTAGTATTGCAAGATGAATTTCTCAACTAACGAACTAGCCGTATTTTGTTTGACCTCACTACTTTTTACGGCCATAGAGGACTTGGCTCCTGTTTATAGGATGGTTTTGTTGGGATTTTATCAATTTTTTCTAATTGTTTTTTTTTTCATCAGTATTTGTTGATACTTCGAGTCTAATAAAACGTATATATATGTATGTTTTTATTTGAATACAACCCCTTTAAGCTGTAAAATTTCAAACTTTGATAATTATTCCTTCGAGTGTTTGTTATAGTAGACCTATGTACCAAAATTCAAGCTTCTAGGTCAATGGGAAGTACCCAAAAGGTTTTGATGATCTGTCAGTCAGTCAGTGACAAATTTAGTGATTTTTGAGGTCCTATATCTCGGAACCTACTAATGTTGGAAAATTATTGTTTTGTCAATATTGAGACATGTAGCATTTAACAAATGTACGAAATTACATTTCTCCATTTTTAGGTAGTGCGAGAACTTGGCTGGTGCACTGCTGTGCATCTAGATGAACTAATAATATTTAACCATTTGCACTCTCAGAGCTAGTTGAACTAAAAAATTAAACATTTCTTACGACCTGGAATACTTTCATTCCCTATCATTTTTTATATTTTATGGATATGAAATTGGTATAATACCTTACAAATGGACTGCAATTATTAACATTTAAGTATTGTGTGAGGCATATCAATTTCCTTTACAAAGAAAAAGATTAATATAGATTGAAATTATTCTTGGTCGAAAGAAACGTTTAATTTTCAAGTTGAAATAGTACCGAGTGTGCAAAAGGCTAATATTGTTGAAAATATGTATATTAATTTACTTGAAATCGCAACAATCCCAAAACGCGAATATAGCAGTTTGTGTGTAATTTTCACATACGATTCTCTTGAGAAGCCTTTTTAGAAAGCTAAATATTACGTTTGTTAATTCTTTTTTATTTCGAGCCACATCCATTACAGAGGCCTTAGCAAGTACTTTTATGCAAGCGCGTATATCATTTATTATTCAAGAGAGAGTAAAAAAGGTTGGCAAGAGGGGATGTGGGAAGTCTTAGAAGATAGAGGGGGGAAGGAGTGGAGGAATGGAGTGAAGGAATGGGTGGAAAGAATGGGATGAGAGAGCAGGAATCGGAAACGGAGGTCAGAATTATGTAAGATTATATAAAGTTAATGTAAATAGCGTTTTTTGTAAATAGTTTTCTCTCTGTCTCTCTATCTTCTTAGTTTAAGCGTAGATATAAGATAGTTTGTAAGTTAGAATAAGTTAGGTTACGAAAAGTGGAGGTTAAATGTGAAAGAAAATGCTAAGGAAATTGTAACCTTAAAGAAGTCAATAAAGTTATACATTCAAGAGAGTAGCGATTTTTGAGGTCCATTATCTCGGAACCTACTAATGTTGGAAGATTAATATTTTGTTAATATTGAGACATGATAGCATTTAATTTTAAGCGCGATCAACCTTCCTCTTTAGAATGAGCCCTCACACAGCACGTAACATGCTCGTATAAGGACAAACAACAGTTTCCCGCAAACACTATTTTCACTTGTTTTTCTAGTAATATTCAGGGGGTACAGTACCCCCCTCAACACTGTCGGTATCAAATGTTCTGCACTTTTTTAAATTCACCATTACTGGTGAATTTATATTAAGCAGGATTCTAATTTTGCTTGAAAATTATCATTTCGATAGGACATTACACAAAATACTCTGCACTTTCCCCCGAAAATGGTCATGGAAAAATTCCGTAACAATACTTATGCTTAAACACAGACGCTGTAAAAACACAAACGACGTGGTTCTCAAACTTCATTGCGAAATCTGGATCTTTCGACAGTTGAATTTAGTCGATAATGCTCGTCGCTGAATATAATTTAACATAACCAAATGTGAACGCTGCAAGGACGTGAGAATTCTAGTGATTTTAACTAGTGAGTAATTGTGAAAGGTTAGCCAGCGAGTAACCCTGAATAGCATAATCTGTTGCTTCTTCGCGATAGTGGTCACGATGGAAAGCACCGCGGGAGCCTGAACAGTGAAAAAGCGATAATAACGAGTGGTTCGGACTATATACGCTGTGACGGTGTGTGAAGCGACGGATGCGAATAGTCAACAGGGTCCTAGGCACGTTAGAGGGAGAAAGGGATGGATAAAGCTGGGCAGAAAGGGGGTGGGCCGGTGCGGGCCCTTTGTTGGGACGCGTGCCCTTGCACGTGTGCACGACTAATGCATACGCACTTCTGTTATACACCATGCCATGGCGCAGGGGCGGATTTCAAAGCCATAAATTCTTTTTTCAAATCGTTGTCGCTGCCGAAACTTCGTTAGCATCGCCCGTGAAAGCAACAAGTATGCCTGCGATCCGATTTCAACGGAAATAATCTATATTTTTTTTTAATGAAAATCTCATATGAGATTTATTAAAACATAATGTATATTACATTGTAATACAAAGTATAACAAAAGGAAAGCACATTAGGAAAAAGCAAACAACATTATTAACAATAAAGGAAAAAAGAAAAGAAAAAACCCTTAGACACGTAAACTACAAGAATTTAGAAACGCTGTCATGTAAACGCACGCCCTAAAGTTAGGTTTGGCCACGAAGCAACCTACATATAACGGCAACTGAAATCCTATTCTAGAAAGATTTCGGATAAGTTTTATCCTTTGCTCATTATATAGATCGCACTGCCGCGAAATAATCTATATTCTTTCGAAATGCGAATAACAATTAACACTTCCCCGACCGGACGTTTATAAATTTTCCTTTAAACGAGCATTAGCAGCACGTTAGTTGTTTATTGTTAAATCTGTGATAGGGCTGTTACTTTCCTGAAGTTTCCACTCTCCAAAGCTTTGAAGTTTTCCAAACGCTCGAAATTTCAGTCTTCGAAACGTATGAAGTTGTAACTTACGAGTTTCATATGTACCATGTTTTAATAAATGGACTTTTCGTAATTAAACGAAATTTAAAAAATTCCATTCTATTAACAAATTTTGTGATCAAATCACGAATGTACTTAAAAATAATACTTTGCAAAATTTGAATGGATTTTATTAAATTTTTTAAATTCTTTGAAATCGGATATCGCCGGCTAAATAAAAAGAAAGGCAAGATAGGCATGGTGCTTAACATGTTAATAAAAACTTTGATAGATTTTGACAGAATATAATCGCTGTAACTGTAAAAAATACAATACGGCAAAGGGTTGAAAGAATGGTTGAAGGTAAAAATATATACATATTAGCAATATCCAAAATGGCCGTTGACTCTTCTTAATGAAAAGTAGTACTTGTTGAAAAAATAAATCACATGTCCTCTGAAGCATATTTCCGACATCAGGGTTAGGTTAGGTTATTTGCAGGCAGCATTTGTTTCATCACGATGGCGGTAGCAGATTTTTCTTCTCGAAGTTGGAAGTTCGGATGAAAATAATCTACAGCGGAGGTTGTTCAAGTGATCGGCATCCGGCTAGAGTCTGGCTCGCTTGATTATTATCATTAGTCACGTACCCTCGCGCAGAATTTTGTCGCATATGCGTCATATTTCTTCGCCGAAGTCTGGCTTCTGCTTCGCGGTGGTATTTTAACCGTAACCGCAAAAAACTCGCGTTAGATCCGTTCGCGTGAATTAAACCGTATAGCTTGGACTACGTCGTGCAAAAAAGGACGCGCTTCTTCTGCTCGTTTTGCGGTCGGACAAATCCTGGGAGAGGAAACGCCTCAGATTTTTAGCTTCTGCCGATTCGTGACTATGCCGACCGATTACTTCGCCGAAATCAAATGGTTTTAGGAATGTTTACTGTCTTTGAAGTTACACGAGGTTCCAGTAGGTAAATGGTGAATACATATACTCCATGTTGAACAGGTTTCCACCAATTAAACATATGTTACTTATGTTAAAAAGTTGTAATGTAGTCTATGAAACAGAGTTGTGCTAATTCAATTACATTGTAATTCGATTACGTAATTGAATTACATTGTATTTCAATTAATAGCAATTCAATTATGTCGTAAATGAATTACTATATAATTGAAATACAATGTAATTCAATTACTAAGTATTTTAATCAGATGTGTGATTGAAATACAATATAATTAAAGGTGTGCCGTAGGCACATCACGAGCAGCTAGTAAATTTATAAATAATAAATTCCTTTTGTTTAAAACCTTCACATGGATTTTTCAACCTCTTCTTGCCTGTTACTTCATTTTTCATAATTCAATTGCAATGTATTTTATAATTGTACTCCATTGAAATTACGAATTACATTGTAAGTTAAATGAATGAAGATCTGATTTATAAATTACAATGTATTTTATAATCGTACTCTATCACGAATGTCGATTTTTAAAGCTACCACCTGTGGTTTGTATAACAGCACGTGTTTAATATCGATGGACGTTTTCAAATTTACCACCATATATTAATTTAAGAACGGTCGATCTTTATGTTTAGACTAGTGTGTCTATATATTCAGTTTTCAATATTTTCAGTTTTTGTTCAAACGTCCACTTTGACCGCAATACGTTCTAAACCAGCAGCAAATTAGTTTTTCAATGCACAATTTACATAACTAACATTATTATAGCAAGTATGTATGAATATCCTTCTTGTTCAATTTCAATTCACCTATTCTACTTATTTTATTATTATATATTTTTTCTTTGTAGACGTAATTTTTTCTTGGAAAATGGTTCAAAACTGAACCGGAACCGAATCATTAAATTAAATAACTCAATGTTGAACTTCGTTCTGTTAATTTAAATCGTTTTTGTTCTTCCCTTTGAGGATATTCGGTATTGCTTTTCATCAGTGACCAAGAATAACAGTTATTCTAAAATTTTCTACGATAGAAATCATTGATAAAAATCAGTTGATTATGTTAATAACCATATAAAATAAAAAATTTTATATGGTTGATTTCTCAATAATCGCATCCAGCATATTTTTAATAAATTTATTGTTTCTTCGTTTGAATTACTTATCCTTTTAAAAATTGCATCCTCCAGAAATCTTGTCCATACGAAACCCTCTTTTTCCATTTCTTTTAAAATAAAGTTATTACCTTCCCGGCACTTCTTGATAACATTGTAATAATCTTGGGGACAAACAGTGTATTGGCGTAAATTTCATTGATTTTTGAGAAAGTTGAAAAAATTGAGTTTCAGCCATGTTTTTGCGATTCTGAGGCACTGTGCGTTGATGTCTGGCGACAATGCGCGCGAGCAAGTGTGAAACACGTGCGTCCATACTTAAACGTATATTAAATGAACGGTATTTCATACGGTTTACCATCGAGAAGGCTCGAGTCAACTGTTATCGAGAATCACCTAGTGCCGCAGGGTCCACTTACGACTTACAACCGCGCACGGTACAAGAAAGAGAGACTTCCATATCGATTGGAGTCGCGTGGCCGAAGCGTGGCTGCTGCACCGCCTCTCTTTCTCCAACGTTCCACACGTACCACTGGTTTGAACGAGATGGTGAAATAAGGAACGGACGACAAAGATGCTCGACCAGACGGCTTGGGAATCGGCGAGGGAAGAAGAAAGAGGGACGAACGTTTCAGACACGCTTCGTTCGTGTGCCTGAAACGTCTGACGCGAGACCAGCTGCCCTTTGGCGTGCTGTTTCCTCCAAACGGAATCTCGTTTGGTTCACGACAATGCGATCATCGTCCTTCTCTTCTGACAACAGAAAGTTTAAAGGGAACGGGACAGGGTGCTCTCTTGGTCATTCAAACGAACATCTGATCGACAATGCACTCACATTATCCAACGAAAATAGCCTCCTCGGACCATTCAATTACCTTCCCTTCGATTAAAGCTTGCGGTCAGATATCGCGAAAGAAATAATCAGATACCATCGCATCGACCCCCGCTAATGGACACCGCCGCAACACCGCAACACGCTTGACAAACCCAATCTTACCTGGAGACATTCACCAGCCCAGACCTAAGGAAAATAGTTGCTCCCTCTGACCTATAATACATTTATTGTGTAATAGTGGCAGTTGATGAATTTCATTTTTGTCCCATAATCATTGTATAGATTACACTAAACGATAAATGCAAATAATTCGGGACTTTTCAATAATTTCGTTGCTACATTTTAAACTTGTTGATAGGATAAGAGCACCCCAGATGCTTTCTAGTTTATTCTGATGATGATTGTGCCTCTGATACGAATCAATGTATTGTTATTTAATATTTAATAACAAAGCTAGAACTGACAGACAGATATCTAGGTGCACGGTAGTGCAGCAGCCAAGTTCTCGCACTACATCCTTTTACACGAAACAACTTAGCTGTTTTTTAGAGGTTTGTAACTCGGAACTGGAAACAGATGGAGAGCTGTAATATTGTACACTTGTTAAATGCTATCACGTCTAAATATTGACAAAACATTAATAGGTTCCGTGATATAGGATCTCAAAAATCGTTACATTTATCATTGACTGACAGATCATCAAAATCGTTTTGAGTACTTCCCATCGACCTACAAGCTTGAATTTTGGTACATAGAACCATCATAACAAACACTCAAAGGAATAATTATCCAAGTTTGAAATTTTAAAGCTTAAAGGAGTTGTATTGAAAAAAGATAATATAACATACATAAGTATACGTTTTATTAGCTTCGAAGTAGCAACAAATACTGATGAAAAAACAATCAACAAAAATTGATGAAATCAAAACAGAAACATCCTGTAAAAAAGTTGTGAGATCAAACAAAATATGGCCAAGTTCGTTAGTTTAGATATAGCTGTTGCAATACTAAAAAAAAGCGTTTGTAAAACTTAGTTTAAAAGAACGCTATTAAAATTTTAAAGAGTTACATGGAAGGCTAAATTATTAAAACTTGACCGCTACTTAACACCTCTTTTATGGCCATTAGTAACGGCCAAGTTTGAATAAATTAGCCTTCCACGTAACTCTTTAAAAATTAAAGAGCATTTTATTAAAACTAATTTTTAGAAACGCTTTTTTGCAGTATTGAAAGAGGTATTTCTAAGCTAACGACCTAGCCGTATTTTTTTGATTTCACAAGTTTTTAGAGCCATAGGAACTTGGCCCCTGTTTACAGGACATTTTTGTTGAGTTTTAGTGTACTGATATCATAAATGCACTTTCGTATAAAATTACCGAGTACATTTCTGCATTCGCACTGTGCACACTACTACACACAATATGATAAAAATTACACCGGATGTAAGTGCGGTTTTGTCCTTTTTATAAAGGAATATCCCCTCATGTGGAATCGACAAGTGGAGATATCGGACCAAGTTTTGAATAATTTTTATCGGATAAACAATGTGTTTCAGAGTTGCTTTTACACCTAATCTTACTAACTCGTTGTCTCCTCGTAACGTCGTTTTGCGTTCGTTGATTTATAGTTCTACATTTGGTCGCTACGACAGTTTAGAAAGCGAGGAATTATTACATGAAGCGTACGTAGTGGAAAGAAGAAACGGTCGAATTGTAACAGTTAATAAATTGCATAAACGTGTCACGCACGGGAGAAGAATAAAAGGACGAGCTAAAAATATAGCTCGGATTTTACGCAATGCCCTTTAACGAGCCCGAGTCATTTGCACTGATTTGAAGCCAGTTTATTCGTGAACGACGTCGATAGTGAAATGCAATTTCGTGCATGGTGACTTGCAGGTACCTCGTTGCAATGCAGGTGAGAGCGGCTTGCACCTGGGTTCGCCGAAATTAACCAGCATGCAAACGACGATCGCGCGGACGTTTCATTCAAAATACAATCGACTCGAATAATTAACTAATTAAATAATCGCGGTTGTTGTTGTTGTTATATATTTAAATTTTACCGGTGCTGTCCCGAAATTTGCGGTTGCGCAATGTCGCCGAGCAGGAACACGTTTTCTTATCGCACTTGCCGGGAGGCGCGATTACGGATTTTAATTAAAGAACAATTCGCTAGACAGGGATTCTGGATCTCCAACCTGAATTTGTTATTCAATCGTTTCACACGAACTGTAATTTCAGGCCTGCTCCTTTCTTAACAATAATGTAGATGTACAGTGGTTCTGTGTTTCTCAAACTAGTGATTAGTGAAATTTATGAATTTATCGCAAAAATGAATAGGTACAATTTAAAAGAGAATTATTATTTCGAGAATTATTTTCAACTTATTAAAATTATTATAGAAAGAAGGAACCTTTTCTTTGGCACATGCTTTTTACAATTCTAGTCTATTAGTTGTATACAATGGTTATATAATAATTCTACAATCCCACGTTGTAAAATAGAACTTCAAATCCAGAAGTATAAATTCGTTGAATATTCGCGGATTTTCTGTTAGATAATTGCTGTACTAATTCGTAGAACCCTGACATTCGTAGAACCCTGACACTGATGATAGAAATTGTGAAACGTCAAGGAAGAGAAGCCCCTTTGAGAAGTGTCGTGTAATTACGAGGAAAATCTTCATTAAAACAATAGAAACGTGTTATCGGTTTCCTTAACGGCTGGAAAATTTGGAACAGAAGTTCCGCCATCGGTTTGTGGACCCTCTGACGTGTTTCTCTTCGCGTACCGCTAGAAGGGACGGCCCACGTCGGGTGTTAAGTTCTCCAATTTTTCTTCGGGGCTTATTTCCTAATTACGAAAACACTCGTTTCCTCGTTTCCTCGTTTCGTAGTGTGACGAGGGAGGAGGGCGGGGGACTCGTGGCTTCCGACTTCCTCCGTAAGGCCGGACAGATAGCCGATTCCAGGTTTCCACCGAGCGGTTCTGTCTTATTGCTCGCGTCCAATATCCATGGAGCATAACATATGCGGGCAGATGGTTTCTGCCCCCTTCCAGCTCCCCTTCTTTCCACCAGACCTGGCCTCATACGATTTTGGTCTTCGTCTTTCTCTTCCTCCCCTCGGTCGGTCTCTCTGTCTCCCTCTTTCCCCCTCGTCCTGTTTCCCTTCGTTCAATCGTACCCGATCCAAAAAAGCCGGAGGCACCCTCTACGTAGAGTGCTCTCTCGCCTGTTGCCCACCCCAAAAATATCCCGGGACTCATCCAACCACCCTGTGCACCCATCAGCCACGTGCACAGTGGTTCTCTCCTTCGCTGACAACCACTTGTGGAGTCTCGCTTTTTATAGATTCCGCTACGTTCGCGATGCTCCTCCGATTAGCGTAACGTTCGTTACCAGCGTGCTGCTTCTCACCCCTTCTACAAAATATTCTAGCGAAATCGTAAACATTATTCTTCAACAGGGACGCCGGGCAGGGACCTACTACTT
>CM052343.1:12017706-12049985 GCA_028455595.1 Lasioglossum vierecki
ATTACATGAAATTTAATTCAACGTTTCAAAGATATTTGAGGTACAAAGTTTGGTGACTCACCCTGTATATACATATTATAATTATATAGTATTATATAGTATTATACAGGGTGTCCCAAAATTCGTGTACTTCCCGGAAATGAGAGGTTCCTTGGGTCATTTGAAGCGACATTTTCCTTTACAAAAGTGACGCCAGCGGCTTTGTTTAGGAGTTATTAACAAAAAACACGGACCAATCAGAGTGCGGCTATAGCGAACGGAGTCCGACTCAGCGACAGGTCCCGCTTAGCGTGGCGGCGCCATTGGCCGAGTTAGAATCAATCCGCTGTAGCCGCGCTCTGATTGGTCCGCGTATTTTTGTTAATAACTCCTAAACAAAACCGCTGGAGTCATTTTTGTAAAGGAAAATGTCACTTAAAATGACCCAAGGAACCTCCCATTTCCGGGACGTACACAAATTTTGGGATACCCTGTATAAATTTCCGTATCGCGTTTGTAAGAATTAATCAAAAATATATTTTGTATTGTTAACAGAGATGGGCAGTAATTACATGAGCAAAAGTGGACTACAATTTCAATACGCGAAAACAGATAATGGTCCAAAACATAAAAATCAATGGTTTAAGAGAACAATTACTGTAATTTGTAATTGCAGAAATAAAAGTACAATTACATGTAATTGTAATTGGTAATTGCAATTACTTTGGCTCAACCAGTAATTGTAATTGCGGATCACAATTACACAATTACATGTAATTGTACTTTTATTTCTGCAATTACAAATTACATTAATTGATAAGTAATTGTAATTGCAATTACTGTGATTCGAAAAGTAATTGCAATTATGAATTACAATTACATGTAATTGTACTTTTATTTATGCAATTACAAATTACAGTAATTGGTAAGTAATTGTAATTGTAATTGGAATTACTTTTTGCCCCACACTGATTGTTAATTGAAACTATTTTCTCCAATAAGATTTTGAAATTTGTAAGACTTACATGCTTGTAACAAGTATTAATTAGAATTATGTAAGGTTATGTGATAACGTGTTGATTCCATGCTGGTGAAATGTGGACTAAGTAAACCGTGAACGGTTTGAAATGAAACGAATCAAAGAAAACAATGAATCTCAGTAATTGGCCAATCAATAATGGCGCCAAATATGAAACTTTTCACCTTGTCCAGACAAACTGTAGTTGTTAATATACCAATATAAAGATTGGTAATAAATGAATCTACATTCAGAGTGCTTTATTGAGAATAATAAAATTTTATTATTTGGAATGTGATTATTAAGTGTAACTTTCTCAAGTAAAAAAAACAATTAATATTCACCAGAAACACCATTGTAATCAACTACTGTTTATTTTCAGCAGTTTAAGCTACATAATCGTGCCTACTCTTTTGTTCTTGTCAATAAAACATATTGAATACGTAATCGTTGTGTTTCTTGCATGATATTGCGTCGTCTACGTTGCCCGAAGGGTTTGGCAGAAGTTAATCTACATGGGGAAGATGGACCGAGATAATTATCAAGATAAAAAACGCAGCTCCGAGAAAGTTGTCGTGCACCCAGGCCACGTGCCTCGCATGGGATAATAAAAGGTGTCGTTCCCCTGTCGTTTTTTTCTCTTATCCTCCTCTCGTCAGGAAAACTACATTTCTCGGCTATCCACAAATAGCAAAATATCGAAAGATTCAAACATGATTTTTTTACTTGAGTACACATCGATTATTAGGATCATGGATAATATTATAAGTCGGATATTATTTTCGTTATACTACTTTATGCAAAGGAAGAATTTTCTTCATCGATACACATATATACTTCGTATACAGATCAATAATTATATTTTTCATATTTTTTCACAGAATAATTACATATTTCAAGACTACAATTTATGTTTGACAATAAAAGTTTGTATGTTATCGGCGCGCAGGTACGATCCTTTTGACACTAGTTAAGCTGTTTTACAAATTTACATGGAAAATTTCCGATGTTTCGATCCCTATTTAAATCATTTTCAAGAAAATTACTTCAATGTAATAGCGTCTGTAAGAAATCGTTTTAAATTATTACATGGTTGTTTGACCAAATGTAGAACAAGAAAAACAATACCTTAAAACCCAATACAGCAGAGAAAAAGGAAGACAGAAAAAATCGCTTTTTCCAAGATATGTTTCCTATAATTTATTATCAAAGGAGATTAGAATGTTTATAAACCTTTTTACCAAAGGGTTTAAAAGGTATATTAATAGCTATTGTATGTTGAATCTCTGTTTACATTTTCAAATTTTGGCGCCATTTATTGATCAGTAAATACAAAGATCGATATTCCCTGACTCTTAATAGTTTCAAATCGTCAAGTTTGGCTCAGTCCACATACCACTAGTATGGAACTCACATGCGTTCTCACTTATTTTAAAGAATTCATATTAATAACTATTTCACGTTAAGCAAGTGAGTATCCTTATAATCGTTTACATTCCTTTCTTTCTTCTTTTTTCTCTGCTGTATTGGGTTTTAAGGTATTGTTTTTCTTGTTCTACATTTGGTCAAACAACCATGTAATAATTTAAAACGATTTCTTACAGACGCAATTACATTGAAGTAATTTTCTTGAAAATGATCCAAATAGGGATCGAAACATCGGAAATTTTCCATGTAAATTTGTAAAACAGCTTAACTAGTGTGAAAAGGATCGTACCTGTGAACCGATATCATACAAACTTTTATAAATAACTGTCGATCGAAAGAATTGGAAAAGTTATATTTGACAATGTAATAAAACAATCGAGTTTTTCTATATTTCTAAAAATATAACATAACCTTGGGTTTTGCAATAAAATGGAATAAGAGTCTCCTTCGGTAATTTGAATTTATTTAAAATTATTCATGATGGTATAAATTCGCAGAGACGTCGGTGGCAAAGCGACCTCCGCATCATTGTTATTCAACAGAGCTAAGGAACGGCCGTTTCATTTTTCTCGTGGTGCTTCTCGACACGATACTCTGCTCGTGTAATGTACCCAGAAGGTGTACACACTTACGCAAATTATATTTATATATGTAAATGTAACATACACTTTCGGTCATTCTGTGATTACTGTCATTCTCGAGAATTTTGACATAATTACGACGTGGTGCGAAGCAAGTCGGGACGAGGCGAGGCGCACGCCCGACGAAAGTCACACACGTAAACCGGAGAAAGGAAGAAAGAATTTTTTCACGCAACAATGTTCTTTGTAACCTGCCGCGAAAATGATTCCGACTTTTTTCGGAAATTATTCGGCCCGACGGTGATCAACAAAAGGCCAGTATATCGCGTGCGTCGAGAAACGCGATTATTAACCAACATTATATTCCTCGCCGGCGCGGCGATTCCCCTTCCATCCGTTCTCAAATGACTCTTTCTAGAAACTAGCATCCTCAAGTAAACCGCTTATTTTCTGCCGAGTCAGAGAATCACGAAAATGATGCAGCGATATCATATTTCATATCCATCGAGGATTTTCTGCATTATTCGAGAGAAAGGGAACAAAACGACTGTTAACAAAGCATTCCCCGAGATAATGAACCGTTTGTTCGTGCTCGAGGAAATACTCAAAACAACGTTATTCATGATGCGAGTCAGTATCGATCGAAAATATTTTATCTTGCGTCTCAGAGGCGGACGGTCACTTTTGGGGGCCCTGAACTAACACTGTTTGGGGGCCTGCCTGTTGAAACTATGTATCTAACGACTAGACTTTGTGTGTATGGAGCATCAAATCAACAGAATAGACTCCTTTTTTAATTACATTTATTAAATGAATTTCATATAAGCTTTATATTTCTTCAACGAAATCAAAAAATATTTCTTAAAGCCGCCTGTAATGTAAGTTCAATTCATTAGAGATTACAATACAGGCCACGTGTGCTCCAAAAATAAAGTAATTTTCATTCGCAGGTTTTACAAATAATTTTTACATAACATACCTTTTATATGAATTAATCATTTCACACATTCTGCCTTAGAACGTACAATATATTAAAGCTTTATAAACACAAATTAAATTTGTCCTGACTTTTCTCTATACATTTTAGAGGCTGACAAAGAAAAATGAGCAAGCGCCAGTCATCTTATACATGCGCAACATATTTTACACACCAATCACACGCCAGGCATACAATTTAGCCAATTATGAGTAAAGGCGCGGCTAGCATACACATTCAAATATGTAGTAAAATAATTACATCTTAACACTGCCCAATTAACCCATATCAACTCAAATACCAAAAAAATTTTCTATAATATATTTTTTTTCAGTTTTTAACTCAAACTTATTTAATTTTCTTGACCGCCAAGCAGACCTTTGACTGAAAGCAGGTATGAGCTAATACTGTTTAGGGGCCAACCCAAATCAGACTTAACTCAAGTACCAAAAAATGTTATATAATATATATATATTTTTTGCGTTTTTAATCTAAATTGTTCTTATTTTTTTTTTGTTACTGCGAAGGGGGACCTTTGACTGAACGCGGATCACGGCTAACGCCGTTAGGGGGCCCGTCCAATTAACCCATATCAACTCAAATATCAAAAAAATCTTCTATAATATATTTTTTCCTCAGTTTTTAACGCAAACTTTTTTCATTTTCTTGACCGCCAAGCAGACCTTTGACTGAAAGCAGGTATGAGCTAATACTGTTTAGTGGCCCACCCAAATCAGACTTAACTCAAGGACCAAAAAATGTTATATAATATATATTTTTTTTTGCGTTTTTAATCTAAATTGTTCTTATTTTTTTTTGTTACTGCGAAGAGGGACCTTTGAACGCGGATCACGCTTAACACCGTTAGGGGGCCCGTCCAATTAACCCATATCAACTCAAATATCAAAAAAATCTTCTATAATATATTTTTTCCTCAGTTTTTAACTCAAACTTTTTTCATTTTCTTGACCGCCAAGCAGACCTTTGACTGAAAGCAGGTATGAGCTACTACTGTTTGGGGGCCCACCCAAATCAGACTTAACTCAAGTACCAAAAAATGTTATATAATATATGTTTTTGCGTTTTTAATCTAAATTGTTCTATTTTTTTTTGTTACTGCGAAAGGGGACCTTTGAACGCGGGTCACGGCTAACGCCGTTAGGGGGCCCGTCTGATTAACCCATATCAACTCAAATACCAAAAAATGTTCTATGATTTATTTTTTCTTCAGTTTTTAACACAATTTTTTTAATTATTTTTACTGCGAAGGGGGCCGTTTGATTGAACGCGGCACTGTTAGAGCAGCTACCAAATTAACCCAGATTAACTGAAATATCAATAATTTTTGTACCATACATTTTTTCTTAAAGTGGAGATTACCTTGAGGTTTTTTAAAATGGTACCATAAGTTTTGGACGTCATAGAATTGTTGCTGACGTCGAAATGAATTTAACGACCTTCAACTAGAAAATTTTATGCAAGTGTAAATACAAACGAAAAATTATTTCTTACAAAATAAGTTAGGTTTCTCAGGTATAAATCAGGTTCAATTAATTCATTAGTCTTTAACACTCGAGTGGTCAGTTAGAGTCATCACTAAATATGGCTGTACCATTATTCAAAATATTGTTTATATTATTAAATATGTTAGTATCTAATCAGTCACTAAACATTTAAGTGTTGCATGAGGTGTTATATTAATTTCATATTCGTACAAAGAAAAACATGCATATACAACGAAATTATTCTATGCCGACAGAAATGTTCAATTTTCGACTAAAAATATTTTAAGCATTTTGGTATTATTGGTAAAATGACAAGGATACTCACAGCTTCGTTAATATTTTTTTGAGATATTGACAAGTCTTTCAATATATTTGTTCGATATACATATATGCAATAGTATTTTTTGTTTTTAATTAAAACCGAGCCAGTTCATGAATTTTGACGGTTCTGATCGATTTTTTTTTTACCAGCGTTTTTTATCAGTCAGCTTTTTTACCACGGCTTTTAAATACATCTGTATGTCCTTGTTTCTTGCCGACCGGAATTACCGAGCAATCCACGGAGAATAAGAGCGTCCCGGTACTTTTTTGAAATTGGAATTTACTTCCCACAGTTTTCTCGAGCGGACTCTTCAGTTTTTACCCGATATTCTTCGGCTACTTTTTTTCGTGCGGGAAGTAATAAAGGTCTTTATGTATCTTTTATACGGTCTGCTTTCACCGAATCTACGGTTTGTCGACGACGTAGCGCTAAAAAATTCGCCTGGCTTTTTTGTTTCGCAAGGTATCGTATTACTTGCGAGTTGCAGATGCCGAAGCCCGCTGGGAATACTTCTGCTGGCAGATACCTGAAGACTGAAGAGCATCCGAAAAATGTGTACATCGTTTCAATTTTTTTCCCGGGAGAAATTTTCATTTCAGAGTCATCATTATGTACTTTCGTCAAAGTTACCATATCATGCTATATATCTCACTGAAAAATTCATTATTTTCATATCAAAGTACATCGCATATAATAGCAACGAGTGGCTTATAAAATATTTTACGGAGTACCTCGTCGAGTTTCGTATAGCAATCTTGTATGTTAATACAGAGGCTAATGAATTTATGCATTCTGAGTAAAGTGGATCGAAACAAGTAGTCATCACTTGGCGAAAAATTAGGGGAATATGGTTATAGCTGATTATAACTTTTTTAAAATTTTTTCGAAAGTTCTCGTTTTCATTCTCGATTGAATGCTATAATTAGACTGCGGATCTGTATGCGTTTACGACGAAAATGAGTAGGGGAGTAATTTAAAATAGTAAACATATTAGAAGAATTTAAAAATATTGTTATATTGTTTGCAATGTAACGAAGTCATTATGAGATGAAATCAATTTTTATTTCACTCTTACTTCCCACAATAAGTGTAGAACATTTTTATTTTGCACAACGATTTGCAGTCTAGTTAAAATTTTTCAACTTACTATATCAAATACACGTAAGTTTTTTCATTCTTGAACAGCGTATAATTCAATATCATGACAGTGTTGTAAAACAACAACAATAATTGTTGATAAATGAAATTAAGAATTAGAATTAGCAACAAGAAATAAAGAATTAGCTGAGTAAATAAATGATAACTGTTCTTTTTGTCGCTCGTATGTTTGAACAAAGTTGATGTTTTTGGCGTATTGGTTCGATCAATTAAATTGAAAGCAATTTTAAAATATATTCATTTCGACGTTTCGGTCCAGGTTTAGACTCTTTTCAAGAAAATAGTGATTGCGTCTGTGAATAAATTAAAAAACGAAAGGTGATATTCTGTTGATGAGAACACATTTAAAACAATTTTTGAAATATGTCAACTTACATGCTTAATGAAATAACTTTAAGAATTATAGAATTCTTACATTGCAATATATTGCAAATTGTTTTCAATTAAATTGATCGAACCAGTGCGCCAAGAATATCAACTTAAATTAAAAATAGTTATAGATGATCTCACGATACAATATACATAATTATAATATTGCAATGACATATAATAAACAATATAAGCACAATAAGATACGGTTAGAAGATTAAACATCGCAAGATTATATTTATATAATCAATAAACAAGAAGATAGAAAAATTATTTAGTAATGAAAAACTCAAAGAATTCGTCCACTATATGTTATTGTTTTTAATCTTATCCAATCCTTCGAAATACAGCTTAAATAACACTATCTTGTAATATAACTACTGGCCATTATAACGGAAAAATTCTTATCGATCGAAAATTCAAATATAAGATAATTTAATGATATCAGTTATAGAAATATTTCTATAACTGATCGAACTTAGCGCCGATATCATTAAATTATCTTATGCTGGCCATTATGTTTGGTATTATATTGATTAAAAAGTTTAACATAACTAAGCAAGCATGATAGAATAAAATTGCTTAGAAAAATTTCGGTTACCGTTCATTGCGTGCGATTCGTGATATACGCCTTAAGAGTTTAAGACCCTGGAAGTACACAATGGGAATATCGTATTACTGAAACCGAAACTGTGCCACAACGAAGATTAAGAAAATTAGGGAGACTAAGCGAAAGATTTTTCCAGGCTGCGGACTCTAAAAGACCACGACGCGGTCGGTCGCTTGTACAACACAGCCCCGAATAACCACACAATGAATAAAACAAACGAGCGTAAACCAGTAGGATAAACAACGCGCGGACGGCGCGCCACGCCGATGCGATGCAACGCGTCGATAGATTTTGAATCTATTGTACTTTCGGAAATCGATACTCTCGAAAGGTGCTATGTCGGTTTCCTTTGAAAATTAGAAGCCTATTTGAAACCTATACGCAAGATACAGTCGCGAAGGGAGGGAGGTTTTCAAACAGTAACTTTCCTTATTTGAAGGCTTCACTATTGGGACGGTCTGTTACGCCAGCTTCTACTATGACATGCACACAGTGCACAGTGCGGTATTGGACCTGAAAAGCTGGCCAAAAATCAATATTGTAAATATTTACATAGAATGTTGTAATTACGCCCCAATATAGATAAATAAACATGCCATTACGTGGTGCACTCCTTTTTTTTGTTTATCCAGTCGCCCGTGTCTCCAATTAAAACATAGTACTTGTTCCATTCCATTCATACGCATCTCTTTCTTGTTATAATTTTTATGTTGAAAGTGATTTTTGTGACGAAATTTGGACTAGATGTTGTTACAAGAAGGTATGTACATTATATTAAGCACATCTGTGTCAATGTTAAAATTTTTTCGTTAACGTTTTCTAAAAAAGTAACAATGCGATCAGAATGATGAATGATTCAATCGATGTGCCCCACTGTAGTTTAGAGCTGATAAGATTTTGGTCCACTTTGGTCTAGTAGTTTTTTAGTTTTTTTATTTTTTATAGTTTTTTTTCAAAGAAGTTCATTCAACAATGCAATTTACACGAGAGGACGGAAATTTTTCACCGAAGAAATAAACGTAATTACATAAAAAATGATTTAAAAAATTTTATTTTATTCTTAAAAAATTATAAAAAAAAAATTTTTTTAATTTTTTTAATTCATTTTTTTTATTCATGCAACTAATGTTAATGTTACCGCTTACAATAATCGAAAATTATCCCAAATTTACAAATATTTTATGTAGCACTGAGCAGAGTTTCAAAATTGAGCGGTTTATACCCAAGTAGCACCGTACATCCGTGGGATGTCCTTTTATGTCCATTTTACGTCCATACGTCCCACGTCCGTTACGGACGTCCCTCGGACATTCATTGGACCTAAATTTCGGATGTCCCTAGGATCGCACCTTATTCGGACATTCCTGGGACTTATATCGGACATGTAGGACGTATCTCGGACATATGGACATGATTCGGATGTCCTTGGGACATACGAAGGTCCAATACGGACGTACATTGGACGTACATCGGACGTCCGGGTGCTACTTGGGTATATTTTGGGACAATTTAAATTAACAGTATTGAAGAAAGCCAGGATCAATACTGCAAACCCGGATAATGAAGAGTTGCATCGTTTGCGAAAAATTAATTAAGACAATTTATTTTGCAACATTAGTATGCTATAACAAAGAACCAAGCGAGCAACGAGCCTACGATGTTGGCTTAATGCGACTTCATATAGCAAACATTTTGATAAGTAGAAAACTATTGAGTTTCCCTGAAACGAATAATCTTCTTAAAACGTACACTAAATAAATAATGATAATAATATACTGCAACTAACGAATCGGGAAGTTCTTTGTGTAGCTCGTGGAGAGTCACACAGAAAATAAAAAACATTAATAGCTGCAGGCCCTACTAGTTTTCCTTTTAATATAGGTCAGAGTGCAAAGGGTAGAAACAATTTTGTAGAAACGGAATCGCAATTTTTGTTCGGCGTTACAGGAGAGTTTACCGTAGCGTACAAAGTGTTCTATCGTTCGGTGCCGCGGTTGCAAGAAGAGAGAAAGAGAGACCAGTTGCTGAATATTTTACGCGTAAGGCAGGCAGCTGCCCGGGAAGATCGGATCGCTTTCAAATTATCCGGGCGACTTGCCACGACTGGCTCGCGCGTACGCATGCGCGCTTGCACACCGCACCCGATCCCTCGGATCTGAAAAGAGAGCAATCGGGGGAATACGGGCCACCTTTCATTATTTTCGCCACGAAATCATGGCCAAGCGCCGGCGACACTTTGCTTCTCACACTTTTTCTTCCATTTTCTTCTTTTCTTCACCCTTTCCTTTTTCTTCCCGTCGACCGTTTTTCTTTTATCTTCTTTTTTTCTTTTACTTTTCGGTACTCGGTATTCCCTTCGGAACGACCACAGCCTGCCAGGACCATTGCATGTTGCACTCAACAGCTTCATTGTAGGCCGCGTATGCGTTTATCGCAATTACCATGCTAATTGTAATTAAGGTGGTTCCCGGAACGGCCCAACCACCTGCAAAAAAACTGACAGTCTCAAAAGTATGATGAATGTGGCAAAAAATTTCCTGGTATCGGGTTGCTACGATGTTTGTTTAACGTTAAATTTACGGAACCGGCCAATCACATGGACCCACAGAACCCGTAAATATTATTTCTCCGCGACGTATATTGATAATTGTCATTGGCGTAATAAGATAAATACGTAGGTACTATAATTTATCTCTGTAGTTTGGTTATTTTATGCTTCTTTTATTAACCCTCGGACAATTTTTACGGACGATTTTACCTCGCTTATATTAGCTTGCCGTGTTGTTTGTTGTACGCGTCAAATCTTGTAATCGAATTATAAATCACTTTCCGATCAGCTAGAGACTTGAAACTGTAAACATAGTTCACATTTTTTTTTAAACTTTACATTTAGGAGATAAAACGAAATTTCAGCAGAATATTTCAGCGGGAAGAGAACCCGGGCCTTACTAAATACGCTGAGTAGTAAAAACTAAAAAGTGGAAAATAAAAACACATGTAAAAGAACTTTTTAAAAGACACGCTTATATTGAAATACACTAAAAATGAGAAAATAAGATTTTTATATGTTAGTGACTATATATAAATAAAAGCGTGGACTGCCCACGAAGATTACGTTAATATAATTTGGTTCATCGCGTTCCACGCTTTTATTTGTAGTCACTAATATCTAAAAAATTATTTTCCTCTTTTTAATGCATTTTAATATAAGCATGGTTTTTAAAAAGTTTTTTTATATATATATTTTTTTGCTATAAAAATGGCAATGCTTAGGACCGTCAACAGCTCCAGTTATTAATTCTAGAAAATTTACTTTTAACAATTCTCGTGTAGACAAATTAGTCTTTTCGATATTCTCACTGAAACAGCTATGCCAGTTCAATTGCCATATAAATGTTACATTAATGTTAATAAGACACATGTAAATCGAGCCAATCTTTCTTGTCATTTTAGAAAAATTAGAACATACATTTTTCGGTGCCTACATATGTGAAAAGACGTTTCACAGACGGTTCACCCCTTTCGTTCTAGATAGATCCACCATTTTTCGTACAAAGCGATCGGCAGATTTGCAAACGTATCCATCGGGGTCCTCGTCACCGTTGAAAAAGTGTCTCACGGACCGTGGAATCGAAATTTGCCTGAGTTCTCGATGGCTTTCACGCGGTTTTCCTTCGTTCTCTCGACGCACGCATCATTTCTTGCGGTTAACCCATTCATTCATTCATCCATCCCCGAATCTCAGACCTTTACAATTCCTTCACAGGACGCCGAGAAGAAAGGGTTGGACCAGCTGCACACCCACGCCGTCGCTCGCTCTCACAAATGGACTCGTTCGACGAATTGACGTTTGAGAGCTCTCAACGTCCCGCTCTGGCTTCTATCTAGCAGGAAAATGATCCGGACCTTTTTCGAGAGGACCACGGCCTGATGAATATGCGGAAATTGCTTTTGTTGATACGTCCTATATATTCCATACTGCCGGCAAAAACTGATCAAACTTCCAAAAAATTTATCAAAATCATAATATCAAGTATTAACTTTTATTATTATGGGTTGGGCTGTTTCAAATTTTATGACAAATCTAGTTGTTAATTTTGAAAGTGGTTAAGTCCGTTCTTGGTAAGAAGACACATATTATTCACTTAATAATTGCTATTATTTTAATAGGAATTGTAAATTTAACTTTCTTATGTCATGTAATATTCAACTCTACAGACCTACATATACTATATGTAAGATCTTATGTCTCTCCCTGAAAGATTATGAGCTGTGTATACAGGGTGGTCTTTTTATCTGAAGACATTGAAATATTTCGAGAACTATGTATCGGATCAAAACAAGTGGGCAATGAAAGTTGTTCGTTACGAAGGGGGACATCCAATGATACCAAACTGGAATTCATTGGTTTGATTATCAACATTGATCCCACCCTCAGGAGGTGGGGGTGGGGGGTCAATTATGGCGTTACTGAATAGCATTTTTAAAAATATCAAATACGTCTACTTTTATTTTTCTGTTCTGATGTGTATTTCTCGAAATATCCCCAATTTTCAACGTTTTTTACCCATCTTGATTTTTGTCCATTACAGCGCCATCTGTGAACCAAAATGCAAAAACACCTAGGTAAAATTTGTGTATTTTTTTCTGGAGAATCCAAATCTGCAACGAAAAATGGGGCTTCCCATTTAAGTTTTTTATCTTCTCCCACCCCACCCCTAGGGGGTGGCGGTGGGGGGGTCCAGTTTGGTATCATTGGATGTCTCCCTTCGTAACGAACAATTTTCATTGCCCACTTGTTTTGATCCGATACATAGTCCTCGAGATATTTCAATGTCTTCAGATAAAAAGTCCACCCTGTATAGTGTCACGTATGGACTGTAGAATAACCTCTTCATTGAGGTTACAAATGTAAGCACAAAACGAAAAGGTAAGGTACTGGCAATGTAGCCTCTTTGATTTGCAGCGATCCTAGTTAACTCATCAACTGTATAAAATTAAATCCCAACAAATACATTCTGTAAACAGGAGCCAAGTTCTCTATGGCCGTAAAAAGTTGTGCGATCAAACAAAATACGGCCAAGTTCGTTAGCTCACAAATACCTCTTACAATACTGAAAAAAGCGTTTGTAAAAATTAGTTTAAAAGAACGCTATTTAATTTTTAAAGAGTTACATGGAGGGCCAAATTATTCATACTTGGCCGCTACCAAACATCTTTCATGGCCATTGGTTTAAAAAGTAATGTTTAAATAAACAACTTAATATCTCGAAGATATGTTCTGAAGCACAGCGCGAACTGAAATACAATAAACCTTGAAATAGTTTTGACCACAAAAAGCGGGCTACCGGACCACTGTGCGGTAGTGCACCAGCCAAGTTCTCGCACTACCTCCTTTTACAAGAAACAACTTAGCCGTTTTTTAGAGGCTTGTAACTCGGAACTAAAGGCAGATGGAGAGATGTAATTTCGTACACTTGTTAAATGTTATCATGTCTCAAATATTGACAAAACATTAATCTCCCAACATTAGTAGGTTCCGAGATATCAGATCTCAAAAATCGCTGAAGTTACTGATTGATACTGATCATTAAAGCCTTTTGAGTACTTCCCATTGACCTACAAGTTTGAAATTGGGTATACAGATCCACTTTAACAAACACTCAAAGGATTTATTATCAAAGTTTAAAATTATACAGCTTAAACGAATTCTATTGAAATAAAAACATTACGAAATAGGTATGTAGGATAGAACATAGCAGCATAACACACATAAGAAGTATACGTTTTATTAGTTTCGAAGTCGCAACAAATACTGATGAAAAGAAAACAACAATCAACAAAAATTGATGAAATCTCAACAAAAACATCCTGTGAACAGGAGCCAAGTTCTCTATAACCGTTAAAGTTATGTACGTATAATTAGAAGTAACTATTTTACAATGTTTGATCGTTCACGGTAGTGCACCAGCCAAGTTCTCGCACTACCTCCTTTAACACGAAACAGCTCAGCCGTTTTTTAGAGGTTTATAACTCGGCACTGGAGGCAGATAGAGAGATGTAATTTCGTACACTTGTTCAATGCTATCATGTCTCAATATTGATAAAACATTAATCTCCCAATATTAGTAGGTTCCGAGATATAGGACCTCAAAAATCGCTAAATTTCTCACTGACTGACTGACTGACTGACAGATCATCAAAACCTTTTGAGTACTTCCCATTGACCTACAAGTTTGAAATTGGGTATACAGATCCACTTTAACAAACACTCAAAGGAATAATTATCAAAGTTTAAAATTTTACAGCTTAAACGAATTCTATTGAAATAAAAACATTACGAAATAGGTATGTAGGATAGAACATAGCAGCATAACATACATAAGAAGTATACGTTTTATTAGTTTCGAAGTCGCAACAAATACTGATGAAAAGAAAACAACAATCAACAAAAAATGATGAAATCTCAACAAAAACGTCCTGTGAACAGGAGCCAAGTTCTCTATGGTCGTAAAAAGTTGTGAGATCAAACAAAACACGGCCAAATTCGTTAGCTTAGAAATACCTCTTGCAATACTCAATAAAAGCGTTTGTAAAAATTAGTTTAAAAGAATGTTATTTAATTTTTAAAAAGTTACACGGAGGGCTAAATTATTCAAATTTGGTCGCTACCTAACATCTTTTATGGCCATTGGTTTAAAAAGTAACTGCCACGTTTGAATAATTTAGCCCTCCATTCAACTCTTTAAAAATTAAATAGCGTTCTTTGAAACCAATTTTTACAAACGCTTTTTTGTTTTAGTATTGCAAGAGGTATTTCTAAGTTGAAGAAACTTAGTCGTATTTTGTTTGATGTCGGTACTTTTTACGGTCATAGAGAAAACTTGGCTCCTGTTTACAGGATGTTTTCGTTGGGATATTTAATTTTATTGAAACGCAAACTGTTAAATATCTCAATTTAAATATAAATGTACATAAGTCACTTTCAAAATAACCGCTGAATTATTCCGTAATTCCTCCTAATTGCTATTTTTCCAAAATATTTTCTGTTCGTCAGTTCGTAAACGAATGCGTTGAATTGCTGAGAAAAGGTCTGGTCGTCTGGTTCAATTTTGAAAAAGTTATTCCGAATTAGGGGGCGTTCGAATAGTTTCGTGGGCCACTGTAGTAAATATGTAAAATAAACAGATATTGTGGCCACGTCATTCAAGAGATATATATCTATGCAGAAAAATGTAGATTAACATCGAACCATCAGGTATATGTATCTTCATTAGAAAAAAAATGTATTCCTATTAGGGTTTCTAAATAATCTCGTGTCCGCCTAGTGTTGCATGCCGCTACGAGATGATCAGCTAAGCTTTTAAGTTAGAAATCAATTGGTCGGTCGACACGCGGGTTCACCTGCCAGCTTGTAAAGATTCATTTACCGAAAGTCCGGCGCCTGACTTGAGCACACCTAATTATTCATTGGCCGCCTGTTTCCCGCTGGAAAGTGGATTACGAGATGTTCCCCGGTGAGACAAAAGAAGTCGGAACCGTTTTATACTGTCCAGTTTGCGCGCGCACACTGCTACGGTCGGCTACTCAACGAGCTGTATTAATTATTTTCACTCGGTGACCGACGACCTCCTGTGGAGACTTTTCTCCCTACACGATCTCTCTGATCCACCTATTCGCTTTTATGACTTCTTTCTTTCAGTTGAAAGCTGTAATGCACTTCCGACATTCATTCTTATTTTACGTTTTATCTGTGTTACATAAGTAAATGTATAAATTGTTAAAAATAATGGAATTTGGAAATATAGGTAGCACACTCTACCTTTTTCCTTTTTGAAAAGGGGCTTATTGAAGAATAAAAAACGAAAATAACATAAGCATCCATTCATTGTAACAAAGAAACGAGATAATATACAAAATGTTATACGGAAAAAGTATCCGATTAATAGAACTACTAGAACAAAGTTTTCGGTTCGATTTACATTGTCGAACACAAAATTTGTTCAACAATTTTGTAATGCCTACAGAGTTTTTTACTCTGATTCCGAATCGGCCCTTAATTTTCCCCTAGACGCACAGTTTCTAAGAAACTTAATTTGAAAAAGAAAATATATTTTTCAATTTTAACAAATATTGTCATGTTATTATACAAGATATTGTATTGTTTTTTGTAGCAATTAATTCTGTAGACTTTCCCAAATACAGCGATATCCAATATTAATACATTACGAATCTTTACACATGTTTAAACAATCGTTAAAAATTTCCAATCATCAAATTTCCCCTTTAGGGCAAGGGAGAGGCCTCGCATCACCCTCTGAACCTCTCCCCACGCATAACCTTTTTTTACGAAAATGAGGAAACTAGAAAAAGCTAGTGAAAAACTCATATTCTAGAGACGTTAACCCTTTCTCCTCCTATACATAGTGATAACGGATACAGAGGCCTACTCCGCGCATTACTCCTGTATCCGGTTGACGCATCACACTAGCCCATCATCGTTCAAAGATCCCTCGAAAGTTGAAATCACGTCTTCGTTAATCTTTGAATTTAAATCACAGTATAAATTGCATAGAAATGATACACATTGTTACTATTGTTAGTTATAGCAACGTTGTTGATTATTAGAAATTAGTATATGTTATCGGCTCACAGGTTCGATCCAAAAGTAAAAAACAAAGCAATTTTGCAATTTAGAAGAAGAATACACACTAGTAGCACAAAATATTATATACACATTCATATAATATTTATTTTATATTAAGTAACAAATATTTCTTTTTAAATATGCAGAAAATATCTATTACATGTTACGAGAAAAATACTTTTTTCTAAATACAGAATGAATCTTTATTTAATATTAGGAATAGAATATTTTTTCCTAATGTAAAGATAATATTTTTTTCTTATTATAAAATAAATCTTTATGTAATATCAGAAATTATATAAAATTATATAATATAATATAAAAATTTCTTAATTGTAATAAGGTCCTTTCGAAGATAAAATGGAATATTCTCTCAAGCAGTGCACAGAAAGTAACAGATATTCATAGTTTTTAATTTTTGTTATGACTTTTTCTTAAATTAGAAGTTTTTATTGAATGTTATTTAAATATTGAATTTACATTTTTCAAATATTGGATTCACATTTACTTTATATTTTTTAAATATCTAGTTTATATTCTCTGAATATTTAGCTTATATTTTTTAAACATTCAATTTATATTTCTTATACATGTATACAATATTTAGATCCAATATTTTTCTCACATGAAAAAATGTGACTTAAAAAATATTTTTCCCATATTTGAAAAAAATATTTGTCTAATATTTTTGTGCTACTGGGGCCGTACGTCTCATAAACGCCGCGAGGTGGGAAATGCGATAAGTGTTCCGATGAAAGATAGCTTTCACGAGCGAAATTTATCATTTATCTTGCCAACTGCAAATTCGGAAGAAACCCGCAAGGCACATCTACAAAAAGAACAAGTGTTGCGTGCTACGTAAACCGGACAGGGCATGAAATAATTGAAAAGTCATCTCACCTCCTGCAAATTCGAAAAAATCCTCAAGGCAAATCTATAAGAAGGATGTGTGTTCAATGCGACGCAAAACAGCGGCGTACTCTTAAGCGGCAGGGAGCAAGAAAAAATGTACAAAAGACTCCCTAGTAGCACAAAAATATTAAATGGATATTTTTTTCAAATATTGGAAAAATATTTTTTAAGCCACATTTTTTTATATAAGAAAAATATTGGATCAAAATATTTTGTACATGTACAATTAACAAGGACAACGATTATCTGTATATTTGAAAAAAATATTCTGTTTCTACTATTAAACAAAGATTTGTTTTATAATGAGAAAGAAATATTTTTTTCATAATATGAAACAAATATTATTTGTATATTAGGAAAAAATATTCTACTTCCAATATGAAATAAAGATTTATTTAATATTTAAAAAAAAATATTTTTCTCGTAACATGAAATAAATATTTCCTACATATTTAAAAAGAAATATTTGTTACTGAATATGAAACAAATATTGTACGTATATTTGAATATTAAAAAAAGATTGAATCTCTTTTTAATATTATCTGAATGTGTACAATATTTTGTGCTACTAGGGCTGTAACGTATTATCCTCAGTGTCCAGAGTCACCTGAAATGTGCCTACAACCCTAGTAGCACAAAAATATTGGAAAAATATTTCTCAGCCACATTTTTCATGTGAGAAAAATATTGGATCTAAATATTGTATACATGTATAAGAAATATAAATTGAATGTTTAAAAAATATAAGCTAAATATTCAGAGAATATAAACTAGATATTTAAAAAATATAAAGTAAATGTGAATCCAATATTGGAAAAATATAAGTTTAATATTTAAATAACATTTAATAAAATTTTCAAATGTAGGAAAGCGTTATAAAAAAAATTAGAAACTATGAATATCTATTACTTTCTGTGCACTGCTTGACGGAATATTCCATTTTATCTTCCAAAGAACCTTGTCACAATTAAGAAATTTTTATATTATATTATATAATTTTATATAATTTCTAATATTAAATAAAGAATCATTTTTTATATTTAGAAAAAAATATTTTTCTCGTAATATGAAATAGATATTTCCTGCATATTTAAATAGAAATATTTGTTACGTAATATAAAATAAATATTGTATGTATATTTAAATATTAAGAAGAGATTAAATCTCTTTTTAATATTATATGAATGTGTATATAATATTTTGTGCTACTAGGGAATGTTTTAACGAATACCATCGTAACTAAAAAAACCTTTTGTAATGTTTGAAAAACAAACTTATATTAAAGTGTATTTCTCGTTTGTTAGTAAAAGTATATTTTATTAATTATAAATCACCCATGCTTGGGTAATGGGGGGTTCAACGTGTTAAATATAGTGGTATTTTATAGATCGTGTGGTTTCCAACCTTTCTGAAAATTCTTTTTATATCATTAGAAATGTTTTCAATATGTATAATAATTACTGTATTTTTCCAGTTTATTGGACCTGTTCTTTTAACTCTGTCCCCCTTTCGCTTTTCAAAGAAAAGGGGATGATATATTTCAAATATCCTCTCTGAGATGATTTTGGAAATAAAATTGATAGGGTACCCATTGTATTCTAAAACATTTCTAATGAGCGATAAATTGTTTTCTCTGAATACTGGATTCGCAAGTAGGATGGCACGATAAATTAAACCTGTAATGAGGTCCAACTTGTGTTGTAACGGGTGAAACGTGTAAAAATTTACGTATCTGCCAGACCAATTGGATTTATGACACCAATTTCTTTTTAATTCTTTATCGACTCTAATTCTATCAACGTCAAGAAAGTTAAGGCTTGAGTTGGTTACAATATCATGAGTGAATTGAAGTCTATTATGGAAACTGTTAAATGTGTCCAACACTGTTTCAATTTGATCAGGTTTACAACAGCTGATGAAATAATCAACGTATCTTTTGTAAAAAAATTCGTTGGAAAGGTAGCTTTGATATTGAAATTTTTTCAGTTCCTCCATTACTAGATTTATCATTGTTCCTTATTACCATGTATTATTGTTCGAAATTTGTGTTAACGAGAACGTTTAGAAGGATGCATTTTGGTGTATGACATGACAGAAACGGAAGCGCTAGGAAAAGTGCATGCTCATAGAAAGATCATTTAGTTCAAAAAAGGATTTTCTTTGATGTTTATCGCGTTGCCAGTACAGAATCATTGGTTCATATTACTCGACACGCTTAAAACGTCGTACACACGGCAACCATTGTTCAATGATATAAACGCCGACGGATATCATCTCGCGACAAAATGTTCGTAGAAAAGAAATGGCCTCCGAGGCGGTGAAACGTTGTGAGGGGAAAGAAGGAAGCCGGGATAACAATGGAGGATCTGGAAATGGGTTGAATCGCGTGGAAAAAAAACACGTTAACGGCGTTCAACAATTTTTTATTTCCCGCGATCGAAATCTCTCGAGATCGGGAGAGGAAGATCGAGTTTTGACAGGACTGTGACGTAACAATTTGCCGGTGAAATGAAGCGAGCGAGAGGTAAAAGCATTCGAGGAGAGGCAAAGGAGGTGGAATGGAAGCCGTAAGAAAATTTGATACGTTAGAGGCAGCTGTACTCACCAGATAGATAGATCTTTTCTCTTATTTAGGTTATTTGTTTATAAACAAACATTCTATACCCACTTTGTATTTCATTAGCTTGGAATTTAACAGCTTACTGTCAACGATATTTCTTTACAAAGAAACATTCTATTTATTAAAACGACACCAATATTTGTTGTACTTATCTAAAATAGCAACACAGAATATATGTATAATTAACTTATGAACTATCGCACGTTCAACGTAATCTTAAAGTTGTGTAACCCCTGGCATAATGTTTCCGATCGGAGCCATTGATACCGATTTTAGAGAAAACATTTGCAATTTAGAAGTATAATATATTACTTTATAGAGTTAAAACTGATGGGAAATGGCAAAGGGCTTATTGAAGAATGAATAACAAGAAAATAACATAAGCATCCATTTATTATAACAGAGAAATGAGAAAATAAACAAAATACTGTCCAACATCAAATTTGTTCAACAATTACAATTTTGTGATTCCTATAGAGTTTTTGCTCTGATTCCGAATTTGCCCTTAATTTTTCCCATAGTCGCACAGTTTTTAATAAAATTAATTTGAAAAAGAAAATATATTCTTCAATTTTAAACAAATATTGTCATGCTATTATACATTGTGAATCTTTAAACATGTTCAAAACAATCGTTGAAGATGGAGAGACAAACTTTTTACACCAATTTGTGAGGATATTTTTCAGTTTATCTTAAAAAAATACACGTGGTGTAAAAAATTTGTCACTCCATCTTTAACGATTGTTTAAACACGTTTAAAGATTCAGAATGTATTATGGATATTGTAATATTGTATATCACTGTATTCGGGAAAGTCTACAGAATCAATTGCTACAAAGAACAATGCAATATTTTGTATAATAACTTTTGTATAATAACAAAATTTGTATAATAAAATAAATATATAAGTTGCTTTTGTTTTTTGTTTACTATAAAGTTTCTTTTGTACATACAGGTTTTTTTTAAAATTATGTATGAAATTTGCATTTTCGCTTAATGTAATGGTAATAAATTAACTTTTTCTAGTTCCCGTGTATTTTTTTTGGCGCATTAGTTTTAGTAGAAAACTTAGTTTTAGAAACTTAGTTTTAGAAAATATATTTTTCAATTTTAATCAAATATTGTCATGTTATTATACAAAATATTGCATTGTTCTTTGTAGCAATTGATTCTGTAGACTTTCCCGAATACAGTGATATACAATATTACAATATCCATAATACATTCTGAATCTTTAAACATGTTTAAACAATCGTTAAATATGGAGTATAATACGTATTAATTTATAGTATATTGATAAATACAAGCTCGACAACAAATCGCTCATATTATAATAAAAATAACCAATTTATGCACTTGTCCCTTTTGCGCGTTTACCCCACTCGGTCTATGTCAAGAAAATTACGGACTCAAAAAATAAGTTTCTTCGTTAATTTGTCAGTTCCATAAAAATTATTCAAATTTTCAACCCAGAAAGTGTAATGTCCCCGTAAATGAATTCCGTGGTACATGCGAAATATGAGACGACTTGTTCTACCATGAAACGCAGAAAAATGGTTGGTGGGGTAGAAGAAAAAGTATACCCGAAATTTCCATAATTCTGAAGAAAGAAAAGGTTAGGAAGCGTTTCCTCGGAAAAGAAGAAAAGAATATAATGAGCCGAGAAAAAAGGTGCTTTCGTATTCCCGTCATAGCTTCGGAGGAATTCTCCTTTTTTCGCATCAGAGGAGAACTTTGCATATCTCGTCGGCTGTCGACAGGAGTGGACCTTAATCGTCTAATCTCGAAGGGAGGGAGGCACGCGCGCGAAATTATTTATTTGCGTCTGACTCTAAGAGAGGATCCTAAAGCTGATCCAGCCTCGGGATCTTCCACGAACAACGGAATGACTTTATGCCTTTAGGCACCTAATTTTTGCAGTGAGAATAACTAATGGATTTACCGAGATATTAACCCGTGGAAGAAATAGACAAAAGATCGACAAACAATAGACTGGTGACAACCAGAGTTGTGCAGAATTACAATTGAATTACTTCAGAATTATAATTACAAAGTAATTGAATTAAATTGTAATTCAATTATGTTATAATTTATAATTCAGATCTTCAGTCAATTAAATTACAATGTAATTCGTAATTGCATTGGAGCACAATTATAAAATACATTGTAATTGAATTAAATTGTAATTGAATTATGTTGTAATTTATAATTCAGATCTTTAGTCAATTAAATTACAATGTAATTCGTAATTGCAATGGAGTCCAATTATAAAATACATTGTTTTCATGTATTGTATTGCATTGCATTGCATTGCATTGCATTGCATTGCATTGCATTGTATTGTATGGTATTGTATTTCAAGTATATTGTATTTCAATTATACTGTCATTCAATTACAAATTGCATTTCAATTATATTGTATTTCAATTACATTGTATTTTAATTACATTGTGTTTCAATTATATTGTATTTCAATTACAAATCTGATTACAATACTTAGTAATTGAATTACGTTATATTTGAATTATATAGTAATTCATATACGACTTAATTGAATTGCTATTAATTGAAATACAATGTAATTCAACTACGTAATTGAATTACAATATAATTGAATTAGCACAACTCTGGTGACAACTACATAGGAATAAAGACTTGAAAATTATACATCCTGTAAGGAATAGCCATATTTATTATAACCAACCATTGACAGACGTGTTTATCAAGGACGCGTTCGTTTTGATCTGTCTTCATTTTCCAAATTCTGTTGTTATTTTCGATTTTCTACTTTTATAAATTTAACTATATATAGGGCTGTTTGCTAATACTAATGTATGTATGTATGCGTATTAACTATATGTATTAACTATATATAGGGTTGTCTACTAATACGCATACATACACACATTAGTATTAGTAAACAACCCTATATATATATTTAAATTTATAAAAGTAGAAAATATTAGTAATTAATAATTGGTATTAATTATTAGTAATAAGTATTATTAGTGTTAGTAATTTAACTATGTATAGGGTTGTCTACAAATACGCATACATACACACATTAGTATTAGTGGACAAGTCATTTTGAAAAAAAACAGCATTTGGAAAAGGAAGACAGATCGAAACGTACGCGCCCGTGATAAACACATTTATCAACGATTGTTTATAATAAATACGTTTATTATTAAGTAGGTTTCTTGATTCCTTAGAATCCGGTCTAAATAAAGACGACCAAATAAGAAGAAAAGCGATTGCAATGAAATAATGAGGATGTACTATTGACCGATCTATACATATATAAAATGGTTAGCTCCTCATCAGGACGAGTTCAGTCAACAGTTAAAAGTGATACATACTTCTCGTTCGTTTAGTTAATAATTCAAGTCAAGTTAGGATTTTTGAATTTCTTGGTTCGTTGTGTTGATCGCGTTTGGGTATCGGCTACAGTAAATTCAATGAATGCTGTAGTAGCTCCTGGCGTGGACACTTTCGACGATTCCCGTTGCGACATATCATTGGTGGGGTTTGGACAATTTCTTGGCAGGTGTCCCAGCTGCCCGTAATTGAAACGGGTATGTCGCTCCTTCTCGGTTTAGGACAATCCCGAGACAGATGTCCAGAGTATTGCAATTACAGTTGATATTAGGTTGTTGCATATCAAATAATTCAACGAATAAAAGAAATCAGATGCGTCATAATTTCTGATTAATTTAATGTAAACTTTTTATAAACTTTTATTAAATAAATAGCAATATCCTATGTCGAGTTTAACAATATATAAATATAATTAACGTTCAAAATGAAAAATACTATTCCTATTTTATTTCTTGTTACTACTTAGAAACGAAACTGGATTGATACAAAATATATCTTAAGCGATGTTTAATTCTTCACAATTGAAATTAAATGTTTTTTACAATTGACTGATTATGAAAATGGTGTAAGTCCATTTACAGGTCGTATAAATGTATATTATTTTAGTTACATTCGTCTAAAAGAAATTTAAGACATCTGCAATTTAGTGTTATTATATTAATGTGTCTTCTTTGTATTTTGTGTGCCAAAGAGCACCGTTTGGTCCCGCGGCCTTCACTTTTTGGTGTCTAGCAGACGACATTCGCGCTGCTATGTGTGTGGCACGCGCCACTAACCACGTATACGCAGTACGCACAAAAGAATTGCAAGGGTCCGGGATTAAACTTCTGAATTCGAAGTAATGCAGACTGGGTTTCTTATTAGTCAAAATCGCTAGATGAAAGATCAATCTAGAGTGCGATTTGCCTGGAAAGTCCTACTATTTATGTTTACGACACGTATTTCTCATTATTTGGCAGCATTCCAGTGGAGCAGCGAGAAGCAACGTGACAGGTGACATATTCATGCTGCCGCACAGTGGTCCAATTCGGGAAATTCAGTGACATTTGTGTATAACTTTTGAACCATAAGAGATATTGCCATGAAATTTGGACTACATAATGTAGTCATGTTACTTAACAGATAGATTAAGAAAAAAAATAACAACAATTACATACTTTAACAAGGTAAACAATAACAACATAAAAATTTTATTTAACTGCATATCCTTCAAAGCTATTTAATAATTAATTTTACAGCTTCTGCATCTAATTTTTTATATTTTTTCTCATATTTTGTACGTGCAGTGGATATAAATGGATCAGATGTTAACAAAAGTCTATAAAATAAATCTTCATTCGTAATTGACCTGGAAAATTTTCTTGTATTGTTCAATCTAAATTTTTTAAAATCTTTATGTCTGCTTTCTAAAGCTTCTTCCGATAATTGACCAATCGGAAGTAAGGCATATTGTATGATTTCTGCACCATGAATTAATAGTTTGTGTACAGATGCCGGCATAAAATACCAGCCGTAATTTTTTATAAAATATTTGGCCGTATCATTTGAATACTTTTTGAATTTTTTTATATTTATTCGCTGCGAAGACGAAATTACCTGTAATATAATATAATTTTTTAAATTAAGGTTGTATCAAAATCTATTCAATACAATACAATACAATACGAATTATATTATTTATAGAATTTTTATGGTAATCGTCGTACACTGGCAAATTTCATGAATATCTAAATTACCTGTAATATAACGTGAAATCTTTTAATTAATGTAACCTTGAGTCCAGTTATTTCAACAGAAACTTTTGCGATGGTAAAAAATCGGCGTGCAGTATTGCCGTCATTTGACGAGCCCCATCCTTGTTTCACATAGTCAACATATAATCCCACTTTTTCTTTAAACTTTTCTTGAACTTCTTTTTTTTCATATTTCATTTTCTTCATATCTGGTGTAGTGCTACTCATTGCTTAAATTGTAAATTGTACGAAATGTGCAATAAATGGTCCACTAATGCAGATGAAACAGTTCTGTTTCAACTGACTGCAGGAACAAAATCGAAGCCTTAAGCGAAGGCTTATTTTCAGTGTAGAATAAGCACTTCAAGTAATCTAAACAAATCTTTCAAACGTCTTAGTTCGTTGCGGAGTTTCGGCGCGGGGTCCGAACGTATATGCATAAAATGATACGCCGCGGATGGAATAAAATATAATAACTTTAAAAGGGGGACGAATGTGGAAAACATTTTTGCATGGTCTTATAGGGGAAGATCTACTGAAAATATTCTATTTTGTTACAGTCTATGATCTCTTATGCAAAAAAAAGATAAACCTTGTCAACTGTAAAGTATTTTGAAATTTTTCTTTATTTCATTCAACATTACATTTAAAAGACATTATATACAATAATCATTAATGTCAAGCACGATTTCTTATCTCAAAAGAATGCTCTTGAAAACAAAAAAAAATCGAAACAAGATATCAACTGAGCTCTTCAGGACACCACGAAGAAACAGAACAGTTTCTCCGCGTAAAAGATTCCAATTTCAAAGTGACCAATTTTAAGTGCTTGTATAATTCAAATCTGAATTATATTTGATTTATTTTCTTCATTTTCGAAATCTATAAACATTTAAGAAGAGATACATGTTGATCTGATATTAATATGAGACTGTCGATACAACTCCTCACTATCCGGGTTTGCAGTATTGATCTTGGTTTTCTTCGATACTTTTAAAATAAATTGTCCCAAAATATATAAACCGTTCAATTTTGAAACTCTGCTCATTGCTACATACAACATTTGTAAGGTTCGTTTTTCTGATGTTTTAAAATTTAAACATACTTTCTCGTATGTTTGTCCCTGACTTTTATAAATCGTAATCGCCTCAGCAGGAACCACTGGAAATTGAGTACGTGCGATTTGATATTTTCCGAACTCGACATATTTACTTGATTCGATATTTTTATTATTGGTGTTAAATTTTGATTAATATTTGCATTTTTCATATAATCACGATAACGAGTTCTTACTTTCACTCCTACTCTGGCCAATTGAAAATCTAACCACAATATAGACGGAATTTTAGTATTTTCTTGAAAAGTAATAAATTTTAATATTCCGCATGTGTGCTCCATTAACCAATCCGTCTTCAACATCAATGTTATTAATAATTATCAGATATTTTATATTAATTTTCAATTTAATCTGAGTTAATAATTCGTTTCGAACTGATTTTTTTTCAAAGAATGTAATATAAATTTTTTTTGTACTTTCATCAATATTCTTTGAAAAGGTATTCTCGAGAGTAGAGATGAAATTCACTCTTGCATTGGGATAATTTGCGATTATTGTAAGCGGTAACATTAGCATTAGTTGCATAAATAAAAAAAAATTTTTTAAATGAAAACAAAAATTATTTTTTAATAAAAAAAAATTTTTTAAATAAAGAAAAATTAGAAAAAATTTTTATGGAATTAATTTTGTTTCTTCGGTGGAAAATTTGCGTCCTCTCGTATAAATTACATTGTTGAGTGAACTTCTTTCGAATAAAACTAAAAAAACTAAAAAACTACTGGACCAAAGTGGACCAAAATCTAATCTGCTCTAAGTTACAGCGGAGCACATAGATTGCATCATTCATCATTCTGATTGCATTGTTACTTTTTTCGAAAACGTTAACGAAAAATTTGATACCATAGAAACGGACATACGCACACACAGACACACACATACAGACATTTTAATAAAAATAGTCTAAAATGACTCCAATGACCATGAAACGCGAACATCTGCTAAAAAATCGATTTTCGATTTTCTTGGTCATTACAGTAACTTCCCTATAAAATCGGGAAGTTAATATATTTTTGATTAATTCTTACAGACGTATTACGGAGATTTATATATTCTTGAAAATGGTCTGGATTTTAGACCAAAACGTTGAATTAAATTTCATGTAACATTTTGCAAACTTGCTATATTTTTACAATTGATCGAACCAGTGCGCCAATATCACAAATTGTAATATAAGTATTTGTAAGTAATAATTATATAATATTTCAAGTATCATAATTGTTATTTATGCTAGAGTGAATGTATTTGATAATAAATCTTAGAAAATCTATTGAAAACTCCCGCCCGTTAAATTTCAACCAGTAGCTGGGTCGGTAGTTCAAGCGACTGTTTCAATTAACTGAATTTAGTCGATAGTTTAAAAAATCAGTCGACTGAAAATAGTAGATGGCTACTATCGATTTAGTCGATAGTTTCAGAGGATGGGGCCCATCACTAGAGAAGGAGGCACGTGCTATCGTGTTCGTCTAGCGGCGGCGCGGGAGTAGATACCGCTTGGCGCGCGATGTTTGTTCACGAGAGGAAGAAAAAAAAGTGCGAGGTTGTGTGTAAAACGCAACGAAGGGACAGGGGAAGTAGGTGTAAGAGCCGTGGCTACGTTTGAATCGGCTCGTTGTTAGCTTTCCCGTTTTCCTTCCTCCTTTTATCTCTACCTTTCCTCTTCGTTCCCTCTTTCCACCGTTTCCACCAACCTCTCGTTCTCTTTCTCTTTCTCCCAGAATCTCTCTCCGCACCGTTCGATCGGCTCTTCGTTCAACCATAAGCCCGTCGTCCCTCTTTCTCCGTGGCGCGGCGCAGGAAACTGCTATCTGTCGGAGCTATCTCATAAAATAGAGTACACACGTCGTTGTCGAATCCGGAGACTTTTCTGTGGAATTGTAGCTGGAAGCTGCTAAAAGATTTCATCACTTTTGCCTCTGCATTCCAAATTCAGACTATTACGGTTTCCTCTCTACCAACAGTCATGCGGTAAACCTACTTCAGATTTTCATTCTGACAATTAGATTTTCTTCTTTTCCTTTGTACAGGTTGTGGCCTGTGATTTCAACCTAAGGATTTACTTTAAAAGTAATTATACTTTTTGCTACGTAACGTGACGAAATTTTTTAAATGAAATTGCAAATTTTCGGAATCGCAGGGACGATATTAACTGTTGCGTTGTGCAACTTTTTCATATGGGCTTGTATGGAAAATTTCGAAAGCACGTTTCGTAGATCTGTATCAATTAAACATATTCTGAACATTTCATAAAAATCGCCGGACATTGCAATCAGGTACAAACGTTTAAAGATGGAAAAATTTGCAGATTTTCGACTTCTAACTGCAATATAAAAATCTAAGGATTCATTTTCCAATGCCTGTTGTAAAATAAAAATTGTCTACGTCATTTGCAAGAAACAGGAGTTTAATAAAAATTTATCTTGGCTCTTAATAATTTTACTGAATTGAAAATAATACAATACTCTGAAATGCTTCTAATACTTTTACTGTTTCATATTTTACCTGCCAACTTTGCCATAAGTGCGCGGGACCTGCAGTTTATTTTTACAGTAATCAATTTCTCATCATCCATTGTTAGTATTGTACAATTTATGTATAGACATTTTTTGCATTGTACTTGATTGTTTTGTGACGAATATAAATTCGAAATATCGTCTTTAACAGTGTAAAATAATTAATAAACGCAAGTGATGTTTCTATTATTACGCGACAAATCAAAAATAGGAAGTTCATTGTTAACCTTGCAACGTTACTTAACAATTCGCGAATCGTTCAACAACACCTAATTAATAAAATATAATTCAGTAACGCTCACGTCGAAGATTTTCTGATTTTGTTGAAGTATTTACTAAATATCTTTGATCGGTACAGTAATCGCACACTGGTATCTTGGTTCCCTTAGTATTCATGTCGATAATTTGCCGAGATTGCATATAATTTCTGTATTAAACGGACAGATAGAAATCAGTGCCTTCGGCTGTGAATAGTTTATGCAAGGTACTTTTATAGTCTCGGGTCTGTTCCAACACGTGTTGGCCAAGTGACACTTTTCTTTACCGATACACGTTTTATGTTACCTTTCAATTGGTACAGGATGTTGCAGCTGACTTCATTACCCCGAATAACTAATGAATGATACATTTTATGAAAATTGTAAAGCATGGAATGGCTTCGTGGGTCTTATTTCATACGGTACTTGCTTTTTGTGGTAATTTCAGGGTAATTTCAGGGCGATTTCAAAAATAATATTATTTATTTATAATTGCGCGTACGAAGAAATTATTAATATTATTATTTTCGTTATCCTCTCTTTACGACTCAGTTTGCGTTGACCTATAAAATTATACGAAACGATAAAATAAAATTACTTTTACAAATTATACACCAATTACCCAGTCTCGATCTAATAAATTATTCGTGATTTTTGTGTTCTATATTAATAGAAAAGACAAAAAAGTGCAATTCTTAATGTAAAGATGTCCCTATTGACGACTATATATGCGCACATAACTTAATTTATTGTAAAGACTCTGGATAAATATATTGAATTCGAACCATTATTTTTAACAATAATATTTAAAATTGAAATTGAAAAGTAAAGAGAGAGAAAATACAAATATCCTCAACATTCGTCAAATAAAATACTATTTTCAAAAATAACTGTCTCAAAGAAATTATTTTATTTTTAGAAATTACTGCATCAAATAAAATCTTTTATTATCAAAGTTATACACATACTTTAAAATAAGCAACATTAAAATACAATATTACCCAGCTCTGGCAATAAGGCTCACAAATAAATCGATAATAATAAGAAACTGTAAAAGCGGTCATAGTACGGTTACTGTTAAATAATAATTTGACGGCATTTGTGTAGGAACAAATACGACACACAGTGCGGCATGTAAATGGACATTCGAGACAAAAATCATAACTTCTAAACTAATCAATTTTTGACCTAAGTACCTTAATAATTTTTTAAAGGGAATACAAAAATGCATCGATTAATGCACCAAAAATATTAGGTTCCATTAGTAAAAAAATTTATTTTAATTTTTTTTAATAAAGAGTTTTTTATGATTAGTTATTATTGCAATTTGTTGTCAACTGTATACTGTACAACTTTTGTTCTAAATATTTTTTTAATCATATGGTTAAATTTAATTATATCTACTATAATGCATAATTATTTACTTCAACCAAATCGCGATTACGAATGCATTTCTCTAACAAAAATTAAATAACATCGAGTGTTGCAATTTATCGCAGAAAAAATTTATATAGCAATATACTACAACTTCTTGTTGATACGGAACGGCCAAAATTATGGGATGTTTTGAACCGTTTTTTTGTAAATTGCATTTTAAGGAAGAAACGCAATTTCTAAATTGCCAGTTAAAATTATGCATACCTCTGGTCAAATTCTCCATACCTAAGTTGTAAGAAATAGTTTAAAAGAAAAAAAAACTAAAAGAGCAATTAGGACACGAGTAATCTAACTTTTTAGTATTTCAACTACAATAAACTCTTGGCTGTTACTGATCCCCTATTGAATTTCCTGGATACTACTTTTTACATATACATTCCTTACTTACTGACTGATGATTTTGTTGGATAATTAGATTAGAATGGAACCATGATTATTTTGATTTTTGTCCATTGCATGCCGCACTGTGCGGCAGTCTAAATGTTAATTTAGAGCACATGAATATATTTCCCCGTTTGATAATTCAGTCGAAATAGAGGAGTGAAACGAAAATGCAAGAATGTTGAGGGTAGAACACCGTTTTAGAAAATCTGCTTCGAATCCTAAAAAGCAGGGGTAGCGTTTGAACCAAAGAAAAATTGAAATTTCAGTCGGGAGGCCTGCCGATGGGTAGCACCCGTGGACAGAGAGTTTGCCGGTTCGCTTCTGCACAAACAACAGCTACCGTGGTTGAGATGCCATCGGACATCCGTGACAAGATCCCCGATAGATTTCTCGTGCCATTCGAGTCCTTCCAGAAATTAGTAAATCCCACACGAATTGCGCGCAGCCTGCGCAACTGGCGTGGCGCTTGGTCAGCTTGTCCTTTCTAGCGGATGCACCGGGAATAAGAAACACGTGCTTGTCAGTACGCCCACGCGCGCATTATCGCTATCTAAAAAAGAAAATATCGATTCTTCGCAAATATTATACTGTAAATACCAACGTGTTAACGTCCAACGGCGCGGCTCGACACGTACGGTTCTAACCTATTTACCGTGGGACGGAGTATCACTGGATTATTCTTAAATACACCCACCACGCATATACTGTGGATCCAAAAAGTATTTCAACACCATATTTCGAATTCTTGGAAAAGTTCTCGCTATGCTATATGTTTTTCAATACAAATTCTCTTTAACAAGTTAAATTGAACCTTACGCAAATCAGTTTCACCATTTGCAAATCACATTCACTCTTCTGCAAATAAAATTCGCCGATTATAAAAAATCAATTATTTATTTATTTCGATTGAATGATAGATTTATTTATAAGCACACGCAGACAATGTCGTTACTGCGAAGGAAACGTAAAATTCGTAATACTCGATACGCTGCAATAAATACATACATATGTCGTTTCACTTATAAAATTTATTAAATAGAAAATGGCTAGAATGAATATACATATGTAATTGTGATTGTGCAGATAAAAGAATAATATTATACTATTCAATTTACAAAATGGAAGCATTTTACGAATGAAACATTTTTTTTATGAACCAATCTCACATTTTACTTATACAACAACGTTATCCCATTTTTAATTCGTCGTAATTGTTTATACAAATGAAGGAGTAATATTGTACAATTCAATTTGTAAAATGAAAGCATTTTACGACTGAAACATTTTTTCAATGAACCAAACTCATATTTTGCTTATACAACGTTATCCTATTTTTAA
>CM052343.1:12050085-12081009 GCA_028455595.1 Lasioglossum vierecki
AATCACAATTTTCATCGTATATAACACTCTTTATATTTATAAATGTTTCAGACGCAGTTTTTTGAAATCTTTCTTGAGAATGATAGGAATAATCTATCGAAACGTTGAAAGTTTAATTAATTCGTAAAATTGCTTTTTAAGTTTCAAATGATCGAACCGTTGCGCCGATAACACGTTAAAATTCTTCAGAATGTACGATCGAAAACCAAATTTACGTTGAAAGTAGCAATATGAAAAATGGCATCGAAATAAAGGACATCCTTTTTGCTTATAATTTAGAACAATTTTTCGGAAATGTTTAAATAATGTTTCTCAAGAAAGTATTAAGAAATTTATTTTTTAAGTTTGTTGTGGGAAATACTAATGATATTCCCGTATGCCCGTATTCGCGTGAATTTTTACCTGTGTGAATATTACGAATGGAATATGTAGTTTATGGTTTCAACAAATCAAGAAAACAATCAAGAAAAGTGAGTACTGATCAACTTTCGTTGGAAATATTTTTTTTGTCAGATCATTGGAAATATTTGAAAAATTGTGTAAACAATTTTCACAATGCGTACTATTGTCTAGAAATCGCGGAAAAGTAGCTAAGATTGAATTCTGCACAGGAATTCAATGAAATCTAGTAAGGAGGGGTTTTCAGGATCTCTCACTGGCGTAGAGAAAACATATACACATATTGTAAGTCCAAACTGCTATGTAAGATTCAAGTGGAACTGCGTATCCAGGCATCGAATAACCGCGGGCCCGTCTTTGTTAAAATCCATTTATAGTTCAAAATTGCGGAAGGTTGAAGTTAAAATTTACATGCTCTTCTTAGTAAATGTTCAAGCTCTTATATAAAACAAGTCCGATGATTCCAACATATTCTACTTGAGTGTCCCTTTTCTTCTCAACGATCCAGATTGTCCATTGAAAATAACCTCAAGTCAAATCTGGACGAGGACAACATTTAAAACGTCTTCCTTTTTTAAAATCTATCGGCACTTACGATTTACTATAATCTTTTTTGTTAATATTAACTGTAACCTTTTCAGTAATGTAATATATATTTGTTTATAAACCATGTGCTCGCTAATGACCTAGATGTTAATGCGACCACATTAAAAAAATAAACCATTAATGAATAAATAAAAAATAAGTCCGATGCTTAGCGCTCTTAAGCGTTTTTCTATAATTCTTTTCGAAGTTGAAATGCTATTAATTTACTCTATTCGTATATGGACTAAGCAATGCTTAAAACTGGATTAAAGACTTTGTCTTTAGAAGGCTGTATGTCATCACAGAATTATCTAAAATGAATAATATTTTGGATTTGGGAGCTTTGAAGGGTTGTTACATCACAGGAAAATTTTTTTTCTATATATTAAAGTTGAAAAATTTAATTTTGGCCACAAAACGGGGTCTCTAGACATCTGTGCGCCGATGCGATGTGTGTAGGCTTTAATAATTACCAGACTGCGGATCGTTATGCAAAATGAAAGTGTTTTTCAAGGATCGTGAGAAGCAGGAACAACATAAAAAATAGATTTTTCTCTCCCAACTCCGGCTATAATAAACTGAATCTGTGGTGTAAATTTTTTGTAAGTTAGGTTACGTACACGTATGCAGCCGGCAAGGTAATCGGTGTGAAACAAGATATTCAGGTCAGAGTTTTACGATGTTCGATGCAATTTGAAGTTGGAGCTAGCTCGAGCCGACAGGAGAGTGCCTGCTTTGTTTGTCAAGGGTAAAATAAGACGGTTAACTAAATATAAGGCGATATGGTGACCGAGTCACGTTTGGGAGAGGGCACGTGCAGCACGCGTGCTTCGACTTTGTACACCGGCGCGGCGAAAGAATAGCTGGTGTGTAACTCCACGGTTCTACGCGCACTCAGGCTCGTATGAAATTTGCGAAAACATAATTCGACTTGTTAGTGTCAAGGACGATTCCTGAACGTAATCATTTCTCAATAAAGATCGTGTAAACAACGTTCGAAGAATTTATACAATTTTCTAAACACAAGGAAACCATAGTAACAATCCTGTATTAGGTGCATGCAAACGTTTGAGCGTTTCTATCAATTTCATTTATCATTTATGAGTAGACTGCGGATCTGTTTTCACGTGTGTGCATTTATAGAGAAATTGAGTAGATGAAATTCAAAATTGTTGGCAATTTACTTTAGACATTTTACTTTACATACAGCCATTACTCACGTTCAGTGCTCGGTAGTTCCACTAAATGTTTAAATAATGTTTCTCAAGAAATATCTAATAATATTCGCACGTATTCGCGTTAATTTTTGCACGAATATTACGAATGGAATGTATAGTTTATGGTTTCATAAAATTTATTTGGAAAAAAGTGCAGATTAGCAAGTTGTTTTATTTTTTCTGGTAAAATTCGATGACGAGTACCCGACCTCCTAGAAGTTAGCACCCCACTTGTTGAATTAAATAATTTCAACAATTGTGCTAGGTTTGTGCTATATTGTGCCCGAATATTATCCCTATAATATGAAAAATAAAATGAAAAATTGAGAAAAACGATTTTTTGAGTAGCCCCCACTTTTCATTTTTTTCAATTTTTCCAATTGTGCTAAGTTGTGCTAAGTTGTGCTAAGATTGTGCTCAAGTATTACATTTAAAAAATTATAAATAAAAAAGTTATAGTAAAAAAACGTTTTTGACAACTAATTATAGTTTAAGTATGAAATAGTTATCCAAACAGCATATAATCATATATCTGAGTTGTGCTAGCCTAGCACAAGTCAGCACAACTATTAAATTTCCCAGCACAGCGATATAAAGGGCACTTTACTCTTGTACGCGGCCCTTCGCGCTAAGACTATACATATATCATTTTCCGACTTTCTGGTCATCCGACAAGGATCATATCGCATATTTGAGTTGTGCTAGGCTAGTACAACTCAGATATATGATTATATGCTGTTTGGATAACTATTTCTTACTTAAACTATAATTAGTTGTCAAAAACGTTTTTTTACTATAACTTTTTTATTTATAATTTTTTTAAAGTAATACTTGAGCATAATCTCAGCATAACTTAGCACAACTTAGCACAATTGAAAAAATTGAAAAAAATGAAAAGTGGGGGGCTACTCAAAAAATCCTTTTTCTCGATTTTTCATCTTATTTTTCATATTATAGGGATAATATTCGGGCACAATATAGCACAAACCTAGCATAATTCAGCACAATTGTTGAAATTATTTAATTCAACAAGTGGGGGGCTAACTTCTAGGAGGCGAACACCTAAATATCTCAGTTATTATTAGTTGTACAAAAAATTTCTTCAGAATAAAGTTGTATTGTTTCAAGGTTTAAAAGAGTGAATGTGACGATGGTAAAAAATTCTTCTCAAGGTCATTTTTTTACAAGATTTTACACCTTTATTACAATTCACTTTAGATATTTTACTTTACATACATCCATTAGTCTCGTTCAGTGCTCGGTAGTTCCACTGTTAATTTTCAATTAGTTAACCAAAACGTAAATTCTCGTTCAAATTAGCGATCTATTTGTAAAGACGAGAACTGAATCCTATTAACGAAGAGAATGGAATCTCGACCGAGACAGAGGAAGTTCTTGGATTAAGGGACTTCCACTTTCTCCGTACAAATGCTTCGATATTGTTTATTGAAGTATCGGCATTGTTTTCGTTCGATTTAATCGGGATTATCCTTTACAGCTGACTTGCTCGGCTTAGCTATCTTAATGTTCCTATAGGCTTGCGTTCAGAGTATCGGGTTTTGGACCTTTTTTGCGTGCTTATACGTCGGATGCTCGCCGTATGCCAGGGTGGACCACCAGATGGTCCACGATCGTCTGGTTTACCATCTGATGCCCAACTTTCGCATTGTTTCAGGGTCCGAATTGCTCGCGAAATAAATTCTGCGTGCACGAAACGAGTCTCTTCTTTTGTCTATCCAATTGCATCCCACAGAAAGACATATAATGTTCACTTGTTCACTTCCATTTCGCGGAGGAGTACGTAAACAATGATCTCAGCTTTTTTCAATCAACGCTGGCAAGCTCTGAAAATCATACCTTAGTGTGGACGGGGTGTTAATCCATTTAAATATTAACCCCTTTCCGTACTTTGACGAGCAAGACTCGCGATGAAAGGTTATAATATACCAGATTTGTTGACTCTATCAGATATGATCGAGGCGCACGCTAGTGCACCAGCCAAGTTCTCGCACTACCTCCTTCTACACGAAATAGCTCAGCCGTTTTTTAGAGGTTTACAACTTGGCACTGAAGGCAGATGGAGAAATGTAATTTCGTACACTTATTAAATGCCATTATGTCTCAATATTGACAAAACATTAATCTTCCAATATTAGTAGGTTCCGAGATATAGGACCTCAAAAATCGCTTTTATCACTGACTGACTGATTAACAGATCATCCAAACCTTTTTGGCATTTTCCATTGATCTACAAGTTTGAAATGTGGTACATAGGACCACTTTAACAAACACTCAAAGGAATAATTCTCAAAGTTTGAAATGTTACACCTTAAAAGAGTTGTATTGAAAAAAAACATTACGTAATAAGTACGTAGGATAGAACATAGTAGCATAACATATATAAGTATACGTTTTATTAGCTTCGAAGTCGCAACAAATACTGATGAAAAAAACAATCAACAAAAATTGACGAAATCCCAACAAAAAAACCTGTAAACAGGAGATATTTTTTCTATGGCCGTAAAAAGTTGTGAGATGAAACAAAATACGGCCAAGTTCGTTAGCTTAGAAATACATGTTGCAATACTGAAAAAAGCGTTTGTAAAAATTAGTTTAAAAGACGTTATTTAATTTTTAAAGAGTTACATGGTGGGCTAAATTATTAAAACTTGGCCGTTACTTTTTAAACCAATGCCTATAAAAGGTGTTAGGAAGCGCGGCCAAGCTTGAATAATTTAGCTCTCCATGTAACTCGTTAAAAATTAAATAGTGTTTTTTTAACTAATTTTTTACAAACGTTTTTTCAGTATTGCAACAGGTATTTCTAAGCTAACGAACTTGGACGTATTTTGTTTCATCTCATAACTTTTTACTTACTTTTTAAACTTACTTTTTAGAGAATTGGCTCCTCTTTGCAGGACGTTTTTATTGAGATTTTAATATACCAGATTTGTTAACTGTATCAGATATGGTACACTATGCAGCAAGGGGTTAATCTGTTTATCGTTTAGAATTACTCCTACTGATTTTTCTCATGGAGGCATACAATTCGCAGTCTAGTAATAACGCAGACAATAATTAATGACGAAAGCTACAAATTCGAAACAAACTTTTTTTATTATTTGTCAATGTTTAAGCAAGGTTGACCTTCTTGGTGCACCGGTTCGATCACTTTAATTGAAAGCAATTTTGCAATATATTAATTTCGACGTTTCGGTCTTTGTTTAGACCCTTTTCAAGAAAGTAATGAATATTCATGAATATTTTCTATGATAAAAATTTCCAAACAATTACATTAACCGTGATTATACCATAAAGTCAAAATCCAGTCTCTTTAAAATAGAAATTTTCTATCTTTTAGTAAACGAATTTCGAATGTTACTCTAAACTACCATAACAACGTGGTAAACAGACAGTTAAATGTGGTTAGGATTTGACTTTTCAAGGTTTGATATAACCGTCGAATATCGATTGGTCTACGTATCGATCGATTATCTGATTCGTGACTTCGAAGAGTTTCACTGTTTGTCTCAATATCTTACAAGTAAGACAAGAACATAGCACGTGGCATTATTCCTGTATAATACTTAAAGTTATTTCAAAAAGCAAGTACTTAAGTTGACATATTTCAAAAAGTGTTTTAAATGTGTTCCAAAATTTATTAATGATCTCGGCCCCCAGGTTCGATCTGTTATAACTCCTACACTCCTTACTCTTTTTCGATCATTTTCAAGAAAATTTTAAAGATTGCGTCTGTAAATTAATAATTCAAGCTTAAGTTTTTTAACATATGAATTTAAAACGAAAAAGAAACCTGTAACATACTAGCTTTGTGTAAGGGAAAAATAATTTTTCCGTAATACTTTTAATTAGCCACGTGTTGATGCTAACGTTTTTCTAATTAATTTCTATCAATATCTTAAAATTCTTTTTTGTATAAAAAGGTCAAATTAAATATGAATGTTAAATGAGATATACCATATATAATATGCTATAAAAATAACGAAAGAAAGGTATAAGGAAAAGTGTTTGTTTGAATTCACCGCCAAATATCGATCAACTCTTGACCGTTCGATATTTAGACTTCCAATCACAAGTAAATTCACATAACCTCATTACCATGCATACAGTCTTAGCATCAACACGTGGCTAATTAAAAGTATTACGGAAAATTTTTTTCCCTTACACAAAGCAAGTATGTTACAGGTTTCTTTTCGTTTTAAATTCATATATTAAAGAACTTAATCTTGAATTATTCATTTACGGACGCAATCTTTAAAATTTTCTTGAAAATGATCTAAAAAGAGATCGAAACGTCGAAAAGTAAAAATTGTGAAATTTTGCAAATAGTGTAGGAGTTATAACAGATCGAACCTGGGCGCCGAGATCATTAATAAATTTTGGTTTACAATTTACGGTCGAGAATAACAAACAAACATTTAAATGTGTTGTCATCAACAAAATAGTACTTTGATATTGTTTTAATAATTCATAGACGCAATCATTATTTTCTTGAAAAGGGACTAAACAAAGACCGAAACGTCGAAATTAATATACTGTAAAATTGCTTTCAATTAAAGTGATCGAACCGGTGCGCCAAAAATATTAACTTTGAAAGAAACGTCGCGGATTCGTACGTTTGTATCGTTCCCCTTGGCAGAGTGTCTATAAAGGTGTTATTTAATTTTGGCTATCGTTAAACCTCTCCAGAACGAAGGGTGATGAAAATGATCTATTAAAACCCAACCGCTTTCTATCGCCGGGGTAGATAATAACAGCGGTGTGTCCGTGGATTACACCATAAAAACCCCCGTAAACCGCAACGGTTTTACACTCGTGCCATCGTCTTCGCGGCATTTTTATTTTTTTGGCTTCGACTTCTTCCTCGCGTTCAAAAAGATCGTAAACGGCAGAAATGTTACTCAATAGGTACTTACCTCCTTCTTTTTCCACTCTGCTGGTAGTAGTGTTCCTCCGAACGCAGCTTTCACGAGCAGCGAAGCTGCTGAAACCAGTGCTCGCTGTTCGTTTGCGGTGACCACTTATTATTGTTTGCGGTAACCACTTACTATCTCACGATAACCGAACGTTTTGCATTTCATCGTAACCATGTCGATGACATGTGGCTGGCGGTCAGACGATCGTTTATGATCCTGCCTATCCTCTACTGGCACACACGTATTGCCAACGTTATTGACAGAAGCTTCTGAACCAACCAGTTCCTCAAAAATCCAATGTTTACAATATCCAACAATTCAACATAGAGTCACTCGCGTTCAAACACTTTTTAACACTAAACCTACCGACCATCAAAAGTGACTGATGTGTAAAAAATCCAAAAAAAAAATAAAAATAAAAATAACAAGATTATAAAATTATAATATAATAATAATATTATAATTATATTGTATTGTATTGTATTGCATTGTATTGTATTGTATTGTATTGTATTGTATTGTATTGTATTGTATTGTATTGTATTGTATTGTAGTGTATTGTATTGTATTGTATTGTATTGTATTGTATTGTATTGTATTGTATTATATTATAATTATTATTATTATATATATTATTATATTATAATTAGATTATATAATTTTAATTATAAGAATAACAAGATTTATCCTTTGCACTCGGAACTATTTTAACTCGTTAATCAAACGTTTCTTCTCAGCTAGAATATTTCCATTCTCTATGATTTTTTAAATTTGGTAGATATGAAATTGATATAACTCATACAATACTTAAATGTTTAATAATTCGTTAGATACCGACATATCTAATAATGTGAGCAATAACACTGTCCAACAGTAAAAATGTTTTCATGTAATTCCAAATCTGGCCTTAATTTCTTTCCTACACGCACAGATTTTGAAAAACATGACTTTGAAGAAAAAACCTATTTTTCAACTTTAAACAATTATTGTGATGTTATTATAATATTTATTGAACTTTTCTTTGCAGCAAAAGATTCTGTAGACTTTCCTGAATACAGTGATATTCTATAGTAATACATAGATTATGAATGTTTAGAAATGTGTATTCTATCATTAAAGACAGAGAGACACTACTTTTGCATTAAATTTCGATGATATTTCTTGATTCATCTCAGAAAATAAGATTCCAGCGGAAACTCGAAATGTACCACGCAATAGAGCAGACTTTTATCTTGAGAAACCACCCTGTCAAGTTGCGTTCTACGGGATACGGCAAGGCGGACGTCCACTCTAGTGGTGAGCGTCACTGGCGGCGACTCGTGTTCCGCGATGATATATTTTTTGCTTTCTGGTTCGGTAAAAACGTCGATGTTCGCAACTTGACAGGGTGGTTTCGCAAGATAAAAGTCTGCTCTATTGCGTGGTGCAAAAATATCAGAAAAAACGGTGCAAAAGTGGTGCCTCTCCGTCTTTAATGATTGTTTAAACATGTTTAAACAATTATAATGTATTATTAACATCACAATAATTGTTTAAAGATGAAAAATAGGATTTTTTTCGGAATTGATTCGGAAACAGCGCAAAAAATCTATAAGATCCACTCAACACTTATATGAAAACATAAAAAAAGTTTAAATTTGTTGGACAGTGTAATCAATTATCTCCATCGTAAATGTTAAATATTTAATTTGTTGCTGTTATCGGCGCACAGTTTTGATCAAGCGATAACTAATTTAGCAATTTTGTAATTTAAACTTTTTCTCTCGTTGCGTTTCGGTTCTGGCTTGGACCCTTTTCAAAGAAATTTTGTGTCTAAAAAATATCGAATATTGTATGTTATATGGTGGATTAAAAATTGAAGAAAGGATATTAATACGTAGTTGCTATGTGTAAAATTAATTGTTAAAATGGATGGGCTTAATTTCTAATTTACCGTTATGTATCGATTTCCTATGTATTCTGTTTTGGTTCGTTTCAGACGGTCAATTCGACCCCAGTACGATTTCAACCAGCATCGTGTTCAAATCAGTTCTCAATGTTCAATTTACACAATTAAGTTAATACATAGCAAGTGCGTACTAATATCCTTTCTTCAATTTTTAATGCACCCTATATTACATTCAATATTCAATATTTTTTAGAAGCAAAATTCCTTTGAAAAGGGTCCAATCCAGGACCGAACCGTTAGGAAAGAAAAAGTTTAAATTGCAAAATTGCTAATTTGTTATTAATTGATCGAAACTGTGTGCCAAAAACAGCAACAAATAAAATATGAACAATATTTTAAATAATAGTACAGTAATTTTTAGTGACACCTCAGAGGCGCCACTCGACTGTGGAGGGTTAAATTTATTTATATTTTCTGCGATTTTACTATAATATATAGTAAATGGAAGATATTCCTGAACAAGATACGGTTAATGTCTTCATAGATCATTTTTTATAGAGTTCTGGTGCCTATGTTGACGTACTTCGGGGGAAACACCATATGGCGAAAGTAATGGCGTCGCGGACGTCGTCGTTGTTGTTATTGCCAGGTTCTCTTTCAGTAATTACGCAACGAGGTCCCCTGCAAGCACAATTTGAAGGAGTTTTTTCACATTGAAGGGGTAGCTTTGAGCTAGGGTGGATTGTTATGGGTTGTGGGTACCAGACTGTGCCACGCAACCCAAAATGCGTGGGAATCAAGTGTTTTACGATATATCATGTCATCGTCCAGCATTTTGTACGTTAAAAACGAAAACGAGTGAATCATCGCGTAAGCACACATGCAATATCGTGACAAACCTCGTGCAACTACCCCAGTCATGACATTTTTATGATCTAACGTATCTTAAATTAATGACTATTTCTACGATAAATATAAAAACCAGCACATAAACCTCTTACCAAATGAACGTTTTACTTCAGTATATTTTTCGTTAGTTTTAAACGAAATATACTTACTGAAAATTCGTGGGTTTTCTAAAAAGATGTATTTTTATTTTTAGTAGGAAATTTCTTACGAGATTCGTTATAATACAATTTACATTATAGCGAAAAATTATTGATAACAAAAATTACGGTATATTAAATTGCATAGTTTATCGATTTCTAGACATAATATATTTGTATATTGTATATTAAAACTAACTTACTTTGAGATTATATATTCCTCAGTAACGATGATAAAAGATTGTAACATGTTCTGCAAACTAAAAGCTTTCCCCATTAATTCTAAGGATCAGGTGTTGAGCATTCTTCCTTTAATAACTTTTAATAAGTTCTTTTAATCCCCTTCTAATAATTCTTTTAATATCTGCAATCTAACGATAAGACTGATTAATCGTTGTATTACAATTGTAGATTCCTAACGATATCTAAAAAGAAAAAAGTGGAATTATTATAAATAATTATACTATTATAAGTATTATTATAAAAAATGTGAAGATTAAATAAGTTCAGTCTTGTAATTTTTATGAAACAATAAATATTCGACACTTTTTGTAGCCGCTACGGTTAGTGTTAAAAGGAGGGCCATAATTAGTAATATTTTGGTGGATAAACGGGGCCCCAACATTTTTTTACATAGAAAATATTGATTTTTTGTTATGCAATGTCAATAATACAATAATTACTTCAACTTAAAAAAATTGTGGGGCCCGCTTTCTACTGCAAAAAATTTACCCCAAAAAATTTATAATACATGCTCAAATATTAGTCCTCCTTAACTATTTAAAATAAAAACATTATTAAAACTTAGAAGTAACATTTTACCTGGTACATCCTGTGTAGAATAATATGTATCGAAAATATGTGAGATGTGTTTCGAAAAGAACCAGAAAACCAAAAAATTGTTATAAATGTCAATATCCTCGTAACAGTCTCGCCACCGCACAGTTTCGATCATTTAGGGTCGTTTAATTCTTAATGATGTCGTTTCTTTTTTTTTATCCTGTATTTTGCTAACACTACTCAAAATATGATGATTTTTAGTCACTTTTACATTACTCTTGTTGTATTGGCCGAAAATACGTATTTTAACTCTTGCAAATTACTGCGTGAATGGGTATTTCATTTAAATGATATAAGGAAGTTACGAACACAGTCTTACATAAATATATTCAATAAACAATGAAAAGTGTTCTCCAATTTCATATGGTAATCGTTTGTTACTAACTTATATACCACATTTTGACACCAAAAATATTGAAAACTTACCTTAAGAAGTGAAACAATTGAGTTCATTCGAGGCTTATTTTTCATATCTGAATGCGATAAAAAATTAAAAACAATATCAATTCTGAGTTACAGAGGTATTGCTTTCAAGGTAAGAGTAAATGCAGAATTTAAAAAAAATGTTCAATTTCGGAATTAAACGACCCTAAATGATCGAAACGTCACACTGTGCACCGTGCGAATATAAATGTATTTAAGTGACGTTTGAACGAAAATGTGAAGGAAAAGTGTATACAGCGGAACATTCCAGCGGAAGAAGGAGCCCAGAGGATTATCCTGTTTTGACATGTACACAGTTGGCGGTGGTGCGTTTTTCAATCAGGAAAACCGAGCATCTGCCAGTTGGTTCTCTGTCACTCTTACCTCTTTCGGTGTCGTTCCGTCCCATCCCGTAGCATCGAGATCCTCGTAACTCACGGTGGACAGTTCCCGAAAGGGTTTCTGCGGGTATCCGGGAAAAGAGGGAGAACAACTAGAAAAGGGTCGAGAGGAAGGGACGTCGCGTGCCCGCATCATCTGCGTCATGCAAAAATCACTGGAAAACTCGAAAAATGCTGAGCCAGCCTCGCGCAGCAGCTGTCCAATCGTCTAGATGTCTTATTCAAATAATCTTGCTGAAACTTCCCGTAGGTGGTTTCCATGGGCCTCGAAAAGGGTTGGAGGCCCCAATGGAAGTATTATCGAAGATTATGCGTGATCGCTACCCAACTCGATCTTCTCTTTTTGCGAGTCGCGATTGTTCGAAGCGCTATCCGTATACTGTACCACCAAAAACATCCTGTAAACAGGAGCCAAGTTCTCTATGGTCGTAAAAAGTTGTGAGATCAAACAAAATACGGCCAAGTTCGTTAGCTAACAAATACCTCTTACAATACTGAAAAAAGCGTTTGTAAAAATTAGTTTAAAAAAATGCTATTTAATTTTGAAAGACTTACATGGAGGGCCAAATTATTCATACTTGGCCGCTACTAAACATATTTCATGGCCATTGGTTTAGAAAGTAACGGCCAAGTATGAATAATTTGGCCCTCCATGTAACTCTTTAAAAATTAAATAGCGTTCTTTTAAACTAATTTTTACAAACGTTTTGTTTCAGTAGTGCAAAAGATATTTCTAAGCTAACGCACTTGGTCGTATTTTGTTTCATCTCACAAATTTTACGGCCATAGAAAAAATATCTCCTGTTTACAGGATGTTTTTGTTGGGATTTCATCGATTTTTGTTGATTGTTTTTTTCATCAGTATTTGTTGCGACTTCGAAGCTAATAAATCGTAAACTCATGTATATTATGCTGCTATGTTCTATCCTACGTACCTGTTTCGTAATGTTTTTATTTCAATACAACTCTTTTAAGGTGTAACATTTCAAACTTTGAGAATTATGCCTTTGAGTGTTCGTTAAAGTGGACCTATGTACCAAATGTCAAACTTGTAGGTCAATGGGAAGTACCCAAAAGGTTTTAATGATCTGTGAGTTAGTCAGTCAGTCAGTTTAGCGATTTTTGAGGTCCTACTAATGTTGGAAGATTAATGTTTTGTCAATATTAAGACATGATAGCATTGAACAAGTGTACGAAATTACATCTCTCCGTCTGCCTCCAATGCTATATTCTATCCTACATAGCTATTTCGCAATGTTTTTATTTCAATAGAATCCCTTTAACACTTTCACAACCGCTGACACCAATGTGGTGTCATGGGCAGGCCAGTCATGAATTTTGTTTTATATTTGTACGTTTCAATAATTATCACACAACGGGAAAATATTGTTGAATAATAATGTTGATTATTGATTTATAATAATAATATTAATTGTTTCATGAATTTACGTAAAGTTTTTTCTTCCAAAATATTGCCGGCCACTGGCGACGTTTCACTGCGCAAACATGCGGTTGTGAAAGTGTTAAGCTGTAAAATTCTAAACTTTGATAATTATTCCTTTGAGTGTTTGTTAAAGTGTACCTATGTACCAAATTTCAAGCTTGTAAGTCAACGGGAAGTACCCAAAAGTTTTTGATGGTCTGTCAGTTAGTCATGAGAAATTTAACGATTATAGAGGTCCTATATCTCGGAACTTGCAAACGTTGGGAGATTAATGTTTTGTTAATATTGAGACATGACAGCATTTAACAAATGTACGAAACTACATCTCTCCATCTGCCTCCAGTGCCGAGTTATAAACCTATAAAAAACGGATAAGTTGTTTCATGTAAAAGGGGGTAGAACACTTTATCGTGTTCAATAATATGCGCCGTTCATTTTGAAAGTGGCCCAAGTCCAATAAGTTTAAATTAAGATATTTCAGAGTTTGCGTTTCAATGAAATTAAAAATGTACGACATCAATATATCACACTTCTTGAGTGTATCTAAGATAGTTAAAATTACAATTCCTCTTAAAATAATACCAATTATTAAGTGAATAATCTTCTAACCAAGAATGGCCGGAGCCATTGTTGAAATAAACGGCTCATATATGTGACATATGTAAGTGTTCAATGATGTACATGAGAATTTTCAAGATTTTCGTAAAATTTCATTTTATTTTTATTTTATCATATGTGTTAGTGTTCAATAATACAAGGTACATGAGACCGTCTAGTTGTTCGTAAAATTTTATTTTTATTTTATCGTATGTGTAAGTGTTTAATGATATAGGGTACAGTCTTAAAATGTGAATATTTTCGTATGATTCATATAAAATGATTATACATATAGAGAATACGCTCGCGCGTTGATTCATATAAAAAGTAACAGAACTGTTGTACTTCCTTAAAGGGGGTGATTCCTGATATCATCTGAACCTTTTCATTTTGAAAATGATTTTCGAGACTCCGTCGAGGAATTATTCACCAAAAACAGGGACCAATTAGGCGAGAGGTATCGATAATATATTTTTATAATTGTTCTTTATTTATTTTTGTGATAATTCTAAAGTTATAATTTCCTAAAAACAATCAAATAAGATAGAAAATATAAAAAAATAAGTTATTCTTGTAAAACAAAATATAATATAAGATAATACCTCTCTTACGAAGCTTCGGAGAAGATTTTCGCAGAGGAAAAATTTGCTTCAAATCACCTCAGGAATCACCCCTTTCAAGGAAGTACATTTTTCACACATCCTGTGTGACTCAATATACGTTTAAAATCACATAGCAAACAAAAGGAATGTTTAATCCTTTGCACTCGATCTGTGACTCTAATTTAAATATTGTTTATGTTATTAAATATGTCGGTGTCGAGTCAATAGCCAAATATTTAGGTACCGTGTGAGCTATTATAGCAATTTCATATACATACCATTTAAAAAATCGTGGGGAACGGAAAAAATATTCTACGTCGTAGGAAATGTCTCATTTTCGGGTAAAAAGGAAAGGGTTTACATAGCAACTATATTGGGACAATATAAGAACATCCATATGTTGTTTGAAATTATTAACGTTGTTAAAGATGGAAAAAGAATTTCTTATGGTCTTTGTATTTTCTAATTGACGAATTTCTTTCTGCATAAAGATCCGCAGTCTCTCCTGATTAAAAACTAAAAATTAAAAAATATCCACATTAAACAACACAGCGTAAATCTCAGATTACGAAACACCTAAGATTCACGAATACTACGCAGCATTATTAAATCAGTAATGTGTATATGATGAAGTTTCCTTTCATATAATAACTTCTAAGAATTGTTCTTTTCCATCAAATAAACACTCAGTGTTTTAGAATTATCGTGTCAAACAATTTGAATGTTAATTGTTTACCATAACAACAAATGGTATATTAGCGGAAATGTTTTCAGTTTGGAAGGGCATTTTCAATTTGAATTTACCGTCTAGTATCGATCTAAGAACTTTTCATCACGGTGTCTGATTGGCTATTTCGTCAATATACGTCGTTCCTTTGTTTTTGTACTGGTTCTCTCGCAACGCTCACATGGTTCAATCTAATTTTTAATATCATGGAGTACAGTGACACACATATTGATAATTTACACATAGCAAGTACGGTGAAAGATTATTTTTTTAGTTATTATTGGTCTTGTGAAACACTTAGTACAACATTCAATATTTCTCAGACGTACTTTTGAAGATGATTCAAAATCGGATCGAAACGTTGAGAAAAATTTGATAAATTGTAAAATTGCTTTGCTTCGATTTTTTGGTCGAACCTGTGCGCCGATATCATAAACTAATTTCTACTGATTAAAGATATGATTTTCCACATTTCGAATTTGGAGAGTGCCGGACCTGGCGCGCTACGTCCAAGCACACCCTGTATACGAGAGCGTACAGGCATGGTACATATAGGTAGTACAATGGACACGAAGTGCTGTGAAAGGTGAAGATGGAAGATTGGAGGGGATGGTTGGCGCGTGGCTCAATCCTCTCCCCCACTCGGTTGTGCCTCCGACGATCTGAAACTCGCGCGACCGTCTAGAAAGAGAAGCAGATGCTTACTTCTTTCGGGTCTGGCTCTTACCAAGGCACGAGAGGAGCCGACACCAGTGAGAAGGCTGTAAGAGGCAAGCACCTGCCGTGGGCGCATGGTGTCGGGTCACTCGGCTCCTCGAACACGAATATAGCGTTCATAGCACCTAACTTGACTGCTCGCCTGCCTCCTTGGATGCCTCAACCGGACTGACTACCCCTATGCCCACATCTACCCACCACGAAAAATCATCGAACAGAGAAAGAGAGAACTCACGCGTGCCTGTTGCATAAAGTAGTCGCGTCATTAACTAGCCTCCCCTCCATCTCCCCTCCTCAAGATGTTCGCCGATTCTTCTGCGCTCGTAACGGGCGAAACTGAATTCGCGGACCCTGAACGGATCCGCTTCGGATTACCATTGTAGAAATTTTCATCGTCGACCACAGTCGTTTCTCGTTTCAACGCACCTACAAGCGAACCACCCTTTTAGGCTAATTTTCGTTCCAGTAGTCTGCCGTGCAAGGCCAATTCTCTCAAAGTCAGCCATCTTTGGCGTTGTTCTTATTATCAACTAATTTCTAAATTTTTTATGTGAGGACAGTTTCGTACACATCGAAAGGAACTGAGGAATGGGCGAGATAGTCGGTCGAGATAGGAATGGAGGTTGTTATGCTCGTCAGAGCTGGGCACGTAGTACTTCAAATAGAAAATAATCCTATTCATTTTAACAAGCGTGCGTGCAACTTTGAATATTTGAAAATAGTACTTTATTCGGATTCCGTCTTGAAATATTTTCTTTTCATTTTAAATTCTTTTCATTTTATACATTGTTCTCTAAGAGTTGGTGATTTATAGGATGATCCAATACTCCAAGCAAGATTAAAGTATTTTATTTTATGCGAGATTATTACAATAAAACATCGTACTTTGTGCTTCAGATTGTCAAAATGAAAATAGTTTTGAAATGATATATCCTATTTAAAAAAGATACTGTATCTTAAGTATTATCTTACTGAATAGTATTTGGTATATTTATTTCGCTAAATATGGCCCGCCCCTGGTGTGCTCATTCAATGTATAGTTTGTAAGTAAACTATACGGGAAGTGTACAAGCAAATATGCATTGAATGGTGTAACGTTTGGTCTCATTCGAATCGGAAAACGTCGCAAACATGTCGGCAAAAATTTCATGAGAAAACGGAGAAAGACAAATTGTTTCGTCACTGAATCACTAATATCGTGGACACCTGTGTGAAAAGGCATCGAGGCATTACCGTATACATAGTTGTAACATTCAAGTTTATGTCTGAGGACAAAGGTTGCTGATCAACGCAGTAGAGCACGCGTGTCGTAGGCTAGCAGAAGGATACATATGTATCTCCGGTTGCTATCAGCTCGTTTGCCGATCACAATGGTATCGTGTGGATCACGTGGATCAAGGGACAACGATCCCAAGGTAGATGGAAAAAGTCAGAGGATACAAGCTGCGTTTATAGCCTCGAAAGAGGAAGAAGAAGAGGAGGAGGAAGAGAAGAGAGAATCGAAGCAGGTTGCCAGGCCAGCCCTGGTGTAGGCCAGTGGGTACGAGTTGTATGCATACATATAGCTACGGCATGCCGCCCAGCGCAGCGGACCCGCATCATCAAAATGAAGAAATAGTATGAGCCGGGAAAGGGGGAGGAGGGAAGATGCAGAGGAAGACGGAGGGAGGAGGAGGGATGAGGAGGTAGGATGAGGATGGGATAACGCTAAAGAGACTCGCCTACATTGATCGACAGTACTAACCTAGTGAATGCGACACCCAATAACTGGTGGAGCCTGCACGGTGCTGTTCATGTATCCGGTAGCTTTTTATCGAGGACCGGTCTAGCGGCGTCTAGCGTTAGTCTGCTAGCCGCACGCGGATTTCCCCTTTCTCATGGTATTAACGCGTCATAGAGTGGGGACCAGACAAGAAATAGTCCTTGCGAAGGACGCGAGATTTCTACTTTCATTCAGCACGCCGAGGATTCTGGGTTAACTGTAATAAGCGTGACTCTATCAACTGGAACTCGGCTTGTTGCATTTACATCGATTCCATGGGGTCTCTAACAGGGCACGAAGCGATGTAAAGTCCATTTTTTAAAAGAAATCAGGTGCGACATAATTTCTGATTAATTTAATGTAAACTTTTTATAAACTTTTAATAAATCAATAGCAATATCTTATGTCGAGTTTAACAATATATAAATATAATTAACGTTCAAAATGAAAAATACTATTCCTATTTTACTTCTTGTTACTATTTATAAACGAAACTGGATTGATACAAAATATATCTTAAGCAATGTTTAATTCTTTGCAATTGAAATTAAATGTTTTTTATAATTGACTGATTATGAAAATGGTGTAAGTCCATTTACAGCTCGTATAAATGTACATTATTTTAGTTACATTCGTCTAATAGAAATTTAAGACATCTGCAGTCTAATGTTGTTACACGAATGTGTCTTCTTTGCATTTTGTGTGCCAAAGGGCACCGTTTGGTTCCGCGACCTTCACTTTTTGGTGTCTAGCAGACGACACTCTCTCTGCTGTGTGCATGGCACACGCCACTAATCACGTATACACATACAAGAATTGCAAGGGTCCGGCATTAAACTTCTAAATTTGAAGTAATGCAAAAACTAGTGCAGCGCGAGAAGCAACGGCAGCATAAATATGCCGCGAGAAGCAATGCGACAGGTGACATATTCATGCTGGCCATTGTTTCTCACTGATACACTGGAATTCTTCCGAATAATTGAAGGATTAAACGAACTTACCTAAGCGAAGTTCTATCATATTTGTATGAAGCTCCTTTCATCACTCGCAGTCTGAGTTGTTCTAATTCAATTACATTGTAATTCACTTACTAAGTATTTTAATCAGATGTGTAATTGAAATACAATATAATTGAAGGTGTGCCGTAAGCACGTCACGAGCAGTTAGTAAATTTGTAAATAATAAATTCAACCCCTTCGTGCCTATTACTTCATTTTTTATATATTCAATTACAATGTATTTTATAATTGTACTCCATTGCAATTACGAATTACATTGTAATTTAATTGAATGAAGATCTGAACTATAAATTAAAATATACTGAATTACAGTGTAATTCAATTACTTTGTAATTATATTTCTGAAGTAATTCAATTGTAATTCTGCACAACTCAGCTCGTAGTACAGTATTTCATCCTTATAAGTCCCTAACACGGGTCTGCCGAGGGACATTTATGCGCCAGATCCAGTATTTTTTTTACTTGTTGCCGAACGTAGAGGACAGCCGAGCTCGAGAGGCCTCGGTCGCTGAGAAATGTAAACATAACTAATCCAAATTTCCAATTTCTTTCTTTTTCATTATTTTTTAATGGGACTTCGATGATCATATTTGTGGCATTTTTTTAAATTAAAATCATACCAAATATGATATAATTCCTATGATATTTACTTGTGTAATAGACAATTAAAGTTTCGGGTGCGAGGAAGGATAGTGTATGGGAAAGAAAGAGACGAAGAAAACCGTAGTCGCCGGCAACTGTCCTTCCTTGCGCTCGAAACTTCAATTGTCTATTATACAAGTAAATGTCATCGGAATTATATCATATTTGATATGATTTTAATTAGAAAAATGCCACAAATATGGTCATTGAAATCCTATAAAAAAACAATGAGAAATAAAGAAGTTAGAAATTCGGATTAGATTATCTCACCGGTATAACCGAGCCGCATGTTGTCTTACTTCTCGGCGATCGAAGCCCCTCGAGTTTCGCTGCTCTTCAAGGGGGCATACCGCGCAGTAGTGGGGATAGATCTGGGACATTCACAGGTCAGACTTTTCAGACATTTATGGATAAAATAGTGTACCTCTACTTTATGCCAGTATCGCCACAGTGTTTACAGATGGAAAAAAGAAGAAAAACTGTGGTCCGTGGCGCTATGACAAATCCATCATTCTATTATTTTGTCCCATGTATAATCATATTCATGCTGCCGTTGCTTCTCGTTGCTCCACTGGAATGCTGCCGAATAATGAAAATTACGTGTCGTAAACGTAAAAAGTAGGACTTTTGGGGCAAATCGTACCCTAGCTTGATCTTTCATCTTGCGATTTTGACTAATAAGATACCCTGTCTTTGCATTACTGCGAATTCGGAAGTTTAATTCCGAACTCTTGCAATTCTCGTGTACGTATACGTGGTTAGTGGCGTGTGCCATGTACACAGCACACAAAAAGTGAAGGTCGCGGGTCCAGACAGTGCCCTTAATGTCATACTGCTAGCGATACATACTTCAACAATATGTTAATGTAAAGAGAAAAAAGGTGTTCAAATCGATCGGACAGATAATGTCATTTCGTGATCGATGCTTGCTGCACGTATAACCCACAAGTAGATGCATCAGTTTTCACACATGATTATATTCAATCAGGTGTTTGCAACTTTTCGCATGAAAAATTGTATTCTTTCAAATTGTGCTGTCAATTATAACATATTCGATACAACGAAAGATACTACGGTTCATATAAATATTATTAATTTTCTCTTAAATCCGTAAAATCGGGATCCTCGGAGAAGGACTCGACCCTTTCACCGCTTACAGATTCATTCTCATACTGCTCAGATGAAATGGTCCGAATATACATAGCAAGTCTTGGGCGTCCTTCGACGTTAAGAATGATCATACGAGCCGGCACTTGCTAAAAATACCGACCTCGGATTATAAGTGGCACCCTGAAGTTTTAGGGGGTATCGTGGCACAAGCAAGTAGCGCAACGGCGCGGCGTGCATTTCATTGCTAGCGCGTTTCCACTTATCAGTTAATTCATCTCTGGTTTCACGTTCCATGAGTCACCGTACCACATTGCGACGCACCAGAGAAACAAATGTTGTCGAGGCGAGGGTGACGCGGATTGTTGCCCGTTCTGATTATGTCCGACATCACCTGCCCCCTGCAGGTGGTTGGATATCCCACGATACACGCAAGTATTTATCCTCATGGACGATCGATAGCTGACCACCGACCAGCCGCTCGACAACCCCATGAAAGATAACGTCGATACACCCCCGTAATCGTTCCTAACACCCTTTGATCGGCCACGATAAATGCCCTACGAGCGGAACTGCGAAATACTGATCTCGTTCTGGCTCGATCGTTGCAATCGACTGGATTTTCCGGCATACGAACATACGACATCACCGTTTTTTACGTTGCTCGGAAATGTGGACAGTGTCGCCAACTATGACAAAGCTCAAAATATTTCTTAACCCTGTGTAGCAATTATTTTTCCACAAACCACGTATAATTCGTGCTAAAATTTATGTCTGATATGTGTAATCAGTTTTTTTGAGCGAGGAACACAATATCAAAACGGGGCAATATTTAGTCTAAACTAGTGTTCCTGATTTCTCAACGTTTTTCATTTTTCGAGAAATGAGAAATAAGGCTATATCCCTCGAGAATTCTCGAGAATTCTTAATAGAATAAAAATATATTGGAAAACTTATGATATTTGGAATATCATTGATAATATTTATCGAAACCGCAAAAAAATTTTAACTCAATGTTTATTCCTATCCAATATGTGCATAACTTTAAAAACAAGGAAGAATGGACGCTTAATATAACGGATAAATTTATTTATTTAAAACCAAACTTTTTTATAAAGTGAAACATTACGCTTTTGTTTTGAAATTACTTCTTAAGAAGCATAATGCGTCTAATGTACAATTAGAGAATCTAATTCTTTTTTTGTAACAATATTTGTAGCCCTAGAAAAATTTCTTTCATTTTGTGCGGATGTTGGCTTTATTGTATGTAGAATGTAGATAGTATGTAGAATAGAATCCAAAAGTTGTTGCAAATTGGGTGTCCTTCCCTCAGCGGACTGAAAAATCTGAAATTCCTTTATTAGAGTCCGGAATTTATTTTCTGACGCTAAACTCTTGACACTAAATTCTTGAAGGCTACCTGCAATTTATACTTCTAACTGTTTTCCAGTGATAGATAGTTCCCCATTCTGAGAATCTGAAAATTTTTCACTATTTTCATAAAAACCATTGTTATATTTTCCGAGAAGTCTGCTTAGAATTTGTTTCACCATTGCACACATATTTGCCTTGGATGTTAAATAGTAAAATGTATCTTCTGAATATTTTTGCAAAAAGTCTGGATTATGCAGATATTTCATAAGGGATACAACAATCTTGTCTCTTCTTTTAATGTTTGTTCTTTAATAACAACAAAAAATTCATTACTCAATTTACGAGCACCTTCAGCAATTAATGATGTCACATACAATCTACATTTGGTTCAGACTCTTTTAATAGGATTTCGTACTCTCAAAACTCGTCTAATCATAACCTCCATAGTGTTCCACCTGGTTTTACAATCCAAAATGAGTTTTAATTTTGTTTTCTGTTCTTCATATACATATTTCTGTAGAATATCATGCATTATCTCACATCTACACGCATTCCCATTAATTATTATAAATTATCACATTGCAAACATACATACGTAGACATCAATATGCTGATTGTAGATATGATTATACGTACGCGATTGATTAGTAATGTGCAATTTGATTGAATTAAAAATTCATTTGCGAAAATATGTTATAAAATAAATTAGATTCATAAAAATTTTGCTAGATATAAATTTCTCGAGAAATGAGAAATAACTAATTATAAAATTTCTTGAGAAATGAGAAATAACTAATTATAAAATTTCTTGAGAAATGAGAAATAAATTATAAAATTTCTCGAAAAATGAGAAATAAATTATAAAATTTCTCGAGAAATTTTCGAGAAGGAACACAACTCTAAACCAATTGAAAGTATTTAATGGATTTTAGTTTCTGAATACTAATAAATAAACAGCGAACCTTTATGTAAAATAAAAATGTTCCTCCTGATTTGCAACAAACCGGACCGATATTTTATTGTTTCGCGTAATATGTATGTTCAATTTTAAAATTATTCTAATGTTTTTATCGTTTTGCATAAGGGGCGCACTGATAAAAGCAAACCGGTCAATGATGATGTTACATAAAAGTTACAAAGTATTGTTTATATAATTTTTGAAATATTAATGGTAATTTTTATTAATAGCCAGAAAATGTTTTAAAAAAATGTCTACAAGCATCGCCAAAGATATACAAGCAGAAAGATTTGTAAAAACGATAATGCATGCATAGTTTACAGAAGCATTAAACGAAAAAATAATCCCGATTATCGATCGCAAATGGTAGATATTTAATTTAATGATGCTTTCGGCGCAACTATTTCGATCACTTAATAAATCTAGCAATTTTGCAATAAAATTTTCTTCTCTTCTAACGTTTCGATTCAGTTTTGAAACTTTTTCAAAGGAAAAATTGCATCTACAAGAAAATATACATATATAAATACAATAAAGTAAGTAGAATAGATGAATTGAAATTGAACAAAAAGGATATTCTTACATACTTGCTTTAGTTATGTAAATTGTGCATTGAAAAACTGATTTGTACACGCAGTACGTTCTAAACCAGCAACGTGTACATATGTGTACACAATATAGTATGAATATTCTTCTTGTTCAATTTTAATTCACCTATTCTACTTACTTTATTATGTATTATTTATTATAATATATATATATTTTCTTGTAGATGCAATTTTTCCATTAAAAAAGGTTCAAAACTGAACCGAAACGTTAGGAAAGAAGAAAATTTTATTGCAAAATTGCTAGATTTATTAAGTGATCGAAACTGTTGCGCCGAAAGCATCATTAAATTAAAAAGCATTAAACGAACATGTTAATAATATATGGATAAATGAATAATAAATATATGAATGATGATCGACAGTATTCTCTCGAAGAATTCTTCGAGGCAAAGGAAACAAATGAATGGAACTGACTGAGCAAATTCTCCATTATCAGAAGTTCTAGTATCATTTCGGCTTGTTTGATCGGCTTTTATCACTGGGCACAGTTATGCCAACTGCATGTCGGAACGTATTTTTTTTCGAACCACCCTCGCTTTCCTGGCAATCACTTATGGCGCGGGAGTACGCACCTGGCCACCCCCGCACGCGCCCTTACACTTTTGACCACCTTACCCGGTTCTATGCGTGAACATACACGGTGTCGTATTCCACTTTGTAAAACTGGAGAACGTTCATGTAGCTTTTCAAATATTTCAATGTTTTTTTCACGGGTTTTGTGGAATTCAAAATAATTTCTGTCAAATTATTTACACAAGATACGATTAATTTATCAATTATTTTCTTGATAATTACAATTTTCAGTTTATAAATTCAATGATTTTGTAATTTATTAAATGGATTCACTAAATTATTTATACAGAATGTTCCACGCAACTGGAACAGGTTATACCTCCCAAACAGTTGGGAATAGGAGTAGATGTTGTAAATAAAAGTTGAATGGTATCAGACGGTGTGTAATATGCAATTAATTTTTTGCACTTTTGTATATCGTTGCATCAGAAAAATGCGACTGTACTTTTTTTTTAAATATATGCCTATGCTTTTTACTGCACTAATCGATGCAGTTCCTTGTGCTATACATAAAAGTACTAAACATACTTATACCCTAAACTTATTCGTTAAGAAGTTATCGAAACAAAAATTTCTCTGAAAAATTCTGAAAGTAGTTGATAGTAGGGGGAGTGGTACTAGTCGTAAAGCGACAGTGGGGAAGAAGTTACAGAACCTGATCTAGCATATCGAACCCTTACGTCTTACATAATTAAAATAATTTATCCTTGCTAAGATGACTTCGATAGCTTAATGAAAGCCCTGAAATACGCGCGATCTACAGTAATTGCAATTCTTGCAATTCTTGCATCTGACTTTATGTCAGCTTCAACCGCGGTTAAGTTATAATTGACTTATCCAGAACGGTCGTGGTGTTTGCGATACCACGTTCTGATTAAGATAATCATGGTTCGAATAATGAACCACTTTCGTACGTATCAAGGTTAAGCTCTTAATACTATCGTCATTTTCTGTTATCATTACAATCAAAGTATGTATCGCTGAGATGCTGAAAAATTCCGTAAATTAACCATACAGAAGAAAATGAAAAAGAATGAGAACAATAATGTACAAGAAGTATACTCTGAACAAAATAAATATATTAGAAGTATATCCCAGTATATTCTTGTATATTCTTAATTTCATATTTTTTTATAAAAATTATTAAGTACGTATGTTTCTACACTTTCGTGTTTCCGTGTAATGAAAAAAATACATTATTAAAAATTATACTTTCAAAACATTTATTACCAAATAAGGTAAGCATGATTTTGACAATCCAGCAGTACGATTTAGGATATAGCTGTAGTAAATCGTACTTATACAATTTCTTCTAAAATTACCGAAATTACTGTTTTAATTTTATTTTATACGTAGAATGTTTATTTAGAAGATTTCTGCAAAGAGCAAAATATAATTGCGAACAACAATTGTAGTAAAAATTTGGATTGTTTATTATAATATAAATTGAAATTTTTATATTATTTGAGCTAAATATTAAAATTTTCATATAAAATTGAAATTTTAATATTATTTGAGGTAAATATTAAAATTTTCATATAAAATTGAAATTTTAATATTATTTGAGGTAAATATTAAAATTTTCATATAAAATTAATATAAATTAAAAATATATATATAGATATGAAAAATCCTTTAGGTAGTACGATTTTGCAACTCTCCCCAACTACGAACTACCCTTCGTTTCCGTTTTCTCGGGCGGAAGTGTCTCTGCGCATCGAGGTATCTCGTGTCCTTCCTCTTCTTTCTTCTGGTTTCAGTTGAACGTCTCGAAATTTCGCGACGAAAAGGACGTGTAGTGGCCACGTGAAAATCAACAAAAAGCTCGGCGAGGAGCACAATGCACGCCCACTCGGCCATTATTTTCAATTCCATGCATTCAAGCATTGAACCGCCTCCGGAATTGCTATTCCTGCGCCGCGCTCGGAATCGGCTTTTATTATAAGTATATAGCGCGGTATACGCGGAACATACGCTCGCAGACGCAGGATATGTATGCGTACAAAGTCTTTATTATTCGTTATTATTCGCATTGATAAATGATCGCCGACGCGTCACGCTGAACAATACAGAAAATGGACGGCGACGTTACAATCAGCCGGATATGAGCGACGCCCGTCCACTTCTGGAAGCCCTTTTGACTTAATTCCTATGGTTTCACTGCCGTTTGCGATTTCTTTGCGGCGACGAGTCGCTTTGTCTTCCAACGTTTACTTCTTATCCACCCGTTGATATCCTCGTAGAACTACGCGCGAGCGCCACAGTGCACAGTGCACAGCCCGCTTTTTCTATAGCCAAAACTATTCTAGTCTTATTTCAAGGTTTAATGTTGTATTCTTATAGGTTGTTGGATTCGTCTTAGGGGGAGTTCCCCTAGTCCCGGACACTTAAGGTTTTTCTTAAATAAATAAAAGGAATATTCATTTATTTTTATTTCTTTTACATTAATTAGAAGATAACAGTAATAGAAATCAAAGTAAACTATCAAATAAACCAACATTATTATAATATTTAAATTACATTAACATTAATATAGGTCATTGATTTAGAGTGAGTCTAGAATGGCCCCTAATATCGAACATAGTAAACATGTGTGAATTAACACATAATACTTTTAAAATAATTTACAATGATCACAAATATAGTCGTCGAAACATTCAAGGATGTCGGCACAAGCTTCGTGAGCCCATTCTTGGCATTTTGAGCACTGTTTCCAGTCCTCATTATTGGTTTCCAAACAAACCACACAAACTCTCTCTTCGTTTGTATTTTCCGATTTCACTGCTCGAGTTTTCTTTATTTTATTTTTTCTATTCGTTGTTTTAAAGTTAATTTTTAAATTCTTCTTTTCTTCTCTTATCCGTTTTTTATTTTCTTTTTCTTCGACCAATAATTTATGAGATTGTGAAGTAAGAACTTCACTCTTTTCTGATTTTCTTTTTCTTGATTCTGATAGCTTTTTTGTTGCATCAGGCAACGGAGACAATTTTAAAATAGATTTATAAATATCAGCAGAAGAGGTACTAGGTGGATGCACGTCGAATGTTTTTGGACTTTTCTCACTACGAACTTAGAATAACTTGTAATAACTTTGTTTAACGCAGTTTTTAAATCCTTTTCATTCCATAACCTCGTGTTTTGATGTCCATGTCGTTGTTTAGAAAGTAAGGTAATAAACATTATTATAAATACGAACATACAATAATGAGTTTGTTACTGTCCGATAATAGGGGACAATATTTTGTTCGATACTAGGGGACAGTGAACGCACTGAAAAATAATATTTTTCTGAAAAGCAGTTCACTTTATACAAAAAACAAAAAGTAAATGAGAAAGTACTTACCAGAATTTACAATAACACTGATCAGATGTCTTTTATTCACGACAATTTGATAAATATAACACTTTATATAATTTATACAATACACTGCTTTAAAGTAATTAAAAAATTAATTTTCTTGAAATTTCACGTCGAACGCTAACAGTCGAATGATTTTAATGGCTTTTTCACGCGACAGAAACGTGCAATTTCCGCACGTCGTTTCTTTTAGCCTTTCCTTTATTTTGACAGTTAAAACAACTTTGTTGCATTTCAAATTATTGAGATACAGTTAATGTCCGATACTAGGTGCCGGAGAAAAAATTAATTTCTCTTCATTTTTTTGTATTGAAGTTTGTGGAAAAGTGAATACTCAACTTCCCTTGAAAAATATTTTTTTGTCAGATCATCGGAAACAGTTGAAACATCGTGTTAACAATACTCACAATGCATACTACTAAAATCTAGAAATCGCGGAAAAAAGATGCTAAGATTGAATTCTGCACAGTAATTCTATGAAATCTAGAAAGGAGGAAAAAACATATACACATATTGTAAGTCCAGGCTGCTATGTAAGATTCAAGTGAAACTGCGTATCCAGGCAGGCATTGAATAACCGCGGGCCCGTATTTGTTAAAATCGATTTATAGTTCAAGCTTGCGGAAGGTTGCAGTTAAAATTCACATGCTCTTCTTAGTAAATGTTCAAGCTTTCATATAAAACAAGTCCGATGCTTAGCGCTCTTAAGCGTTTTTGTATAATTCTTTTCAAAGTTTTAAATGCTATTAATTTACACTATTCGTATATAGACTGCTATAAACAATGCTTAAAATTGGATTAAATATTTGAAATGCGCTTACTAGCATATATAAAACCATCGTTACAATTTGTTTTCTGATATTCGATGATTTTTTCTTTTTTTAAAAGAAAATCTCATATAAGATTTATTTTTAACATAATTACACAAAACAAATTACGCCACATACAAAACAGAATATAATAATTATAAAATAGAATGTGGTATATTAGAGATACACAGATATTTTAATACAGATATATGATTAGTTGGAACAGTATAGACAAAACTTATACTTTAAGATCACAGCTCTTAAAAAATGATAACATGTAATGACAAGCTTTGATATTTGGTTTAGCTATTAACACTAAACATACCCAGCACTGAAAGCGATTAAAATATTTTAGCTGATAAAATTGACAAGGCTCTATTCATTTAGATCTCGTGCAATTTTTATTGCAATATGTGCTGGGATAAAGAAATTTATAGAATCATTTTCCATGTAAGCAACGTTATAGTTTTAATAATTATAAAATTAAAAATCTAAGTCCGGTCATTTGACCGGCCGTGGTACGTTTAGTGTTAATATTGTGACATCCTCTGGGAGCTGGAAGTTTATTTTACTAAGTTTATTAATTAATTTGAGCCTTTCCTCGTTGTACAAGTTGCATTGACATAAAACATGGTTCAGCAATTCGTCACACTCCCTGCAGCTACACTCAGGATTATCAATAAATCCAATGCCAGCCAGAGAAAAAGCTAGATGATAGTGGTCAGATCTACACCTGTTTATACTGACAATAATTGAACGGGATAAGTTTAACTGAGAAAACCAAAGAAGTCTATTTTCATTAAAAAATACTGAAAATAGGTTTTGCCCTTAAGAAGACCATCAGCCTTTATAGAGGCGAGAGTGTTGTCTAGCATAATTTTGAAGAAAGGCTCAAAGCAATCGGTGAAAGGAATATAGACAATACAAGGGACGCTAAAGGATGAAGCCTCCTTAGCTAAAAGATTAATTCTTTCATTACCAGCAATCCCAATATGGGACGGAATCCAAAAAAACTTAATAGAACTAAGCACATTATCATGGATGAACGAATTATATTTCTCTTTAATATTGAAGATATAGGGGTTAGTTTTGATCTCCGTTTTAATATAGCTCCGTTTTAAAGAAAGATATTCTATGATTGAAATCAAAAAGGTTTTATTTTACTGTTTTCTGTGTTTTCTGAGTTTTCTGACTTTGTCTTTAGAACGCTGTATCTCATCACAGAGTTAGCTAAAATAAATATTTTGGATTTGAAAAAGCGTTGAAGGGTTGTTACTTTTTATTGTTAAAAGAAAAAGTGTTTCAATATATTAGAGTTGAAAAATTGAATTTGGCCATGAAAACGGGGTCTACAGACCACTGTGCGCCGCACAGAGGTTTGAACTAAAAGATATTATAAAATAATCTCTTTCGAATAATACGTGTTAGAATATATTTTTTGTTTAATTTGTTAGTTAGTTATTTTTATAAATTTTTATGTAGTTGTTGAATCAGTTACTTTCCTTAAGAAAAGAAACAATTTTTTACGATCTTAAAAGTTCTTAGCAAGTTTTGTACTCGCCGTGACATTGTCCGCTTTAAACAACTATATTGTTGTTAGTCGGACGATATCGGAAATGATACTTGTACGGTTATTTAAAGGAAGTCTTACCGAAAATATTCCTATTTTTTAGAGCCTGCGATGTTTTGGGAAAAAAAGGTACCCTTTGACAAATATGCAACATTTTTTAAATCTGTCATGCATCGTTCAGCATTATTTTTTAAACACATTATTATTAGTTATTACTAAAAAAAAATATATGATTTGTTATGGGAAGAGATGCTCTATATCATACAAAAAAACTGAGTGAAAATATGGGACGAAACGATGTGGACATCGCAATGAACTTGAGCAATTCTGCCTGGTGAAATATGCTACTTTCAAAACGCTCAACTTTAAATAATCATTGTAACTAAAATATTTATTCAATTTCATTAATTTCTTCATTTTCGAGGTCCATAGATCCTTACAAAGCAATACAAATTCATTAGTTTGAAATTTCTAAAAGTTGAGTTTTTGGTCGAATGTCCCTAAATTTTTCGATCATTAAAATTTTCATGTAAAATTAGTATAAATTGAAATTTTAATATTATTTGAGGTACACTGTGCGCCGCACAGTGGGGCATTTTGATCAAAAAGCTGGACAAAATTATTTTATAGTAGAAAACAAGTCCACTGGTGTTGTTTTGTTACGAAATTGCATTTTTCCTTTTGTTTGAACATATCAGGTGTATTGCTAAATTAAAACAGTATTTACATAAAATAAACTTACTTTAATTAAAACTCTTCGTTACTACTTTCTTCGGAAGGTTCAGGGGGCAATAGTAATTCTATAGCTTCCTTTGAGAAAGATTCCATCTTTTTCTTCGGCTTTCGTCTCATGTCATAATTAAATCATTTTAAGAACTATTATTATTAGAATTCGAAATAGGAAACCGAGAAAACTTCTTTAACACTGTTATTTATTATGGAGAACAAATAAGATTTGATTAACAATATTTGCTATATGAAATAAGACTTATAGAAATATAAGGACGTAATAATACTGTAACAATAATACTTTATGACGGTACAAGAAATAACTGTAATAACGAACGTTAGAAAACCGACTGACGAACGATCGTAACGCTTTCAGACGAAGATCCAACCTCCATAGATCGATAACTAGACTCACAAAAACATAACAGTTAGCGCGCATACCGCTCGCTCCGCTACCTATCGGATACATTTCTAACAATTATATTAATTTATTATTTAAACGTTACGATTCCACTAACCTCTCATAAATACAGGTAGAGTTACAGATCCATCAAGCCAATTATGATTGTTTCTTTTCAAACATTAATTTTTT
>CM052343.1:12081509-12103153 GCA_028455595.1 Lasioglossum vierecki
ATGTCGCTTCAAATGACCCAAGGAACCTCCCATTTCCGGGAAGTACACGAATTTTGGGACACCCTGTATAATAAAATCGTCTCAGTCTGTATGTATGTATGTTTGTGACGTCATCAATTGAGAACGGCTCAACGTAGAAACCTGGGGTTTGAACCATTAGACGCAGCGTTTCTTTAGGAAGGTTTTAGAGCAAACTGCATTCGAAAAAGTCCATTCGTTCAAAAGTTGTAACTTCATTAGTGAACAAAGACTACTTTTTCGCCCTCTTTTGGGTACGTTTCTGCTTATAACTTTTCACTAGTGGCACCTATGTTCAATTTGAGAGAGGGGGACATAAAGAGACAGGCAGAGAGACAAAGAGAGAGAGACACAGACAGAGATAGAGAGAAAGAGAGAGACAGAGAGAACTACAGAGCAACGTGAAAAGCGAAATGAAATTGAACGAAATGGATTATCACAAACACGTTCAGCACGTACATGCATTTAAAAAATACTGTGCCACAGTCGCGTGGAGGGGGAAAGCTAGTAATTAATAAAATCAATCATGTATAATATATATTTTCTGAATTACCTTTTGTACTTGCTCTACTAATGTTGCACGGGAAATAAAATAACAAATATCATAATTAATAATTAATATTAAAAGTAAATTTCGCTGTGTTCTTAATTTGTTCAATCAAATTCTATATTCAAGATGATACCCTGTCTAAGCTTCGTAAAAATAGCAGAAAAATTGGAGTACATCCGTTTTCTGTGTACATAGTCTCATAAATAAAAAAACATGTTTCTTCATTTTAGTAAATATTGCACAGAATGTAAAAAAAGTATATGTCACGGCCACCATAGGATGATTCTGCACCCTCGATTTGGTTAAAATTAAACTAAGGAAGATGCTGCAAAATTGACCTTGATCTTGAATTATAAAGTCAGAAGGTCAACAATTTTTTTAATTGCATCGTATTTTACTCGGAGCGGTTGAGTTACGACCCATGGTTGGTTCCTTTTGCACTTTTGAACCTCGCGAAAATGTTTGATCTTTTCTTAAAAATACAAGGTCAAGGTGAACTTTCAAGGAAGTGCAACATGTTTGGGACACCTTCTAGAAATACCTCGAATCGAATGTAATATTTGAACACTGAATGTCCCAAATGAAATTGTTTTTTTTTAAATACCCATGATTTTTCGAGTGAGAAATTTAGTGTTCAAGTAGGTTTTGGATTTACTATACATTTTACCAGACAGAAATCACACGTTTGACAATATCTAACAATAAAAAAACGAAACGTACATGACAAGTGAAATTTCTGAATTTTTATTCCCTTAAACAAAAATTAATTTTGGACAGTATAATTCCGAGGAGCATTTGCTCGAATTTAAATGATTAGAACACAGAAGGTTGGCACCAGCCAACATTTGATATTACAAATAATTTATTTGAACAAACTAAATGATTCGTTAATTTTTTAATGATATTTTTGCACAATAGAATATAACGTAACGTTACGCGGTCTCGTCGCTTATATCGCTTGCGTCACTCATCCATAATTCGATTGGACATATATTGCAAAATATTTATTGCCCACTAATTTATGTAAAACAGGTTGTGTATATAAATTGATGTATCAATGTCACACAGCAGATTATTGCGTGCGCATCTTTCGCACATCAAGTTTTGCGATCAATCGCCGAATAATTGACTTAAATCACTCGTACTTATCGTCACGCGGTAATTCATAATTACATGGTGATAGTGCAAAATTATGCGTAGCTATATGAGCTTTCATGCGAGGCAATTAATCTTCTCTCAAATCGGTGTACTCTATTTATAAACAGGTTTAAAGTAGACAGGTGACTGTTGTCATCTCTCGACATTATCATTAATCTATTCTCAATTATTGCGAATGACTTTACGTTAATCTATGATAAGGACAATTTTTCTTCAAAAGTAGTAGTAATTGCTTTTCATTGTTCTTAACGATCGCAGTACGTTGAAGGCAATCAGACACGATCTATACAGTTTAAATTGTTCTCAGCTAGCAATTACGAATTAGTAGAATTAATAGAGAACCTTGTATGCCACATGCTTGAATTTCGAGGACATCTCTTTTTCGCGAGTGTGTGTAATAATAAATTCATCCTTTTTCAAGTCAATTTCACCTTTCTGTAAATCAATTTCACCCTTCTGCAAATCACTTTCACACTTTTGCAAATCAATTTCGCCCATTAAGAATATTTAAAAATACTTATTTACTCAATTCGATTAAATTATATATTTATTGCATTATACGTGAATGATGTCATTACTGCGAGGAAAGCCTCTATACTCGATACGCTTCAATATAAATTTGTACTATTTCATTCGTAGCATGCATTAAACAGAAAATGGCTGCAATGGATATATATATCTACACAAAGTTCCCGCACTTTACAAAGTTAATGATTTGGTAATTACTTTTAAATAAGTATTTGATTACATCTTTGCGATAAATATAATTTTGAATTTCTTAACAATTAATTTACATTTGATCTGACTTTTTTTACAAAAACTTACTTAAAAATACAATACTTACTTTGTAAAAGGTGGAATTTTATTTGTAAAAGGGTGAAATTGATTTACAGAAAGGCAAACTTGACTTGCAGTAAGGCGAATTTGCAAAACCTGTACAACTGGAATTAATCTAACACTAATTTTTATTAAACACTTAAAAAAATAACTGCTAAGTCAACTAACCCCACAACCGAGATTTGTAAACTCACTTGGCTCTTACTAATCTAAAGATTAAAACTACAACTAGGTTCAATGAAAGTAATTTTCTAAATTAAATCTTTATACTTATGTCAATGTGCAAACTTTTGATGTACAACAAACCAGCAAAATACTAATGGTTCATTAGTAAATTTAAATATGTTAAAAGTTAATCAATAAGCCCCAGTCTCTCCTACTACAAAACCGAAAAATGAAGTTTATTCGCGATCAGCACAGTCGAATACAGATATAAAGATCACGCGCAACTGATCTTGCATTGTAAATATTCATTAATTTAATTAACTGAACCTCGAACAGCCCGGCGAGCACTAAAATGAACGCTGGTCGCTGCGGGACGTCAATTCCTCTGATTTCGAAGTTTCGTCGCGAAAGTATCGGCACAATACTAAATGTAAAGAAAACAGTTTATTATCGGCCACACCAGGAACGACGTTTACAATGGCTCGGAAGTCGGTGAGTTCGAACCTGCATTCTCACGATTTTGAACGATGCTCGTATTCTAATAAATTTTAGTACTTTCATGGAACGTTCGAAGGTTAATTGCGAGGCTTCTGAACTGCGAACGATCTTCAAACGTGTCCTGAATCATTTAATTGTATGAGCGCCTCCTCCTTTTATCAATTCGTAGCGCACACCTCTACCTTACGCTAGTATCGCCACAGTGTTTATAGTTAGAAAAAAGAAAAACTATGGTCCGTGGCGCTTAGGTCAAATCCATCATTCTTTTATTTTGTGCCAAGAGTCACGCACATATTTTCTTTTCTTTGCAGAATATTATTTGTTGTCTTCTTAATAATATTGGAGAAAGTCGTTATGGAAAATGCAAATAATATAATATCTAAGAGGCTTAAGCGAATGGAAAAGGAATTAAGGAAAAAAAGAAGAAAAATAAAGCGTTTGAAGAGACGCCGTAAGTTAACCTTGTCCTTTCTTATCATTCGCTTTGTATTATGAAAATTTAATCGATTACAAATTAATTGACATAAATTCATGGACAAGTTCCAAAAACAAAAGTAATGTTCTTTAATCGGAAATCTGTATAATTTGGGTTTAAATGCAAACAGTGTCAGGTACACATGCCACAAAAGATATCTGCATTTTATAAAATTTGGTCTTAACTAAATACAAGTTATTTGGTTAAAACTTCAGGAACAGGTTTCCTAATGAAAAGGGAAAGATATCAAAATTCTCTTTTTTATCCTCATAAATGAAGAATATTATACAGATTAATAGACAAGTAGCCTGGACGTATTTGCAAACGGTGTCAAGAACACATGTCTTGATGAGCATTTGCAATAGTCTAATTTTGTTCTGCGTTGCATTTTCATTCCTATCATAGGTATACAGGGTGTCTCAAAATTCGTGTACTTCCCGGAAATGGGAGGTTCCTTGGGTCACTTGAAGCGACATTTTCCTTTACAAAAATGAAGCCAACGGCTTTGTTTAGGAGTTATTAACAAAAAACACAGACCAATCAGAGCGCGGCTAGACCAAACGGAGTCCGGCTCAGCGACAGGTCCCGCTTAGCGTGGCGGCGCCATTGGCCGAGCCAGAAACAATCTACTGTGGCCGCGCTCTGATTGGTCCGTGTTTTTTGTTAATAACTCCTAAACAAAGCCGCTGGCATCATTTTTGTAAAGGAAAATGTCGCTTCAAATGACCCAAGGAACCTCCCATTTCCGGGAAGTACACGAATTTTGGGACACCCTGTATATTAGACCCTCGCTATCAGATTCAGATAGTTCAAGGGGGACAAGGCCTTTCCACCGTCCTGTCTCTTTGGAAAATTTACTTTCAACAAGACATTCTGGTTCTGGTTCTTTACAAGAGTCAAATATCTTACATAATCAACCAACTGTACAAGAGATTAGACCTGTGCAGGTCATTCCAGAACAAACGATAAAACTTCACTTAAGAAATTGATAGCTAATCAAGATGAAAAACTGTCCAGATACTTAATTAACTGTAAAATAGTAGGTGGTTGGAAATGTCCGATTTTTAGCAATGACATTAAACTAACGCTATTCTCTAAAATAAGAAATAAGATGTTATGGCCATTCGCGTTTTTTTTACAAGATTGTTATTTTGTTTTTGTAAAATTCGTATAATTTTTTACAGGAGAAATGTTATTATTACCAGGAGAAAATTTGACAAAACTCATTCTAGTCACATTATATTTGAAGTATAACAATTAATAAATATTCCATTTTGTTGATCGTAACGAATTAATAGAAATTAGTTTATGTTATCGGCACAATTTTGTGGTTATTATTGATCTTTTGAAACACTTAGTACAACATTTAATATTTTTCAGACGCAAAGTTTCTCTTGAAGATGATCCATACTTGGATCGAAACGTTGAGGAAAATTTTATAAATTGCAAAATTGCTTTGTTTCTGAGTTTTTGATGGAACCTGTGCGCCGATAACATTTACTAATTTCTGATAACAATTAACCTTACCAATAAAAATTTTATTGAAAGTTTTACTATTCAAAATTTCCTTCGTCAATAACTGTTATGAACGATTACAATGAAACTCTCTCGTTACGTGCGATTGAAAATTTGAAATGAGTTTCTCATTGATAACTAACATGAGCGATCGGAATAAAGTTCTTTCATTGAGTAAATATTATGAGTAGACTGCGAAGAACTGCATCTTTATGCATTTATAAGAAAATTGAGTAGCTGAAATTCAAAATTGTAGAAAAGATTTGAAAATTAAAAATCTCATTGAATGCTTTCTCATGTATTAAAATTAATAAGAGAAGAAATAACATTTGGATTCTATTTCTTGCAATCGACGCAGACAATTTCTATTTTGCATAATGAACCGCAGCATAGTTATAACAATTACGGTCCCTGGCACTTGCTCGTTAGTAAATTATTACGAAACTAAGATTCTATTAAACACTACATATTGGTATTCTCAAAATACACTTTTCGTTTTTACAGGAATCGTTTCAAGAGAAAATTAAAGGGAGGCAGATGTTAATCGGTATTATATGTATGCATCACGAGATTCAAAAAAGTCGGTTGGAAAGAGCCGAACGATGTCCGTTCGTGCAAGAATCATACCAATAACCGCACATGTTTCGATGCAATGGTCAATTTGAAAGAACCTTTAATCAGACGAACGTTTTAAAAGAGGGAGGGTGAAATTTCTCCTGGAGAGATTGAAATAAGTAAGACCCAATTACAAGAAACAAAGTGCGCGCTTAAGAAAAGTGTACACGGAATAATTTTCGAGAGGAAACGATAATGGAATAGCTGCTCGAAACGAGCAGCAACAGAAGAATTAACGAAACGAGTTACTTTCGTCTAAAGTTAGCAAGTCGATTCTTGAGAAGAAAATGAGTTGATCGATAGCGTGTCCAAGAGTACTTTACAACTGCTTAAACATTTCCCGGAAGGTAGACACATTAGCCGGGCGCATTTTCACCGAGAAGAGAGAACGAAGGCGCGTGCTCGATCGCGATCGTATATACACGCGCGGCAAAGAAATATCGTGCATCAGAATTCATCTTTGCCCATGCACCTGTCTTTGGCTTGGGAGCTCGTTTAGTGTCGTTACATCAGAGCCTGTGTGTTAAGACCCCAAAAATACGCGGAGCGTGCCTTCGAACATGCTCGGGATACCGCTGCCATGTTGCTTTGGTAAACGTTCTTGAAATTTACCGCTTCTTATTATCATATCCGATCAGAGATTAGGCTCAACAGTTATTAGTAGACTCCGGATTTTATGCATTAATAGCAAACATTTATAGGAACAATTTCAATGATAAAGTTAAGATACTTTAAAAGCAGTAACATTTTATTTTCACTACGTTAAAATTATTAGTGAAAGATACAAAGTTTCACTTAGTTAAAATTATTACTGATAGATACAAAATTTCACTATGTTCAAATTGTTAGTGAAAAATCTAATCGAGACGTTATTGAATGTGAAATATCTGAATGTTAACAGGAACGACAACTTTGTTGTTATTGAAATATTCAAGGTGGACAAACAAGTTACTTCCCCTCCCCCCTTTATGTTTATTGTGTAACCCTTCGCCGTATTTTAACGAGTCACACATGTTGAACAACGTCTAACAAATATGAATGTCACGCCTTTCTTTTTAACTGAAATAGAATTTGATTTGTTTGTGATTGATAGACGAATATTTATGCATTTATGGCTTCTGGAAATTTTCAAAAGATGCCAGAACACATCCTTCGACAGAATTCAGTAAAATTTTTATATCTATTTCTGATTTACAAAAAGTAAATACAAAGACCACTGCAAAATAATATTCTATTTGATTCTCCCTTCATAAAAATCATCTCGAAACATTGCGAACTGCATAAGCTTCCGCACGTCTAGTCTATACAGGGTGTCTCAAAATTCGTGTACTTCCCGGAAATGGGAGATTCCTTGGGTCACTTGAAGCGACATTTTCCTTTACAAAAATGACGCCAACGGCTTTGTTTAGGAGTTATTAACAAAAAACACAGACCAATCAGAGCGCGGCTAGAGCAAACGGAGTCCGACTCAGCGACAGGTCCCGCTTAGCGTGGCGGCGCCATTGGCCGAGCCAGAATCAATCCGCTGTAGCCGCGCTCTGATTGGTCCGTGTTTTTTGTTAATAACTCCTAAACAAAGCCGCTGGCATCATTTTTGTAAAGGAAAATGTCGCTTCAAATGACCCAAGGAACCTCCCATTTCCGGGAAGTACACGAATTTTGGGACACCCTGTATAAATAAAAATTAAATGCTGTTCGTTGGTAAGCGCATCACTTGAAAACGGCTGGACCGATTTGGCTAGTTTTTATATTTTAATGTTCGTAATAGTCTGAATAAGGTTTTTAGTCGAAGAAAAATTGAAAAAGTTGCCCGGAAAAATGAAAAATTCGGGAAAAAACGAAAGTGCTTTTTTTCTGTGTTATTGTTGTATGTGTGTGAACTTAAGATCATAACTCACAATTTGAACCATGGATATGCGTGATTCTTTTTTTATTTTGTTCGCTATGGCCGTGGAAAAAAAATCGAGACAATAACAAGGGAAAGTTCAAACAAACTGCAAAAATCATAATTTTTGGAACGGTACAAGCCGCAGGTTGACGTTAATAGATACAATGATCGCTCAGAAATACGTGTTTTCTCATTTTTACTTTGTTTACACATTTCCAATAGCTTTTCATAAATTCACGAAACGTTCACAAACAAATTTATTGAAATTTGGACAAGACAAGGTCTGTCATGTAGCTATATAAAAAATATAAATTTTCTTTTATCTTGTAGTAATACGTCCTTCTCATGGCTGGCCTACTTGATCGTGATTAAATATTGCAGGGTGCAGAAAATACATAAGTAAATCTTGTACCGACTTTCTGGGGAAAAATGAGGTGTACTACTATGTGTTACACCTTTCTTTCACGTATTTAGCTCGACAGGTTTCTCGACCTCGTGTCGATTAACCCCTTACCTGTGGCGACCGCCTATAGTTGTTTGATCGATCGTTTTCACGCATGATTGACTACGAAAAGAAGACAAAGCAATCTTTCCTCACACTTCAGGTGCCACGATCAAAAATCGAGCAGCCATGTAAGGTCTCCGTATGAGTCATAATCACTAATAAGAATTTCAACTTTCATATTTTTCACTACATCTGCTTGAAGATGTATCGATAAGTTGTCGTAATGAATATTATATGTTCAAATACGTCACTTATTTTATTTTTAATCGTACATAATACGAATTATTGGACGGTCTAAAATAGCGGAACACATAACTGGTTAAACGATCGAATCTGTCCAAAGTGACCAAATACGCAGGCTCAGTTGTGTTTATAATCTAAATATAATTTATAATTATTTTTATTATTCCGTTTGATCATTTTATTGAATAGGTTTATTAACTGCAAAATATATAAAACGATATTGTTAAATATGTTTGTAAGATACAATCATAGGTATGTAATTAGAAGTAAAAATTTATTTCATTTGGGGTTGATTAATTGACAGACAGTGAAACAAATTGGAATGAAACAGAAATTAATTTTCTTTCGTAATACAATATGTTTAACAGTTTGAAAATAGTATAATAGTATTCTTAAATTCTAGTAATGTGTTTACTACTTCAAATTACACCTTCTCATTTTTGTTATGAATGCATAAAATCCGTTGTCTATTAATTAATTAAGGAGGTGAATGATCTCGTGTCATGTCAATCAAGTACACGAGCAACGAAACAGGCATTAATCTTCTTTATTGGCAGATTTTATGATGTGTAAATACCATGCGCAGGTGGGAAAGTATAGGATCATATCGATTGATCGTATCGAAGGCGAAAAATGAGAGGCAACTGTGCAAGTGAATCAAGAGCTTGTAATAAGAAGCTGTTTATTAATATAAACTTGTGCATGTGATTCGAGAATATTTTACAACAAATACATGAGTGCATGTGGATGCAACTTGGAATTTTTATATGCGTGCCAATACAAGCATGTTGAAACAAGATAGAGTGTTTTTGATCACGAAAGTGTGCTGATTTATTATGTAGCTTTTCTTTCGATTGGTAGCATGTTTTTAATAACAAAAGAAAATGAATATCGAATACGAGAAGCAACTGCAAGTTTATTTATATATATATATATATATGTATATATGTATAGCATTTCCTCTGTTCGTGACCTTGAATAACCTTGAATGATTATAGTCACTGAATTCCAATGAAAAGCGATGTTTAAAAAGGGGTAATAATATAGAGGTAATCGTTAAAAGAAAACTGAAGGAGACCTTGAAATATTAAAAAAAGATAACAAAACGCAAACATTTCTATAGCATTGTGTGAGCCCCATTGGACCATTCGACTCGTCCTGAAGACATTTGACGTATGTTTAAAAATAAGAGATATTTGTGGTGCAAACGTTAGATGACTCACCTTCTACTTTGTATAATACAAATATATTTGTATATTTATACAATATACCATACATATGCAGGATGAGGCACCCTGATAGAGCATGGTAAGCATGAACATGATCTTCTTAGGTTAAGTTGTGCTTTTTGAAGAATAACTGCTTCGAAGATCATTTGAAGGTCAACATGCTAAATATGGTTGAATTTGTCTTTTCATTAGATACAATGCTACACTAATTAAAATACGTCGGTCCATTAAAAAAAAAACAACGATGACCTTGAGATATCGGAAAATACGACCTATAGGAAAGAAAACTTCTACGTCATAGTAACTGCCCAACTGAACCCAATATTTTCTGCCTGCAACATTTTCTTGTGTTGGAACTAGTAGATGCAGGTGGCGTTAGCGACGTTATTAAATACGTAGAGAGTAGAATATAGTCCTCGGGATAGTTAAGCGTAAAGTTTTGTTTTGTATTATCCAGTAATGTTAATTTCAACCTCAGTTGTTTATAATAAACTTAATTATTCTTTAGTACTTTACACCTACACGTGTTTGAGTAATTCATAATCTAACATCTTCTATTACTAAAAGCAACGAAGATATTTTCGGTGTAAGTCTTAGGTGACTCGCATAATAATATATAAAAACATAATAATTAATACATATATATTAATAATAACGTATACACATGGAATGCTTGTGGGGGTCGTGGGTGGCTGCGAGGGATGTTTATTGGGTTCAGTCCGTCGTTTCTTCAATTATAAACGACGAAGTGGATATTGTTGCATAGGCGCGTACATTAATAATAATATAATAGCAGAATAACGCAAATTTAGTCAGTAAGAACAACTCCTGTGTACTGACTTGTATTTTACAATGTTTGTTTCGTTCCCCCCGTACCATAACTGGTACACCACAACAAAAATAGAACCTGCTGATTTTATTTCGTCGGCATGGTAAAATAACTGCCGGCGCGTCTACGCACAGAGGCATTTAAGTTTGCGTGTTGCATTCAAATCGGCAGAAAAATTGCAACCGCTCGCACGTTTTAGATCACCTTAACGTGCAAACCAGAAACCACATATTTTCTTTTCGCCATCACGACAGTGAAGAATATTATTAAGCCATTTGCACCACCGAAATAGAGAGAATCACTACGTGTTACTACACCTCGTATTTTATACGTTTATATAAAAATTGAAGTGTGCTAAAGTACCAACGCCTACACATAGACGTGTTCAACAGCACAAAAGTTTACAAAGGAACCAAAGTGTGCTAAAGCACGAAGTTTTTTTAGAAAACAACAACCAAGATCAGTTGACGTAGTACATATTTCGTCAGGTTTGTTGTTTCGGACGTCCTCAGTACTTTTTACTTTGTAAAAGGAACCTTCCGACGCGACAACATTTATTGAATGTAAGGAGGACGTATGGGGGACATAAGAACGTTACCGGGACGTTCCCAAAACACAGAGAACGTCCATCACGGGCATAAGTGTCGTACATGGGATGTACAAAAGATGTCGTTGTGCTATTTGGCGGTGAAAACTAACCTATCAATCAGTATGAGATTTTGTACGGCTACGGTTACGATTAATTGATGACAGCATACAATAGTAATGTCAACTTTCCTCAGCAACGCCGACTATCTTCAAACACGGGTAAAATTATTAATCTACCGTCGTACATGGGACGTACATAAGATGTCTTTGTGGTATTTGGCAGTAGGTCGGTGGTAGCTAAAGTGTATTGGTCGGAAGGGACGAGCGTCGATGAATGTCGGGGTCGACGTAGCGCATCCCTCAATCGGCTATCAGAAGCTATCGTCGACTCGATTTCAATCTCCGTATTCCGCTGGCCGAAGAAGTTAGGCAAGGTGTCGACGGTGGCCGTAGGACCGTTGGGAGACTGCCGAGGTGCAGGTGACGAGTCCGGTGGTCCTGTTGGACGCACGATCCTGCGAGAGCGTATGCGTTCGTATGTGTCACCACGTTCCCCCAAGAACAAGGACACCGAAATCCATGCACCTTGTCCCGCGACAAGGATGGAGCCCGTGGCGGACAAAGTAGGGGAAAAAGAGGTACTGGCCAGGAGAAAAGAAGAAAGGTGAGGAGAGAGGAGGAGAGAGGAGAATAGTAACGTCACGGAGCGAACCTGTAAAATGGTATCCGAGGGCGCGTGGCAGCGCAGTTGCAGCTGCCGTTTCTTTCTTCCCCTCTTGCTCCCTACTTTGCCACCTCTTCGTCCCTCTTGGCCTCTTTTGACGCGCGTGCGCCACCGACTGATACTCTGGCTGGCGCGCGCCAACACTCATTAATGCAAAATTCCGTCATCGTACTTTCCCGCGTCTCGTCCCGTCTCGCCCCGTCTTGTCCCTTCTTGTCTCGTCTCGTATCGTATCGGATCGTAGGCTATTGTCCGTGGTGCCATGCCGCGAACGTTCCCCCACCACCGCACGCTATTGCGAATTTCCACTCCACAACAATACCACGGTAAACCCCCGTATAACGCGATCAGAAAATACTTAAAAAATACTCTATACTATATACACTTTTTATTTGATAGCAAATCAACGGGAAATTTATTTCACCAACCATTTAAAGAGTGTAAACTTATTTATACTTATCGAGTTCAATTGTTTTCGCTGCAGTAGTCATTGTTTGCCAACCTCCGAATAACGGAAAAACGATACCGGTCTCAGCAATTACACTTATGTGTAACCTAACAACGAATTACCCGCTTGACGTTTTCAGTCCACCAACCTGACAATGAACCACCATGCTTGTACGCTATGAGAGAAACCATACGAATCTATTTTATAAGAATAAAATCCACCAACCAATGAATCACCATGCAGATACTTGTACACTATGAGAGAAACCATACGAATCTATTTTATAAGAATAAAATTATTTTTCTTGTCAACTATGTGTTTACATTCAACCCTCACTCTTATTGGTACTCGGAAGACACGGTGCTGCAATTGCAACAACCCTCCTAGATTATGTATGCTTATAATACTGGTTCCATATAGCTCGACTAACTAGACTTGGACAACCCTAATACAACCCTTCGGATTCCCCTGATTCGCATTAGCGTAATTGTTTCAATAGTCGACCATTTGAGGCCAATAGTCAGCTATCGTAAACGTTGTTGTTATCATTAATTGCACTACGATTTATTTTACGGTATTAATGATTAGAACTTTTTCGTAGTTCGTTCTTTCCTAAAAAGGGGAAAATTTATACCCAAGGAGTTAAAATATAGAATTAGGTTACAAGATTATGAAAAGGAGTCATAATCTTCGTCATTTCGGGTACCCAAACATTGATCACTGAACTGCGGATCTTTATGCATTCATGGAAATTTTCAAAAAATGCCAGAATATAAAATTCGATGGAATTCAGTACGATTTTTATTTGTTTTAGATCTACAAAGGCTGGTCCCATTAAAAAAAAGAATTTTATTTCATTCCACTTTCTAAAAAATTGGAAATTTCATAATCAGCAGTAGTCTATCGATAACTTTCGGGATCTCAACTAGACCCGACTACAATTTTTGGTACCCGAACTTTAGACGTTTTCGGAATCTCAATTCGATCTCGAGCAAATACAATCTGATCTGAATCTAAAATTTTGGGTACCTCTTTTTCCTACGTTATCAAAACATTCCACCTCGGGGGAGGGGGGGGGGCGGTATTTACTGTATCGCTTCCCGGTCCGTTGATTATAACGCAGAAGAAGATTATGTTTATAACAAATATTTTTATTTTAACAATCTGAAACACAAAATAAAAGATTTTACTTTCCACATTGTAATAAAAATCTGAGGAACCGCCTAAACATACAGTCCATCTTATCGTTAAGAAACGATTTACACTCATAAATGTATTGAATTCGAACCATTATTTCAAGCAATAAAATACTACATTAAAAAATTACTGTCTCGAATAAAATACGAAATTTTCAAAGTTGTACACGTACTTTAAAATAAGTAGGATTATTTATTATTTGCTATTTAGGATACCATTCTCCCCAGCTCGGGAAGAAAGACGAAATAATTGTCAACCGTTCCATGCAAAGGTGCAAGATGTTTATCTCGCGCATCTAAAAATTACAGAGCATAAAACAACTGGTAATATGAATAATTATGGTATAATGAATATAGAGCAGAGGAACATGCGTTTTAATGACTCGCCATTGATCCATCATTTATGCCGTTTATGGTATAATAACACGGCGTTGTGACGATGTATGATGTTAATTACCATAAGGAGTGACATTCGCTAAAAATCCTAGTGTAATATCTTGATGCCTGTATTTTTCAGTCCATCGAAGTCGAAATGCATTGGCAGACGGAAGGTTTCAGTGCGGCAGCTGGCCATCGTAATTGGTACCCTCGGAGGCCCGCATCTTCAAAGTGTCGACAAGTATTCTGCATCAAAAATAAGAAGCCAATCAGAAAAAGAAAGAAGTACAAACATGCGTCTCACTTATCCGAGCCAATTAAACTTTATGAAAAATCCTCTGGACAGAAAACTATTCGTAGATGGTTCACTTTTCTTCCTGTGAGATCTTCGCGATTCTGAAAATCGAATCGCAGTATTCCGTCTATGCCGTCAGTAATGGGACATCCGATATTGGCTAAAAATATATCCGACTAAAGGAATAATTGGAACGATCGATAGAGTTTTGCTGCTCGTCGTCGATGCAAGCATTGCATTAAATTGCCAGTTACCATTCCATTTTTGATCCCGCGAAATTTTTCAGAATTCTGCAATTACAAGGACCAGCTGCTTTGAGTTACGGGTTTCATGAAAATTAAATCGCTGGCTCGCGATTCGCATAAGACAGTACATTTCAATTTAGGATCCTTCTGTCATCCTGTCGCAACAGTATCTGTCCCAAATTTGTTCACCTTTACTCGCATGCAAATTTGCAGACCTTATGCTAACCCTTATCTTAACCTCCAAAAGGTACTGATGAGCAAATTCTACTGATTCAAGTAATCCCTTTCAATCTAAAACTGAAACGATTTTCTTTAACCTATTACCTATTATAAATGAAGCTTAGCTTCAAATTTGAACTAACCAAATGGTACCGACGTGCAAATTCCACTGAATTAAGTAATCCCTTTTAATCTGAAAAAAAACGAATTTTATTTCCTCTAACCTATTGCCTATAATAACCAGTCGGACTCGTGCTGAACATTTTAATCAAACAAAACCTACTATGTTAATGATAAATCTACTAAATTCTTGTTTTTAAATGAAAATCAAATTTCCCCTTTGTATTAGAAAATTGTCAAGAAGAAAGTAGTTGTCATCAATGTAGCCGAGGAAAAATAATTTTATTAAATACCATGCTCCTTAAACAACAGCAACATTTATGATTTGTCTTTATGATGAAATTGTTTTATAATATGTAGAACAAATTGGATAGTCTCAACTTTGTACAGTTTGCTACTCGAATTATGAAAAACATGAAAGAATATTCTTACATGAAGTAAGACTTATCTTTTGAAGTGTTCATGTTACTTGCTTTCCCCCAACCTTAAAAATCCTTTTTCTGCTTCCTGAATGAATTTCGAGCGGATCCACCTGCCGTTTTGTTTCCAACCGGGCTTCTTACTTCTCCTCTGTTTACTGCATCGTCTTCTTTTGACTTGGGTCACGAAGAACCGTCTCGTATGTAGAAAATAGCGTTGCATAAATATAAGTAGTTAATTAAATAAATAGTTAAGTATATAATTGTTAAGTATGAAACTTGAGAAATATGTTTGAAAGTGTTTTATTTGTCAAGTTTTATACTTAATAAAGCAGAGTTGGGCAAAAATTTAATCAACGATTACATTCTTTTTAATTGTAATCGTTAATCGGGTAACTGATTAATAATTAACTGCTGAATTTTCGAAATGAAATACGGAATCAAAACTGTATGCATAACGAAATAAATGTAAACTGATTTTTTGTTAAGATATATTTCAGAGATATACTTTTCTGTCTCTCCTTATTGCAATTTACGGATAGGGTAATCACCGTGTAACGATTAACTTCAACCAATAATTAAATCAGCCTCCAAATTATTGATGATTTATTTTCTTAATCAACGATTGACAATTAACTTCATTAATCGATTGAATCAGTCATCCTTTCTTCAATGATTATTTCTTAATTGTACACATTAATCAATCCATCTTGGTTAAAATTTTAATTGATTAATAGCCCAGCTCTGGTTAAAAGCGCTAGATAAAAAAAATCACCGCGTAGAAATCCACATGTCATGTTTAGAAGTAAATTAAGATTGGAAATGGTAAATAATCCTAATGAAGCAACAACAAGATCAGGAACAACTCTCGATGCAGTATCTGCAAGACACTTAGACAAAATTCAATTAAGAATATCTATATCAGATTTTAGCTATCATAAGCCAATTGTTTCAATGATAGCATCATAGAAAATCATAGAAAAAAACTTGAGGGGGGTTGTTGCTCGCGAGCTTCGCGGGTGGGGTTGTAGCTCGCTCGCTTTGCGAGCTCGCGAGAGGGTTAGTGGTACGCATGGCTAGTAGAGCCTGCATCTGTTAATGTTTTTTATTTTGTGTTGTGACTCTCCACGAGCCACACATAGAACTTCCCGATTCTTTAGTTTCTGTATATTATTATCATTATTTATTTAGTGTACGTTTTGTAGGAAATGCTAAAAATTAAAGGGAATCCCTCCGTCATGCCCAACCACATGACGTATGTAGTCTTTTGAATTTTTCAAGAACACAAAAAAATAAAGTGTACGTTTTAAGAAGATTATACGTTTTCAGGGAAATTCAATAGTTTTTTACTTATCAAAATGTTTGCTATGTGGCATCGCATTAAACCAACATCGTATGCTCGTTGCTCGTTTGGTTCCTTGGTATAGCATACTAATGTTGCAAAATATATTATCTTAATTAGTTTGTCGCAAACGATACAACTCCTCACTATCCGGGTTTGCACTATTGATCTTGGTTTTCTTCGATACTGTTAATTTAAATTGTCCCAAAATATGTAAACCGCTCAATTTTAAAACTCTGCTCAGTGCTACATACAACATTTGTAAGGTTCGTTTTTCTGATGTTTTAAAATTCAAACATACTTTCTTGTATGTTTGTCCCTGACTTTTATAAATCGTAATCGCTTCAGCAGGAACCATTGGAAATTGACTACGTGCGATTTGATATTTTTCCTCACTCGACATATTTACTTGATTCGATATTTTTATTATTGGTGTTAAATTTTGATTAATATTTGCATTTTTCATATAATCACGATAACGAGTTCTTACTTTCACTCCTGCTCTGGCCAATTGAAAATCTACCCACAATATAGACGGAATTTTAGTATTTTCTTGAAAAGTAATAAATTTTAATATTCCGCATGTGTGCTTCATTAACCAATCCGTCTTCAACATCAATGTTATTAATAATTATCATATATTTTATATTAATTTTCATTTTAATCTCAGTTAATAATTCGTGCAGATTTTGTTCATAAAATTTTTCCATATTATTACAAATTACTAAAGTAAGCATACAGGGTAGGACAATCTCTATGTCCACCTTGAGTATCTCCGTTATTTGTAATAACAAGGAAAAATGTTACAAACAAAATGTGCACGGCCCAGAAGGGGACATGTCGTGACACAAACATTTTCTGCGTCGGTGGAGCTATGGAGGACAGTTCAAGGTCACCTTCATTTTTTAAAATGAAGACACCTACTTTCCGTATCACGGATTGATAGACTATCGAATTCAAATTAAAAATGTATTGACATCCATATGTCCTAAATCTAACAATTAACGGGATATTATCGAAACAATTTCCTTTCTTCTTTGGATAATATCACGTTAACTATTTTCTTAGGTTTAAGACATATGTAGGTCAACACTTTTATACTCTTTTGATAATCTATCGATCTATCGTATAAAAAATTGGACATTCCATTTTAAAAAATGGAAGTGACCTACAAATAAATTTTAACTAAATTACGGCGCACAGGTTCGATCCTAAGTTACTAACTGAGCTGTTTTACAAGTTTATATTACTTTTTTCGATGTTTCGGTCCGTCTTGGGACCATTTTCCAAAAAATATAAATTGCGTCTTTAAGAGAAAGTGAATTATGACCTACAAATGTCCGAAATACCTCCACCTCCAATAAAACTATTATCGCCATATTACAACCCATATTTTTCCATCCCTCTTCTGTTTCGAAAACTTTTCGGCTACTATCATACTTTCGGAGTTATTGTCCTCACTCTGTATAGGACAGCTGTCACGAAAAAGCGATACGAAAACGCGTAACACGCTGGCGTTATCGGGTACACAGTATATATGTATCCCAACAAAAACATTCTGTAAACAGGAACCAAGTTCCTATGGCCGTAAAAAGTTGTGAGATCAAAGAAAACATGGCCAAGTTTGTTAGCTTAGAAATACCTGTTGCAATATTGAAAAAAGCGTTTGTAAAAATAATTTTAAGAGAATGCTATTTAATTTTGAAGAGTTACATAGAGGGCTAAATTATTCAAACATAGCCGTTATTTTTTAAACCAATGGCCATAAAAGAGGTGTTAAGTAGCGGCCAAGATTGAATGATTTAGCCCTCCATGTAACTCTTTCAAAATTTAATAGCATTCTTTTAAACTTATTTTTAAATGTTTTGTTTCAGTAGTGCAAGAGATATTTCTAAGCTAACGAACTTGGTCGTATTTTGTTTCATCTCACAACTTTTTACGGCCATAGAGAACTTGGGTCCTGTTTACAAGATGTTTTTCTTGGGATTTCATCGATTTTTGTTGATTGTTTTTATTTTATCAGTATTTGTTGCAACTTCGTAGCTAATAAAACGTATACTTATGTATGTTATGCTGCTAAGTTCTATCCTACGTACCTATTTCGTAATGTTTGCTTTTCAATACAACCCTTTTAAGCTGTAAAATTTCAAACTTTGATAATTATTCTTTGATGGTTAGTTATGGTAGACCTATGTAGCAAATTTCAAGCTTGTAGGTCAATAGGAAGTATCCTACATCTCGGAACCTACTAATGTTGGAAGATTAATGTTTAGTCAATATTGAGATATGATGTCATTTAAAAAGTGTACGAAATTACATCTCTCTATCTGCGTCCAGTGCCGAGTTACATACCTCTAAACAACGGCCAAGTTGTTTCTTGTAAAAGGAGGTAGTGTGAGAACTTGGCTGGCGCACTACCCTGCACCTAGATTATATTGCCAGCGTTGCAGGCAAGTACCTAACGCGCTAGCCTCACCCAGCGCAATGAATATAGAGAGTACGGGGTATAGGACGCAACCCCCACTTTTGACCGTTACGCATTTTCATGTCGCGAATTTGGCTTACACCCTGCCAAAAGAAGTTTCAATGCAAAAATCAATCTAGACTGCGATTGCCCTCAAAAGTCCTATTTTAACGTTTATTTAGCTACTTTTATAAAACTGCGACAGCTACATGCTGCTGAATAATGCAAGTTACACTTCGTCAACGTAAGAATAAGACATTTCAGGGCGACTGCGGTCTAGATTGATCTTTTTTATCTAGCGCTTTTGACTACTGAACAATTCCATCTTTGCATTATTGAGAAATGAGAAGGCGTATCCCGCACCTATGCAATCCTGAACACGAGTGCACCCCCTTCATCTTGTTTCTTGAACCAACGCAATGTCCCTAGGTACCTTGGAACACTGAGTGAATACACATTGTACATGAAAAACTAAAAAGAATGCAGGATAACAATTTCAGACTAATTTTCAATATCGTGGACGGACTCACTCGCCACGCGTGATTAACCGAAGCTTCCAATCACGGCCCTTTCACATTTTAATAAAGCGAGATAAGAGGTCCGAAACGTTAGGTGCGAGAACCAGGGGTAAAAAACGATTGCGGTTGGAAGGTGCTAAAAACGTTGATAATCTCGGTATAGTAATAAGGAAGAACAAACCCTGAAGGGAGGCCGGTGGAATGGAACAAAAAGGAGAGACTGTGTAGGAGAGCGAGAGGAGAGGGAAAAATAAGTGTGAATCAAGTTAAGTGAAAGGGAGCAACGAAAGTAGGAAAAGAGAGGAGAGACGGGCCGAAGGAGGAAGGGTCGACACGAAGATTTTCAAGATAACACCGGTATAGTGCATCTCTTGAGGTTCTTAGCGCCGGTATCTTGTTAATTACACCTCGACCGATCGTAATTATCCCTTGGCAGATAATGGGTCGATTACCAAAGATGGGTTCCGATGAGAAAAGAAAATACACAAGAACTTGAACGTCGTCGCCGCTACTTCGTCATCCTTGATCAGGCCAGAGGAGAGTCAGCATGCTTTTGTTTTAGAAGTCTTTTTTTAATAGCAATCTATTTGCATACGGAACTTATAAGGCAACTTCGTTTACCGACGATCACAAGCTTCCAATGAGGTCTTTCAGTTTAATCATCGCTGCCATAATTCACCCCGTTGTTTGCCGAAGCTACGAAATTTATAAAAGGATCGTAGCTGAAAACGTACAACAAAAGCCGTATACACGATGTTGCACTTAACCTTAATGCCTCGAATATTCTTCTGATAATTAAATACCTTTTGAGGAACCATTTTACCACAGTTATATTGCCGAGACGGTGTTCAACCAGGAACGAATTTTCTGCTGCCTTCCTCCTATTTTTGCCATTTTCGTTTTCAAGTGGACCCATCATCTGTTGCTGCTTTAAGCCTTATTTTATTTATGCATGTATGACTTAAACTCTTCAACGATATTGTGATTATTAGTAGACGGAGGATCTTTATGAAAAATAAAAACTGCATTGCAACGATTGCAATACACAGTTGCGAAATAAATATTTCTCTCTTCATTTATTAGTCTGATCAAACTGAATCCGATGTGTTTGAATCTTTTTAATATGGCCACTGATTCAAATTGCTCTCTTTTCTCACAAATGCATAAAATCTGAAGTCTAGTTATTATTATCTCTAACTTGCTCTGCACTAGCAGTGTAACTCAAAAATGATTTTTGAAATCATACATGCGAATGAAAATCATTTTTATTTTGCATAAAAATCCGCAGTCTAGTAGTTATTACTGCATAATAGGTAACCACATATACTCATCGAAATCGGAGAAAATATTCTAAATTATCTATTTTGAATTTTCAGTTTCTTTTCTTTGAATTTATGAAGCCTCGCGAAGATCACTGTTGCCTACCAATAAATCAAGACACGCGAACGCAGCGTTGTATGATTGTTGCGGTAAGACGAAATAAAACAGCAGGAAACAACACAACAAATATTTTCCGAGACACGTTAATATTACAATGGCCGAGAGCAGGCGAACTTTTATTCGCTGTTCCCATGGTTCCGAACGTCTGCTTTTATAGCACAATATATTCTTGTTGAAATAAGACAATACAATCAAGGAATGAGTCGTACGATCAGCTTAAAAATCAGCTGACCGAGGATACGGTGTATTACAACTGAAGAGATTTAATTCTATCTTAAATTCTTGTCGATTTCTTTCGCGAATTGACCAGCTGTTGCTGTCCCATGTCTACATGTATATTTTATTATCTCCAGCCATGCATGTTGGTCAAGTTCAGAGTTATTTAAGCATTTTGTTTTTCGAGATAGGTGGATGCATGGGTCGCCACGAAGGACTGCAGAGGTCGTAGGTCATCGAAGTGTTGCGCCTGTACCGAGCGTCCTTGTCCGGGAGATCTTGATATCCGTGACCACTTAACCTCAAAGTTCAAACGTCATTCAAGAAAGGGAGATCTTTTCTCGAAGCTCTTGGATTAGTTACGAGCGCTGATGAGGCCGAATTATTTCCTTCGGTTTCGTTAACACTCGTAAAACCGAACGGAAAAGGTTTTCGAGCTTATAGTTAAAACGATATCGGCACAGGGTCCAGCGATGGTTAGACACCGCACAGTGGGGTATTTGGCCT
>CM052343.1:12103253-12159218 GCA_028455595.1 Lasioglossum vierecki
CGGCTACAGCGGATTGATTCTGGCTCGGCCAATGGCGCCGCCACGCTAAGCGGGACCTGTCGCTGAGTCGGACTCCGTTTGCTCTAGTCGCGCTCTGATTGGTCCGTGTTTTTTTTGTTAATAACTCCTAAACAAAGCCGCTGGCGTCATTTTTGTAAAGGAAAATGTCGCTTCAAATCACCCAAGGAACCTCCCATTTCCGGGAAGTACACGAATTTTGGGACACCCTGTATATATATTTATGTACATATACAATATTTATATATAAATTAATTCTTTTATTTTTATTGGAAAAATGTCCAAACATTTGGATAGACACATTCTTTGGCAGAGTTGGGCATTAATCGATTAAAATTTTAATCATGATTGATTGATTAATGTGTACAATAAAAAGAAAAGAAATCGTCGAAAAATCGGCGATTGATTCAATTTATTGACGAGGTCAATAGTAGAGCTGTGACTTATGAGATACCCGGGTAAATAAAATTACTCGGGTAAACAGCATTACCCGGATACCCGATTATTCGGGTAAACAAAAATTACCCGAGCACCCGGATATCTTATGAATACATTGCGGATCTTTATGCAAAATAAAAATCGTTCGCAACAATAGCAAAAAAAAACAGACGATATATTACGGTTACCTATTCGCTTGAACGATTTGAATAAATTTAAATTAATATATCAAAGTTCTTTTAATTTCTTTATTATTTTAAATTGCACAAAATCATTTATGCCATAAATACATAAAATGTTAAGTATACTCATGAGATACCTGAGTATATGTGATGGTTTTTTTTATTATTACATGAAATATTTATATTAGATTGTGTTAACGTTTACAAAGCAACTCGTGCGTTTTTAGGGGGAATAATTAAAAAGTCAATTATTTAATTATCAAATTAGGAGTACTCTACCCAAGTACCCGGATACCCGAATACTCGGCTATCTCATGAGATACCCGGGTAGTTTTGCTCTACCCGGGTATCTCATTGGTACTCGAGTACCTGGGTATCTCATATACCCGGGTAAAAGTCCGAGCTCTAGTCAATAGTTAATCGTTGATGAAATGAAAAAATTATGGAAAAATCGGAGACTGATTTAATCAATTGTTGAAGTTAATCACCATACGGTCTATCCATAAATAGTAATATGAAGGGAGTGGGTGACAGAGGGAGAGAGAGTGGATGGAGAATTGACAATTAATTATTAATCAATTATTCGATTGAAGATTAATAATCATTAATCAAAATTAACGACTAAAGTAGAAATTGAATCTAGATAAACATTAATAAATGTTTAATCGTTAATTGCGATTAACGATTGAAGTAGAAATTTAGTCGTCAATCGGCGATTAATGTTTTGCATAACTCTGATTCTTGATATGTTTATAAAATAATGTGAAGTAGTTATTTCTAAAGTTCTGTAAACCTAGTGTTAACAAGGGAAAGGAATTACTGCTTCACTTCAGTTTGTTGTGATTCAGGTGGAAAATGTTTATTTTGTTTACCAGGCTAATTTATTATCAGTTTTGTCTGTGTGTATATACCTAATATTGTAATAAATCTCTTACGAGATTTCTTCTGTAATAACAGAATAAAATGCGGTTCGAGCTACTGTTTAAAATTCAATTGACGGAACTAGAGGGATGCGTATGGTAATACTTGAAGCGGTCGACACGCTGAAAGAAATTAGTAGGTGTAACGGGATTACGAGTGGTTCAGGGGCGTTATGTCCTTTCCAACAGGTTGTCGCACTGAAAGAAGCTCTACGAACGATAATAACACTGCGCCGCTTCTACCTGCAACTTTGCGGTCAAGAATTTGTCGCACAGCGAGAATTCGTGAAGGCGAAGAACGGCGAAGCAGACTTGTAAATCTTCGAGGATACCCTCCTACAGCATCCAGCTAAGATCCTTAGAGGAACATCCGTCTGGGGAAAGTAGCAGACAGGGTAAACTACCTGGGGATAACTGACCCTAGAAAACATCTTCAAACAACATTGAACTCTCCGCATTATTGTGACCACTTTCATGCTTATTGCTAAATTAAAATTTATAGACTCGTACCGCTCCGATGTGACTTGGTCGGCAATAACTTTCGACATGCTTTTAACCTCTTGTCGTGAAGATTTTAACCAAGTCTAACAAATACGAATGTTCCGCCTTTCTTGTTAAATGAAATATAGTTTGATTCGTTTGTAATCAATATTTAAGAATTAAATTAAATGTAGCCATACAGAAAATATAAATTTTCTTTTCTCTCCTACGACATTTTTTGGACAAAAACCTTTTAATCGCTGTGACTGAAGATAATGGTACGCAAGGCGTTAATTCGCTTATACATATTAGGTTGTCCCAAAAGTTTCTTTTGGAATGTGTTCCTGCAATGTTGCTAAACAAATACAAACAATGTTATAATCTTTATGTTAATGTTTAAGTATTTCTTATCATGAATTTGCATTATGTGCATTAATCGAAAACCAATTTTTGGGACAATCTAATATGTACTTATTTAGCAATATTAAAGGAACACATTCCGAAAGAAACTTGTAGGACAACCTAATATTATATATTCTTAGATTTTTGCAAGCAATAACGTAATGGTGTCTGTAATTTATTTTATCTAGAATATTTTGTTGAAAATGAAGGTGACCTTCAATTTCTCAAATTGATGCTACTTTTTTATATCATATGGAAGCGTGTGCCTAAACGAATTCATTTGCATTCGACATAATGATCTTCAATATCACGGTAGGCCAGAAATAACAATTAATATTATATTACTATAATTTGACATTAACTTCTTAGCATTGTGATTTATTAGGACATATAACAATCAAAATAATAAATCTGGTCAAAGATTAGCATCATACTTTGGTATCATATTAGTATCAATCATTAGTGTTCAATGATTATTTATAAATGCAATGTAAGTATAGAAAAAGTGTGTAAAATATAAGAAATAAAAGTGTACACACATTTTCTAACTTTGATATAAATATGTGTATGCATTACTATTAAAATGTGTGCTATACTTAAGCTATATTTTCAGCATGTCCAATAGATAATGTGTTGTATTACTAAATTTATACCCTCACATGGAGGATATTCATATGTATCTTATATTAACATCTATCTCCCGGCATATGTATATAAATATGTATGTCGTATTAACATATCATTCCCCCAAACTTTACTATCGGTTTATTTCCTGACAATTTTTTTGTCTTTACAATAGATATGCAAAAGTAGGATAGTGATAAGTGAAAGGAAAAGACAACGAATACATAACAAAGTGGCGAGCATGTCAGTATATCGTCATAATTGTAAGCAACGTTTCGAAAAACGTAGAATGTTTAGCATTTTACGATAATTTATTTATTACATCTTCTATCTATTATAAACATGGTTCATAAATATTTTGTTGAATAAATATTTTATATAAAGCTTTCTTTCTGAATTCTAATTTAAGTTAACTATGTAAATTATGTTAAATTTAACTTTAAGTATATATACAATTACATTAAACAATAAAAACGAGTTTTTGTAAATATTACAGTTTAAATCGTAATATTACAAAAATTTTATGTTATTGCTAATTATTATATATTTATGGTAGATTTTAGTAAGTGATAGCTGCACGGTTGCAAGTAATAATTGATAAATGATTATAAATAAGCTGTTAATTATTAATTATTTGTTTAATAGTTAAAATTTACAATGAATTTTGCGATGTTTCGTAAATCTTAATATTGAATAATTATTAAAATTTTAAACCCAAAGCACTTAAATGATGACTTTGAGAGAGAGACTCAGAGGCGCCACTAGAAATTGTTGTACCATTATACAAAATATTGTTCAGATTATTAAATATATCGGTATCTATTCAATTACTAAACAATTAGGTTTTGTATGAGGTATTATACTAATTTCTTATCCATAAAATTTCAAAATTCGTAGGAAATATTCTACATAGATTGGAAAAACTGTTTAATTTCTGAGTTAAAATTGCTCCGAGTGCAAAGGGTTAATCAAAACGATAGAAAATTTCTTTGATAATCAGTTTGACCTGCTTGGACATCGGAAATTAAGAAATAAATTCATGACAACTTGTTAATTAAATCATTTCGAAATATACAAATACATTAAAAAATAATGCTAGTAACGTTTCTTTGTACGGCTTATAATTTCAAAACATTACGAAAGGATATTAACAATCAAGACGTTAAATGGCATGAGAATTAACAGAATACTAATAATATACCAATAATAAAAACAACAATCCAAATGATTCGATCCATTTGCAAAGAAGGTAGATATTCTCTTTGAAGTAGCGTAGGAACAGTGGCGCGAGCGAGTCGGTGGGTATTTGTTGCTATCCGCGAAATTAATCAAAATCCAGGGAGCGTCCTGTATCGTTCGAAATCCACCGTCAGCCGTCGTATATTTATCAGGGAGCGTCTAGTGGCCCTCGAGCGCGGCGCTTTTTCACAGAAGAAGATAGTCGGGGAAAGAGAAAGATAAGTAGAAAGAGAGAGGTAAAAAAAAGAGGGAGAGCGCGGCTGTGAAAGAAGAAAAAAGGGAGCCTCGGCATATACCTGTTCCACGCGCTCGCGCGCACACACACGCACGCAACGCATACGCAAACGCATACACATACTGATACGCAGAGACGAGCGCAACCGTGGGTCCACGCGCCTCTGTTCGCTCGCGCTCGCGCTCGCACGAGCACGCGGCTTGGCGAGCACGCGTGCGCCCTGGTGCGCCCTAGTACGCGCACGTACGCAACCAAGCACGCACGCGAATCCAGCTGGAGGGGAGAGGGTCGATGGATGGGGATCGGCGCGCGCCATGGCCCAATGGTGGGAAGAACGGCTCACGTCTTACACCCCCTGCCCCCCTCCCTGCCCCTCCGGCCTTTCTGCCCATGTGCCCATCGCCGCAGCCAACTTCCCTCTGCGCCGGGCCCACATATCCTCCGAAACCCCCTTTACTCCACCACCAGTGGAGTCACTACTTTTGCTTCTCTACACCCCCTCCTCCCGTTTCTCTTCTTCTTCTGCTTCTCTTCTTCTTCTCCGTCTGTTTCGTACAGATCCTTCCTCTCTCTTCATCTCGTTCCTCACGCGTGCACATGTCTCTCTCGGCCAGATCTCTGGACCAGCTTTTCTTTCTCCCGGTAACTGTTCAAATTTCGATCCCTGGCCCCTCGGTGGGGATCGGACCCTTACGCGTGCGCCAGTGTCTCTCACACAGCACGCATCTCGTTTTCAATTTTACACTATAAATCGCATTTTAACCAATTCATTATTCCAACAAATCCGACAGACACGGTGTTTGATAACATTGACGTTTCAAACATTCGACGCGCCTACATCAATTCGATGGGTGTATTGAAAACAAGCTAATAGCTATTTTTTACACGAATTTTCATTTTTATATATTGTTTGAGTTAGCGTTCGATTGTCGGATTTATGATTGAGAGCGACAAATAACACGGGTCTATTTTTTTTACGTAAATATTTTTATTTCAAGCGTGCATGATAGAAGGTAACCAAAATCTATTAATTGCATCACTTTTAAGTTCGGTCGTTTCCAAACTAAGGGTCCGATTGATCCATCCTGTAAAAAAATGCTTACTAAATCTACTGTCAGTAGATTAGGTGTTGCAGTGAAAGCTTCGGAAGCCAAGCAGCATTTTGCAACTTGAGCGTCGTATGAAATGCAACGAACAATATGTAAAGCGTATAAGGGTGAACAATTTGTTCACGCTCCTCTGCTCTAAGTTTTATTGTGTTGGCAATAACGTGAAACCTAAATCCAATGCACGAAAATTGTTTACTGCCGTGGCTGGGCATACCGAGTTCGAGCAGCAGCTGATTTTCAAAGTTAGCTTTTCTAACTTCCAAGAAACTCGAGGCACGAATTATCGGCTGGCTCTCGATAATGCCTCGGGGTATCATCTTCAAATATCGAAATCAGCAAACAGATTCGAACGGCAGAGCACGAGGGCAATTCAAGATGAGAATCTCGGTCGTAGGGTCGGTGGTGGGGATTCCAGGGGTATGAGGTACTGCAGGCCGCCAGGGCCGGAGGGAAGGGGGATTGCGCAGGGGTTTAGGGCCCGGTATCGAGTATGGGGCCTGTGGAGGGGATAGGCGCGTGCCCGCCCTGGCTATATAAGGCCTCGAACCCTTCTTGGCAAGGCATTTCGGGAGCCAGGTCCGTACCATCAGCACAGAGGGTGCGGTCGTCTTCTTAATTCGTGAAACTCTCTCTCTCTCTCTCCGTTGACAAACGAGATCGATCGACCGACGGACGTTTTTCCACGATTTTTCTCCATTGGTTGGTGTTGCGTGTACTCTGGTCCAAGGTGTTGAAAAGGGGTTAAACTGTTCCACCGTTGAGCGGAGGATTCGTCAAGGTCACCTGGCACGCGCTGCCGCGCTCCTGTAGTGGGGGATCAGTGATATGACCTTAGTGGCGTCGAAGGAGGGGAACGTATTGCCCATGATGTTGAGCGTCCAGCAGCAGCATCATCACCATAATCTCCATGGGTCGTCGACAACCAGTGCTCAAACCCACCGCAGCAATGTGATCGTCTCCACGAACAGCATGCCGTCCAATGACATGAAGATCCAGCAACACGGTTGCAAGCGGTCGAAGATCTACGGACAGACTGGACCTTACGGTGCTGTACCTCATCAACCGGCTTCGGTGGCGAGACGAAACGCGAGAGAAAGAAACCGTGTGAAACAGGTGAACAACGGGTTCGCCACCTTGAGGCAGCATATTCCTCAAAGCGTGGCACAAGCTCTAGGAGGAAGCACCGCCGGCACGCACGGCGGTGCCAGGGCCGGTAGCAAAAAGTTGTCGAAAGTCGAGACCCTCAGAATGGCTGTCGAGTACATCAGGAGTCTTCAGCGTCTTCTCGAGGAGCATGACAGCGGGTCCGACGCGAGTGTCTCTTCGCCAACGTCCTCCCCACCCTCCTCGACTTCATCGTCCACGTGTGGCTCTGGCAATGGGATCGGAGTCGAGTCCAGTCACCACTCGTCCGAATTGAGACTGCGCGGGAACATGAACGAAATCAGACATCACAGTCCCGACATGCACCGACACCTCCGACAAAATCCCAGTCCCACGTTCGTACCTGCGCCATGCTCCGAAGCTTCCAGTTCACCGACGCCCAGTTTTGTTTCCGAGACCTCGTCAGCTGGCAGCCAGGGATACGGAACTTCCGGCAACCTCTACACCACCCATTCCGACGGTTACGACAATTACGAGCCCATGAGTCCCGAGGACGAAGAACTCCTGGACGTTATCTCCTGGTGGCAACAAAGTCAATGAGAGCTGCCCAACATCGCAATTTCTTCTTTCTACAAGGTTGGTGTTGTGTTCTAAAGTTCTTATTCGTCAACGTTTTCTTTTGATTAGCTTCATGGAAAATTTCCAAGAGTTTTTCACAACTCAATTATTCGCTTCAGTTACAGTTTTTGCGTACAGTTTCTACGTTTAATACATGGGACTGCCTATGTTCGTGCAAGTTTGTATTTTAATAAATAAATCCTCTGCAGACTCAAATGTGCCGATACTACGAAGTTCAACGTTTCTAACTCCAGACTTGCGTTAAAATTTCATTCCTGTTTGGATTTTTATTAACCGATCCACTGCAGATAGAAATGTTCAAGTTCGTAGTGTCGACGCATTTTAAACTCCAGACTTGCATGAAAATTTCAGTCCTGTTGTTTCCGATCGATATTCGACTAATTCATTAATCTAGAATTGTGCATGCTAATTTAATCAGTTTTAAATATGTAGCAAGGATTATGAAGAGTCGAAGGTAACCGCAACCCCTCGAATTTCTATCGATGAAAACAATCGAATCGCTTTATTAAATATTATGAAAAAGTTGTTGGACTATTTTCGAAAAGCTTCTCACCTCCCTCGCTTTTCAACGACCGTAAATTTTATTCGTGAGGTAACATCCGCGTTACCGAGGAAGTTCAAAGGAGTTTCCGACCAGATTTGTGACCTTGCCCCGTGACAATGGTACGCGCGACCCCTCGCTGAAACTTGAGCCATTCAAATCGCAGACTCCATTCAGAGGGTATACATTCGAGAAGCGACGCTTTTGTGCCCGATTTCTTTCACCATTCGCTCACACACACACACGCAGGCACACACGCGGCACACAGATGGACCAGTTTCTGTGTCAGTGTCGCTCCTACCGTTTTTTCATCCCTCCAGTTCTCTCGACTATCGGTATTCGAAGATTGCACCGGATTAAAAACGTCTTCAATCATTTTTCAAACAAATTTCACGAATAACAAATATTTTACGCTCGCTGTATTCCGATTGTTTTACAATTCGTTCGCATACCATTTCCAGTTTTGATCGATTACGTAATGTTCTTGGATTGTCTTCGATTTTAGAGGATGAAAAATTGAGCCTCTATTCAGGTTCGATTTCATTCGAAGATTGATGAACGGTAAACGGTCCCACCGAATTTCTCGTCGTTATTCGCTTACTTCATTTTTCGTTTACTTTTCCGTCTCATTCTGACGAGAGACGATTTCGCCCGCTGCGTTTAACCTGAATGCATCTTTCAGGATATTTCAGTCTCCCTTTTGTGAGTTTTTGAACCGGTAGCTATTCTTTAATCTCTCTCTCACTCTCTCTCTCTCTCTCTCTCTTTCTCTCTTCTCCTCTCCCTACCGATTTCTTCTTTTTCGTTCCAGTCCCTTCCAGTAAAACCGCCCTTACCTGAAATCATCCCCTGCTTCACGTCTGTACCTGCGGCGACCTTCGACGGTTTTATTTTCTACAAGAATAAATTTATAAACTGGTATCGCCACGACAGTCTACAACTTCCCAAAAAAAATGAAGTAAAAAATGATAATCGCCTGAAAAAACTAAAATTATTTCCAAAAAAATTATTCATATTTTCCTCGATACTGATGGAATAGATTGCAGATGTTTATACTATTTGAAATGTTTGTAGCCCTATTTCAAGATAGTGGAACAAAGTGAAATCTTATTTTTAGTGGTAGTAGTCTTTGCATTAATTAAAAAATTCTACTAAATTCTGTCGAATTTTATATTGTATCAATTTTTGATAATTTTCGTTTTCAATTATCGTTTTCGAAAATTTTCAAAAAAATGCTAAGATATGAAACGTGACCGAATCTAGTACGATTTCAATTTATTTTAGATTTAAAAAGGCTACTGCCACAGAAAACAAGTTCTTACTTGATTCGAGTTCCTTAAAACTCGTCTACAAAAAATTGCAATTTACATAAACGAATCTTTTAGTTTTTATTGTTTCTCGTCTGCAGACTCGACGATTTCATTTTCGTAATAAATCTAGAAACTGGTGTGTGTACAATTTGCTAATAAAGTTTGGTGAGCGTACTGAACAAAGAAAAGTGACTGATGAGAAATGTGTGTCTAATGAATCGGTTTTTATTATTTGTTACAGAAGTCAGTCAGAAGGTGACGCAGAGAAGAAATGGAAAGGAGAGACGGACCAGGGTTTTCGAAGAATTGTGATCTAGTCATATTAATTGTTGTACAGATACAGTTTTAAAGCGTGTCGTTTTTGCCAGTACCTTAATGGTAATTTTGCTTGTAACATGTTGGCCGCAGCAAACCGTTTGTATTTCGCAGAACATTTGTCACGCGATGCTCGCGACAGCCAGTAGAGAATGTTGAGAAACAGTTTTCCATAATGTTCTATTACAATTCACTTTGCCAGTCAATGTGTTAATGATGCAATCTTCGACAAAGTTTTTCTTTCTAATTGTACATACGAAGACGCGTTAGAGGTAGTAAGATGATGTCGTATCGACATTAATTGTAAGGAGATGTCCTCGAAGGATGAAGCATTCCAGAGTGCCTTAGTGTTATCGATAGACTGCGGACATATCGATGTATCGATTGCAAGAAATAGAAATTAAATCGAGTGTTATTTCCACCCTTAATGATTTGCACAGAGGAGAAATGATACGAAGTTTTTAAATTTTACAATTTTTCAATTTTGTTGTAAGTGAGCTCCGCAGTCTAGTTATCAACTTTCTATACCCTCCGCAATAAGTAGCAGCAGGTTTATTTCTTTCTTAAAAGATAAACAAAAGACTATCCTGACAGCTAACCCATTGTCAGTTAACGGATTTGTTTAAATATCAAACGTTACAAATTTTAAGAATGTTACGAACAATATGCGAAAATATTTATGTAAATTCGGAGAGGTATTCGAATACTGTTCTCGCGAATTAAGAAACGTCTGATTGTAATATAATTTGTAATAGTATTGTAAATGATATGTGTTGAACGGAAGTGGTTAAATTATGAAACAATTGTAAAATATCGAGACAGTGCCTTCTCTTTTGTAAATATTGAAAAATAATTCGTTAAATATATTGGCGATGTTATGAACAATAGAAGGATCTTATTGTATTACATCATCCCGTCTACCCCGGTCCCTGAAAATGAAAAAAAATATTTTTACTGCCGACGCAAACACAAATTACGTATAATTTAATTTACGAGAGGACGAATATGATATATTACTAGGTACTAACGTTTGAGGGTTAGTATTAGGCCTAAAAGGAAAATATATTTTCGAGACGGCTGACTTCACGGTTTGAGCCAGGGACAACGGTTCCTTGACGGACAGAGTTTCTTAGGAATTGCTGTAAATAACGGTAAACTTGCAGCGCATCTCGATGGTAGAATCAATCTACCAGGTAAATAACCAGCCTACCCTAACGGACCTGATAGTCTTAGTTAGCTTAGGCAGAGGATACCTTAGGCAGAGGATACCTTAGGCTGAGGATACCTTAGGCTGACCGTACTTTCAGGTACGTATGGATCAGTCGTTCGAATCGTAAAACGGCGAAAGCAACAAAAACTTCGGGATTGTAGAAAAATATTTCACTTGCAAGTTACGTCAGTCAAAAAGTAAATAAAAATATTTATAAAAAAAACATTAGAAAGTCAGGCACAGTTAGTTGTCACATCATGTAGTAAACCAATCTTTTTAACATCTTAAAAAAATTCAAGCTGTTTGGTCCACATTTGAAAAAGTAATTTGTTGTTAAAGGGGGTGTACGAATACTGTTTACCATGTGTGTATATGGATTAAAATGAACTATGCTAATAAACATTTTTTAAATAGAAAAATATTAGTTTAGTCGACGAAACCAGTGTCGGAGAATTCAGTTGTCGACGAACCCATTGTAACCCAAACAGTGTTTGCGGAGTTCAATTGTTTGTCCTTATACGAGCATGTTACGAGCTGTGTGAGGGCTCATTCTAAAGAGGAAGGTTCAACGCACTTCCCACTGCTCATGACTTAACGAGATTATGTTTATATCTAATAATATGAGCGTCCAAAGTCCAAAGAAAAAATCGAGACAACCACCCTTAGGTTTCCATGTATTTCTATAATACAAAACGATCTTTTTTACTTTAATCATGAGGAGAGCGGAGAGCGTTTAACCTTCCTCTTTAGAATGAGCCCTAACACAGCTCCTAATCTGCTCTTATAAGTTCAAACAATCGAACCCTGTAAACACTGCTTTTACCCATAAATCTAGTAATATTCAGAGGGTACACTGGTTTCCAGGATTACAAGGGCGTAGAATTCGCGTCCTTATTTCTTGATAATACAAAGATGGGCTCTTTTTTTATTGGCGTTTTAGGTCACATGCACCTTGTAGGTTATTAGTGATCATAGTAGAGTTATCTAGTGGGGTCAGCCGTATTTAGAGCAATTGGTATACTTTAATGTCTTTTAAAAACTTTAGGACATTTTTGCAGGATTCCATTCCTCCTAAGATCGTCAGTGAGTTTTGTAGCTTATATTGAGTCCTCTTCGTATTGTATTTGGGGCAATTTGTCAAGATGTGTTCAATGGTATTTTGTACATTACAGATGTTGCAGAAATTTGGTTCGGTCTTTGTGATCAGATATGAGTGTGTCCAGTTTGAGTGTCCTATTCTTAATCGGGTTTTAGTAGTAGGGCCGGGTTGAAGTCACTTATGTTATTTCGAACTTTGCGTAGCTTGGTTGGCCTGCTATTTCTCCATTCTTCGTTCCACATTTTCGTTAGTGCCTTTGTGCAGTACTTTTGGAGGTCTTGATGAGTTGTCTGCTCGTATCCATTATATTTGTGCCAGAGTTAGAGCTAGCCAGCTTTGCTGCTGTGTCGGATTTTTCATTGCCATCAATACCAATATGAGAGGGGATCCAGGAATATAAAACTTCTCTTTTGTATCTCGTTTAAGGGTTTCGTTTAATTCGATAATATTTCGAATTATTGTGTTATTTGTTTCCAAATTTTTTGGTAAAGATGGGCTCTTTCAGTAGTCAAAAGCGCTAGATAAAAGATGGATCTGGTCCGCACTCACCCTCAAAAGTCCTATCTATACGTTTACGAATCGTAAATTGAATAATTATTTGCCAGCACGCACACGCCTGCTCGTAAGTCTTAGGACACCTATGGCTTGATACTCATGCAGTTCTTATTTTTATAGATAAATCCATTGCAGATTAAAATGTATCGAGGCGAAACTTCCGTTTACGGTACACCTCAGAAATCGATGAAATTTTGAAAATAGGTTTTTTTTTACTAAAATGACGATTGCCAGAAGGATTTTTGGCGAGTCGAAAATTTTTTTTTATCATTTCAATGTCGCACTCTACCTTACCGACTTTTTATTTTATATAGAATATCTTCAATTAATTGTAAAAATGGATCATCATTAACCTAGTTCACCTCATAGCACTATAAAAATTCACACATATGATCTATAAGCGAATCCTGTTTAATTTAGAGTGATACATACATAAGGTAATCTTTCAATTTTTAAAGACTACTCCTGGATTTTCGTATGAGTGGTCGGGCTGGCCTACGGCCGGCCCTCTCCACCCCACCACAACCTAACCCTAACCTAACCACAACTCATTCTAATCGCATAAATAATAATATAACTAAATAATAAATAAACTTTTCGGGTTTGAAATTCGGGCATTGAAATGATAAAAAAAATTTTTCGACTCGCCAAAAATCCTTCTGGCAATCGTCATTTTAGTAAAAAAAGAGCCTATTTTCAAAATTTCATCGAATTCTGAGGTGCACCGTAAACGGAAGAACAGCCCAGATTTTTATTAGAATTCAATTTAGAAAATGTATACACCAGACAATGTTTACTCACAATGTATTTTTGCATACGTGCAAATCGTTTATTTGTGATTACGTGGTATAAAGAAGAATTGCTGCATGCGTGCGATGACTTACTCGAGCCATGGTATGTGAAAATTATACTGGATACGGACGAGTAGAAGCGTCAAAGTGACAGAGTATCGTTAACTGCATATCGTACACATAAACGCGTTCACCCTATGATTACGGTGGACCAATTTCTGGTTTATGTGTGTATTGTGGTTACGAATATCGAAGAATTAGCAATCGAGACTTTCGACAGAAAAATTACTGTAATTCCGCCGGCGCGGCGCGGCGATTTACTCGAAACCACAAGAACATTGACAAGGATAATGGAGGGATGGCTCCGCCCTTTCGCGGGACGCTTTTCAGATATCCCCTCGCGCCGAGGAAAACACGGCTCGGGTTTACGAAAATCCATCTAATTTTTAGAGGTCTTCGCTCAGCGACCATCATTACGCCATCACGATAATACCAGTCCGAACAGTTGAGAGCTTGTTAGTCGAAAATATTTATTTCCTTTTCCCTACCAGAAATGAATTTTCTTACCACGAACCATTCAATTTTTTTAGCTTCTTCTATCATTGACTAACCGTAATTTACTACCACATTTTAGACAATCAGATCGTTTGATATTGAATTAATTAATTATTTATTATTGCTTTAAACCAAATGTTTTATATAACAAGAACAGTAACGTTACATTGGCTTACATTAAGTCGGTGTTACATTGTTTTCCTTTTTTTTCAAGTTTTCACAGAACATTGTTTGAGAAAATTATAAATCATTTTCAGCCTCTCTATATCAGGTTCACATAAGAAAAAACTAATGCAACGGGGGAAACAGTATTTGCCTTTGAGAAGCTTTGTTTCTAGTGTGCTACATTCTGGCCATTGCCACTGGTGGCTATAAAGCTAATCCTTGCCAATGATTCGTTTCAATTGTAGTGGTTGGCATGGTATCTATTAACAAAAACCAAAAAGTTTCTAGAGAGCCCAAGCCCAGTCTGCCATGGCTTGCCTTTGTCTTTATGATAAAATCTAACGTAGTTAACACCTTTAAGGATGTTCTGGAGGTATATAAAAACGCAATAAAACTTTATAAAAGTTTGACAAGATGTAATTCTTACAAAATTAATGCAAGTATCAAAAAAAGCAAGTACCAAAGTTTGGGTTCGATCCACTGCATTGTTTAGTATTTATAGCAACTTAAGGTTTGCACATTTTAACACGTTTTATTATGGAGAATTCATAACATTCCACTTCAAACCCTATTATTTAAACCCTGAAAAAACACTAGAAACTCCATTTTTTTAAATACATAGTACAAATTACGTAATTAATTATGTTCAAAATTTATTAGGATTAACTAAACAGTTACAGAGCAAAAAATGATAAACTGTTACAAAACGTCAAAAATTACAAAACAAAAAAATCACCTTTTTTGTTATTACTACAACATAATTTTACGCAAAATTTATATGTTTATTTTCAGTAATAACCATGAACATTGCTTTCTGAGGTATTTTTAATTTATTTAAATATTTATTTTTAACTTTTGATTGCGTAATTATATTGTATATTGAATATCACGAATTTATTATCTTGAAGTTCAAATCAGGGGGAACAATCATTAGCAAAACGCACTTACAATTTTATATAATATGAAGACAATTTGATTAAAAAGTAAATATAACATGAAATTCACTAATTAAACGAAAGCTTTTTATATCAATCTATTTTTTAATGCAAAAAATACTCACGAAAGGCTTTCATTGCCAATATATTGATGGATTTCGAATTTCTAGTAAGTTTGTCTCCTACTGTACCTCCAGAACATCCTTACCTAGGCCTTGCTCTAAAGCTTAAAAAATTAAAACTAGGGTGTTGGTGAACAATCTTGCTTTTGAGTTTTGAGGTCTTTGGTTAGGTCAGCAATCGAAGCTTTGGTATCTGGAGAAGGACTATCTTTGGTCACTTCTTTCACAAGTGGGTTTACTTTCTCATTGCCTGTAATTTCTATATGTGCTTGGTATCCAGATAAACTTAATAAAATTCTGGCTTCTGTTATTTCATATACATGTACAGTATTTAGTTTTAATATCGATAATTTGGTTACTGGTTATATTTGAAAATTGGCTTCTGTAGTGATTTAATTGCACTTTGCGAGTCACCAAAAATGAGAAAGTTTGTATCATTATATAAATTGGCAATATCCAGTGCTCGGTTAATGGCGCAGCACTCTGCTGTGAAGATTGATGCGTGTATGTCTAAGGTAAATTTTGTTGGGAATATTTTGTTGTGGGCAGTAGTCCGATATTGAAATAATTATTGCGTAAAGCTAAACTTGAATATGTAAATAGAAACTGAAGATAGAACTTGAAATACCAGCTTTGAACAGGGTGTAAAAAAATTATACAGGGTGTCCCAAAATTCGTGTACTTCCCGTAAATGGGAGGTTCCTTGGGTCATTTGAAGTGACATTTTCCTTTACAAAAATGACGCCAGCGGCTTTGTTTAGGAGTTATTAACAAAAAACACGGGCCAATCAGAGCGCGGCTACAGCGGATTGATTCTGGCTCGGCCAATGGTGCCGCCAAGCTAAGCGGGACCTGTCGCTGAGTCGGACTCCGTTTGCTCTAGCCGCGCTCTGATTGGTCTGTGTTTTTTGTTAATAACTCCTAAACAAAGCCGCTGGTACTGAGTAATGAAGATATAACATAAATAAAGAAATATATATAAAATAATTTTTTAAAAACCACGCTTATATTAAAATACACCAAAAAGGAGAAGATAATTTTGTTTAGATATTAGTGACTATAAATAAAAGTGTGGAGCGTCCACGAAGATTATGTTAATGTAGTTTAGTGCTCTACGCTTTTATACATAGTCACTGATATCTAAACAAAATATTTTTTCCTTTTTAGCGCATTTTAATATAAGCGTGGTTCTTAAAAAGTTTTTTTTATTAAGGCCCGGATTCGATTATTTCGGATTTATAGACATTTTTGACTGATATGATGGGGCACAGCGTGGTGCAGCTAACCTTCCTCTATCAAATGAACCCTTGTGCAGCTCAAAATATGCTCGTATAAGGGAAAAAAGCGACAGCCCGCAAACCCATGTTTCGACACAAAATGTAGTAAGATTCTAGTTACTTTCTAGTTATATCACATTGTGACCCTTGATTCTTAATTCTACACTAGCTTTCGTACGTTGTGCATCGATAGCAAGGAGCTAAATGAAACAGTTACATGGTTCACTAATAATTTTAACGTAGTGAGAATAATATACTGTTAAAGTCTTTGAATATTTTCACTGTTTTAAATTGCATTTACCCATTATTTTTGTAGAAAATGTATAAAATCCAGAGTGTATTTATTATTGTGTTTCCCACGTGGTCATTAGGGTGGCCCTTAGTTATACTTGACGAAAATTTTTATGTAGTTGTTGAATCAGTTGCTTTCCTTAAGAAAAGAAACAATTTTTTACAATCTTAAAAGTTCTTAGGTTGCTAGACGCTTCACAACGCCAACACACGGCGACTGTACTCGCCGTGATATTGTCCGCTTTAAACAACTATATTGTTATTAGTCGGACGATGTCGGAAATGATTCTTGTACGGTTATTTAAAGGTAGTTTTATCGAAAATATTCCTCTTTGTTAGAGCCTGGGAAGTTTTGGGGGAAAAAAATATTCTTTGACAAATATGCAACATTTTTTTAATCTGTCATGTATCGTTCAGTATTATTTTTTAAATATATTATTATTACATATTACTAAAAAATATATAATTTCTTACGGGAAGAGATGCTCTATATCATACAAAAAAACTGAGTGAAAATATGGGACGAAACGATGAGGACATCGCAAAGAACTTGAGCAATTCTTCCAAAACGCTCAACTTTAAATGATCATTGTAACCGAAATATTTACTCAATTTCATTAATTTCTTCATTTTCGAGGTCCATAGATCCTTACAAAGCAATACAAATTCATTAGTTTGCAATTTCGAAAAGTTGGCTTGGTCGAATGTCTCTAATTTTTTCGATCCGGCGCATTGTACGACGCCTTTATGTTTAAAAAAATACTAAGTTTGAAGTTTTTAGATTACAAGTAGTATATGCGAGTAACGAAAAGTTAATATGAAACAAGTAGAAAATATAATATATGGTTATATGGATATGTACCATCTATAAACCAAATAAATATTTGCTGGTGTAGTGTTGGACAATTCTTAATATTAGGGCCTTCCTCACCGATTTTGATGACCTTGAAATACGAATAACTTTTGAAATACGAATAACTTTGCCGATACATGTTACCAATTCATCTAAAATTTTGGATATATCATTTTTTTTTATTAAATGGAAAAATATTGGTGGAAGTCGTGCCCAAAATTTCATAGTCAAAAAATAAGGGACACCCTAGTGGTCATGTGCTTGTAAGGCTGATTGCATCTGTCTCGATTTTTTTTGTAAACTGGACTTGATCATTCCATATTTCAAATCGTTCTAGTGCGACTTGAATTAATCTCGAGCAGGGAGCATATCTGAATATGTATCGCGGCGCATGAATACAATCGAGCTTCAGTCCAGTCGGATCGCGGTGTAATCGTGAAAGACGGCTAGCTAGGCAAATATTTGTAGTCACTTCCTGCCTTGAAACTTTCTCATAGGTCTGAAATTCTAGTGTACATATGCAGAAAAATGATCTCAGGAAGATCGGTTCACAGGGGACCGTTTTTATTAAAGCATATGAGCCATTTATGTTGAAAGTGGCCCAAGTCCATTTAAGTTTAATTTGAGATATTTCTGAGTTTGCGTTTCAATGAAATTAAAAATATACGTATAGGATATCAATATCACACTTCTTAAGCGTATCTGAGAAAGTTCAATTTGCAATCCCTATTAAAATAATAGCAGTTATTAAGTGAATAACTTTCAAAATTAACAACTAGATTTGTTATAAAACGTGAAACCGCCCATGTCCATTCGATATAATTTAAAATGCCTCAAATTGAAAACAACAATATTCAATTTATTTTATATTTCGTTAGAAAACTTGATAAATACTATTTATCCAATTCAGGAAATCTTCTAACTACAACATATAAATCACGTAAAAATTTACTCCTCCAATACATTTTGTATATGTGGGAGGGATTTAAAGAAATCTACATTATATCTATATCGTATTTGTTGATCGTATCGTTTTGATAAAACTTTCGGAATGTACAGTGCATATTAGAAGTTTAGCCGCACCCTATTATTTTAACAGAAACGTACCTTCAGATGAATCTTGAATTGATTTTATTTATCGTACGCTTAAAACTAGATTGCGGATGTTTATGCAATTTTCAATTTTTATTGACAAATCTTAAAAAAGTGTCATGAAATAAAATCCCTATTTCTAGTGGGAATAACCTTCTTTGTAGATCCAAAACAAATAACAATCTTACTAAATTCGGTTTATCAAGGCTTCAATCGCAGACCTATCCAAAGATCTTAAAATTCAAGCAAGATTTTCCACTGACACCCTAATCAAAAAGGAAGGTCTAGTCAAAGATGTGAACTACGTCAGGCTTTATCACAAGGACAAAGCCAAGCTATCGTATACTGGTCTTGTGCTATCCAGAGATTTTCTGGTTTTTGTTAATAGATGTCGAGCCAATCACTATAATTTAAACGGTTCACTGGCAAGGGTTAACTTTATAGCTAACAGTGCTTGACAATGCGGAGCAGAATTCCAAGACCTAAATCATGTTATATGGCAATGCCCAGACTATGAAAGCGAACGTAATACATTAGAAACAAAGCTCCTCAAAGACAAGTACTATTTTCCTCTTTGTATTAGTTCCTTCTTACGGAAACCTGTTATAAAAGGTCTTAAATTAATTTATAATTTCCTTAAACAATGCTCCATTAGAATTTAGAAACAATGTAAACCTGTTTAATGTAAGCCAAATGTAATAATACTGTACTTGCTATATAAACCACTTGGTTTAAAGTAATAAATAAATAAATTCGGTTTATATTCGCATTTCTTGAAAATTTTTACACACGGTAAACGCATAAAGATCTAGCTATAAACGAATCAAAATAATCGGCGGGCATTCGCGAACAAGAAAATCACAATTTATTTAAAAAAATATATATAAAAAAAGATGAGGAAGATGAACAGAGAAAAAATGGCAGTCAGATATATGCCAAAAGAAGAGACAAATAACAAATGAATGTGCACGAGTGTCCACAGTTAACTTATAAGTATGTGGCAACGTGTTCAGGTTTACAAGAGGAATGAAGCACTTTGCATAAATGTTCTATCACTTTGTCGTGCACCTATATGATTGCTTGTAATTTAAAGAGGTTAAGCGTAGCAGGTCCTTCAAGCGTAGCAGATGAAGAGATTAAAAGCGTCGCTTGGCGGACTTCTCCGAAGTGGGCGCGCGCTCGTGTTATAAATCTTGAAATTTAAATCCAATTTAAGAGGACGAGATGGTTTGTAACAAGATGCAACGAGTGTCGCTGGCCTGTTCCTTCCGAGGATCCTTACCGGCAAGATAGAGCTCTGCGTTTGTATGGTTAATGTACCCTCGTCCTTTTAACTCGTTGGTTCGAGCCCGATTCGATCGGTCCCCGCGCACTGCGTATGTCTTCGTATGCCTGGACCCGTGTTCCTCTTCTTGTTCCTTGTACAAGTTCGGCTCCATCGATGGGGATAACAGGATTTACTTCACTACCTGAAAAACAATCCACCCCTTGGATTCCGAGTAACGCGTGTGCCCGCGTTACGCCGACGACTAATGCGTTCGCACGATTATCACCAGCTTAATGAATTTTCGCGCTATGATACACAGTTACTCCCATCTAGATCCTCCTTTTGCACAAAACAACTTAGCGTTTTTAGAGGCTTGTAACTCGGAACTGAAGGCAGATGAAGAGATGGAATTTCGGCCTCCTAGAAGTTAGTCCCCCTACTTGTTGAATTAAACAATTTCAACAATTGTGCTGAATTGTGCTAGGTTTGTGCTATATTGTGCCCGAATATTATCACTATAATATGAAAAATAACATAAAAAATTGAGAAAAACGATTTTTGAATAGCCCCCCACTTTTCATTTTTTTCAATTTTCTCAATTGTGCTAAGTTGTGCTAAGTTGTGCTAAGATTATGCTCAAGTATTACTTTTAAAAAATTGTAAATAAAAAAGTTATAGTAAAAAAACGTTTGCGACATCTAATTAACGTTTAAGTAAGAAATAGTTATCCAAACAGCGAATAATCATATATCTGAATTGTGCTAACCAAGCACAAGTCAGCACAACTTTTAAATTCAACAGCACAACGATATAAAGGGCACTTTACTTTTGTACGCGGCCCTTCGCGCTAAGACTGAATATCATTCTCCGACTTTCTGGTCATCAGACAAGGATCATATCGCATATATGACTTGTGCTAGGATAGCACAACTATGCGGTATGTATATGCGATGCATATGGTTGTGCTGGGGAACTTAAAAGTTGTGCTGACTTGTGCTAGGCTAGCTGTTTGGATAACTATTTCTTACTTAAACGTTAATTAGATGTCGCAAACTTTTTTTTACTATAACTTTTTAAAAGTAATACTTGAGCACAATCTTAGCACAACTTAGTACAACTTAGCACAATTGAGAAAATTGAAAAAATGAAAAGTGGGGGGCTACTCAAAAAATCGTTTTTTTCAATTTTTCATTTTATTTTTCATATTATAGTGATAATATTCGGGCACAATATAGGACAAACCTACCACAATTCAGCACAATTGTTGAAGTTGTTTAATTTAACAAGTGGAGGGGCCAACTTCTAGGAGTCGGAATTACGTACACTTGTTACATGTTATCATTTCTCAATATTGACTAAACATTAATCTTCCAACATTAGTAGGTTCCGAGATATAGGACCTTAAAAATGACTAAATTTGTCACTGACCGACAGATCATCAAAACCTTTTAGATACTTCCCATTGACCTAGAAGCTTGAAAATTGGCACATGGGACCACCATAACAAACACTCAAAGGAACAATTACACTGTCCAACAACAAAAATGTTTCCATATAACTTTGGGGTTAATCTTATAGATTTCTCCGCGCTGATTCCGAGTCTGACCTTAATTTTTCTCCTTCATGCTCAGTTTTTGAGAAATTTGAGTTTGAAAAGAGACATATTTTTCAAATTTCAGCAAATATTGTGATGTTATTATATAAATTATTCAAACTTGACCGTTACTTTTTAAGTCAATGGCCATAAAACGTGTTAAGTAGCGGCCAAATCTCAACAAAACCATCCTGTAAAACAGGAGCCAAGTTCTCTATGGCCGTAAAAAGTTGTGAGATTAAATAAAATACGACCAAGTTCGTTAGCTTAGAAATACATGTTGCAACACTGGAAAAAGCGTTTGTAAAAATTAGTTTAAAAACACCGTATTTAATTTTTAAAGACTTACATGGAGGGTTAAATTATTCAAACTTGACCGTTACTTTTTAAACCAATGGCCATAAAACGTGTTAGGAAGAGGCCAAGTTTGAATAATTTAGCCCTCCATGTAACTGTTTAAAAATTAAATAGCGTTCGTTTAAACTAATTTTTACAGAATCTTTTTCCAGTGTTGCAACAGGTATTTCTAAGCTAACGAACTTGGTCGTATTTTGTTTGATCTCACAACTTTTTACGGCCATAGAAAACTTGACTCCTGTTGACAGGATGTTTTTGTTGGGATTAGTATTCAGTGGGGATGGGATCGAGTTCGATGTACAGTGTCCGAAATTTCCAGCCACCAAGAAGCCACCACGTTCTTTGGTGGTAATATCTTATAATTATTCTGCATTTATGATACAGTGTGATTTAATTTTAGGCGTATTTAACACACATATGTATCGATTGAAATAATATTTATTTAAAAAGTAACGTAAATATATAGTTTTATTTAAAATAAAATGCGAAATTTCTATAAAACCACATATTTTTTAAATATTCCTACAAGGAGGTCGAACATTTCTGAAACACCCTGTACGTATAACAAAAATGATACTATATAGATATATAAAATTACCTAATACTTTTTGATTAATTTGTTAAAATCAGATTGGAATATCTGAAAATTCTTAAGATGAAGGAATAAATGAAATAGAGATTATAGCAAGTGCTCTTTTTACTGCGGTTTTATTAGCTCGGTTTCTTGTCTGTCTGTTCAGTGACAAATATTGCAATTCATTTTAAACTGACTTCCCGAGGAGCTAGAGACTTGAAATTGGAAACATAGCTTAGCACAGGATGACAACGCAATATTTAAAAAATTTCTTTTTCTAAAAGTTTATCTGTTTCGAAGAAATAACAATTAAATATTTACCGTTACATCCCCCCGCGAAATGCTACGTCATCGTTTCTATACGATTCGCTACGTCGGCATTGTTTTCGATATGTCGCGGTTGCAATACTGGCTGATATTAAGTAGATGTCCCCGTTATAATTTCATAACCTGGTAAAAATGTTAAAAATCAATTGAAAAATTTTACATACACATGACTAAAAATCAAAAAATAATTATAAAAATAAAAATAAATTTTTAAAAAATACCATGTTTTTAAAAACGGACTAAATAGTATAAAATAATTTTTCCTAGTCTCATACTGATTCCTGACTTCGTACATACAGTGGTGAAAATTTGTAATTGTGAATTTTAAATTGCTATGAAAATATTTGTAAGATTTAGAACGAAAAACGTGGGGCACAAGATTAATTAATTAGGGCGTAGGATTAATTTAAATCTTCCAAGTATTTTCATATCAATTCAAAATTCACAATCACAAATTATCACCACTGTCTGTATGAGGTTGGGAATCAATATGCGACTAGGAAAAATTATTTTATACTTTTTAGTTCGTTTTTAAAAATGAGGTATTTTTTAAAAATTTATTTTTATTTACATAATTCTTTATTAAATCGATTTTTTCGGTTTCTGTCGTTTATTACAGGCTGTTGCTATGTCCACAGGAAATATTCGGTTACTTAACCCACTTAGATACTGTAGAATATTAATACATGTATGTACATATCTGAAGAGAAGATCGTCAACAGTGTATCCAATGTAATGGAAGAATAAGTATCAATCATATTCTTTTCTCTTTCTCACTATAATCAGTACGATAACTTTTGCCTGCAAAAGAATACTTAAACAGCGTTCAATTACGTGAATACACTTGCGTAACTTAATATGAATGTAGAACGCTTACTCTCTTGAATGATAAATGATATACGCGCTTGCATAAAAGTGCTTGCTAAGGTCTCTGTAATGGATGTGGCTCGAAATAAAAAAGAATTAACAAAAGTAATATTTAGCTTTCTAAAGAGGCTTTTCAAGAAAGTCGTATGCTAAAATAACATACCAACTGGTATATTCGGGTCTTGGGAGGCGAGTGCTGCGATTTCAAGTAAATTAACATATTTACCATAATATTAACCCTTTGCATACTCGGTACTATTTCAACTTGAAAATTAAACGTTTCTTTCGACCAAGAATAATTTCAATCTATATTAATCTTTTTCTTTGTAAAGGAAATTGATATGCCTCACATGATACTTAAATGTTGAGTAATAGCAGTTCATTTATAAGGTATTGTACCGATTTCATATCCATGAAATATCAAAAATAATAGGGAATGGAAGTATTCTAGGTCGTAGGAAATGTTTAATTTTTGAGTTCAACTAGCTCCAAGTGCAAATGGTTAAATATTATGCATAAGGAAGAACGATTCTTTAGAACACAATTTCATCTAGGTGCACCAGCCAAGTTCTTGCACTACCTCCTTTTACACGAAACAAGTTAGCCGTTGTTTAGAGACTTGTAACTCGGAACTGCAGGCTAATGAAGAGATGTAATTTCGTACACTTGTTAAATGCTATCATGTCTCAATATTGACAAAACATTAATCTTCCAACATTAGTAGGTTCCGAAATATAGGACCTCAAAAATCGCTAAATTTCTCACTGAATGACTAACTGACAGATCATGAAAACCTTTTGAGTACTTCCCATTGACTTACACGCTTGAAATTTGATACAAGTCCACCATAATAAACACTCAAAGGACTAATTATCAAAGTTTGAAATGTTACACCTTAAAAGAGTTGTATCGAAAAAGTACATTACGAAATAGGTATGTAGGATAGAAGTAAGCAGCATAACATACATAAGTATACGTTTTATTAGCTTCGAAGTCGCAACAAATACTGATGAAAAAACAATCAACAAAAATCGATGGAATCCCAACAAAATCACCCTGCAACAGGAGCCAAGTTTTCTATGGCCGTAAAAAGTTGTGAGATCAAACAAAATACGACCAAGTTCGTTAGCTTACAATTAGAAATACCTATTGCAACACTGGAAAAAGTTTCTGTAAAAATTAGTTTAAAAGAACGCTATTTAATTTTTAAAGAATTACATGGAGGGCTAAATTATTCAAACTTGGCCTCTTCCTAACACGTTTTATGGCCATATTCAAACTTAGCCGCTACCTAACACCTTTTATTAGTCATTACTTTAAAAAGAACGGCCAAGTTTGAATAATTTAGCCCTCCATGTAACTCTTTAAAAATTAAGTAGCTTACTTTTAAACTAATTTTTACAAACGCTTTTTTTAGTGTTGCAACAGGTATTTCTAATGTAACGAACTTGGCCGTATGTTGTTTAATCTCACAACTTTTTACGGCCATAGAGAACTTGGCTTCTGTTAACAGGATGTTTTTGTTGTAATAAAGTATTACACGATGATGTAATTGTATGACCTGTAATTAAACGTTCTCTGCATTTTCACGAATTGTTTTGCGAAATGAACGTACGTGGTACGTGGTACGAATTCAATATTAATATCCCGAGCTGTAATTACTCTATCAATCGAGTCCGATATACAGGAATTAGTCATGCTTCCTAAACCATTAAAGGCGACGAGAAAAAGAGAAAGAGGACGAACAGAGTGGTAGAACGTAGGGAATCCAATCGGTTGCATTACGAAGGGCAATTTATGCCTGAACAGAGTTAATAAGCAGCCGCATAGAAGTAGCCAGGGCCTAATACCAGCCTAAATATACACGTCGACGGACATGGAAGATCGAGAGAGGCCTTAAAAAGGCCACGTGGATTAAAAAAACACGAAAGCCCACCAATCTGCCTACGAGAATTAAGAAGATCCCCGTATCGGAACAAAAGCTATCCTTTATCGTTTCTTCCTCTTATTATTCCTTTTCTGCTAACCGCCAGACACGCGCAAAATCATCGGAGGGGATCTTTGCATAATCAAGTTTCATTAAACTTTTAGTAGCAGCAGGTTTACGTTATATCCAACGGAGAAATTTCATCGTAAATAATGAAAAATACCGTGGAAAATACTTATTTAAAACTTTGAACTGCGAGCCATTTTAGCTTTCAACTCAAAAATCAATTCTTTTTTATTATAATTCCATTCTACATATACAATTAATCGCATATCTACTCGCAGGCCTTTATAAGCAGAATTACTTTTTTATAATTCTACCAAACGACCTGATGTTTTATAAGCAATTAGAAGCATTGGTTTACCAAATGATGTGCAAAAACGTTTTTCCAAAAATTACAATTTACATCATTTACACTTCAGGTTCTTGACGTTATCCGTATCGTTCTCGTATAGATTTTTAGAAATCTTATTCATTAATTATTCAAGTAACTGATCGTTGATCGAACCACTATTGGAATGCAATTGCACAGTATACAAAATATACAAAAATGAATAGCTTCTTGTCGTATTTCGACGTATGATGAAAGTGAAGAAGGTATCCATTGAGTCTGCCGTTTACATAAAATCCTTAAAATCTGATACTGTCCCCGAACTTTTATATCCGCATATTCATTGTTAAACTCTTTTACATCTGCACGATAATAGCATTGTAGTTACAGTATTTCAGTTATGAAAACTTTTGGACGTTTCGCAGAGTCGTTGGACGTCTCCCATCGAAGGACAGTGACGTTCTGCTGACAAGATACGCGCGAAAACGAGCATAAATTCACTCGCCGGTACTTTCTGCCGTGCGAGTTCGACATAGATTGAATACGTTCCATCGCAATGTACAGTTAAAACGATTCAAAGAATTAATTGAACGCTAAATAAGTTAACTTATTGCTCTCACTAATCTAAATTTGATTAAAACTAGGTTCGATTAAAGCGATTTTCAAAATTAAATCTGTATACTTAAGTCAATGTACAAAACTCTGATGTGCAACAAGTCAGCCAAATACTAACGGTTCATTGGTAAAAATGAAATATGTTAAAAGTTAGTCAACTAGCCTCGGTCTCCCGTAGTGTTCCGTGCATAAACAAAGCTAGGTAATTAATTACATTAGGGGCTTCTTCACCGATTTTGATGACCTTGACTTATGTTGTCAAAGTCATCATTCTGAACAGTATACATGTTACCGCTGCTCGGTTTTAGTTTTCGAGATATTCGCAAAAAACTATTGCTAATACTGTATTGAATTTTTCGTATTCCTGGACGCTCCGTGGCAACGTGAACCCGTTCCGGCACGGCATTCTTTACGTTTTGCTTGTAAACACGCTGTAGAGATGAGAGAGACAACAGGGTCTCACTCTGGTTATACATACATAGAGTGAGCTTTTAATTTTAAAAGACTATTTCTGCATTTTCATATGCGTAGTCGGGCCGGCAGAGTTGTGCTAATTCAATTAATAGTAATTCAATTACGTAGTTGAATTACATTGTATTTCAATTAATAGTAATTCAATTACGTAGTTGAATTACATTGTATTTCAATTAATACTAATTCAATTACGTAGTTGAATTACATTGTATTTCAATTAATAGTAATTCAATTTCGTCGTAAATGAATTACTATATAATTCAAATACAACGTAATTCAATCACTAAGTATTTCAATCAGATTTGTAATTAAAATACAATGTAATTGAAATACAATGTAATTGAAATACAATTTGTAATTGAATTACAGTATAATTGATATAGAATTTGTAATTGAATTACAGTATAATTGAAATACAATTTGTAATTGAATTACAGTATAATTGAAATATAATATACTTGAAATACAATACAATACAATACAATACAATACAATACAATACATGAAAACAATGTATTTTGTAATTGTGCTCCATTGCAATTACGAATTACATTGTAATTTAATTGACTGAAGATCTGAATTATAAATTACAACATAAATGAATTACAATTTAATTCAATTACTTTGTAATTATAATTCTGGAGTAATTCAATTGTAATTCTGCACAACTCTGCGGGCCTGCCCGTAGTGGTCTAAAACGAGAAATTCAGTGACATTTCGCCAAAAATCAACGTTCTCATATTAATATCAGATCATCATGTATCTCTTCTTAAATGTTCATAGATTTAGAAAATGAAGAAAATAAATCAAATATAATTCAGATTTGAATTATACAAGCACTTAAAGTTGGTCAATTTGAAATTGGAATCTTTTACGCGGAGAAACAGTTCGGTTTCTTCTTGGTGTCCTGAAGAGCTTAGTTGATATTTCGTTTCGATTTTTTTTGTTTTGAAGAGCATTCTTTTGAGATAAGAAATCGTGCATGACATTAATGAATATTGTATATAATGTCTTTTAAATGTAGCGTTGAATGAAATAAAGAAAAATCTTAAAATACTTTACAGTTGACAAGATGCATCTTTTTATTCTTAAGAGATCTTGCATTCTAACAAAATAGAATATTTTCAGTAGATCTTCCCATATAAGATCATGCAAAAATCTTTTCGCCGCTGTTTCCCTGTTAAAGTTATTATAGTTTAATCCATCCGCGGCATATCATTTTATGCGTATACGTCAGGATCCAGCGCCGAAACTCCGCAACGAAGTAAGACGTTTAAAGTGATAAATGAAGAAATAAATATTATTAATGAAGAAATAAATAATTTAAAAACTTTTAACACAAATACTATTGAAATATAAATATAAGAAATTATATTATATTACAGGTAATTTCGTCTTCGCAGCGAATAAATATTAAAAAATTCAAGGAGTATACAAATGATACGGCTAAATATTTTATCAAAAATTACGGCTGGTACTATATGCCAGCATCTGTAAACAAAATATTAATTCATGGTGTAGAAATCATAAAGTATGCCTTACCTCCGATTGACCAATTAACGAAAAACCAAAATATGGCCAAGTTCGTTAGCCTAGAAATACCTCTTGCAACACTGAAAAAAGCATTTGTAAAAATTAGTTTAATTAGTTTATTTATTTATTAGTTTTATTTATTAGTTTAATTAGTTTAAAAGAACGCTATTTAATTTTTAAAAAGATACATGGTGGGATAAATTGTTCAAACTTGGCCGCTACCTAACATCTTTTATGGCCATTGGTTTACAAAGTAGCGGCCAAGTTTGAACAATTTATCCCACCATGTATCTTTTTAAAAATTAAATAGCGTTCTTTTAAACTAATTTTTACAAACGCTTTTTTCAGTGTTGCAAGAGGTATTTCTAGGCTAACGAACTTGGCCGTATTTTGTTTGATTCACAACTTTTTACGGCCAAAGAGAACTTGGCTCCTGTTTACAGGATGTTTTTGTTGAGATGAAAACGAGAACGCATCCTATCTTTAATGTAGCGAGGTACAGACAGACATTTATTTATTTATATTGGCCTTTTGAATTGAATTTTTCAGTGAATCCAAGTGTGAATCCAAATGGATTCGTATTTATAGATGTGAATCCGAAATGATTTGGATTCATAGGTGTGAATCCGAATAGATTCGGATTCGGATTCATAGGTGTGAATCCGAATAGATTCGGATTCGGATTCATAGGTGTAAATCCAAATTTCGTATTCGGATTCACATTTGCAAATATGAATCTATTCAAATTCACACTTTTGAATACGAATGTATTCGTATGCGGATTGACTCGGATTCGAATTTACAAATACGAATCTGCCCATCTCTGCCTCAGAGGCTTGATTTTTCCCACTACCGGACAAAAGAATGAATACAATTCTTTACGTTTGAACACGAACTTGTCATAAAATGGTACGAGAGGCAAATTTCCGTGCTGCTATTCTTTACGAATGATATGCGAACTTTGTGACGGACTACGGTTCTCTACGACAGTTCTTTACATTTGGAATGCATTCAACACTAAAATCCCAAAAAATATATGAATTAACTATTTTAAAAAAACTGTTGTATTATCAGAAATACAACTATTATATATTTCCGATGAAATTTTAAATGTACCTTAAACACCTGGGTACTTTGGTCCATTTTTCTTCTACAAGATTATGTATGAACGCTTCAAATAAAATCTATTACATCTCTGTCAGTTTTGCATATATAAAAAGAATCTTCCAACGAAAGTTGTTAAAACAATTATGGTGAAGTTATTAACGTTATCAAACTCGGTTTTTTATTACCACGCTTATATTGCTTGCCGAGTTGTTATTGTCGACGTTGTTGTCGTATGTGTGAAATTTTGAAATCGAATTTTAACCGATGCGCTAGAGACTTGAAACTTTAAACATACAATGAGAGTGCAAGGACGTTGTCACACCGATTTATTTGAGACTCTGTATACTTATAGATCTTGATCTCACATTTACGCTAACACTCAATAGTTTTTGAGATATTCATAAACAAAGTTCTTAAGTGGTATACAACGAGACTTCCACCTGGTGGGCTAAGGTTCGATTCTCGTTTGCTGAAACTTTCTTTTCCATATTTATTTATATTATTTATTCGCTGTGTAACATTGACTTGTCTATATGCGATTGCACATTTATTACAAGTTGAAGAACAAAAGGATTAATAAGTTATAAATAAATTCGCTGTGTAACATTAACTTGTTCGTAAGATATTGCACATTTATTTATATACAAGTTAAAGTACAAACATATTAATAAATTATAAATAAATTAGCCGAAAATTAATTCGTTATATACCTCTAAAATAAATATTCGTTGTATATCTCCTCTACAATAACAGATTTAAGCAGTAATGTAAGAACTTTGTTTATGAATATCTCAAAAACTATTGAGTGTTAGCGTCTATAATGGTATATATTCGTAAATGGGAGATCGAGATTTATAAGTATACAGAGTCTCAACTAAATCGGTGTGACAACGTCCTTGCACTCTCCTTGATAGTTGCACGGAGCATGCCAGGGGTAGCCCGATGGTACGAACTCCCACTGATAAACTCGATGCATCAAATCCGAAAGAATTCGCCTGCAGTTCGAACGGTCCGTTTCTCAATGATCCTCGGTGTCTAGGTCAACGGGAGGGCGTGATCCGAGCAAAATGATGGTAGAACGGACGGAATCGTATTCTCCGCGGACACAATGGCAGACTTGGTCCCATAATTCCGCGGCTCGAGCCATCTTTCTCCTGATTTTTCCACCGCAAAACTCGCTTCGCCTTTATTTTTCACGGTTTTCTCGTGCCTCCACCTCCTCCTTCCTCCCTCTATATCTCTGACTAGGGGGGATGGGGTGACAAAGCGTCGCTGTCGAAGGAAGAGAATGAAGCAGTGAATGGTAGCGGTCAATGCCGAGGCGTGAGACCCCAGGACATCGAGGATATTGTCCTCCAGAGAAAACGACGAAGAACTGAATGGGGGAAGAATGGGCACCAAACGAGGCAAAGTTAGTCGACCTTAGGGATACCTGTAGGAGAGAACGGGGACATATTCGACGGGGATGAAGTCGGGAGTCCCGACTCCGGGACCTCGTAAAAACGTTCCTGTCCCAGGGAAGTCGCGCTCCCCTTCGTTCCTCGAGCTGCGATAATATTTTCCTAGGAGCCTACGAAAACTCGATATGCCCGCCTCGAGCCACCCGATTCGCTTTGCGATCTCGTTTTTCACGTACCCCGGGATTTCTCGATTCTTCCTCAGCCGGATTAAACCCCTCTCATCGCTCTGGCTGTTCGCAGTACCGTGCTAATTCCGAAAAAATCAATATTTTAAGAAGCCGTCCTCGCTAATTTCAAGAAAAACAGTGCACCGCTTTATCGAACATAGGATTCCCATCAAATCAATTACGTTTGCGGAATCTCTAGAACAGGGGGGGGATGGCCAACTTCTGTACGACCGACTTTCTTTTAAAATGTGTCGCGATTTACCTACTAAAGTCTTGATATATTATGAAATTGACATTAAATGAAACTACATCGAAGTCTTTTATTCTGAGGCAACATTATTAACCTCACTGAAACCAGAAATTAATATGAAATTCATTTGTAATAAATTGTATGTACGGTATATATTTTATATCAACGCTATTGAAGAAGATATTTATGTGGACCACCCTGTATATTTGATATGCAATAATCAAATTGTGCAGACGTTGATTTTTGTACAAACTTTTGGACAATCTATTGTACAAATGTACGTGTTAAAGAGAAGTGTACGACATATCAAGATATTTCCACTAACACAAAAATAAATAAATATTTCAAATTATTCGAAATAACATAGTTTTGGAAATAATCACTAGAAATATTTTAATTTTTTCTCTAAAATACTATTTTTCCCAGGCGTGATAGGAAGCACCAACAATAAGAGACAAGTCGGAAAAGAAGCTGTTCATGTGGACACATTTGTTAGACATACATCTAGGTAGCGATAGAGGACTATAACGTTGCGAACACGACGTTTATTGTCACTCGGGACATATGTATTCACGATAATCATCATCTTGGTTACCTAAATCACCAACATCCTGATCTAAACATCAGCCGGCCGCTTCGCTCATAGGGTGGCTGAGGACATTATTCCAGAGATGTTATCCGAGTTCTGTCATGATTCCTGAGAATCCTCTGGCCGCGGGGCATAGCTGATGGCGAACCGGGTGGGTGATCGGTCATCTCCTGAAATTCGATCGGCCGCAGTAGGACGTTGTTTACAAAGTTTCAGCTTTGTCTTCCGTTTCGAGAGAAAATGGTCGAGATAGGCCAGTTGCCTGCATCGATCTCATCTTCGAAAGGAGTCTCCCTCGTAGTCAAGTCACTGCGGGAGATTCTCTCTGTCCATGCGGTCGAAACTAGAGTATATCGATCTTGTTATCTTCCATTCTGCATCGTAATCTCGCTTCACGACAACTTCTACGGGAATGTGTCCGGTACAACACGGTGTGACGTCTCGCTCGGGCCAGTTTATAACTTTCCGTACTTGGAATGCAATTATACGAGCAGCGTAATGCTTGTGTTATATTGTTGTTTTTCATTATTTTACTCCTTTCACTTTATTTTACCATTTATTATTTTATTCTTACTAATTATTTATTTATACTTTCTACACAACTCAGGCTTTAATAACACTATAGGATTAATAAATAAATATTATTTACCACACTTTACCCCTTATTATTTAATCAAAGATATTCTTGCATATATGTATTTTAATTACTTTCTTATTTTTAATTGTAACCTTAATTTTTCCATATAACCCTAAGAGATCCAGATAATTTTATTATAGCAAATCCAATAATTACATCAGAACAGATTGTCATTCGTTAATAAGCCCCTTTTAATTTCCCATCAGTTTTAACTCTATAAAATAATATTTTAATCTTCTAAAACATGAATGTTTTCTGTAAAATCCGTATCAATGCCTCCGATCGGAAATTTTATGCCACAGGTTGTAGTAGTTCCATAACTCTTTCGATCTCTGCTTTCAACCAGAGATTTTTGCAAAAGCCAAGAGGCACAGAAAAAACGTTCTACCATTTAGTCTGGAAATTTTGTTTAATTTTCAGTTTAATGACTCGAAGGACTATGAAACTTTTCACTTCGAGAGGAGTCATCTCTTTTGAATGGTTCATATATTCAGTTTTTGCGACCTCCCAGGACGGAACCAGGTGGTCCGAGTGTCGAGGCTGACTTTCTTCAATCCCGTACAGTGATATGCCGGTTTTACATCGGCAAAAATGATAATCGAGATCGAACGTCCGATAAAACGAGGAAAGGCATGATAGAAAGAGCAGTTTCGGCGGAGTTAGGCTGCTCCCCCTTTTGTTCCTTCTCTTTTTTCTCGTGCAGACGTCGACAAACGATTAGAAAGTATTTAACGCCTCGATACCTCGTTGATCCTCAAATTGGACCCCCTATGGAGGCTACTCATCTTCCACCGGATACTCTATTGTTTTCTCTCAGCTTTCTCATGACCGTGGGCTGTAAATGGATCCTATCTTTACACAAAAGAAGATGAGTCTATGATTAGAAAAACCTTTTCGATAATATACTGCACCACGAAACATGTGGAAACATACATATGCTCCACTTCGTAATTTTTACTCCTTCCACCTTATGTATAATATTTAATTACTACTTGCTTATAATTTTTACTAATTTCACTTTTATGGATGTTCTGGAGGTAATTAAAAACGCAACAAAATTTTTGAAAATTTCACAAGATATAATTCCTACTAACTTAATACAATTACCAAAGTTTGGGTACGCTTCACTGCACCGTTTAATATTTATAGCAACTTAAAGTTTGCACAATTCTCAAATTTTTCAAAATTTATTAGGATTCACTAAACAGTTACAGAGCAAAAAATTATAAACTGTTACAAAAGGTCACATTTGTTGCTTTTAAAGTATCAGACATTGTAATTCATTTATACTTATGTAAATAAATTAAGACGTTCAACATCACGATAGTTTCCAAACGTACACAATACTACCAACTTTCAAATACAAAAATATAGCTGAGTACAGTGCAGTACAGTGTTGTCACGATTTTCGTTACTATCAGAATATAATTTTACGCAAATTTTACAAGTTTATTTTCATTAATAACCATGAATATTGCTTTCTGAGGTATTTTCAATTTATTTAAATATTTATTTTTAACTTTTTATTGCGTAATTATACATATATTAAATATCACAAATTTATTATCTTGAAGTTCAAATCAGGGGGAACAATCATTCGCAAAATGCACTTACAATTTTTTATAATATGAAGACAATTTGATTAAAAAATAAATATAACATGAAATTCGCTAATTAAACGAAAGCTTTTTAAATTAATCTATTTTTTAATGCAAAATATACTCGTGAATGGCTTTCATTACAAATATATTGATGGATTTCGAATTTCTTGTACTTTTTTCTCCCATTACAGCTCCAAAACATCCTTAATAGATATATGGACCGTTTATTTTGAAAGCGGTACAAGTCGTTGTTTCGGAAAAATTAAATTCTACTAATTTATCAATATGTAATTTGATTATATAAATTTCGTTTATGCGAATTTAGCCTGTAACTGGGCTTAGAGTATTTTCAGAATTAGTCAATTGACAAACTCATTTAATTTCAATTATGAAAAATTAAATATTACTTAAAGTATATTTTGTTTTAATCCAATTTTGTTTATAAATGATGAAAATGGGCCGGCCTGACACCACACCCACCCACTCAGTGTTTCACACGCACCCAGTGTTTCTAAATTATACTCTAGATTCTTACGTATTTTGACGTGCTGGTTATGAATATGATACTAAAAATAGGCACAAATGTTAATTTCATAAGGAGAACTTTGTTTTTAGAAACACTGGGTGTGTGTGAAACACTGGGTGGGTCTGTGTGGTATCGTGTGTTGGATAATGCATGTATGCTGTATTGGTCTCAGTTGATTTTATATTATATGAATAATGTGAGAACCTTCTTTTTAGAAACACTGGGTGTATGTGTAATATTGTCGCTTCTCATCTCTACAACGTGTTTACAAACAAAAAATAAACAGATGCGGCCCCGGAACAGGTTTACGTTGCCGCGGAGCATGCAGGAATACGAAAAATTCAATACAGTATTAGCGATAATCTTTCGCAAATATCTCGAAAACTAAGAGCGAGCGCCGGGTAATTGTATTGACAAAAGTTGTTCATACTGTAGTCTTTGGCAACATATCTCAAGGTCAAGGTCATCGGAGCTGCCTCCCCTAAACGCAAATTTTACCAAAAAAATATAACTTTTACTTGAATCAGTTATTGCTATCCTTTGTCGTTTGTGATTCACAAGCACTTATACATATAAAACGGTCGGTTCGGAAGCTTTCGGGTGCAAATACCCAATTGTTCACAATTGTTGTGTACATTTCGGATTGTTATGTATTAAACAAGACACTTATTTACTTATGGAATAAACTGGTTTATATTTCACATTAACTGTGCTCGTCTTTACATTTGCTTTTGTCACTACTTCGCTATGTGCATAGCACACACCGCATACATTGTTCTCTTTGTAGATCATACAGTCGACTAACGTAATCGCGTTTCGAATCTCGGTGTCGTGCTAATTCGTATAGATCCGCTCGTTACGTCTTTTCGGTAACGTCGTCTAAAGCGCGATCTAGTGTGGTTACGTCTAACACGGATAATCTGGCAAGAAAATGTTTCTAACAAATGTTAATCGACACTCGGTCATCTATGTATAAATCCCAATAAAAAAACATCACAAAACTTTTCTTTTTAATAAAAAAATGTGATCATGTCAATTTTTTAAATATCACTAAGTATTTTTTATTACATATTCTTGTAGCTAATGTCAAGACGAATCTAATGACCTACTCAACTATGGTTCTAACTCTTAAAATAATGCTAGAATTATTTTGTCCAGCTAACTGGTCCGTTTCGACCATTATACGACGACGCACAGTGGGGTACCTGTCCGATTTCAGCGGCCACAGCTAATTCAAAATTCGCTCCATATTGAAACTGCAGTAACTTTGCTAAAATTTATCCAAATTTTATGAAAAAAGAACCATTTTAAAGCATGAGATTTCTACTTGTTGTACTGTATGCCGTTTTTACTGAAACGGATGTTTTGAGTGCAAAATTTGTCCATAAAGAGAAGCGTATCAGATTGTAAAGATTCTAGACATTTTTTAATCAAGTAATGTGGATAATAATCAATATATCAACGTTATTCGTCTATTTTATATCAACTTTCGACAAGTATAATCATTTACAATTAATATATCTTTTTAGAATTGTTATTACAAAGACTAATCAGTATTTTTACGTCATTCGTCTATTTTATGTACACTATCGAAAAGTATAATCATTTACATTTAAAATATCTTTTTAAAATACTTATTATAAAGAACATGTGTTTTAAATATATACCATAACGAAAAGTATGCATTTCCAATAGGGAGTTCTACATATCTAAGAAATTGAAGATGACCTTCACGTGAGTCTCGAAAGTCTATCCAATGTCAAATCAAAGACACCATTTTATGTTCCCCTTGAAACCATACAACTTTTGTGTGGAAGTATTTTTCTTCAAAATGCTTTATTTCCGATATATACGTCGGGTACACTTTAACTGACTCACCCTGTATATTATTTAAATTTTACGAGTGTACTGTTTTCTTATTTTAGTGTATATTGTATGTTCATTATTATTATTATTTAGTATTTACTTAAGTTAATGCGGAGTTATAGCGAATGCAAACATGCAGGATGTGAGAAATGTTGCGATTTTCACGCGCGCGTGATGGCCATTTTTTCGTAAATCAACTATAAAACTCGAAAGCAGACGTAGTCAGTTCCAATTTTTCTGGCATCTTAATCAGAAAACTTCAAAGAATACATCGGCAGAGAAATGAACACCAGGTCGCACCGGGAAGTTAACAAAATCATTACCAAAGTTTTAGTAAGTAAGTAAGTAAGTAATTTAGTAAGTTTTTATAAATAATTACACAAATGTATATAGTACAAAAGTGAATTTCTCTTAAAAGTGTACCCTATACTTAGCTAAAAAAATTTATATGAAACAAAAATCTGTTAGTGTATGTAAATAAAGTAAAATTTACTAATAGGTGAATTTGTTGAGAAATGAAAGCGTTTATCAAAACTTCAAACTTCCGACAAATTTCAGTACTTAACGGATGCATGAATGGGAAAACGAATGATGGGAGATTGTTTCTGAGACATTCAACTAACTCAAGCCATAAAAAATTTTCAATTTATGTAAAATTTTTAAAATTGCTTCATGACCGCTGAAATCGGGCATATACCCCACTGTGCGTCGTCTAAAGCGCGATCTAGTGTGGCTATGTCTAACACGGATAATATGGCAAGAAAATGTTTCTAACAAATGTTAATCGACACTCGGTCATCTATGTATAAATCCCAATAAAGAATATCACAAAACTTTTCTTTTTAATAAAAAAAAATTCGATCATGTCAATTTTTTAAATATCACTAAGTATTTTTTATTACATATTCTTGTAGCTGATGTCAAGACGAATCTAATGACCTACTCAACTATGGTTTTAACTTTTAAAATAATGCTAGAATAATTTTGTCCAGCTAACTGGTCCGTTTCGACCATTATAAGACGACGCGACGTATAGAGGCAGCTCGTCACTGAGAAGTTAATCCGTAGGTCTACAGTGTCTGACTATAACTCTACACAACAGCGTCTAACTATAAGACCGTAAACGTCTTCGTGGCAGTGAAACGTCCGGTGTAGTTCGCCGACGGCGGACCCGGTGATCGTCAGCATCGCGATCGTATCTGGTACCTGCATGGTTGTTGGTCGCGCGTCCGATTTCTCCCGAAAGAAGAAGTATCTCGGCGTGTTCCCTAGAAGCGAGGAAGCTGCGACCACCCACGATACTCGTGGCGAATTTGTGAAACGTACAAGCACGAGCTGAATCCCATCCCTTCCCTTCTATCTGTCCTCCCCTCTAATCCCCCACGCCCCCTTTCATCGTCTCGCTGGAAAACTCGGCTAAATAGATTCGAACTGCAAAGGAACGACGACCGCCCGCGATGATCGCTTATAAAACGTCCTCTGTCGCGATCCTTCTTCTCCTTCATTCTCCGAGGGATGCTTCACACGACCACTTCCGGCCGTCCAGTCGACGATTTTATTAACTCGGACGACGGCAACGCGTCAGGTGTCCGTCACTGATCTTGCGAAAACAGTGAGCAACGAAATCCAACCAATGAATCTGTTTCTCCAAAATTCATTAAGACACGGAGCACTCATTTCACACTCAGTTTAGCTTCAGAAACGATTAATACTCTTACTTTGTTACATTCAGTTTACTAGGGGTGCGTTCCGTTTCACGTAGGTGGAGTTCCCCTAGCCCCGGACGGCACCAAGTATTGGATATTAGCTGTATCTCAATAATCTGAAATGCAACAAAGTCGTTTTAACCGTCAAAACAAAGGAAATGCTAAAACAAACGACGCACAGTGGGGTATATGAACGATTTCAGCGGTCATGAAGTAATTTAAAAAATTTTACATAAATTCAAAATTTTTTATGGCTTGAGTTAGTTGAATGTCTGAGAAACAATCTCCCATCATTCGTTTTACCATTCATGCATCCGTTAAGTACTGAAATTTGTCGGAAGTTTGAAGTTTTGTTAAACGCTTTCATTTCTCAACAAATTCACCTATTAGTAAATTTTACTTTATTCACATACACTAACAGATTTTTGTTTCATATAATTTTATTATATGAAATTAATTACATGAGTAATTAATTACATCTGCAATTACATGAGCAAAAATGGACTACAATTTCAATACGAAAACAGATAATGGTCCAAAACATAAAAATTAATGGTTTAAGAGAACAATTACTGTAATTTTTAATTGCAGAAATAAAAGTACAATTACATGTAATTGTAATTGCAATTACCAATTACATTACATGTAATTGTACTTTTATTTCGGCAATTACCAATTACATTACATGTAATTGTACTTTTATTTCTGCAATTACAAGTAATTGTAATTTAATTACAAGTAATTGTAATTGGTAGTTGTAATTACTTAACGCCAAAATGGCACTAAAAAAATATTAGATATCTATTCAATGGAAATGTCTAAAAAGAACAAACAAAAAACATATGTTAGGAAATATTTATTAATTATTAAGTACATTATATATTACGAAATATTTATTATTTATTAAATATTTAGTTTCATAAAATTTATTTATATGAAACGATTACCATTACTTTTCAAAATAACCCTCATTTCAAAGTTCCAGTCGGATAATCGATTTGCTTTCGGAGTGTTTGATATGGAAGCAAACGAAAAAAGTCTTTAAATTGCAGCTGAGGATGTTAGAGAATTATTAGTTCGAAAAAATGTTTGCTTTATAGCGGGGTATGCTTCAAGCATTGAATAATTAAACGATTTATCCGAAAAATAATTATAAATTGGTGACTGAGCTTTCGTTTCATTTTCATATATATCATTGGCTCTGCCTCCGTCATCCGCGAACTAAAAAAACTTCAAATATTGGAGAGATGTGCTATCTCCCATCTGTGCCCTCCGAAAAGCATGATTCATCTTCGATTCGGTTATTTTGAAAAGTAATGGTAATCGTTTTATATAAATAAATTTTATAAAACTAAATATTTAATAAATAATAAATATGTCGTAATATATAATGTATTTAATAAATAATAAATATTTCCTAACATATGTTTTTTGTATGTTCTTTTTAGACATTTCCATTGAGTAGGTATCTAATATTTTTTTAGTGCCATTTTGGCGTTAAGTAATTGCAACTACCAATTACAATTACTTGTAATTGCATAAATAAAAGTACAATTACATGTAATTGTACTTGTAATTGCAGAAATGAAAGTACAATTACATGTAATTGTGGTCCGCAATTACAATTACTGTTTGAGCCAAAGTAATTGCAATTACAATTACAAATACTGTGATTCGAAAAGTAATTGCAATTGCCAATTAGAATTACATGTAATTGTACTTTTATTTCTGCAATTACAAATTACATTAATTGGTAAGTAATTGTAATTGTAATTACTTTTTGCCCCACACTGTGTACCGCTAATGCATCGACTTCGCATCAAACGCCTCACGTCTGAGTTGTACTAGCTGATGCACGGCTGATGCGTGAGAAGTGGTGGGAATCTGGAGAATTCTGTGCTCTCTGATGCGTGTATTGAATGAAACGGAACGGACCTTAGTTACAGTGATCGACCTCACCTAACCTAACCTAACCTGCTTGAGACGAAAATTCAAAAATTTATCTTAACTTTCTGAAAGTTCTGAGTAACCATAGTAATATTATTTCTTACCTTGATAGCCTAATATTGTTCATATTTTTACCATTCCACGATTACAACGCATTTTTGATAGTCACTACTTCACTTCAGAAGCAATCGACACTCTTCTAGCAACAGTAGCATCTCGAAACATCTATGAACGACAAAGTCAGTAGAAGGCAACAGCGATGTCGGTTGATGGATAGTATTGCCAATCCCGTTATTTTTCTAACGCACCTCGTATATCGAAATCCAAACAAAAACATACAAACAGAAAAGAGTTGTGAGAGCGAACAAAATACGGTCAAGTTCGTTAGTTTAGAAATACATGTTGCAATAATGAAAAAAGCGTTGGTAAAAATTAGTTTAAAAGAACGCTATTTAATTTTTAAACAGTTATACGAAGGGTTAAATTATTCAAATTTGGCCGTTACTTTTTTAACCAATGGCCATAAAAGAGGTGTTAGTTAGCGGCCAAGTTTGAATAATTTAGCCTTCCATGTATCTCTTTAAAAATTAAATAGATTTTTTAAAACTAATTCTCACAAACGCTTTTTTTCAGAATTGCAAGAGGTATTTCTCAGCTAACGAACTTGGCCGTATTTTGTTTGATCTTAAAACTTTTTACGGCCATAGTTTTTTTACTTGGCTCCTGTTTACAGGATGTTTTTCTTGGGATTTTTCTACGTACCTATTTCGTAATGTTTTTTTTTCAATACAACTCCTTTAAGGTGTAACATTTTAAACTTTGATAATTATTCCTTTGAATGTTTATTATGGTGGACCTATGTACCAAATTTCAAGCTTGTAGGTCAATCGAAAATACCCAAAGTCAGCCAGTCAGTCAGTAACAAATTTAGCGATTTTTGTGGTCCTATACCTCGGAACCTACTAATGTTGGAAGATTAATGTTTTGTCAATATTGAGACATGATAGCATTTAACAAATGTACGAAAGTACATCTCCCTATCTGCCTCGAATGTTGAGTTATAATACTCTAAAAAACGGCTAAGTTGTTTAGTGTAAATGGAGGTAATGCAAGAACTTGGCTGGTGCACTACCGTGCAGATAGATAGAACTGATTGTGAGAATAGAACTATTAGTGAGATATCAGTTTGTGTGAGAAATGACTCCGGCACAGGCCTAGAACTAGCACGAGCCCGATTGTCATTGTTAAATAGTTGACAAGGAGTGCGGTGCACCAAGTTCGTTCTCGGCGAGAGGATCGAGGGGGAGGCAGAGGGTGAGGCAGAGGAGCAAGGAAGTCGGAACAATTGACCTTTGTGGAACAAGGGGATGAATCGGAGAAAGGCGACGGATTTCGTGAACGAACGGAAGCGTAGTTCGCGCAGACTCTCTGCATGCTACTCGTAGGAAACTAGCAGGATGACCAGCATGTTACGGCATAACTCCTCGACACGGTATAAACTCCAGCAGAGCCATTGTCTGTCGCCCGAGGCGACCGTTCAACGAAGAGCAAGTTTCATTGTCACGATCCCCGTAACCATGAATGGCTGGCTATCTCGTTTAACTTCAATTACTATGGTTTCCCTTTCATTTCGTTGCTAGTAAGGTCTGGGTAGTGGGGACACGGTATGAATGTTCTGTGGTCTGTCTGTCTGTCTTTCTTCTCTTTTCCCTCGTTTTTTCTTTCGCTCCTCTCTGCGCAGCCTAGACCTTTTTGTTGCGGGAAAACCATATTACGCAACGTATTACCCGGGTCTCGTTAAATTCTCCTTTAGCAGAATCTTGTTTTGGTCTTGCCTGTACTCAAGGTGAAAAGGTTCCGTCACTATGCGATTGCGAACACATTTAGATCAATTTGATGCAGCTACAAATTCACCCTTCTGCAAAACGATTTCACCCTTTTGCAAATCAATTTCAACATTCTACGAATGAATCACTTTTAAGCAAGTTTTTGTAAAATAATCAATTCGAATGTAAATTAATTGTTAAGAAATTCAAAATTTTATTCATTGCGGAAATATACATACATGAAAAATACTTATTTAAAAGTGGGATAAAATCGAAGTAAAAATATTTTCATCTTTTTTTTAAATATATTAAACGAGCTTAACTTTCTATTATTATAAGTTAACACAGATTTTTCAGCAAAATCGAACATTTTTACGAGTCATAAATCTTATTATAAAATATATTCAGTGAATAATAATCGTAAGACAAATAGTACAGTTATTGGCACAGTGAAAAGTAAACGTTAAACAGGCTTATTTGTTTTATAATTAAACGTATACGCGCTTATTACATCTGTAGTACAGTCCGCCATGAAATTATAAAGCGATAAAGTATACATACTCGTAAAGGGGCCCATTCGCGGTCAAACATATTGCGCAACATGTTGTGTAACATCAGAAATTCATGGATTTTTTCAGAAACAATAGTGCCAGTTTGAGAGTGCCTCATGTCCAAACGAGAGTGCAGTAGCACAGCTACACACATCGCTAGATCCGCACATACCTAGATGAAATTACAAGGGGTCAATTGTGATTCCTAAAAGTCCAATCTCTGCTTGTCCAGAGCTCAAAATACATATTTTTACGTTATCTTGGAGTAATTCATAATATTCGACAGATACCGCCTGTCACAAGATATCCGAAGCAAAATGACATCACAAGATGGCCGCCACTGACAGATTTTCGTAAATATCTTCTTCACTCTACCTGCACGCCATCTTGCTCCCGATCAACGTACTGCGACAGCAACAGTGACAAGACTCGTCTGACAAAATTTGTGCAACTACAATAAATAACAAGGAATTCTGATTTTACACAACTGGTTGAGCAATTCGTCGATCACCACCATTCACGGTCAATACCGTTGCGCAATAGGCACTGTTGTTCCTGAAACAAATCACTGAATTTCTGATTTTACACAACAAATTGTGCAATTCGTTAATCATTACCATTCACGGTCAATAATGTTGCGCAATATGCTTGACCGTCAATAGATCCTTTACGAAAAATGTCTTACTGTCTTACTGGATGTATCAGCATTGCTAGCATTCATATGTGAAACTTCGTTGTGAAAACTTAACGACGCACAGTGGGGTATTTGTCCGATTTCCGTGGTCAAAATTCAATTTTTAAGTTTTACATAAATTGTAAAATTTTTGTGGCTTGAGTTATTTCAATGTCTGATGGATGCGCAGTGGCTCAATGGGTAGAGCACGCGACTGCGGATGCCGTTGTCGCGGGTTCGATCCCACCACCGGCACCTATGGAAATATTCCATGTGCTATGTAAATACTGTGGTGCCCAAGGTGGTTCGGAATCCACCATAAAAACAGTAGGTCCCACTGGGATTGGCTGAAATATGGACTGCAATTAGGCCGATAAGTGAGAGTGGAAAGAGGAGAGAAGATATGGTGTATGAACTTGAAACCCTGCGGGGACCAACAAAAAGTATCTATCTATCTATTATTTGAATGTCTGAGGAACAATCTCCCACCATTCGCTTTTCCCATTCATGTATTCATTAACCACTGAAATTTGTTGGAAGTTTAAAGCTCCGTTAACACGCTTTCATTTCTCAACGAATTCACTTATTAGTAAGTTTTACCTTATTTACATACACTATCAGATTTTTGTTTTGCAGAAGTTTTTCTTAACTAAGTATAGGGTATAGTTTTAAGAGAAATTCACTTTTGTACTATATACATTTTTGTAATTATTAATATTTAAAAAGAAGCAACGATGAGTCACTTTCTTGTTGATTCTAAGGGCGTTATTACACGACGAAACTAGTGGCGCGACTTGGTTGCGCCACCAGTGTCTCATCACGGTCGTGGGGCATTGAATCGTATGGAGCCTATTACACGAGGACACTGGTGGCGGACACCAAAAATTATTGACAATCGGGTTGCCGGCAACAGCCACCGGCCAGGAAAAATTTGGTGGCGCGGACACCAACCGAGGCAATAGTTTGCATGTAGCGTATTAGACGAGGCAACCAAGTTGCTCCACCAGCATCGTGAAAACCAGGACCGAACTAAAATTTTGTAGCAGCCCTGGCTACAGTTAACAGATATTTTTATTACAATTGACGTTTACACAGAAAATACACTAACAATACATGATTTATTTGATTCAAATCCTGACATTGAACCTCTAAGGAAGAAAGCAATTGTGCTAAGAGATAAATTTGCTGCATACTTTGTTAGTGAAGAGGGAGCTGTTCCATGGCAAATGGACCGTATATGAAATGAATAGTATATGTATATACACTTTGGACTCGTAATAATAATAACAAATAAATAAATTATTACCAGTGTCCTCGTGTAATAACGCCTTAAGACTTTGGTAATGACTTTGTTATACTGTCGGGTGAATCCCGATGTTCATTTCTGGACCATTGCATTCTTTGAAGTTTTCTGATTATGATTCATGTTTGCATTCGCTATAACTCCGTATTAATTTAAGAGGCAAGGGGCACCACGTGTGATAACTAGACAGTAACTAGAATCTTCCTAGATTTTGTATCGAAACAAGGGGTTTGCGAGCTTTTTTACCTTATACGAGTATATATTGAGCTGCACAAGGGATTATTTGATAGAGGAAGGTTAACTGCACCACGCTGTGCCCCATCATATCAGTCAAAAATGTCTATTTGTGACAGAAAAATAAGCCCAAAGTAGAGCAAACATCGAGAAAAACACCAGCAGATTCCGATGTATTTTTCTGTCACAAATAGACATTTTTCACTAATATGATGGGGCACAGCGTGGTGCAGTTAACCTTCCTCTATCAAATGAACCCCTGTGCAGCTCAAAATATGCTCGTATAAGGTAATAAAGCGACAGCCCATGATTGCATTCAATTTCCCCATATTCTATTTATGATGCCAGAGTCTAAAGCAAGTCTAGAGCCAATTTTAGTTCAACTAGTTAGACGTGCAGACGTTGGTAATACGGATAAATACCATAGAATAGGTATTAAGTTTTTTTGAATCTCGATCGTAATGTTGTTAGTAATAAATGTTGAATGTTCTCGGCGCTACGGTTTCGATCAATAACTACTTAATCAAAAAACAATTTTGCAGATTATCCAATAATCATCATCGACGTTTCGATTCTAATTCGAGTCCTTTTCAAGATGTGTATATTGTATTGCGTCTGTAAAAAAGTGTATGTATTGCACATTTTTCAAAATATTGTTGAGCTATATAAATGTAATAGTAAAGATTGTTCGTGAATATTAATTATAAAAGCCAGCTTACTTGTTTTTGATGTGATTCTATAATCGAGTATGGACATTGTGAATTCGAACGTGTGTCCTCCATGATGGTTGTCAGGACACTGAGTGTATTTAGAAATGATCTAGGTTATGCCAATCAATAATGGCGATAAATTTGAAAGTACACAACATCTTTTTACCTATTTGTGTGAATATACCTTGAGGGTAAATTCAGTAATTCACATTCAATATTTATTGGAAGAATTTATATAATTAATAATGTGTAGTATAGAATGTTGAGTATTTTGAGAAATATTAAAGGCTATTTATTGTTTAGAAAGCAATTCAATCATAACATTACCGGTTCAGTAACGTTGCATAATATTCATGTATCTTAGGAGTTTCATACCTAAGGTTTATGCTTTGTTGTTTAATCATATGAATTGTTTCTAACAATAACCTTTGATGTAAATTTGCCTCTTTGTCAACTATTTTGATATTTTCAAAATCAAATCTATGATCCAATTCAATCGAATGTTCGTCAATGCTGTGTGGTGTAGTGGTGGTAAAAAGATGTTGTGTTTGTGTTCTGTAATTCTTGTTTCTAAACTGGACGTTTGTCCAATGATCACATCCCAAACAAGGAATTTAATAAACTACATTGCAATTTTTCAAATATGGTAGTTTATCTTTAACAGGTGGAAATAAAGATTTGAAATAGTGATGTATTTTGAAAATTGTGTGTATTCCTACTTTTATAAATTTCTAAATAAATCACACAATTTTCAAAATACCTCATTATCTCAAATCTTTATTTCCACCTGTTAAAGATAAACTGTTGTTCGCATGCAATGTAACGGTGCGGTGTCTGTCATTTTTTTATCTGCATTATTTCTTTAGAAATGAAGCTGACCTCCAATTGTTCAAATTAAATGCTATGTATTTTTTAATATGTAATAGTTTGTTGCTGAGCTTGTGTAACCTTGAAGATCATGAACGTTATCGCACGATATAAAAAACTACATAGCATTCCATTTAGAAAATTGAAGGTCAGCTTCATTTCTAAAAAAAGGAATATAGATAAAAAATTACAGACACCGTTAAATTGCATGCAAAAAACATTCTAACTTTTCCGCTTTCATTTTTTCAAATCATACTAGTTTTCGAAAAAAAGGCTGGCTAGTAATGACGAGAACACCCGTAAAGAAACATAATTTTATACAGACAAAAATGGTCGAGTTCCCCGTATTTTTCAATTGTTCAAGGTCGATAGAGGATGCTTGTAATTAATGTTTCTAATTAATTGAATTAATATACGGATGAAAAGCAAATTCGACTGATAAAGTTAAGTTGCAATGTATTTGCGTGGTATTCAGCGAGTGGATCGAAAGAGAGACTCCGACAATTACGAGTATCTGAACGAGCAGCAACGAGCAGCCAGTTGCTCCTCTCTGCACGAGTATAATCCGGACAGGTTTCGGCGGCGCAATTATTAATATAAGAAAGAGAGAGAAGAAGCTGGAGGTGGTCCCGCTGCTGGAAGGGCGCAGCCACTTTTTCTTAATCCTCCTCGTCGCGAGTAGAATTTTCGCTTATGTATATAGAGTTAGTTACAAATATTTAGCGTATACCATCAACGAACATTCCTTCGATCCTCCGTAAACCAGAGTTGGTCGAAAACGTAATCAACGATTGACGAATTAATTTCTACTTCCATCGTTAATCGCAATTAACACTGAAACTGCTACTTTGGTCGTTAATTGCGGTTAACGATTACATTTTGTTCAATTGTAATCGTCAATCGGGTAAGTGATTAATGATGAACTGCTGAAATTTCGAAATGGAATACGGAATCAAAACTGTACGCATACTGAAATAAATGTAAACTGAGTTTTTGATCAGATATATTTTTGAGATATACTTCTCTCTCCCTCCTTATTGTAATTTATGGATGGACCGTGTGGCGATTAACTTCAACAATTGATTAAATCAGACTCCGATTTTTCGATGATTTCTTTTTTTAATCAACGTGTCACGATTAACTTCATCAATCGATTGAATCGATCGTCCATCTTTCAATGTGTGATTACCTTTTTATATATATTTATGGTTTCGGCGCGGTTCGATCAATTTAACAACGACTGCAAATGTGCAATTATTAATACATTATCTTGACGTTTCGATCCCAATGTGGATCATTTTCATAAAGAAATATATATTGCGTCTAAAAGAGAGAACAAAAAAATTTTAATATGAAAAATATATTGAGAATCAAAATATGTCATTAAATAGAAGCAACAAATTACTGTACTTACATGCTGTGTAACAAAAAGACAATAGAAAGAACATATAATAACAGCACTAAGAAAGTTTTAAGAAAATTGTATGTACTACATGGTGGCAGATCTGTGACTGAGGCAACGTGTTAACCTCAAGAAGGTATAAACATGAATTGTGGTACATATAGACAAACAATGTTCTAATTGGTTGATCGATATCGATTTTCTATTTGGTTTAGGAGACAAGTGGCGGTAAATTTTAATCTTGTAAATTCTATTTAGAGTTTTGGATATGTCACAATTATTGATAACTTTTTAAAATTATAGTGATTATGTCAATGTGAAGAATTTGTATAGAATTTAAGCAGAATCTAAAATTATATTGGAAAAGTCATCATAAAAACATTACTGGTTCAGTAATGCAGCGTAATAGTCATGAATTTTAGGTGTTTCGTACCTAAGGTTTACGCTTTCGTGTTTAATCATATGTATGGTTTCCAATAATAATCTGCGTTGGAGGTTAGACTCTTTGTCAATAATCTTCACATTGTTGTAATCAAAACGGTGGTCAAGCTCTATAGCATGTTTAGTTCAAGCAGTATGTTGTGAAATAGAGAGAAAAATATTACGTTTGTGTTCAGTTATACGTGTATCCAAATGTCTACCTGTTTGTCCAATGTAAGTCAATTCACAGTTTAAACATCGAATTTGATAAACAATTTTTCTTTAAAGGTATTTTGTCTTTGATCGAAGGGAACCAATTGCTTAATTAACAAGGTATATTGAATATGGTATGAATACCAACACTTTTGAAAATTCTTTTAATACAGTAAGAGATATTATCAACAAATGGAATAACTACAATATTTCTGTGGTTGATAGGACCTATATGTAAGGTCCTTTCCTCTTTCAGTTTAGAGACTAAAACAGGATGATATATTTGAAGGACTCTTTCTTTAATAATCTTATCAACCAGAGAAATAGTAAAACCATTATGTTTTAGTGTTTTTTTTAATAAGTGTCAAATTCTCAGGTCTATATTCAAGATTTTATTATTATTATTTTATTATTACCTTTTTAATTGTACATACCAATGAATCAATCTCGGTTAAAATTTTATTTGATCAATGCTCAAACTCTAATATCCGATAACTGATGCCTCTTCCCTATAATATTTGTTCAATGCAGTCCCACTTTTACAGGAATAATCTTAAGTCTTCTGCAGTGGCCCAATACAACACAATTAATTCACAATTACGTAACATGAATTTTCTTCTATTTTCCAATCTCTTCGAAAATCGATTTTTCATCGCCGTTAAGTCGATTCGTCACACTGCGTGACGTAGGTGACGATTTGCCGATAAATCGTGCCACGCGAAGTGTAACAGTTACCGAACACGGTATACACCGGTTCTTCTTCGTTTTCACCACGTTCCAATGGTTTCGACGTAGCCACGAGCCCGATGTACAGGAGTCGTAGTACTCTTGGTACCGTTGTAATCGTTGTAAGTACGAGTAAGCGACTCGTTTCGAGTCCGCCGCCAAGTACGGTAGCCTTTCCTCGATACTTTTTTGCGATCCCGACAGAGAATGCTGTAACGCGCGTGCCGCCGCGCCGCCGCGTCGCGTCCCTCTTTTCACCGTCTTCTACGGTTTTGGGTCGACCGGCCTCTTTCATTTCACTCCACTTTCTGGAGAAACGCGACGACACGACGTTTCTCCGATAGAAATTATAATAATACAGTATTTTATCCTTATAAGTCCCAAGCACGGATCTGCCGAGGGACATTTATGCGCCAGGAACAGTATTCTTTGACTTTTGCCGAATATAGAGAAGGACAATTAATTAATTGGTTCTCGATCGTAATTTATATAATGATAGTATAAGTATTTATTCTCGGCGCACTGGTTCGATCATTTATGACAATGGAAAAGAAAAGGAAGGAGGCGTTTCGTTCTAGACCCGCTAGAGGAGTTATCAGTGAGGCTAGCTAGCGGGCCTTGCCTTATACACGGGATGCTAGAAGACAATTTGGAAAACGTATTTATACTGAAAGGTGACATATCAGTAACTAGCGAGGAAGACTTTCTGACGTTTTATCAACCTTGAGGACGGAGTTAGAACTAATCGTTCAAACTGTTTGTCATACTTGTTGGTACGGTGTCAGACAGTTACTGATATGTCACCTTTCAGTATAAAAACGTTTTCCAAATTGCCTTCTAGCATCCCGTGTATAAGGCAAGGCCCGCTAGATAGCCTTACTCCTCCCTTTTCTTTTCCATTGTCATAATTGATCGAACCAGTGCGCCGCGGATAAATACTTGTACTATCATAGAGAAGGACAGGCGAGCTCGAGAGAACAAATTTCCAACTTCATCATTTTTTATTATTTTTTATGGGACTTCGATGACCATATTTGTGGCATTTTTCTAATTAAAATCATGCCAAATATGATATAATTCCGATGATATTTACTTGTCTAATAGACAATTAAAGCTTCGGGTGCGAAAGGCTCGCCAGCGACTGTCCTTTCTCGCACCTGAAACTTTAATTGTCTATTACACAAGTAAATGTCATCGGAATTATATCATATTTGGTATGATTTTTATTACAAAAATGTCACAAATATTGTCATCAAAATCTCATTAAAAAATAATGAAAAATAAAGAAGTTAGAAATTCGAATTAGGTGATCTCATCGATAGACCCGAACCACATGATGTCACTTCTCGGCGACCGATGCCTTTCGAGTTGGGTATACCTCGCAGCAGTGGTGATACATCTGGGACATTTACAAGTCAGACTTTTGGGACATTTATGGATAAAATACTGTACTATTCTTCACAGCTGTGTTACACATATCTCATTTGAAACAGTAATTTGGTATCAGTTTCAAATGAAACATATGTACCATAACACAGTTTTTATTTGTCCCCACTTTCTTGAAAAATGACTACAAAATTAAAACATTGCATAAACATCCGCAGTCTAGTTATGCTTGTTTAAATACACTAAGGTGAAAATATTGCAGGTTCTATTAAATTATAATACAATTATGTAGATCTTCTGCTATGTGGAAATAAGTGATAAAGTCTGCTCACTTTTTAAGGATTAGTGTAGAAATACTCCATAATTTTTACTACTGTGTCGAAGAACTGCACAGTACGTTCATGTGTTCCATAATAAAAATTTATGATACTCGCTCTTCCATAAGAAGATGAAACAGGCCAACACTTAATTTAGTTACTCTTCCTTCACATTTTAATAGTAGTGGGATTAATCTAGGACATTTACAGGTCAGACTTTTGGGACATTTATGGATAAAATACTGTACTCGGGAACGTTCCTCTCTACGCAGAGTGGAGATGCTATCGAAGCCTCCATTAACCTCTACCTGTATTAGGGGTGAGTTGCCTAACGAGTATTGGCTCATTTTTTTTTGGTAACCAAATAATGTTTGCGACTTCTAGTAATCAAAATATAAAGCATATTTATAGAGTCGGTAATATACGACACAACTTGTGTTATCGGTTGATTTCACGCCAGCCTGGAAAAGTCGGATGTTTTCAAGTAAGTTTGATGAAAATTTTAACCAATTATTTTGAGAAAAATTTCAATTAAATATTATAATTAATTAATACATTTTGTATTGTCTTTGAAATATTTTCTTTATAGTAAGTTTATAATAGAATTTGTATGATCCTTTAGGTAAAATAAATAATATTTTTATCAGTTCGCTTAGTTTCCTAAAAATCGTGCCACAATTCAAACTCTTAAATTCGGTACCAGTACGGTGTAATAAATCACACTGAAATTTTACCTAGGTCTTAATTCGCTAACGCTTAAACTTCCTATATTTTCTGTGCTATGAAACCTATGAAAGCTGTGAAAGAAAAACAAATTAACTTGATAGTGAAATTGAACTTGATAGTGAGATTATAGACAAGAAAAATATTCAAGAGTCCTCGGAAAGTGAATTAGAAATGATTTGGAATTTACGTAAAAGAATACGTGCTCGTGTGCTTTCAAGTTCTGATGATGAAAATGAAAGATCATTAAAATGAAATTGCCGTAAAGCGTTACCAATTGGGAAAAAATAAAAGAAGGTAATCTTACATTGCTGTAAGAATTTCGCTCCATAATATTTTCGAAGAGATATTCGGCCCCATATTTCTTTTGTAAGATAGTAATAAATCGATAAATATAAAAATATTCTATCATTACGTATTTTTTAAAAACCATTTTGACTGGTTTTGATAGACACAGCTTCGTCTTAACAACTGTTGGTAGTTCTAGTGTAAATGTTTGTTTGTTATTCTCGATCGTAAATTGTTAACCAAAATTTCTTAATGATCTCGGCGCCCAGGTTCGATCTGTTATAACTCCAACACTATTTCCGTCACTGAAAAGACGGTTTGGATGTGAAACTGTTAAGACACTAAAGGAACGGTCCAACATAAATCTGTCAATTGCAAGGACGCAATCTTTAAAATTTTCTTAAAAATGATCTAAAAAAGAGATCGAAACGTCGAAAAGTAAAAATTGTGAAATTTTGCAAATAGTGTAGGAGTTATAACAGGTCGAACCTGGGCGCCGAGATCATTAAGAAATTTTAGTTCTAGTATAACCCGGAAAGGGTTAATACGCTGAATCCAACAGACTGATACTGTTAAATTCTTTTAATCTATCTACTGCTTCGCATGTATTTTCATAAAATTTCATTCTCCAAGTTGCAGAAAGGTTTCTTCGATGAGAATTACATTGACATTACATTTCTTGAAAATCTGATGCTGCAAATTTTCTTCGTCTTTCTCTTTGTGAGAATAAAAAAATGCCGATTGGTATCTCGGTCCTTCTCCACCCTTTCCTGAAGAACTTCTTTTTCTTCCTTCCTTACTTCCTTCCTTCCTTCCTTTTAGATCAGCCGGGCTTGGCCTCTTCTCGCTTCTCTTCCTATAGATTATCCTCTTCTTCCTCTTCCTCTTCTTCTGTTCTCTCGGGCGCCGTCAGATTTACTCGCCTTCGCAACTTGCTTCTTTCATTCTCCGGATCAGTGTAGTACTCACTCGAGGCAACGTATTCACGACTGCATTCTACACGCGTCCCTTTCCGTTGTTCCCCATCCACGATGAGATATCTGCGTCTTCACTAGAAGGCTTCGTACAGCTTCGAACTGTTCTCCAAACATCTATTGAGACTCCAACTGGAAATTTCCCATGCTCATTTGTCTCGAGAAAATATACAAAGTGCAAAGAGAGTTGTTTACAATCACTTCGTACACGTTCCAAGTTTCTAAAATATTATTTGTTTACGATTAGGAACTAGGACTGTTATTTTTCCGAAGCTCCGATTATTCGAAGGTCACTTCAGAGTATACGAAGTTTTCGAAGTGCACAGAGTTTCGAAGACTTCGAATCGTATATGAAGTTGTACCGATATAAATGAATTTAATCTTTTAGCTGTGGTGCCACAGTGATCGATTTCTCGATTCTAGGCGGACAAAATGGTAAATTTGATCAACTTCAGATACCTTCGCTGCCGTTCTATTCTGTTTACGAACATTCATTTGTTCAAAATTCAATTTTTCAACTTTAATATATTAAAAATATTTTTTTTCCTATAGAGTAACAACCCCTCAAAGCTCCCAAATCGAAAATATTATTCATTTTAGATAATTCTATGATGAGATACACTGTATCTGATACAGCGTTCTAAAGAAAGTCAGGACAATTCAAAGTAAAATAAAACTTTTTAGATTTCAATCGTCGAAAATCAGGAAACAGATATTAATGATGGTTTTATATATGTTAGTAAGCGCATTTTAGAATAGCATAAATCATAGAATTAGTAAATATTAATATTATTAATAGAATAGTGTAAATTAATAGCATTTACTAAGAAGAACATATAAATTTTAACTGCAATCTTCCGCAATCTTGAACTGTAAACGGATTTTAACAAATACGGGTTCGCGATTATTCGACGTCTGGATACACAGTTTCACTTGAATCTTACATAGTAGCTTGGATTTACGATATGCGTATGTTTTCTCTGTACCAGTCAGACATCCTGAAAACCCTTCCTTACTAGATTTCATACACCCCCTGGCAGAATGTTTCCGATCGGAAGCATTGAAACGGATTTTCGAGAAAACATTCACAATTTAGAAGTATAAAATATTACTTTATGGAGTTAAAACTGATGGGAAATGAAAAAGGGGCTTATTAACGAATGAAAAACAATAAAATAACATAAGCTTACATTTATTATGGCAAAGAAACGAACAAATAAACAAATTGTTACTGGGAAAAAAGTTTCCGATTGATACAACTGCTGGAAAAAAGTTTCCGATTCGATTTACACTGTCCAACACCAAATTTGTTAAACAATTGCAGTTGGATGATTCCTATAGAGTATTTTGATCTGAATCCGAATCTGCCCTCAATTTTTCCCCTAGACGCACGGTTTTTAACAAACTTAATTCGAATGAGAAAATATATTTTTCAATTTTAAACAAATATTGTCATGTTATTATACAAGATGTTGCACTGTTCTTTGCAGAAATAGATTCCATTATAAATAGTAATAATGTGAGTATTAAATAGAATACATTATGAATCTTTAAACATGTTTAAACAATCGTTAAAGATGGAGAGACAACCTTTTTAAACCAGTTTGTGAGGATATTTTTCAATTTATCTTAAAAAATAAGGGTGCAGCGAAAAATCGAACTATATCACGCGATAGAGCAGACTTTTATCTTGAGACAAACTCAACTCCAACCCTTTGATGTTAACAAGTCGGCGTTTTTTTCGAACCCGAAAGCAAAATATCTTCCCCCGAGAGCATGAGTTGCCATCAGATTCGGCGAGATACACAACGGTTCTGGTGGCAACTGGTCGGGCGAAGATATTTTGCTTTCGGGTTCGAAAAAAACGTCGACTTGTTAATTTTAAAGGGTTTGGTATGTGCTATTCTTAAGATAAAAGTCAGCTTCATCGCGTGATATAGTTCAATTTTTCGCTGCACCCTTATTTTTTAAGATAAATTGAAAAATATCCACACAAACTGGTTTAAAAAGGTTGTCTCTCCATATTTAACGATTGTTTAAACATGTTTACAGATTTATAATATATTAATTTTGGATATCACCGTATTCGGGAAAGTCTACAGAATCTATTTCTGCAAAGAACAGTGCAACATCTTGTATAATAACATGACAATATTTGTTTAAAATTGAAAAATATATTTTCTCATTCAAATTAAGTTTCTTAAAAACCGTGCGTCTAGGGGAAAAATTGAGGGCAGATTCGGATTCAGCGCAAAATACTCTATAGGAATCATCCAACTGCAATTGTTTAACAAATTTAGTGTTGGACAGTGTAAATCGAATCGGAAACTTTTTTCCAGCAGTTGTATCAATCGGAAACTTTTTTCCCAGTAACAATTTGTTTATTTGTTTGTTTCTTTGCCATAATAAATGTAAGCTTATGTTATTTTGTTGTTTTTCATTCATTAATAAGCCCCTTTTTCATTTCCCATCAGTTTTAACTCCATAAAGTAATATTTTATACTTCTAAATTGTGAATGTTTTCTCGAAAATCCGTTTCAATGCCTCCGATCGGAAACATTCTGCCACGGGGTGTAGAATTCCTGTGCAGAATTCAATCTTAGCTACCTTTCTGCGATTTCTAGATTGTAGTAGTATGCACTGTGAGAATAGTTAACAGGGTTGCTTTTAAACTTGTTGTACATCGAAGCTGTTAATGATTCAACAAACAAAAATTTTGCATACAAAAACTACAAGTAGTTATCCACTTATAAATAGTAAGAGGAAAATCACTAAAAAATGTTCTAAATAATTAGCAGCAGAAGAAAAAAGTTCACTCAAATCACCGTAAAAAAGATGCGAGATTACATATGACAATTATAATTTACAATAATTTAGAATATGCACCTTTGTATTTTTATACTTAATATAAAATAAGTATTGTATGTATATTTAAATATTAAGAAGAGATTGAATCTCTTTTTAATATTATATGAATGTGTATACAATATTTTGTGCTACTAGGGCATTAACAAATTAGAAAGAAAAATGTGTCGATATTATATGGCCAATCTAATAATTTCTCATCAA
>CM052343.1:12208511-12226156 GCA_028455595.1 Lasioglossum vierecki
ATATGGAAGCATGTAGTTCTTTCAAATTATTTCTCTTATTTGTATTTTGATTAAAAAGGTTTAACTTCACCGTTTAAAATTAGTTTTTAAAACAAATAATTTTTCTACGACTCAATGTAATTCTACCGAAATTCTCCACTAACAGCAGAATTTTTCAGTTCTACTGTCCGAGTATTTTAATCTTATCGGTATTTACACATTAACTTTACACTATCAACTAAAAGTGTCTATACTATTTACTCTTGCAATGATACTGAAAGGTTATAAATCATAAAAAGTTTTAGATCACTTAATACAAATGAAAAATTGCAAGCTTCGTTTACAGTGACTCCCAATAATATTCACACACTCTTAAAAAGAGGATAACTTTTCTAATATTGTACTATACGCGCGCGCGATTTGAACATTTTTTGAAAGCTGGAGCAATTAGTTTGCTACAGGATGTGAAAAAAATTTATCGAAAATTGCAGTTGATAAGAATTGTAGAAAAAATACTTAAAGTAGTATTTCACAACTTTTTCATGTGGGTCCATATTGAAAATTTGAAAACTACGTTTTGTAGATTTGTGTCAATTAAACATATTCTGAATATTTCGTACAAAAAAGTGAAAATCGTATAGTACAATATTAATAAAAGTTATCATATTTTTAAGAGTGTCAGAATATTCGTGGATATACAGGGTGTCCCAAAATTCAGAGCGCGGCTATAGCGGATTGATTCTGGCTCGACCAATGGCGCCGCCACGCTGAGCGGGACCTGTCGCTGAGTCGGACTCCGTTCGCTATAGCCGCACTCTGATTGGTCCGTGTTTTTCGTTAATAACTCCTAAACAAAGCCGCTGGCGTCATTTTTGTAAAGGAAAATGTCGCTTCAAATGACCCAAGGAACCTCCCATTTCCGGGAAGTACACGAATTTTGGGACACCCTGTATCATTCCGATGCAGTGATTCCTACAGAAACGTCGCACAGTGGTCCCTTTCAGCGTTTTAGCTCGCCAAAAGTCGATATCAAAAATTTTACCTAAAGTGTGAAATTATTGATGCTTGCTATAGTTTAACATATAGGGGACAATGTACTAATATTTTTTTATCATTCAGGCACCCATGAAGTGCTATACTTTATCGAAACTTAAAGATTTTCGTAGTACGTGTCTTGCTGCTAAAATTCGATGAGACAGTTTTTATATGATTCAAGTAAGTTCTACACATTTATTTCCAGTATAAAAGTTTTGCAAGTAAGTATGGACTATACTTTCAACAATTTTGTATCTTTTTATTGCATATCTTTTGTTAATTATGTACATTTCAACGCGATTAGTATGTAAATAAGATTTGTAACGTTTGTAACACTTCATGAGTGATTATGTTGTACTTCCGGCTGCGTCCGGGCAGTTTTTTAAATGCAGTTGTAATTTGTTTAATTGTCAATGGTTTGGGTTTACAGTAAAACAAAAATTTTTTGCCCGAATTTGCCCCCCTTCTTTTCACAGCATTTTGTTTCCACCGGAAATTCGCGGTACAACATCAGATTTCGAGCAAAATTCATCTGGTTCAAAACAATCTTCATCTGAAGATTTTGATACAACTTCCGATTCTACTTTATAAGCTTCAGAAACAGTTGTAAGTACCTTATTATTAATTTCTATTGTTTAATTCAACAATATATTACTTTTTACTTGAAAACGTACCAAAAAATATTGAAAAAGTATTAAAAAATGTTTTTAAAATAATTAAACAAATAAAAAATGATATTATATGTGATTTGAAAACATTGTGGGATCTTTAAACATTATAAATAATTTTGGTCAGCTAAATCGCTTAAAGGGACCACTGTGCGTCGATTCGCTAATTAAATCGTCACAATTTAAACAAAGTAGATAAAAACGGAGATATGTGATTGTTATATTACTTCGGTAATGACGAGGTCGTACGGCGGGTCATTAGGAGGATTCTTGATGATACGCTGTATCTTCTCGTGGGTGAGAAGATTGCAAATTTTCACGCCAATCTGTTGAACCATCATGTCAAAATTCATTTTGTTGAACTGCTCGGCAGTTTTCGCGTCCACATTGTTCTGCGCCGATTCCAGCGTGCCAGCTAAGCTAATTTCCGTGTAATTCGGTGGCGGTGTCTTCATGGGGAAATGCGTGATCACGTCCACTTGGTGACCTCGCTCAGCCAAGGTCACCATGAGACGTTCGGCCATTACCCAGTGGCTGCGTCCATTTAGCGGAAACACGCCAAGTATTCTCAGACCGCTGCCAAGGTGACAGCATGTCAACGCGACCAGTACAATCAGCAAACAGAGTCTCATCTTGAGGAAGACTCGCAAACTGGGAATCATGCACGATCGAGTTGTTGCTTTTTTCAGTCCTCCCAGCAGAATTGTTGCTTCTTTCAAAGTTTTCACAGCAGAATTAACGTCGTGTGATGCCTCTTCAGCCGGTGATCACTACTGGTACTGTCTACGCTGACTATGCTCGTGGCTCGCGCGCAACTGCAAACCGACAATGAGATATCACTACTGTTAGTCGCTCCGCATGGATCGCCTAGTGGGTGACTGGCCCACGTGGATCCGACATCTATAAATATTCTTTTTTAACGGGCTTGCTACGAACCAGCAGCAGAAATCGCAAGTACTATGTTCTCTGAAAAGGTTGTTTTGTTTTCGATCAATTCGAACTTCGATTCTATTCAAATATATTTCAACCATGAAGTAAGAGTAAGGAGACCTATCTGTGTAGTTTGGAAGTGGTTACGAAAAGTGGTCCCGGCTGTGGCCAGGTTCGCCAAATGGAATGGCTTGTAGCATACCGTCAACATCTTGAAATTGCAAATGTCAGTCAAATGTGTCAAATTGCATCAGTCAAATGTGTCAAACGATAAAACGAAAAGGTTAGAAATACATGGTTATGACAAGACGCACAAATATGCAGAATTGGAAGAAAAATAATATTACAAATTTTTGAAAAAAGATTTTCAAAATCTACCGTGTGTAGAATAGAATAAATATGTAAGTAAAAGAAGAAGTATATATATAAATAACAAAATTACATTTAAAAGAAGTTCAATGAAGCCTAATAATGATGAATGCAATAATTTTAAATACCTGCAAGATAATAATAGAGTTAATTACACTACCTTCTACAGAATGGAGCTATTCAAGAGGAAATGAATTATTTTTTGATTTTTAAAAAGTGGAAAGTGGTTATAATATAAGAAATAGGGTTGCTTTTCTGCAAAATGGACAAGTTCATATTTACATTCATTCTCTTTCAAAATTTATTGTACTTGTGAGTATTGTGGAATTAAATGAATTTTTAAAAAGTGTTCACAAATTATGGAAGTAATGAAATATTTATTAGGTCAGCAACTTAAGTTTGATTGTAATATGTAATGTAATGGATATTTCAATACTTTAATTCATATTAGATGTTAATAAAATCTTATTGTTATTTCTGCGATATAAAATATTATGTTATATAAATAAATTGTGTATATAATTGTGTGATTTTTTATGGACAGGAATTAGAATGAAGATGACAAATTATATTAAAAAGTAAAATCATTTTTATTTTTGCAACACTTCAGTATCTTTTCCTTTGTCCAGGATAGTATCGATTTGATCTTTCCACTGTTGTTCTCTTTCTTTTATGTTTTCAATATCTTTAATATTTATGAGAACGTCCATTAATTCTCCAGTAGTCACATTACAACCTTTTGGAGGTTTTATTGAACTTCTTTTAAATGTAATTTTGTTATTTATATATATATACTTCTTCTTTTACTTACATATTTATTCTATTCCACACACGGTAGATTTTGAAAATCTTTTTTCAAAAATTTATAATATTATTTTTCTTCCAATTTTGCATATTTGTTGCATACTTACAAGTTACTGTAATTTGTAATTGCAGAAATAAAAGTACAATTACTTGTAATTGTACTTGTAATTGCAGAAATAAAGGTATAATTACATGTAATTGTAATTGTGGTCCGCAATTACAATTACTGGTTGAAAAAAGTAATTGCAATGTGATTCGAAAAGTAATTGCAATTATCAATTACAATTACATGTAATTGTACTTTTATTTCTGCAATTACAGATTACAGTAATTAGTAAGTAATTGTAATTTAAATTGCAATTACTTTAGCTCAACCAGTAATTGTAATTGCGGACCACAATTATAATTACAGTGATCCGAAAAGTAATTGCTATTGCCAATTACAATTACATGTAATTATACTTTTACTTCTGCAATTACAAATGACAGTAATTGTTCTCTTAAACCATTAATTTTTATGTTTTGGACCATTATCTGTTTTCGTATTGAAATTGTAGTCTACTTTTGCTCATCTAATTGCAGATGTAATTAATTACTCATGTACTTAATTACTGCCCAACTCTGACTCCAGTGAATCAGACTGCGTAGTTGCTAGTAGTAGGTTGCCTAGTACTAGTAGGAATAGTCAGACAAAACGATCGCGAATTTAAATCTCTAAATGTCGTTCGGCTGAATCAACAATGGAAAGGTATACCAAAATCTGATCGAATAATCGAGGTTCTAAAAGATCGATGAATGAAAGATGTTTCATTTCATGATTAAAAAATAGAATGAGTATGGATGTAAAGTTTGCAAATGATGAATTCCATTAATTCATCCGAACTAAGATTCCATGAATCTACAAATACATTCACATTTTTCACGTTGAAAATACTTTTTTTTTTAAATCCGGTACGTCTCGAGAAACGTTTAAATAGTCAATCATTTATTCGAAATGCTAAGCATGTCCATTTTCAAAATTTTTAGTGTTAATGTATTGTGTAGAGTAAGAAAAAAAAATGATTAAATCGGATGTACATGGATGTAAGGTTTGCAAATGATGGTGATAAAAACCTCCTCTATATTTGTTCTTCGGATGCCTTGTAGTAGGAATAGTTAGACAAAACGATCGCGAATTTAAATCTCTAAACGTTCGGCTGAATCTTGGCCCGATGTGTTAGGGCAATCCTCAAGAAGAAGGAGGAATTATGGTGGCGGGACGAATAATTTCGCCCCCCCCCTTATTCTCTTTTGTTTGCCCTTTGTTTGTGTTTGTCCTTGGTTGTTGTTGTTGTTTTTGCTGCAGTTGTTCTTGTTCTGTCTTTATCTGGTTTTCTTGTTTTCCTCTGCCTTGCTTTAGTTGTTCTTCTCCTTACTGCTCTGTTTTGTTTTTTTCCGGTCTCTCACATACTTATCTCACCTAACGCGATATTATACTTGGATATAATTGGCCCGAACATCTGGCCGGCGCTACTGATATGGCTTTTGCCGGATTGCAGTATTTTCCTCTGAGGAGGATCGCCAATACTAAACGTTCGGCTGAATCATCAACGGAAAGGTATACCGAAATCTGATCGACGCACAGTGTGACGTTTCGATCATTTAGGGTCGTTTAATTCCGAAATTGAACATTTTTTAAAAATTCCGTTTTACTCTTGCCTTGAAAGCAATACCTCCGTAACTCAGAATCGATATTGTTTTTAACTTCTTATCGAATTCAGATAGGAAACTACTTCTACTGCATATACAAATGGTAAAAATACGTCAATCGGGAGTGATACTTTATCTAAATAAAAGTGTGTGTACTTGAACTTCAATTTTTATAATATTTCTTTTAGCGATTACTCAATCTCTTGTAGTGTGTCTTCAATATGTTTTGTTTTTAAATATTATACTTATAATCTATTGTGATTAATGATCATACAATCTCGAAGAACTTTTCAGTATGTACCAATGTTCTACAGAGTAAAACATTCTCATATGGGCGAATATGGACTTTAAACTATATCGTATGTATAAATTGAAGTCTTGTATATTCAGCTATGAAAATAAATTCTGCGTTGGTCTGCGTCCTTAGGAGGTTTCATTTGTTTAAGGTAGGTTTTCGATACTTTTGGTGTGAAAATGTGGTATATACTTTAGAGACCCTACATCATTTATGACTACAAACAAATGATTACCACACAAAATTGCAGAATATTTTTCATTGTTTATTGAATATATTTATGTAAGACTGTGTTTGCAACTTCCTTATGTCATTTAAATGAAATACCCATTCACACAGTAATTTGCAACAGTTAAAATACCTATTTTCGGCCAATACAATAAAAGTAATGTTAAAGTGACTAGAAATCATCATATTTTGAGTAGTGTTAGCAAAATATATGATAAAAAAAGAAACGACATCATTAAGAATTAAACGACCCTAAATGATCGAAACGTTACACTATGCGACGATTCGAGATTGTAAAAGATCGTTCACGTGTTCCATTTCCAATCAGCATGATACGATGCTTATCTTGTGAAACATCGAGTACAAACACAAGTAGGAAGTAAATATCTTCTCGATAGTGTCACTCATACAATTCCTACAGTCATGTAGACAAATGAAATATTGTCGTTCGAGCACCACCTATCACATATTGATTGTAAAACGCTGATAACACTGTCCAACTACAGAACTCTTTGCCTCCTAGAAGTTAGCTCCCCACTTGTTGAATTAAACAATTTCAACAATTGTGCTGAATTGTGATAGGTTTGTGCTATGTTGTGCCCGAATATTATCACTATAATATGAAAAATAAGATGAAAAAATGAGAAAAACGATTTTTTGAGTAGCCCCCACTTTTCATTTTTTTTCAATTTCTCAATTGTGCTAAGTTGTGCTAAGATTGTGCTCAAGTATTACTTTAAAAAAATTATAAATAAAAAAGTTACAGTAAAAAAACGTTTTCGACATCTAATTAACGTTTAAGTAAGAAATAGTTATCCAAACAGCATATAATCATATATCAAAGTTGTGCTAGCCTAGCACAAGTCAGCACAACTTTTAAATTCCCCAGCACAACGATATAAAGGGCACTTACTCTTGTACGCGGCCCTTCGCGCTAAGACTATATGTATATCATTCTCCGACTTTCTGGTCATCCTACAAGGATCATATCGCATATCTGAGTTGTGCTAAACGTATTTTTACTATAACTTTTTTATTTATAATTTTTTTAAAGTGATACTTGAGCACAATCTTAGCATAACTTAGCACAATTAAGAAAATTTAAAAAAAACGAAAAGTGGGGACTACTCAAAAAATCATTTTTCTCAATTTTTCATCTTATTTTTCATATTATAGTGATAATATTCGGGCACAATATAGCACAAACCTAGTACAATTCAGCACAATTGTTGAAATTGTTTAATTCAACAAGTGGGGGGCTAACTTCTAGGAGGCGAACTCTTTCCCTTCATATAACTGTTGAGTGAATGTTATAGAGTTTTTCCGCTGATTCCGAATCGGCCCTTAATTCAGAGGGGAGGGGGTGGAATTAACAAAATAAGCCTAACTGAATGGTCAAAAATGGAAGTATATTTTTACAGCGGCGGTACACAATACCCACACACATTCAATGCGTTTTGAAATACGTTTCAGATCATCGTCAGAGAAAACCAATTACAGAATTTATGTTCATTACATTACAAAAGTTAATGCTTTGTCATGACAAGAAAATAGTAAATGAAAATTATTATGTAATCATAGTTCGACGAACTGTTTTATCGGTTTGTTTTCATTTTCGAATTTGTAAAAAGAACGAGATACGAAGTGATGATGGTTAGTGATTATAAGTCAAAGTGTACTACAACGACCTCTAGATCTATGCCGCGGATGACGTTTTCACATCGGTTTGTGTGTTCCCTTATCAAAAATATATTTACAGAATCTTTTGGTATTTCAAGCTATAGTATGCTCTCGTGTGGTAACTATAATATCTGGGCTCGTGTCGCATATTAATGATCTCCTTCATGTCTGCCGATCGTTTGAAGCTCTTATCGATGTTCCTTTCGTCGTAGGTTCTCATTGCACGTTCGGCCCATTCTTGGGCCCGCGGAGGTTCACGGAATAGCCCTTTTTGCCTTCGGTTTAGATAGTCGATTACGTCGTTATAGTAATTTTGCCTGAAACCAAACATTTAACAATTAAAACCAATGATCGCGAGATTACATTGCACACTCTCTCATGATAATAAGTTAAATAATTTTCAAATCATTCACTTTTTATGTCGATTGTTGTACAGAATCAGATAAGAGTGAATGTTATTGATAGACTGCGGATCTGTATGCTGTCTGTATTAAGAAATTGGTTGGTTGAAATATAAAACGACAAAAGATTCAAAAATTTGCTTTTAATGTAACAAAATCGTTAAGGGATGAAATCAATGTTTATTGTGTTTCTGCTTCCCACGATAAAACATTTTTTATTTTGCATAAAGATCCACTGCAAATGGTTTCTTCAAACTTTCTGACTTACAGATTAATTTTTAAATTGAGTTTTGAAAACTTACCGGTACAGATAAAGGTAATTGTAATTCAGAAAGAGAGGACGAACCCAATGATGATTGTAATGTGGTGGTTCAAGTTTTAGTAATTTAATTTTCGGCTTTTCTGCAGGGGCTTCGCCGTCGCCACCTTCTCCTCCACCTTCGCCACCTGCTCCACCTTCAGCCGCCCCTTCCGCTGGGGTATCGTCCATATCCCATGGCGCTGCTTCTTCGTCTGCCCACATCTTGATTTACGAATCCAAAGGTAAAAGGGCCTAAAATGCACATGTATCGTGCGTCAAATTACCATTAGATTTTATACAAAGTGAAGATATTTCTCAGACAAATATCATTAACAGAAATTAAATAGAAACATATTTGCTCTTCGAATGACAATATTTGTCAATTCTTATAAATCTTTCTAGTCTTGTCATCATAAATATCCACTCTGTTGCAGAAAAAACACTGCCAAATCAAATATGGTTCTTATTTTTTGCTCGAACTTAATATATTTATTTGTATATTAATTTGTATAATAATTGTATTTAATAGTATAATAATATTAATTTTGTTTTATTGTATAATAAATGTAAAATGTATTGTATGTAATTAATTAAATAAGTCAATAAAAAAATGTAAAATAAATAATACAAATAATTATATAATAATTAATATAACCTCGATTATCCAAACTAAACAGGGATACGTAACTGTTTGAATTGAAAAATGTTTCATTATGTCAATCGTAGATTGTTACTAACAATATTTTTATACTTTCGGCGCACTGGTGCGATAATTATTATTTTACACGCTATTTGCAAATTACCAATATAATTTTTTTCGACGTTTCGTTTGAATTGAACATTAGAACAGCTACATAGTCAGCTCTAATGTTGGATTTAATTTTTCTTAATTTGTACATTGAATAGTGTTATACACGGTGTCCCGAAAATTTCTTCCTTAAAGAGGCGATGCCTGAGATCGTTTGAAGTAACTTTTTTTCCTTTGTGAAAATGTTTTCCGCGACTCTGTTAACTCCTGGTCGTATTTTAATCAGTTACACTAGGGATAAAGATTTTAAGCAAAGTCTAACAAATATGAATGTTTCGGCTTTGTTTTTAAATTAAATAAAATTTTATTCGCTCGTAATCAATATTTAGCAATTAAAATAAATGTCGCCATAGAGAAACTAAAAATTTTCTTTTCTGTTCTACGACATTTTTTGGATTAAAGACGTCTTATTACGATGATTCGGCAAGAGGTTAAGAAGTTATTAACGGAAACACACGTTAAGTTCGCGGAATATAAGACGTTTGGTATTTTCATCACTGCTTTCTTTAAAGAATCGGGGTCGCACTTTTAGTCGTCTAAGAATTAACCGATTACGTGTTTCAATTCCAATGTCGGGCCTAAAATCCTGATTGTAACGCATACTAATACTGATCTGTGTCGCATAAAAGTTCATAATTAAAATATTATATATTATGCTCGTACTTTATTTTCATAATTCGTATTCGAAGACTCAATTATTCAGCTTATCAATTCTCTTGAATGTTAAATTATTAAAATTTTCATTTGACTTTACAAGTTTCTCCAGCTAATAGAAATGCAGCTAGACTAAATGGGACTAAAATTTAAAATCTATTTAAAAATAATTTGCAACATGTAATCTGTATTTTGGAATTATATTAAATCATCATAAATTATTTACAAGTATAAATTTAAACTTTAACGTGTAAGCTTGATTATTGAATATACATACTTTATATTTGCAATTTGTTATTGCAATTTAAAGTCAAGCTGACATTCGGGTTACGATGTACTTTAAACTAAAAATACAACACTTCCGCACAGCAATATATCGATTTATACTTAGTCATATTGTTAAGTAATTCTTACGCGGATAATCTCAATTGAGACAGTTACTCGTGGTAGAAAAATAGTTTCTAATGCTACTGAAATGTTTCGAATCTATTTATCCAATGTTCCTAATTGCAAGGAACATCGATGTTGAAAAACGTTTGTTTCACGCGGAACTCATAGCTATTACTCTCAGTCGATATATTTAGCTAATGAGATATATTTAACAAAGAGAAACGGGTCACCTTAAGACACAACAAACTGTTTGATTGTGACATCAATTAGTATTTGTGGCTTGATCGAATTCGTTCTACAGGCGTAGAACCATTTCAGAAATGAATCCGTAATGGCGTCCAAAGTGATCGCGGCATACCCAACCCATCCCTGCGTTCATACAACTTCTGAATCATAGTTGCATCCCTCTCCGTGTTTTTGTTAAATGTATTCGACATTATGCATTTTTTGAAGGCCGGTAAATTTGAAGGTTCACGGTAAATTTGAATTTTGAGAGACCATCAAGTTTGCGAAAACATCAAACCTTAGAAGGAGAAACAAAATATACACAGTGATCGAGTTGGTTTTCAAAAAATGGTGAGTATTTATACGAATCTAAATAAATGTTTTATATACAAATCTTTTAATAAAAGTATTGCTCTATTTCAATTTTAGTTAAAACTATTATGTGGTACAATATGGAGAGTGTCGAATAAAAAAATATGGTTTATGGGCGTTGAATATATTTGACATTGACCCACAAGCCAGGTGGGGCATCTCTCATGAAAAATATTATTTTTCCAGGCTTAAGCACTGTCATATTAGCCTATATAAAAATTTTCAGATTTTTACCTAGATCCTAAACATTTTTGATCCGGTTAACAAATCGATAAAATAAAAAGTTATAAAACCATCTTACTGCAGTATTCCTAATAACTAAACTGCAGATCTTTATGCACTTCTAGTTTATAAATATTTTCAAAAAATACTGGATTATTACTTTCGACAGAATTTAGTACAATTTTTATTTACTTTTGACCTACAAATGTTATTACTGGACTGCTAGTCTTTGTGCATTTATGGTTTCTGAAAGTTTTCAAGAAATGCCAGAGTGTATCCTTCGACAGAATCTAGTAAAATTTACAAAGGCTACTACCATTGAAGATAACATTCTCTAGTTATTACCAATGAAAACAGAATTTTATTTGTTACCACTTTCTCAAGGTTTGTCTCGAAAAATTGAGAGAATTCCATGAACATCCGCAGTCCACTAATAACGATTAAAACCAGCACATCCTGACCCTGCCTTGCTTTCTTTTTACGTAACTTTTAATGGATTAATCGTAAAAATAGTTGAAATGTTACTTATAATTGAAATAACAAACAAAAAATATTATGAACTGTATGCGATGATGTTTAGTAACGAAAATGTCGAATTTCACTTTGAAACAATCACCAAGAACGTGTTCTCACTGTCACTGTTAATACACACTATTTGTTATTCAGAGTTACACTTGACGACATCTTTCGGATTAAATCGCCCGTTAACCATCTGGACGTAGTCAAACATGGTACCTGTAATACGATGGCCACACGTCAAGCCACTACCTCAGACTGCAAAAAAAATACTCAGCCGAACCTTGCTTTGTTTCGCTTTTATTTTAGCTTATAAGATTTTCCTTGGCTACCCTCCGGTCTTCCCCTCAAGTAAAATAGTGCCCCCTCTCTCCGCGAGCGACCACGGAGGAGGGATTTTTTGGCAAGCAACTATTGTAATCAATTGTAACCACAGAGGGCAATAAGATACTTAGCACACATGTCAATTCATTAGCCAATGTTACGGGTCACGTACACCACCATCCCAAAGTTTAGGGTCACCAGCTTCTCGTCTTGTATTCCATCCTGATACTCAAAAACATCTATTTTTATCGTTTCTCGTTGAAATGCTACCCTTCGCCATATTTGTTCTTCCTTAAATCTAAAATTACATTTATATTTTTCACGTTGAAAATATTTTTTTCATACCTGGTACGACTCGACAAACGTTTAAATAGTCACTCATTTATTCAAAGTGCTAAAACATGCCCATTTTCAAAATTTTTAGTGTTAATTTATTGTGTAGAGTAAGAAAAATTATTAAATAGAATGTGCATGGATGTAAGGCTTGCAAATGATGGTGATAAAAACCTCACCCATATTTGTTCTTCCAGGAATCTACGTCTACATTTACATTTTTCACGTTACAAATATTTTTTTCACACCTGGTACGACTAGACAAACGTTTAAATAGTCACTCATTTATTCGAAATGCTAACCATGCCCATTTTCAAAATTTTTAGTGTTAATGTATTGTGTAGAGTAAAAAAAAATGATTAAATAAGGCTTGCAAACGATGGTGATAAAAAAAGCCTGTGAAGGTCATTTTATTTGTTTCTGTCAAGGTCAAGTATATCCGGCATGTTAACGTGTATCTTTTTAAACGCGACTCGGTAGTCGACGTCAAGACAAGTTCAACGGCCTGCACACCATAACCTTGAAGTGACCTTGAAGACGAAATGATTCATCGGATGTACACCTTAAAACTATGTGTGTAACGTTTCGTCACTTTTCCTTACTTTCAATAGTAGCATAAATAATTCATAATTGAATTAACACCCTCTATATTTCATGAATTAGAAAATCTGTTTCATTTAGCTTCAAGTTTTAACCAATCGATTCAATGAGGAATGAAATACGAATTGGAATTAATTTTCGAACTGCTGAATTCCAAATTGAATTCGGTAGAAGTATAAAATTACTTTGAAATAGTTTATCATGTTTTTCTATAAAACAAGACAGCTTCTTCCTCTATGGAAACAAATCACTGTTCAACATGTGACGTTTTTGTTACAATAAATCGCATGTGAACTTCTGATTGGAGATTAAAATAATACATATTTGTTGATAAAGTAATGAAAGTTTTGAGATGTGTTTACTTCCTTACAGAACAATCCTGTTCGTTTTTATAATTGAAAATATTCGATCGCTCGAAACCGACACTTTTGCAATGAAAACAAATATCACATACGTTATGACTTTTGTTTATTTATAGCCTACATGCTACAAAAACTTGAAGTACGTATCACTCTCGATGCAACTATATTTCGAAACAGAATCATTGACACCGTACCCTGGTTTAGTTACTAAAAGGTTATTACATAAAATGTGTCCGTCAATTTTTCACTAGACAAAAAGAAAAATTTTTATCCATTTCAGAAGATCCCTCGTTAAATTTATTTAAAAAGAGACCGTAATTATCTGGTAACTGTAGTACGTAACCGTGCACCTGTTTTCATGAAAACATAAATTACTACGCGACGTATGTTTAACACTTTGCACACCTTTCTCAAAGAAAAATGTAAATAAAACAGTTTTTTTATTATGTATTTGATTCTTTCAGTAAATTACAACAAAACTTCAGAGCCTTATTGAATATAATTACTAAACAAAATTGTGTCAAATAACTAATTTGCAGTCAAGGAACTGTCGTTTCAAGTCAACTGAAACATTTAAAACAGCAGGGAGTTGTTGGCAACAAAATTGAAAAATAATTTGTAGTGCAAAATCGTTATGTTTTAAAAACTGATTGTGATAAAGTAGTTGTTTAGCAAATTTAGCTTAATTTAATCCTTATACCTTAACCCTGTACGTTCAATTGTTTACCATATTTTAAAATGTACGTGTCAGTTTCTATAATTTCGAAAAAATATAAAAATCCTTATCCCTCCGGATTGTCTTAACGCTAACCGTGACCGAGTACAAAATGTATCTATTGTTTTATAAATGTTACAAGACTGAATTTATTTGGATGTTCCACAATTTTTATAATAATACGTGTTCGAATAAAGAGATTTATTGAATAATTTTAATGCATCATTCATATATCGATTCCTGTACGATTATTTTTAATATAAATGTTAAAATTCAAATAATGTTGGATGCCAATTGGAACGGAAAACGAATTGCAAGAAATGTTTTCAGAATCGATAGTTCTGCTTGAGCGTAATAGAACAATAATGCTCGTCCAAAAAATTGTTGTATTGGTTTCTAATTTAATTGCTTGCGTCACTGCATTAAATATTATAACCAGTTGCATGTATAGCGTTACATAACTGCACGCGTCAAGCCGAAAGTATTTAAATTGCTAGTATGATAAAGTTCGCACTGTACCTGTTTATTCTTTGAAATTCCCAGATAAATGCAGCTCCCATAAATCGCCTGGCCTGCATCGCTGAATCGAAGGGGTTAGAACACATAAGATTTTTAAACAACATAATTGAAGAAAGTAAATGATCGATTAATATTAGATTTTGTATTTCAGTTTCCTATACTATTAACTTAAAAAAATGCTTGTAATATTTAAAAAATAATTTGTCCTTATGCCTTTCGTCGTCTTTATTCGGAATATATTTTCTTCCAGATGGTTTTTGGCGTACTGGATTCCTAAAAATCCCAAAAATGTCAGAAACTGTGATAGTTTCTCTAGGCACCGACTACCTCACATTTCAATTTTTCTGAAAATTATCAGAATGGCAGATATTTTAAACGTAATAGCTAAATTTCGGTAGAAAATTTGCTAAATATTTATTTATATTTAACAAAAAAACCATGGAAAAATGAAAATAAAAATCGCTCTTTAATGCCTAATAGATATTGCAATGAAGATAACTGTAAAAATTTAATATAATTACTAAGGTAGAATTTGAACTATATCATGTACACCGTTTTGAAAAACGCAATTCTGAGAAAAACGCGTTTAATGTTTACGAATGTAATTTTTCTATAAAAAGAAATTTTCGATTTTTTCAAAATACTACTGTGTCATAACCCCATAAACACCAAGTTTATCACATAAACCTGCATTCCTGCAGCATCCATAGGTGTTGCGTATAGTATATACTATAATAATTCACCCGAATTCTCACAAATTAGAAAGTGGAAAACAGATCATAGAATACATGGGGAGAAATCAATGCTATTTTCTTGGAAGAACCGTTTTTATTATGCATGTATATTTAATTTTCTTGTTTTTTTTTGTTTTTGTTTCTTTCGAGAGACAACCGGTGTCTCTCCGTACTTTACACGCTGTACAATTCTTCGGATATAGTACCAGCCACGATATAACATGATCATAAAATCGACGAAGCGTAAAAACAAGCACGTAGAATGTTGATATCAGCGAGTTAACAAAATACAAGGGAATAGGGGCTGGAAACCTCGGCTAGGGTCGCGCGACGTTGTGCATTAAACATCGCTTCAGGACCTCGCTATATCATGGTTGTTACCATACATCATGCCCGGGCAATTTCTTCCTCGTTGTCGCTTCATGATTCCCACTGCCAGTGTACCGGTCCCCCAATATACATCAGTATAACATATACCAGTCCATCAGTATACTTCATAATACATTGTTAAGACAAGTACAGTAAATTCTCAATATTTTTCCTGCGATCTTTTACCCAGAATTTATCCAGTGCCTACCCACTTCACTGCCGGCCAACTTTGCAGGTTCCCGATGATCTTTCTCGGTTCGGATATATCGGTGTAAACCACTACTAATCCGATTAAAAAACTTCTTTATTTTTCATTAATTTTTAATGGGACTTTCATGAACTTATTTCTGGCATTTTTCTGATTAAAATGAAACTAAATACGATATAATTTCAACCGTATTTAGTGGTTTCGACGTTGAAATTTTCGAACGCAACAAAGAACAGTATAAACTACAAAATATGATATTGGCGCACTGGTTCGATCAATTGTAGAAATATAGCAAATTTGCAAAATATTACATGAAATCTATTTTTCAACGTTTCGGTCTCAAATCCAGACCATTTTCAAGAATATATAAACTTCCGTATTGGGACTGTAAGAATTTATTAATTAAATTTTGTATTGTTTATAAAAGTATATTTTCCTCAGTGAGATTTCTTTTGAAAATTTGTAAGACTTACATGCTTATATAAAAAACTATTTGAAATTATTTGAGATTAAGTGAACACGTGTTGATTCCGTGCTGGTGACAAATGGACTAAGCAACCCATGAAACGGTTTTAAATGAAACGAATCAAAGAACACAAAGAATCTCTGTAATTGGCCAATTAATAATGGCGCCAAATATAAAACTTTTCACCTTGTATGGACAAACTGCATTAGTTAATTTTTAAACTGCATTAGTAAAATTTTTAAGTATTTGGAAAGTGATTCATCGTAAAAACATTACTGGTTCAGTAATCCCGCGTAGTATTCATGTATCGAAGGTGTTTCATACCTAAGATTTACGCTTTGGTGTTTAATCATGTGAATAGTTTCCAATTGAACCCTACGATATAAGTTAGATTCTTTGTCTATAATTTTTATGTTCTCAAAATCAAAAGCATGATCAAATAGAATAGTATTATGGGAAAGAAAGAGAAACGCTATATCGTGTTTGGTGTCATTTGAGGTTCATCAAATTTTGAAAGTCCTATAAAAAAATAATGAAAAATAAAGAAGTTTTCTCTAAAGATTGTACTCTCCACTAGTCAGCTCGGTAGGCGAAATTGTAAAAAAATGTCTCTACACGATATGGCTATGCGCCGAACACAGGCCGTTGGAAAAATATTGAGATTTACTGTATAGAGCGGATGGTTTTCCGAATTACAGCGAACGATTATACAGATTTTGAATTCGCAAAACCATCCCGCGATCGGCCGTCCTCGCAACTGGTATAAAAGTGTATATTTACAAACGAAAATGTAGACTCATTTACGTGTTCTACGTGATCTCTTTGCGCATTGCAAATCTCAACATTACTGCTTTTCGCGGATTTACTACGGAGCATACTCAAACAGTACCGACATCCCGACTCGTTTAATCGATTAAAATCTTAACCTTTAGCACTCGAGTGGTAACTGATCTTATCTAGTCAATTATTAAACATTTAAATATTGTATGAGGTATTGTACCAATTTCATATTCATAAAATTTCAAAAATCATAGGCAATGGAAATATAATATTACTATTCCATATACCATTCCAATGTTTGGCAATTGATTAGATACCGACACATTTAACAAATGTAAACAAAATTTTGACTAATGGTACTGCAATTTTTAGTGACGCCTCTCTTTCTATCAGAGTCCCCATTCAAGTACTAAGGATTAATTTCACAAATTTTCTTCATCGTCATGACTTTTTTTCAAATATACGTAACAACCTAAATCGTAGCTGCTATTAGCAGAGTTGTGCAGAATTACAATTGAATTACTCCGGAATTATAATTACAAAGTAATTCAATTATGTTGTAATTTATAATTCAGATCTTCAGTCAATTAAATTACAATGTAATTCGTAATTGCAATGGAGTACAATTATAAAATACATTGTAATTGAATTAAATTGTAATTCAATTAT
>CM052343.1:12226256-12253610 GCA_028455595.1 Lasioglossum vierecki
CAATTAAATTACAATGTAATTCGTAATTGCAATGGAGTACAATTATAAAATACATTGTATTTCAATTACATTGTGTTTCAATTATATTGTATTTCAATTATACTGGAATTCAATTACAAATTGCATTTCAATTACAAATTGCATTTCAATTACATTGTATTTCAATTACGTTGAATTAATTGAATTACGTTGTATTTGAATTATATAGTAATTCATTTACGACGTAATTGAATTACTATTAATTGAAATACCATGTAATTCAACTACGTAAGTGAATTACAATGTAATTAAATTAGCACAACTGTGGCTATTAGAAATGACACGTACTGTGGAAATATAATTATAACAATTTCTATAATAGTAGAGATAATTGTATAAAAATTACATTGTATTCTTTAGAAACGTGGCCAAACATATGCGCAAGTATATACAGGGTGTCCCAAAATTCGTGTACTTCCCGGAAATGGGAGGTTCCTTGGGTCATTTGAAGCGACATTTTCCTTTACAAAAATGGCGCCGGCGGCTTTGTTTAGAAGTTATTAACAAAAAAACACGGACCAATCAGAGCGCGGCTACAGCGGATTGATTCTGGCTCGGCCAATGGCGCCGCCACGCTAAGCGGGACCTGTCGCTGAGTCGGACTCCGTTCGCTATAGCCGCACTCTGATTGGTCCGTGTTTTTCGTTAATAACTCCTAAACAAAGCCGCCGACGTCATTTCTGTAAAGGAAAATGTCGCTTCAAATGACCCAAGGAACCTCCCATTTCCTGGAAGTACACGAATTTTGGGACACCCTGTACAAAATTTAAGAAACTCTGCTCCGTAAAGACTGAAAAATTTGTTGTCAAAATCGTTGAAAACCAATGGCTGGTCGATTTTGATACGAAATCATTGCCTGTACGTTGCTAACATTTACGTCAGTCGCAGTCGTTACCATCGAGCATACTCCGCGCGATAGAATGACAATGACTTGGGCGCACCGCGTTTAAAAAATATAAACGTACAAATTTTTTTATTCTACGTGTCGTAATACAATATGTACAACATTGTGAGATATCGATACAACAATATTCTTATCCTGGCATTGCTTATTTGTATTGAATGAATCGACTAAAAACAATTGGCACGAACCGTTCAGCGATGGAAATTAATTGATCGTTCACACATACCAAGGACCTCGTAAACGTCGCGTTTCATTGATTTTCGCATCACCGTCCGAGGACGGTGATCTATCACAGAGTAACGTATTATTATAATAACAAAACCACAACGCCTCGTGTCCAGTGTCGCCAGATCAGGGACGTCACGTGTAAGGATAGCGTCAACTGCTACTTTTACGATCACTCGTGATTCGATCACGCTAGTTCTCGATAACAGTGATTTTTCACAGTGATTTGTGGTTTTCCGTGATCAATTCTGGTTGTCGGAGAGCATCTCCGCGCAAGTAACAGATACATAACTGGTATGTTTCAAGTGAACAACATCAAAACAAAATTGCAACAACATCGAAACAAATTTATTAGATTTGTAAGATGTGTCTAGAACTGTCATTTGCACTTCCTATAATTGTTAAGTGATACATTGGTATTTTGTGAACCTTTATACATAGTATATATTACATACATAGGCATAAAAGAAATTGTCTGAAATTTTATACTATTTGAATAGATATTACGATTTCGTGACACCCTGTACATGAACCAATCTGTTTCTAAAAGGCTTTGCGAATAATGCGTTCTAGCATAATGACGGGACAGCGGATTTTATGCATTTATGACAAAAAAATGGATAGGCGTAATTCAAGAGAGTAAAAATATTGGAAGAATTTCTAAATACTATTATATTATTTTTAACCTATTAAACATGTTAAGAAAGAAGATAAATTTTCATTGCACTTGAGTTTGTTGAATACCAGGTAGAAAATTTTTATATCGCATAAATATCCGCTGTCTAATGATGACAAGACATGAGAATGCGAGCTAACTGATCGATGGTACTTCCTGTTACGTGCTGCTTGAAAAAGACAAAAAGGATCAATAAGAATTGTTAGATAAATGATGAGTGGACTCTTCGTAATTTATTCACAGCCGTTCGAGTAAATTGTACGTTTTCAGAAACTCGTGTTCTGAAATTAGTCACTGAAATTAGGGTATTTATAATGTACGTCTTTCACACCGAACGTTCAAGTTGCAAAACGTTTGCACGCCCTTCTCGTCCTGATAGAATCAGTACACTCAAATGGCCGCAAAGAATTTGATCACCTCGAAAATTACTTGATGGAACCTGTTCGCGAAGAATTCGAAAATGTTCGAAAAGTATTTCGGTAATTGCTACCATTGGACAAAGTTCATTGTGCTTCTTCGGCGAATAATCCTTTAAAATTAGTCCTACGTAGCAGATGATTTTTGATCCCGAATTATTTAATACTCGATGCTCTTTCTTCGCTTTCTGTACTTTCTGAGGAAGGAGAGAAAGAAAATGTTTATTTCTCTTGGGCGAGTTTGACTTATCGCGTAATGATGCGATCATTTGCAACAGTGGCAACAATTGAATGACATACTGGTAAATGCTGATACTCCGATACATATCAATTCGAACAATAATTTAATGATGAATAGCAGCAAGACATTCCTTATGAATGAGTGATCAGATTGATTGGTTGAGAAACGTTGCGTGAGCATTTTTAATTTAATCGCTCTTAATGATTTCTTGAGAAAAGTGTATAAAATAAAGAATATTATATAAGCAAAATAGACAAACGAACAGACGTTAATCCACAACTGCAACTCATAGGTATATATATTTCTTGCGTTATTATAATTTTCACTTAATATTCGAAAGAATAAAAGTTTTTCTTGCGGAAATTTTTTACAACTTGTTGAATAAATAGTAGAGCAGCAATGATGAACAAACTCCTGTTCTGATCCTGTTTTTATTAAATGCTTCGATTTTATTGTAAGGGGTCGTTCGTTTTATCGTACGATATCGATAGGAGAGGTGGAAGAATGAAATAGAAAGAGAGCGAGAGCGTGTCAATAGCAATGGGAATGAAGTATAATGGAAATAATAGATACATAGTTATCACTAATTAGAGAAACTGAAATAACGTATTAGAGATTGTTTGAGAAATATGAGAACACGTGTGATTTATCGTTTCATATTATGTTAATAAATTATTCTTCTGAACACATCTAGTTTCCTGCTTTGATAATAATAATTATTATGTTATATGTATCTAACATATCACTCATTGTTAGTAGAATAATTGAAAAATGAATCACTCCTAATCTATAGCAATTTATAACTTCACGTGTCTACGAAAATTTAATTCCTTTAAAACTGTTATTCTGATTCAAATTTCAATGAATCAAAATAATACTAGCTTCTCTGAAATTAATCAGAAGGTTTATTTAAGACAAGTGAGCAATGGGAGCAATTTAAATAAAAAAATTAAACATTTCTTCCGAACTAGAATAATTCCATTACATATTAATTTGTTTCTTTTCGCACGAATATGAAATTGTTTAAATGTGTAGCAATTGATTAGATACCAACATATTTGATCATGTAAACAATATTTTGAATGATGGTGCTTGCAGTTTTTATTTAATTTATTCCAGTGAACACAATTCCATCAATCGTAAAATAAAACTCGTGTTTATTTACCGTTTATAAATTGTATTACTTTTTTATAACTGTTTGAATTATTAGAATTGATATGTATCGATGGAGCTTGGAATATGTATCGATAAGTTCACTACTGTCTTGAGAATAGCCAAACAATATCTTCGTGTCATTGTTAATTATTTGTTACGCGAAACACATCAATAATACATTGAAGATTACATGCGTATAGTATATGTATAGCATAGTATGTAGAAAAGGAATTCGATGGATTGGAAACTGCAGTTGTCTAGTCAATTTGTTTATCGATAGTTGGTGTTCGATACCACTTCTGTATTCCTAAGATTATTCACTACATCTACAAAGACTTCTATCATATTTGTCAATAACGTTAAAATGGTTACAAGAAGAAAATTCTTGAATATCGTTACACGAAGCTTATCGCTCTATAATACTCTATTGCGTTTGGCAGTCGATTGGCAATTCCCCTAGCGAGCAGATGTCATCTATCCGAATTACCGCGAAGCGTTATAAAAATATTTATTGTTAATAATATCAGACACATACGACTTCTTATATCTCTTTTTATCTTTAATACATAACGGTCCGCCACTATTTCGAATAGAATTTCGTTTCTAGTACCGCGTAGCAATCACAAGCCGAATAATTCTGTCGTTGTAAGTATACGTGCATACAAGGTAACCGAGAATTTCTTCGTTTTCATCTCAGCCATACATTTATTAATGGAAAGTATAAAAAGTACAACTAATCGTATCAAAAATATTTTTATTAACATTCTTAAACCAATAAAAAAATCTTAGACATTAGATAAAGTTTCAGATTCTTAAAGAAGAACTTTCAATTCTGATTATATGAGACAAAAATCAGATGATATGCGTATGTATATGTATACCTGAGTAAATCAGCGCAATTAACGGGTTACATACCTTTGATAACGTCAAGAAAGAAACTCGATAATTCGAAAGTTATTTGTTCGATTTTGTTAGTACGAAATTTTCGAATGCTTTTCTAAAGTTCTCGTTGCAAATTCGCAAACGCACAATTCAATAGACCACTCGACAACATCATAAAATAATATATTCAGACTGCGGATCTTTATACATTTATAGAAATTTGAGTAGATAAAATTCAAAGTTGTTGGAAAATATTAAAAATTGAAGATTTCGATATATGATTTCTCCTCTATTAAAATCATTAAGGGAAGAAATAACATTCTATTTATTTTCTATTTCCTGCAATTTTTATTTTCCATGAAGATTCGCTGTCTATATATAACAATCGAAATTATTCGTATTTGGGATTGAAAATAGGTATTAAAAATCAGTTCTTCTTGATATGAAGGTTTCAAAATCACCACGGAACTAATTTGGATACACTAATTTTACAGTAATATTCTTAAGACTATTATCGAGTAGAATCTGCTAAACAGATAATTGCATATTAGTTCAAATGGCTGTCTTTTCGTAATTTTTTTTTTTAAATTTGTTTAAACAAGTACTAGTTTATTGGCCTTGAGAAAGTATGGTTGCCACATCCTTCCATTTCCATATATTTCGCTAAAATTGTCAACGAACACTACTTAAATGCCATAAAACAACATGAACATAAATTCTCTCTCTCTCTCATATACGAAAGAATCGTTTAATTCTCATGTTTCAATCGTTCAAAGATACGTAATTCCAATCTATCTAAATAACATACAGGGTGTCCCAAAATTCGTGTACTTCCCGGAAATGAGAGGTTCCTTGGGTCATTTCAAGCGACATTTTCCTTTACAAAAATGACGCCAGCGGCTTTGTTTAGGAGTTATTAACAAAAAACACAGACCAATCAGAGCGCGGCTAGAGCAAACGGAGTCCGACTCAGCGACAGCTCCCGCTTAGCGTGGCGGCGCCATTGGCCGAGCCAGAATTAATCCGCTGTAGCCGCGCTCTAATTGGTCCGTGTTTTTTGTTAATAACTCCTAAACAAAGCCGCTGGCGTCATTTTTGTAAAGGAAAATGTCACTTCAAATGACCCAAGGAACCTCCCATTTCCGGGACGTACACGAATTTTGGGACACCCTGTATAGTAAGATGCGCATATTGTTTAATTGTTCCTGATGTTTCAATCGTTCAAAGATATGTAACCACATAATATAAAGAAAAGTACTTAAGTCTTCGTCTGAATATATCGTCAGAAGGAACGAATGTCTCTCTCTTAATTTAAACAATAAAACTTTCCATTATTGTTACAGTACAATCAGACAATGATTCATATAGAAAATTGTAGGAAAGGTTGTTATACGTATGGTGATAATCTTATCCGAATTGAATGATTTAGGCGGACCAATTATGGAGTAGCATCGAACACAAGCCGATCGATAAAGACATTGCATCAGCTAGACGTGTTTGTCTCTAATAGAAATACGAGATAGAGTTGTCGCGATACATGCGGAACATTGAAAAATTTGCAGACTCGTTACATGTATTTAAGCGATATACAAACATTCTTCCAAAAATACAGTGTATGGTTGAATTTTTTGAATGCCTCGGTACAGGGGCTTCTCTGTTGTTTCCTTTCAGGAAAACCCGATGGAGAGAATTCGTTTGACCCTGCTGAGATTGATCGGTTTCCCTGGTCGTTCCTAAACACTTTGAAATTTTACTTCTCTTCGCAATTACAAAATTAAGTACGCGTCCTTGTATCGAGAGAACCTGACACTAAGTACCGGAAGTGACGATCGGATTCTCTGGCACGTTCGATTGCATCGTTTGTCGGTGGTTTTCATAAATCCATCGGTCAATTATTATTATTTGCGATAGACAAATTCTCTGCAGTACATTTTTCATAAAATTCGTATCGACGAGCACGCAAGATGATTTTTACGAGAACGAGTTCGATCATGGTGTTATCAGTTCCATTCGGAAAAATTGTCACAATAATTAGACAGCGAAAAATAACAAATAAATTAAACATAATATAAGATTATGCTTAAATTCTTCTAGTGTTTTTACTGTTTTAAGTTACGCTCACTCGTTTTTGTCACAAATCCATAAAATACGCTGTCTAATAATAACGTCGGTGTTTGTCTCATTTTCGTAAAAATATTCTGACGGATTCGTTGATCGAAATCTCATAAAGACATATCACTAGACAATCAGCTTCGTTTAGAAATAAGAGAGATTTTTAAATGAAGAAACATTAACAACAATTGAATCGAAAGAATTTGATTGTACTCAGGTTTTCAGATGTTTTTCAGCATTCGAAGTTACACGGGATTCAAGTTAATCATCTACTCAACGACTACTTCTCTTAAACACGTATGTCCTGTTCACATAAACAAATGTATTCAAAATATTACATCACCAAAGAAAACGATGAATGCTACACAAATCTACAATTCTGTGTAAAAAAAAACCATTTAATCTTGTTAGCATAGAATTTTCAAAAATAATAACACACTTAAATATACACTGTACAAATTCTTGATTAAAATACCATTTGTAGCAGAATCTTAAGGTTCCTCTCGCAAAGGAAAGAATCAAAATGTACTTCCATGGAAAGGACGATTCCTGAAATCCTTAAATCTTTCTAATACGTCCACCGTTTGAAATTGTGCGTGGTCATTTTTATCGTAAATGCATAAAATCCGCAGTCTAATAAAATTTGTTTCAGTAAAAATATCAGAGATCAATCCAATCCCAACTGTTGATTAGCTGCTGGACAAAATCAGTTTTTCCAACGTGAGGCATTTGTAGTCGCTGAAGCAGAAGATTAAATAGAATGAAACGTGAGATTTTTTTACCCAGTTAGCCAGGCCGGCCTCGAGCTTTTTGGAGGCTAGCATTTTGCTTACATGGGTAATTTGCTAGCTATGATATAAACATAAACAATTGTTGGATGCTGAGTGCCGTTGACGACCATGACAAGTGAACGATCCATACGAATCAATGCCCCAAACAGCTTAGCAATCGTCATTTCGATCAGAATGTAGATAAGTAAATACGTATAATATGGATCGTCGAATGATTCTCGTGGAAAAGTGATATGGCTTCTACGAAGATGCGAGTTTCTTGTTCCCACTGTCATGATTCTCCTATCGTGAAAAGAGAGGGTTCGACGAAAGCTTTAATTCGTCTTTTCTTCCATCTCTTTTTTCCTCATTCTAGGTTACGTTTTAGTAAATGAAGTGTCTACTACAGCCCTTGGACGGATGGTTGCCACACGCGAGGACGATTTGATTCGCAACGATAACTAGTAACGATATACACTTTCATATACATTAACAGCTCTTCGAAAGAAAACTAAACCACACGCATGGCGAATACTGGAAAATTTTTAATTTTACAAGCAAGTGTATTCGTGAATTGAAAATAAAAAAGAATTAAACATTTGATAAGGACATTTATGATTAGACTGCAGATTTTCGTGTAAAATAAATGTTATTTGCATCGTTCACAATGAGCAAGATTCAAACAGACACTAGTTTCTTCCTTTAATGATCTTGATAAGCTATGACTTATACAGTGACGCTTTTAATCTAACATCAATATTTAATCTAATACATTCAATTCCATTAATCTATTTCCTGCTTTAGATTGCACCTAACCCATTTTTACCATAAATGCATAAGATCTGCAGTCTGTTTATGATATACATGAATGGGGAAATGATGTGACGTATATTTTCTTTTACGCTTTTTTGTACACCATTCGTAAATGCTTTTCATAGAACAAATCACATTTGAATGCGGTGAAGTAATCATTTAACTACTATATTACATAAATATATCATTATTTTTCCTCACTTAACTATTTATTTTCATTTACGTTTTGTCGCAATAACAAGGAAACTATAAAATCCCCATATTGCAGATTTAGTTACGATTAAAAATAATGTGAATACAATGTGATAAAAGATCAATTAATCCAAATGCTTGAAAATGCAAATGTGAAATGATACAGAGAAGGAGATAGTATCATTCTAAATAATTATATATATACAGGGTGTCCCAAAATTCGTGTACTTCCCGGAAAAGGGAGGTTCCTTGGGTCATTTGAAGCGACATTTTCCTTTACAAAAATGACGCCAGCGGCTTTGTTTAGGAGTTATTAACAAAAAACACGGACCAATCAGAGCGCGGCTTCAGCGGATTGATTCTGGCTCGGCCAATGGCGCCACCACGCTAAGCGGGACCTGTCGCTGAGTCGGACTCCGTTTGCTCTAGCCGCGCTCTGATTGGTCCGTGTTTTTCGTTAATATCTCCTAAACAAAGCCGACGTCACTTTTGTAAAGGAAAATGTTCCCAAACCTCCCATTTCCGAGAAGTACACGAATTTGGGACACCCTGTATATAACTAGAAGAACTTTTATACAATACATTTTTCTTACAATGTGTTTTCCCTGCATTTCTGATAAGCACTATTTTTGTTGCGACATTAAGCAGTCATGTCTATGAAAATATAATACACTTATAGTCAAAATAAGCAAACAGAGTGATTAAAAAGAAGTCTCTGCTAGCTAAGCCCTACTGCGATATTTTGGTCAACACAATGAAGAAATCTACCACATTGTCGAAACTCATTTTAAACAATTTGCAATATTAATAGGGTATTAAGCTTATTATTCGTTTAAATGATTCATGACACGATTTCTTTCTTCCATTTCTCTTCCACGAAAACCGTTAATTTCATAGTTATCGTTGCGTCAATTCGTCGCATACCGAATTCTCTCTTTCGAAACGTGGCAACCCACTGTTACATTCCTTAAGATATGCAACTTTGAGTTATCTATATCACGACGGACGCCTAAACGCGAGCTTCAAAGGTGGAAACATTGAAATCGAAGTGTTCCGGACTCGTTCAACGCATTCGGAGCAGTTTAATTCGCTCAAAATGGTCGACAGTGGTCGATTCGTATTTACAAAATAATGACGAACCAGTCCAGACGCACATCCTCCTGTTCGTACTTGTCGACTTCGTTCGAAAACGTCGTCTGCGTCTTTTCGATATGTAAACAACCGTAAAAAAAATACGAAAAATCATCGTTGATGTCCGTCAAGGTAAACAGTTCTTTGTTTTGATCGTGATCTCCTCTCTTTACGAAAACTTGATCATTGTTCTTTGCATTTGTTCGATTTTTATCAAGAATTGTACCTCACGTTCTCGGAAAATTTGTCCTAAACACATCTCGAGTACGATTCGATTAGTGAATTGAATCTATCTATCGTAGAAAAGATAGGAATAGCCTTTTTACTACTCTCTCTCTCTCTCTCTCTCTCTCTCTCTCTTGCACTATCACTCTCGCTCTCTTTCTCTCTCTCTCTCTCTCTCTCTTTCACTAACCGTGTCTTTTCCCAAGAAATTGGAAACTAAAAGGCTTTTTCGAATAAACGGTGATCGTTTCCTCGGATTCGCGCGACATATTTTCATGGCGAAGAAATTCGGGAGAAATAAATAATTATTGTCAAGAACTGTATCATCCGTTGAACACTGTTCCCGATGATTCATACGAGACATTACACGAGTATTCAGTCACTTCTCGTCTCTTCGTTTGTCGCTTAGGCTACTCGTCACTCTCGCTTAGAGCTTCGCGAAATTAAAACTGTATCACTTGAATGCATGGTTGGTTTTAACAACAACATTTTGTCTTTTCAAAATCGAACACTTTCACGGATGATTCTACATCGTCCAAGGTATCACTCATAATATCACTGTAATACTATTTTCGCTGTCTTTCGTCATGTTCTCGTCGAGGCACCTCTTAAAGGTCCTCGTCCTCGTTGATCCCCGAATACAACGAGAGACTTGAACATCACATGCCCGATTCCGCTATTCCTTCATCATCTGCAAAAATATAGAAGAAAGCGTTAGAGCTTCAGATAAAAATGCGAAACAGTCTTCTCCGGTTGCGTGCATTACTCTGACCAATTTTTTAGATTGTAAACCAAGTCTTCACTATTTGCGGTATGTCTTGTTATGGAAAAGAACGTACAACAAGTTCTATAATTTATTATAATTTATTATAAAAATAAAGCCCTTTGCTCTCGAAAATTGAACATTTCTTCCGACCTGGAATATTTCCATTCCCAATGAATTTTCAAATTTTATGGATGAAATTAGAGTAATACCTCATACATTACCTAAATGTTTAGTAATTGATTAGAGACCAACATATTTATAATCTAAACAATATTTTGAATAATGGTACAGCAATTTTTAGGTAGCGCCTCAGAGTCACCATTTGAGTGCTAAGGATTAGTTAATTAATTAAAGTGTTATTCATAAGCGTGATCATGAAAAACGTCTATTTAGAAAACATTTGAACTGCAGATAATAAAATTAGAAACGTTTTGGAAGCTTCCATGTGTAATATAATTTTCATTATCTTTAGATAAATACACCACGTATTAAACTTTGTATAAACATTTTTCGCTGCGAATGATAATAACGACGAAAATCGAGGTATCGCCCTGTATAATTATTAAGCAGAATATATTTGTTGTAAAATAGATACCTCACCTGGTTTGGAAACTTAAATTTGGTCATACGTGTCGCAAAACTGAACCGGAGAAGGATAAAGATAAAATAAAAATGCATGCTCTTTTTATTCAATTGTAAGAATTGATTGAAATTTGAAAGAAATGTAACGCAAATAGGTAAAGTATGTGATTACGAGAATAATAGCGAGAAGCTGTACATGAAATGACAATAAGCAGTCAATGTTAGTATTGTAATTACGTAACATTAGTAAACGTTGAGTTGTTTTGATTGTAATAGACAAGTAATCGCAATTAGCATAGTTTCAGACTTTTCTACTACTAAACTTCGCAGATTTTATTGACAAAAAGTTTCATTAGACAATTATTTTAATTTTCGAAACTTTAGCATCATGGTGTAAAAGTAAGTATATTAGTATCATTATTTCCGACAGTATAAGACGCTTGAATGAAGCTGATCAGCTATTAAATATAATTAACTATAAACGTATAAAATTAATTTGAAATAGGAAGCTAATTATTGAGATATTTAATAAATGCCAATTGCTCTTATGAGTTCAAATATTCCACCATTATATTTTTACATATCTAATAAAAATTCGGTCACAAAGATCTATTTTGAAGTTACCATTTATTTCAGTGAAATCAATAAAAACTAACTGTATGATACGAATAGCGTTTTATATTTAAAAATGAGACGAATCAATTTATAGATCAATACATCTTCAGTCAGTGGTCGGCAAACCACGGCACTTCAGCTACTTTAAGTGCAGCTCTTCCTATAATGGCGTGTTTAACATTAATTTATCTTATTTCAATGTAATAGTATTTTAATACAATTTTAAATTTAAATTTAATTAAAGAGCAATTTAACATACAAGGTATGATATCTAGTTTTAGCCAGAGTAACTAGTTTTAGCTGACTTCTACAAACAGAGTTTTTGTAAAGAAATTTTAGTATTTATAAATATATTTGGCTCTTTTGACTAACGAGTTCGTCGACCGCTGACTTAGATTATCACTTTCATTTTTCAAATTATCGATTCTATAGTGATACATATATGAATGTGCCATGATGGAAAAGGTAAAAAACGATTACCTTCTTGAAAGAATATTGTTTCTCAAAAGAAGTGTAACAATATTAAGTAAACAAATCCATTGGACGTAAAGGAATAAATATTTTTGACTGACATGTGATTTTAATTTCTGAAGGTCACAGATTTCGTGCTACTGTGCTTCTTCGATGATCGTCGCGGATTACATGCTTCATGCGTTACAGAAAAAAAGCGAGGATCGAAATTACCATCGCCACAGGATTCACAGTTCGAAGGTCACCTTTCCTTCTCATCCTCAGCAGGACTCTTTGTGTTTTCGACCGAGCTTCGATTCTTGCCTGGATTCAAAGGGGGTACAAGGTTGCAGAAAGGGAAGTGATTTCTACAATATGTATGGATGTGAGAGACAATTAGCAGAAACACCTTTGCAATGGGATACAAAACCCAGCGTATAATCGTTGTTCGGTTTTGTCGGCCATTTTGGAAAAAATTACTATATCCATTCCTCTTAAAGTCTATCTCTATTCGACTACAGAGGTTCGCAAAACTATCGATATGTAACTAATCAGGTTTAAATTACAAGGTCCTACTTTATTCGATAAGATCAACTACTTTTCGTTATGTCATTCCGGTATACATGACAATATCACGCAACAAAAATTTTGATTGTGTACAGTATTCTCTCCCTATAACTATAACATCATATAATAAAGTGTAGGGTCATTCCATGTCAAACCGATCAATATTTGAAGTCACGTCGATTTTCTTCTAAATAAAATATGTTGTAGTCCACGTGAAATTTTGAAATGTATGAATAATAAATCAAATTTTTTTAGAAATAACTTTTCTTTGAAATTTTCAATTTTTACCCATTTTGACGAAAATGGGCCTCGCCTAGGAATTTTTATCTCAGGAACTGTTGGTCCGATGGAGATACATATGTTTTTTTTTTGCTTAATTTGGAAAGGATTTGGCTACTATAAAATAATTTCTTTAACCTCACAAATTGTTTTTTTAGGCTGTTTCGATGACGGGCCAGACTGATTTTAATTTTGAAAAAATATTGTTATAGTACCTGTCTTAGACCCCCACCCCCTTAATTTCACATGAACTACAACATATTTCATTTAGAACAAAATCGACGAGGGTGACATCAAAAAGTGGTGGATTTGGCATGGAATGACCTTATAGCAAATTTTTAAATTGCCCTTGTGGGGCCAAGACCGTTAGAAAATTGAGGTCTAAGAGCCCCTTATCCATTTTTTTCAAAAAGGGAAATGATGAAGATCCTAATTAGCGTTTAAACACTCTTAATGGTGAAAGATAAAGCTTTTACAACTGACCTGAAAAGCTTTTAGAAGTACGATACATCCTAATATTTATTTACCGTACTACCATATCACCAATGGTGAAGAAACCAGATAGAAGATAATTAAATGCAATTATCGAGAAGGAATACTGCAGTCGGTTGTTACAGGAAATGCTTAAGTCAGTGAAACAGTAACCATTGCCCAAGTGTTAACCACCACCATCACCACATATGTTGTATTTCTTAATTAGAATAACTACTACTAATATTTGTATTCAGTACTAGTGTAGAATTCGTAAAATTTTAGACAAACACCGCACCGGATTATTCAAATTATAACACTTCCAAGTTGTTTATATTTGTGAGAATTATAAATCTCGATATCGTACCGCCCAATTCATGCACTACATTTTGAATTTTTGGACAACTTAATTAACACAAATGAAACACACTCCTTGAAATAATAGAATAAAAATGTGATTATATTATTCGTATATTGATTTAGAAAGAAAGACTCAAGAAGTTCACCTTTTGTTATATAAAGTGGGATCATAGCGAACACTATTATAAATACAAAGAAGAAAATGAAAAAGGAAAAGATACAAAGTTTAATGATAAAAAATTATAAAAAGCATAGTCTTCCTTAAAACTACAGAAAAGAGTGACTAGTACTTCCTCTTATAATGTGGCACGTATAAGAGTTCAGTATAAATAACCCAAAATACCCATTGCAGAATGACACTTTATTTAATGAATTATTAGGAACAGCATTTTAAATTACAACCTGATTTTAATTTTAAAATTATTACGTTTGAAATAATACACGTCATTTTTCAATGGTAACCAAATGAAAGTGGCGTTCTTTTCACCTTGAGTAACTGTTCCCCAAAATATCTTAACCCATCAAAATTTTATTTCGATATCTGCAATGGCTCCAAAGGAAACAGTTTGAAACCAGGGATCGAAATATTGTGTTGGTCTTTGAAATATTCTATCGTAGACAATGACAGTAGAACTGTCTTAAAATATGTCCTTAAAGTAGTAATTTTAGTTTGAATAGAATATAAAACTATAATTAGATTGAATATAATATTACATGATTATTGGAAGTCAAGCGTTGTTAACTTTTTTCTTATGGACCTTTCTTTGATGAACGTTTTAAAATAACTTGATCACATAGAACTTTCACTACACAGATTCTAATATATTTTTGTCATAAAAACAATTTTTCTTGAGAATGAATTTTTTAATCATTTAACCGATCTAAAATATCTAAATAAAGTTCGCCTTATATTGGAACAAAACTATATTTCGATCCCTGCTTATACCGCCTAATCTGCCCCACCTAACCCTGACCTAACCCACTCCGTGTACAGTAAAGTCCCAATCTAAGCGCGATGGAGGTAACTGTTCTAAGTCAACTCATCTACCCCTTCCAATGGGCGGCAACCCTACGAGGGGACTTGTGTAATGAACGATGAAAGTTTCGAACGTAAGAAAGAACAGCGTATGGGAAATTCTCTTCTTTCAGTGTCTCTTTCTTATCCATACTACAGAGTCACTGTCTTTCTGTCTTTCACAAGTAAATATAATTGGAATTATATCGCATTTGGTATCATTTTCATTAGAAAAATGCCACGAATATATTGGCGAAAGTCTCATAAAAAATAAAGGAAAATAAAGAAGTTTTCTTATTGGATTACAATACAAAATAGTATCCGGTCCCGATCCATGTCACAGCGCAGAACCGGGAATCGGCTGAGATTGAAACTTTACTGTGTATAATCCTTTAGATCGAACAACAACATTAAACAATAACAGTAAATAGTTGGGATAGTAATTGCAAGAGGTAGAACTGACCTTCGAATCCCTGATTGTCATGAATCTCCCGAGGAGGCCCAGTCATGTCTTGCCCCTCCAAAACCGCTAGAAGACATTGGTGTATACAAATGTACTGTTGCTCGGTTTGGACCATCCAAACACGTTCTTTCCTCATCGCCCAGACAATTCCAAAAATGTCAACGTGCTTGGACACCAGGATCTGCTGGAGGATTCTGTCTAACGTGATGAAAGTACCGCTGCGACCGACACCGGCACTACAGTGCACAACTATTGGTCTCTGGTCAGACCGAACTTTTTCTCTAAACGCTCTTACAAATCTGGCCAGCGTCTGAGGCGGGCTCGGAACACCGAAGTCGGGCCACGTTGTAAAATGAAAGTGTTGTATTACCCTATTCACCTCACCCTGCACAGAAACATTAGATTAGGATTCGTTAAAAAGAGACCCGTTCATATGCGAAAAAGAAAAAGTTGTTCGAAATGTGTAGTTGCACAACATATTTAACCCTTTGCACTCCGAACCGTTCTGAACGTTGGCTATCAGCTACTCACAAGGAGAGTGCAAGAACGTTGTCACACCGATTTAGCACTAAACGTACCACGGCCGGTCAAATGACCGGTCTTAGATTTTAATTTTATAATTATTGAAACTATAACGTTGCTTACATGGAAAATGATTCGATAAATTTCTTTATCCAAGCACATATTGCAATAAAAATTGCACGAAATCTAAATGAATAGAGCCTTGTCAATTTTATCAGCTAAAATATTTTAATCGCTTTCAGTGCTCGGTATGTTTAGTGTTAGTTGAGACTCTGTATACTTATACAGGGTGTCCCAAAATTCGTGTACTTCCCGGAAATAGGAGGTTCCTTGGGTCATTTGAAGCGACATTTTCCTTTACAGAAATGACGCCAGCGGCTTTGTTTAGGAGTTATTAACAAAAAAACACGGACCAATCAGAGCGCGGCTACAGCGGATTGATTCTGACTCGGCCAATGGCGCCGCCACGCTAAGCGGGACCTGTCGCTGAGTCGGACTCCGTTTGCTCTAGCCGTGCTCTGATTGGTCTGTGTTTTTTGTTAATAACTCCTAAACAAAACCGCTGACGTCATTTTTGTAAAGGAAAATGTCGCTTCAAATGGCCCAAGGAACCTCCCATTTCCGGGAAGTACACGAATTTTGGGACACCCCGTAGATTTCGATCTCCCATTTACGAATATAACCATTATAGACGCTAACACTCAATATTTTTTGTCAGGCCAGCCCGACCACGCATTCGAAAATCCAGGAGTAGTCTTTCAAAATTGAATGTTCATCCTATATATGTACAAATATAGACAGTTATTAAATCACTAATGTATTTTTTTATGTAAACAGTTGACGAGTGTTCGCATCGTGTTGACGCGCACGCACAGAACGGACGTGCACGTATACACAAAATTCAATGTGTAGTAACTGTAGTTTTTCATGAATATCTCGAAAATTATTCATTTCAGCCAAAAATGACACATACATTTTGTGTTCAACATGTCAAAACGAATAGAATGACGTGTGTCACATGACGAAAGGAAGGGGGGGGGTTCTAAAGTCTTACCTAAACTTTAATGTCTCATGAGAGGGGACGTCCGAGTGATATGCTAGAATTACGATGTCCCATGAGAGGGTGACAGCGGAGTGCTAATGGTTAAATATCATCAAAATTGGAGAGGATTTCTAAGTAATTACCCTGGTCTTTTGCGAATATCTCGGTATCCGTTAATTTCCTTAAAACAATTTTTTCTGTTTCGTATCCCCCCCTATTATACGCCCCTACCACCCGTACCACAGGTGTTATCACTATACTAAACCACCGACTTATTTTATTATTTAATACAGTACTTACTCTGCACAGCATGAACTCCGTGATACTCCAATCTGGATAACGCGTCTCGTTCAATATCGTGACACAAATATCTCCATAATAAACAGGCAGAGTGTCCACAGGCCAATAACGATCACATTTTTCCCTACCCTTCTCGATGCACCTTGTCAACATAACAATCGCTCTGCTATTACTTTCCCAAACCATTCTCCAGAAATCGTCGCGGGTTGAGTGTAATGGACCTTGTGTAACGATGAATTCTCTTGGAGAATTATGGCCCTGTCACGAAAGGCAATAATGATTATCATAAAAACGATTCTACGACAGACATTTTCGTAATTATAAAAAGGTACACCTCACCGATTATTTTTTATATTATTTCTTTCTACAGGTCGCATCAACAAAGTCATTAGCGACTACGAAGATTATAAAATATTACACAAGATTACAATAATATAAATTTAAATTTATAAACATTAATATGTATTGTCACGTCCGGTGGTCCATCCAATACAGAAAGTATTAATCAATAAAAAAAATTCATGCATTTAATATTTTTGAATAATAATTATTATTAATCCCTCATAATGTTGCGCAGGGTAATAGAATTTTAACACTAATATTAATCATAATATTAAAAATGTATCATATGTTATATCATATTACGAACGATAGAACTAAGTAGAACTTACTAAAAACAATCCGAATTAGAATCAGAATACGACTAGACAAGCGAAGATTCCGTAGACCAAACTCAGCACAGATTATAAAAGAAGTCCAGGATAAACAAAACCTAGACACCACTAAAAACTGTATGGAACTGAACGTGGAGAACCGAAATCTGACCAAAATGCAGACGACAACGTTAATAAGAAACCTTTGCGAAGAAGAAGATGCACCCGTTCCCACAAAGATAAAGCTCAGAACAAAGAATAAAGAAACTATAAAAGGGACTGCCCATCGTCAAGAGCAGTCAGTCCAATTCTATAAGTCAGTCCAATTCTATAAATCAGTCCAATTCTATAATTCAGTCTAATTCCATAATTTCAAAGTCTGTATCAGTTCTGTTGTTCAAGTTTAGTTTTTCAGTATCAGTTCGTTTCGTTTTTTTTTTTGTTCAAGTTTCAGTTCAGTTTTTGTTCAGTTTATTCTGTTGAACCACACAAAAAAAACTTGGATTAAAGGAGTAAAACTGCGGTAACCCCAACAACACGGTAAATACTAACAATTAATTATTAATATCCCAATAACACAATGTATCCCAAATTTCTAGTTAAAATATAATATTGTTTTTCTTTTGTCAACTCATTTTGAATACCTAACTTCGAACTTCACACTATAAATCCCTAATTAGAGCCAATTGCTTAACGAAAGAATCCTCAATTACCCGAACCGAAACCGGTGAATGTAGGTAGGTTCGAAACTGCGCTTTATCCCAAATTTAATGATATCTGGGACGTAACAGTGTAATGGGGAGATAGAGATTAGTAGTTTTATACAAGATTACAGAGTATGATAAATGTTTGTGGATTTTAGAAATTTTAACACTTGTACTATATTCTTACTAAAGTTGAAACATTCACTTTTTTTATTAAAATTTTTTTTCTTTTGTTATTAGCAGCATGCACATGGCTGTGCACGCTAACATTACAAGCATAATTTATGAACTAGAACTAAGGAATATGTTCATTTCATATGTTCATTAGAACACATTTCCGAATACAATATTAACATTAAAGAAATAAACTGTGAGATTCAAGAAATGAGTGTATAAAAAACAGGGGACAGAGAGAGGGTCCGTACAGAAAGGGTTCTATCGTATAGGGTAGAAAGTGACCCTGATTGCAAAGTTTGCAAATCAAAGTATCTCTATTATTATCGTAGATCGGACATTGCCATAACACATGATTAGGATCCTGTACCAGACAACCACATGGACAACTTATGTCATCAGCAAGTTTAATCTTAAACAATGAGGCCTTCAGTTGATATTGTCCAGAACAAAGTCTATTAACCCAGCAAATGAATTCTCTAAGCCTCAGAAGAGCAAACCAAGGTTTGGACCCGGGGTGATAAACGGAACTGAAAACTTTTACGCCCTTGAACACTGCTTCTTTAAAAATATGGTTTTTGGTTAGTTTTTTAGCTTGTTTTCTAAAATTATTGGAAAAATCAGAGTAGGGAACGAGAATATTAGTAGAAGTAATGAACAAGAATGCTTCCTTAACTAGAACGTCAACCTTTTCATTGTGAGTAATTCCAAGAAACATTCACTTATGTTGTTAGGAATAATTAAACGTCTTCTTTGGAAGGAGAAAAAGGGGCATCGCAAGATGAAATGTTCAACTGAAAGCAGTGTATTGCATTGTGTATACAGGGTGTCCCAAAATTCGTGTACTTCCCGGAAATGGGAGGTTCCTTGGGTTATTTGAAGCGACATTTCCTTTACAAAAATGACGCCAGCGGCTTTGTTTAGGAGTTACTAACAAAAAACACAGACCAATCAGAGCGCGGTTAGAGCAAACGGAGTCCGACTCAGCGACAGGTCCTGCTTAGCGTGGCGGCGCTATTGGCCGAGCCAGAATCAATCCGCTGTAGCCGCGCTCTGATTGGTCCGTGTTTTTCGTTAATAACTCCTAAACAAAGCCGCTGGCGTCATTTTTGTAAAGGTAAAATGTCGCTTCAAATGACCCAAGGAACCTCCCATTTCCGGGAAGTACACGAATTTTGGGACACCCTGTATAAAATACGGCGTTAACGCCTAGCGTACGACACTGTCGTACGGCAAACGTCAAAATGAATAAAGTTTGCGACTAATATCGAGATAATTCTTCTCCGTCGAATATAATTATAAAAAATCAAAGTCTCCTCGTCACTCGACATCTTTGTTTTCTTTTAGTACAATAATAACGTGAAGTTTGGTACACGCTTCGAGTATAGACGATTATGCAACTTCTGCTCCGTGGGCAGAAGGCCTAAGGGAACAATAGGAAATAAAAGAGGAAAAGATTGAATAGTGTCAGAAACGTAAGATTTGATACGATGACCTCGAAATATGTTGGTTAGGTAATATAATGCCTGCATCGATTACGAGAAATAGAAACTAAATCGAATGTTAAGAGGAGAAATCATATATCAGCATCTTCAATGTTGTTACGAATGTATAAAGGATCCGCAGTCTAGTTATCGAAAGCGGTGAGGTGTACCGTTTTCTGTATAATTACCGACATTTTACTATTTCTCTATGTACAATGTTTATAGGCACTTACGGGAACGTAATTGGCGTTGATATAATCTGAACCCTCCTCGTCATCCACAGGCTGAAGCTTAAATCTGCTGTGGTCATAGGGCAGAATGTTTGTAAAACGATTCTTTGGTCTGTTGCACGGTAGATCCGCCGCTGTGCAAAGCTGGTCCCGTCCAACGTGTTTCAACTCTTCAAATTCCTCCGAGAAACGGAAATCGGAATCCGCTGACATCGTCCGGTAATGCTCGGCGAAGTCCTCGATTTTTATTGGGCGACTGTTTTGAAGAGAATAACGAAATGATTATACTTGTTCTTTTTTAACGCATTTTTTAAAGCGCAATTAATTATAAATTATGCTTTAGTAAATATGGGCCAAATCGTATCTTGTTTGGTATCATTTTAATCAGAAGAATGTTACATGTTACACGAGAAAGTAAAAGAGACACTATTTATAACTTTTTTATTAGAGCCCGTAATGAAAATTTAAAATATGTGTATTGTATATGTGTGTTAGTTAAACGCATGCTGAAAATTTCATCGGAATCGGTTGACACAGAAAAGAACGACACGCATCGAAAGATGTAAAAATCTGTGGATTTTAAGCAGAAATATTCAATTACATTGAATTACATTTCAATTAATAATAATTTAATTATGTCGTAAATGAAATATTTGAAATAAATACTTGAAGTACAATGTATAATTGAAAAACAATCTAATTAAAATACAATATAATTGAAGGTGTGCTGCAGGCGCGTCACGAGCAGCTAGTAAATTTATAAATAATAAATTCGTTCTGTTTGAAAGCTTCACATAGATTTTTCAACCTCTCCTTGCTTATCGCTTAATTTTTCATCATTCAAATACAATGTATTTTATAATTGTACTCCATGTAATTCAATTACTTTGTAATTATAATTCTGGAGTAATTCAATTGTAATTCTGCACAACTCTGATTTTGATTAATAAGTTCCTTGGTTAAAAAGTTAAATGTGATTATACAATATTCAAATGTTTGAGTTTATTTTGCGCTTTATATTGTAATAAATTCTATTATTCTTTTAACTTACTAGCTATATAATCTGGATTTATTACCCATTAAAATAACGGTTTTTATGAAATTTTTAGCATGTGTATGACTAATGTTAGAACTAGACAAATCGTGACATTTATTACTTTAAGAGATAAGTGACATGCAACACGTGACCAAAATGTAACACGTGATTAGCATCGTTGTTGGTGTTCACGGCGGCTTCTCGTTACGACAGTCAAGGTGTAAATAAGTATCTTGTTTCAATATAAAGTTAATATACGCATTTAAGCATCACATTATAACAAAGTTGCTTTGCATTGAATCCTCAAGATCCATCAACTAACATAGATCTACAAAACATATACTTTAAATTTTCGTTAAAAGCTCAAATAGCAGACAGGAATACGTACCTAGTCTCGATAACACTGTCTGGCAAAGAAAGGTTGTCGGTTGTTCTAGTCTCGGTCGTTTTGCGACCTTGACTTCTTCGTCTTCTCACCAGTAACCCAATACCCAATAGAGTCAGCAGGAGTACTATTGGAACTATGACTCCAACTATGATGGCTGTGTTATCCTTATCTGTGCAAACAAATGCAGTGAGGTTTAAATGTAATGTTTTACATATTTTCAATTAAAATTAACGAAACTAACTGATTTGGAAATACTGTGTGTCAAAAAGATACAACGTTACTATTTAGACAAGCGAGTGTCTTACCTGCCAGCAGCAATCCTTGAACAGACATGTACACGAAATAATACGAATTTAACAAAGTTCTTGTATCGTTACTGGACCGCGGATCTTTATACGTTTATAACAAAATTGAGAAGATTTAATTCAAAATTGTTGAAAAATTTCAAATATAGAAGATGTTAATATACGATTCCTTCTCTATTAAAATCATTCAAGGAAGGGTAGTTCCTATTTCGTGAAATCGATGCAGACAATTTCTATTTTGCATAAAGATCCGCAGTATTTTATAGCGCAATTATAAGTGAAAGTAAGATTAGCATTCATCTCATTTAACTTGTTATATAAAGTAAATCAAATATCCTAGCCGTTTAGATTTCCTCGTAAAAGGACACTGTTACGTTGAAAACTGCTTTCCTTTTTCCAATGATAGCAGAAGTCTACCATATAATTAAATTCATTTTGTCAATAAAATTTGTAATTGATAATTTCGTAAAACGGTATATTCTGTTCATACTATGGACTGTCATAAAATTTTGCAACAAACATTGGGAACAGTATTTAGACAATATCTGATTGCTGAATTAAAATAAAAAAAGGAATTCCTTTTCAACTGCAATATAAAATCTACATTTTCTCGTGTTTTTCATTTTTCATAGCCAGAGTTTGTGACAGAAAAATAGGAAAACATTCCCTAAATATGTTCGATTTTTCCAGGATTTTTAAAACTACTAACTGGGGAAAATTGAATAGCAACTGAATTTTTGCGTTATTCCTGCGAACAAGGTATGAGGGTGAGACATGGTAGAAAGTGTATTTCCTTGGTAACCTATCGAACGAACTGTTTCTATTTAAAAAAAAAAACAGATTTTAACAATAACAGTATGCAAATTTGTTGAGGAAAGTTGAAGTAACCGAACTCTCTCCTGCAATCGATGTTACAAGACTGTTCTCACCTGTTTGAATCGGAAAGCTGTAACTCGTATCCGTGAATTTATCAGGTGCGGTAAATGCACGGACTTTCACCCGATAAGTCGAACCAGACTTGAGTGGTCCATTGCAGTAACCAATTTTGTTATCGCAATTCTCGCCGCCGATCGTAAAGTCCTCGACAGAGCCATTTTTAAACGGATAGTAAGGTTCCATCACCTGCGCAAACAACATAATTAAAGATATCAGTATTCCGAACGTGTTACTATACTCTTGTGTGTCTCGACTATGTGAATGCAAATAACGGATATAAAATAACGTCAATATCCTGTTGTTAGATTTGAATAACTGCAAGCATAAACCCGTTCTAACGCAAAAACTCTCCGTTACCTGCGTGAACAACTTGCTGGCTTTTTCGACCATGTTCTGTAGGATGTTCATGGTCCAATTTAATGATCATATTCAGTGAAATGGGAACAGAAAATTTGAGAACGGAGTCAAAATAATTTACTGGGTATAATAAACACTTTCACCGACATTCTAACCACTTGATAATCATTTTCTCCGATACATTTCCCCACTGTAAGTAACAACACATTTTGTTTAATTCGTTACATTATTAACACTACAGTTTAGCATCCTTTGGTTTGAGTAGAATAGTATCGATGATTCAGTTTCTACGCGCCTCGTGAACTCGTTCAACCGACTTGTATCACGCGCGGTCTACAACCGACTATTGCGTCCCAGAGCACACGTAACATAATCATTGCTTATGCGTGGTCTCGAATGCATGTGTTCCTTCGCTGTTTGCGTTCCACGCCCGTGATCTTGCAAGTTAACGAGTCACTCGGCGTAATCGTTGCATTAATTATTTCACATTTCTATTGCGATATCCGCCGATGACGCAGAGCGCGTGATCGCTTCATTTCGATTCGCGAAGATGATACACACTCGTTGAATCTACCGTGCAACTCCACTCGCATGAATTCACCTGCAGCAGTAGGTGGTTAACTGAACCCTAGCTGAGCGAAATCCTCTTACACGAACCTGGACTACTATTAAATGAATCAACAATCATAGTCAGTGGGGAATCCTATTATACGAACCACTCAATTGTACGAGCCAACTTGTCTCCCAACAAACTCATACACAGGGTCAGGCACTAACTATTGCCACCTACAATAACTTTGAAAGTATGAGAGTAATAGAAAAGTTTTCGACATAAAAGTTCCATTGGACAACAGGGGCATAGTGTGGCGCTAGTCTATTGCTGCCAAGTAGCATCGCGTCAGAGGTGTGAAGGTTAGTGGGAGAGATATGGGGCCAGGATACCATAGTGCCCCGAATTTTAAAGAAATTTATTTAATGCGTAACGATATGAAATTTTTCATTACTTTTCTTTTTTGTTAATAAAGTTGTCTTGCAACTTCTGTTGCTAACTTGAGTTTGAGGGCCCCAAAAATTTTACCGCTTGGGCCCTTCACTTGACTTGAGCTACCACTGCGTTGGATCAATAGCCACTATGAGAAAACAGGTACCAAAACATAGTGTTCTATTTTTAAAAAAAAGCAAAGGTGACAGTCATATTTCTGAAGCGACTCTATCTGTTGTCCGATGCAACATTTATTTCTTAGTAAACTTTTGTAGTACTATCATACTTTCGGAGTTATTGTAGGTGGAAATAGTTAGTGTCTCACCCTGTAGATCAGGCCTGGGCGCGGTTGGCTCGTGGAACAGATATCGCTACTTCTCCTCTTCATCTGGTCGGCAAGTCAGTCCCCGCCACGGCTACTCCGACTCTTCTCTTAGCGCTAAGACTAAGGCTAAGGGAAGAGTTGGAGTGGTCGTGGTGGCACTAACTTGCCGACCAGGTGAAGTGAAGAAGCAGCAACATCAGTTCCGCGAGCCAACCGCGCCCAGGCCTGCTGTAGATGGACTTGACATCCAGAAATTCTAGCGGATATATCACCTGATACGGAGGCCAAATACTGTAGGCCTGAACGTCCCTCCAGCTGGGCATTTCTAAGCCGGACGCATTTTTGCTGTCATCTTCAGCCACGATGATCGTGTAAGAAGTGACTGCACCATTCTGCTCGCTGAAGTAGTTCTTCCTGAAGCGTATTTGGATCGTCATGCTGCTCCTGCAAACCTCTGTTGGCACCACTTGGGTCGGTGGTTTCGGTGGTGCTAGGATCGGCATCTTCTGCTTCCAAACCGCTTCAGGCCCGAAGCCGATCTTCGTCTGAGCTTGGATCCGGAAGATGTACGTTTTTCCCGGTATAAGAGACTTGATGATGCCGCGGTATTCGCTCGGCCTAAAGTCCTGCATCTGAGTGTGCGCCGAACCCTGACAACCACGCATCAATTCAAAGTATTAGTCATTCGATGCCAGCCTCGGTCAAAAAGGTAGATTCACCCGTTAACGAACGATGAAGTATCAGGTCGTAACATAAATACGATCGATTATGCTCGGTTGTAAAGTACAGAATTGTGTACATATTCAATCGATTGTATAATTCCTGACTGCAACTGGCTTCCTTTCAACCACAATTATGTACATTTACAATGAGTCATGACTATACCGGGGATATTTACGTGAAATAAAGACGTTCCAAGATAATTATTATTAGACTGCGGATGTTGTACATACATATATTCTCTCTTTTATAAATTAGTTGATAAAAATCTGAAGGAAGTGGTTGTGTATTTCATCGACTAGGGGATTCCTTGTAGCAAACATATAATAATTACGTAATTCTGTTTCCGCATTAGACTTGTCTACAATTTTGGTCTGCAGTTTCGGAGCAAATAAGGACCAAATCCTGTTCCAGACATGTCTTAGTGAGAAAGCCAAGGCAGACCAAAATTTGGTCTTAATTTGGCTTCCATTTGGCATGAAATTTAGGCACCAAACTTCGTAGCCAAATACCGAACCTTCTGTTTCCGCATTAGACTCGGTATTTGGCGACAGTTTTTGGTCTGCCGATTCAGAGAAAATAAGGACCAAATTCTGTTGCACACATGTCTTGGCAATGACCGCCTTTGTTCGCAAAGTATGATTGCAGATGTTTGATCTTAAGCTGGTCGAACACATTTTATTAGTCAACACAGCTACACAACCAACAACGACAGCAACGTCAAGACTTACTTCCAGTCCGTAGGTGATAGTGTATTTCCTGATGATGCCATTTTGTTCCTGACTAGGGAGAGACCACTCGAAGCTTATGTCGCTTGGCTGAATGTCCGTGGGATGAAACTTCTCCACCTTGCCAGGATAAGATTCGCTAGTAGTGAAGCTAGCACTCAGTGGATTCGAAACTCTGAGATTAGAGGACGCCGTGCCTGAACGAACGATCAGCGTGAAAGTATAGTTTCTATGGGGTTTTAGGTCGGAGATGGTGATTAGGTTCACCGAAGTGATGTTCTGAATATAGTTTCCTTCCGTGTTGATGTATTGGACCTCGAATCCGTCGTATTGACCACGAGGAATGTCCCAGGTTAGTGTAATCCTGGTGTCGTTGATGTTTATTGCTTGGATTGATGTGATTGGTTCGGGATCTGAAACCGTGTTCCAGGTTTAGCATCAACCAGGTGTCTCATGGAAGTTAGCTTAGTTCTGAATCGAATCGATTCTACAAATATCAAATTTTCAGTTCCTCGTAATAGTATTCTCTGGAACTTATTCGTTTATTTGTTAATTACATCACCATACGTAATATTGGACACTACAAGCTGCAGCCATCAATTTAAGAAATACCACGTACTTAAGTGGGATTTCATGAGTACACGTACTGTCTGAATGTACGCTTAAGGTTCGACAGAAGCCGCAATAGTATAGGATTGCGTGGTGAGTGTTTAAAAACATGTATGTTTTGTTTGTTTGTTTTTTTTCTTTTGACATAACACACTGAATTTTATGTAGAAGAAAATGTTAAGTAAGTCACGCAATTCGTGCTGGTTCCATGCAGTATTCTCTCTCAAGAGCTAGCACAGTTTATAATCAGATCCAACTCTTACTTTTCTGGGAGAGTACTGCATGAAACATAAATCCCAAAAACATTTCAATCACGTGAAATTAATGTGATACTTCTTCGTGACGGTGCCTTGTGTATTATATATATTTACAAAATAATAAAGTATCTACAGTTCATACATCGAAGTTTTTATGTACGTGTAGCCTAGAGATCACGGTTTTGATCACGGTGTACACGTGGTACGTGAACCGTGTAGTACGTATTTACCCAGATAGCACCGAATTCGGTCT
>CM052343.1:12273765-12284379 GCA_028455595.1 Lasioglossum vierecki
TAATCAACTCTGGTACAGTAGTCAACCAAAAAATAAGTATTAAGTATATGCTAGCTACATACATGTTTTTCATAATGTTGTTATAAATTAAGAGTAGAGAATAAAGACTGATTTTAGATTTAACAACTGTTTTTGAAAACAACATTTTGAAAAACATGCACAAAGCATATGCTTACTAAATACTTGGTCTTTAATATTTTAAGTTGGTTTAAATAATTCGTGCAAATACTATTTAAGAAGATACAAAAAGTTCATGGAAAAAACGTGTGCATTACCAAAGATCAATTGCATTTCTAGATTATTTTTGCCGCGAATGATTTTGTTATTTTTGTTATGTTCATGTTTTTTCTCAAATAATCCATGTCGGTGGGTGTTTGCCATCGATGAATTATAAGTCTACACCCTACTTATTAGTCTTGAGGATGCTTACTACTAAGCATCGTGACAATATTATAATTTCGTTTCCACTTTCGCTTCGTTAATTCCGGACTAATGAAGAAGAAAGTCTGCTCTGTGAATCGTTGACGAAGCGACTTCCGCGTCTCGATGTCAAGTGAGTAACACGTGTGATTTCAAGCGCATTTTCATCTAACTAGCAGAGGAAATGACGCATTCCTGGCAACAATTCGTGATATAACATTCGTATAGTCGTTTCTGTACCATTAATAGATTACGTAAGTTGCATGCATCCTTTGTCTGCAGAAAGGTCGTAGCTACCTCAATTTCAACAATTTCGTATGTACAATGTTTCTGGAAATTTATAGGACGTTAATATTATTTATGTGCGAAACAGATGACAGCAGCTGGAATCAACGTATGCCGGTTCAAATAAATCATTTCTACTATCATTTCAAAGATTCATTCAATATTTAATTTGATTATATAAACTATCATAATAACAAAACTAAATTAATGAAATTTATGCTACACCATAGGAACCGAAGAGTTAATGGCTTAGAAACTAGTGGAGCGATAGCAATTACAGAAATTGGACAATTCAACGGTAACAGCAAAGTGGATGGCAAAGTTGGATAATGGCCGAAGCTGTCGTCACGCGAGTTTCGCGTGTCGAAGAACACACCTCGATGGCCTCGATGCTATCGATCGTCATTGGTCACAGCTACGCTACAAATCCTCGGATAATCTTGAAACTTATAATTCATTAATTAATGCATTTATTAACTTATTTGATATTCACGAATCGTACGTAAAACTGACCGGCAAAATATCAAATAAAGTTTTTATAATAGAATCGTTTGTTACGAGAAGTATTTTAAGTGTATAAATTCATTTTTAGCCCATTCTTCGTGAATTCTTGAAGTATGCACTAACACTTAAATACATTTTCGAGTATAATCGAAAACAATTTCATGAGTTTATTCCGTTTTAGATTATAGAAATTTAAAATATAGTTACAATAATATTACGTTATATATGTTCTATTATTTTCTGCCATCGTTGAGGTCCTTTATCGTGTTACTGAATAAAACTATAAATAAATATCTCAATGTGAATTCTGTTTTGTCGAATTTTAATTTACAAACGCCACGAACTTTCGTTTCATCCCAATACATAGTACTGAATGAATTGCTTTGATTTGGCACTCAATTTGACAATCGTGTGTTGTAAACAAGCGAAGGAATTGTATATTATTAATTGACTTCGAAACGTTTTTAAAGAAATCGTTATTCTTCAAGAATTAATATCGTATTCGGCATCGAGTGTAATTAACGCAAATAGTTCGTGTATTCTTTCTGTAAGATATATGGCTAAATGCAATATCGTAACAACAGGGGATTAAGTAATTTAGTTTAAGCAATGTTATTAAGTGGACGCAAAGCGAAGAGGTGTTAGGTATCGTCGCGTTGATTATGGCTGGCCTTTCTAATGCAGGAATTGCAGCAAGAGTTATGCCTTAAACAGTGAATTATGTCAAGGCTATTAAAAAAGATAAAGAAAATTACATCAAAGGAATTATTTAACTTGTGTGGAAAGAATATCGACAAAAGCAATTATTCATAGTAAGTCTACGCAATCCGTACGTAGATAAAAAGAGCTCAATTATAGTTATCATTGTATGCAAGTATAGTGAAATAAATTCCTCACTTCTTTATTAAGTAAAAGTTACCTTTTTTACTGAAGAAGTTACAAATGGCTCGATGTTAATTGCAGTCATGCGGCTTTATAATGAAACATAATTAAATTCCCCTAATATGTAACAATCCAATGCTCGTGTTTCTTCAAACTATTTATTATAAATTAGAAGTTGTCAATAAATTGGCATAATTGCAATTTAATATTTATTATATTTCAAGCTATTTATTATATATCGTAATGTATTCATAAATTAGGAAAATTATAACAACTAAATGCAGTTCGAAATCCTCGAAATGTTCAATCAAGTATTTCTTCTCTCTCGAATTATTTATTATAAATTATCATATAAAAGCGTATGCATACAATAATAATATAATATTCGATAACCGTCTATAATATTCATTAATTATGAAAATTACGATAACGAAAAACACTTCCTGAATAACCAGTTTCGGTCATTGAAAATATAAAATTGAATTTTTCTTAAACACCATTTGAATTCCCTTCGTACTTTTTAAACGTCACTTAATAATACACGATTCAAATTCACAGTCCTGTTACCATTTCATCGTCGCTTATTTTTGTTAACAGATTGAAAATTGCATATACGCAGCTGAACTGTTATGAGGCCACTTGACACAGCACAGTATAATCAACACAGTAAGATTGACTGAAATTAAATTTCAAATGGCCACGAATCAAACTTATTTTCCTTTACGAGAATTTTGTTCATTGCATAAATCGTCAGATTACACAAGACCAAGGAAACGTATCGAGCATCTAGTAAACAGGAAGTCGGATCGTTTAAATAAAAAAGAAAAAAAGAGAGAAGTTGGATCGTTAAGCGCATGCAGATCTTATCCAACGATTAGTGGTTGGATTCAGCTCTTGTCAGGATATTGCACCGTCAGATTAGATTGGCTTCGAGGAACAATGATTGTTGCTACAAGTTTCGCGGACGCTTTCAGCTGATCGAAACTACTGTCCTCTCTGCTTGCGTTTATCTGGCTGTTGAAATCTGTCAAAATTAATCTATTGTTCCACACAAGGAAGGGTCGATTCAATATCGGTATATTTCAGTTTATTTATTAAACCATTAGTTGTTTGTTCGATGTATCCTGCTACAGTTTCTAGCCCCAATGATCATCACCTGGCGTGTGACATTTAAACCAAAAAGACGTGATTTCTAGAGATTGTAATACCGGTATACCAAATACCGGTATTTCGTGCTATTTTGCAATTTCGTGAAACCGGTATTTGTTAAGGTAAAATACCGGTATTTTCGGTATTAGTTAAAAACAATAAATATTTTTTTTGTATCTACTCTTATTTGAAATAGGTATTTACAGTAGTACCAACATCAATCATTTGCTGACTTACAATTAATTGTAAATAAAAAAATTGCCAGGAACAATAATACAAAAAATAGATTTATCCAAAACCGTCAGACGAGAGATCGAGTTGTTGGAAGATGAATGACATCGAGGTAAATATTTAGAGGAAGTACATCGTTTATCATTAACAGTACCCTCAACAAGCGTGGATGCCGAAAAAGCATTTTCAACTGCAAGTAATTTGTGCAGAAAAATACGTTCTAGGCTTAATGATAGTGCAATATATGCATTGTGTTTTTTACAATCACATTTCAAAAATATGCAGTTAATTTAGTTAATGTTTTTTCCTATTAATGGGTAAGAATGATACTTACTCTTAGTATCTACACTATCTCTTTACATTTACTTATTGTGGTATCTTCTTAATAATAATACTATATTTTTTGTTCCTTTATTGTATTATAATACTGTAATGGTTTGTGTTTTATATTATATTTTTGTTTCTAATGCCTGCACGCGGTCGCGCAACTTGGAACTTTGCGTAATTTAGTTTTACGTAACTGCCAGTTCGGCGATGCAACGCTTAACTGCATAAATTAAAAATATTTTCAACGGTGGTTGATTAATTGATTTCTAACGAATGGTCCCCGGTTATTCCTGTTGACCGCAGTTTTACATCGGCTGATTTTTAGACGTAATATCCGGTTTCTAATCCGAAATTTATTGATTCCGCAATACCTACTGTGAATTTGACTTTCAAATTCAATTATGCAATACTGGACTTTGACATTTTCGGATGTGGATTTGAAAGGGATTTATTTTATCTATGCTAATAAAAGATAGAGATAATTCGGTGGCCAAATAACCTTTTAACCAAACTTTTGGAAGTTGCAAAAGTTTTGATCGATTCTTTAACTTGATGAAGATGTTAGATAGTTGTTCATGCTATTTTTACTGTTTTCTGTATGTTCTAATACTTTGCCAGAACTGTAGTACAACAATTATTACAAAGGAGCTGTAGGCATATTCGATATAATTCAAAACATTACAAAGAAATGTTCAAAAACGATATAAAAGTACACTTTTTTTATTTAGAGAATAAAACTTTTAATAATTTCATTCGACCATTTTACAACGTATGAAGTGTCTCTTCGTTTTAACGATTTTTTAATGTTTGCTAAATTTCTCAAGGTACTGGGACGTGAAGAAACACATAAACTTTTCATTTAGGAGAATAAAATGCAGCAAAAGGAAGAAGTGCCTATTACGGCTTTCTAGAAACTTGCAAAGTTTCAGAGTAGGAAATTTTCTTTGTGACCTAAAAACTAAGAAGTCAAGTTAACGCGCAATTTTCTTCAACGAGTAAGAGGTACAAGGTTCATAATCTCGCTTTCTTCTTTCCAAGTTTCTTATTATTCATGGAGATTATCCTTTGAAGACAGACATAGGAAAAAGTGTAGGTTATGCGAGAGTTTGCTAAACCCAAATGATTATTGCCATGAGAACTAAAAACTTTGAAGTTTCTGGAACACAGAAAATGTGTAGTACAGTGTACGGGTCTCATGAAACTCATGGAGAAAATTGTTATTTCTTTTTCTTCAATAAACTATCTAGGAAAGCCTGAATAGAACATATACAACTGATGTGCTAATAATGAATATAATAATAAAGCTTCCATGAAGAAATCAATTTATTTAGAACATTTACTAAAATATTTGCTTCAGCTATACATCATTTACATAAGTATTTCAAATAGATAATGCGGATCTTGGTTCATTTATAGATCGCAAAAATTTTAAAAAATACTATTAAGATTTCGATTTATTTTGGACTTCATGCGAAATAAAATTGTCTGTATCGTTTGCAAGGAATAGAAACTAAGCATAATGTTATTTCTTCCCTCAATAATTTTAATAGATGAGAAATCATGTGTATATTGACATCTTCAATTTTTTAAAGATTTCAACAATCTTGAAGTTCATCTATTCAATTTTACTATAAACGCATAAAAATCCGCAGTCTAATTATCACAGAAACAGAGAATAGAGAAATAATATTGTCCTAATTTGCAAATATTGTTTGAGTAACAATTGATCGAACCTATGCGCCGACATCATTAATTTATGCTTAAAGCAATTTACGATCGATATTATTTAATATTTATCACGGAAACATTCCGAATGTGTTAATCACTAAATTACTAGATTATTACTATTATCATTATTAGTATAATTATATAGCACAAATTGCACATGTATACAAACGTTGAATCCTTTCCTTCTACATTAAAAGTTTTCATGTACAATCCAGGTATGAAAGTGCCAATAAATGTTTATAATTCATTTTAAAATTAGTTTTAAAAAATTACGTGTATCTCTAGGTACCCATGTTAATATAAATATTCTTACTCATTTTCTGGAAATGATAATTATTTTAATAAATTAGCAGAATGAAAAAGCAACAGTTATTCACACACACGTTGAATCTAAAACTTCTTAGTAACAGGTAATCTGTAAATCCGGTTTGGTTTGATCTGTATATCGAAATAAGAAGTCTACTAGACGTCACAGTGGAACCATGATTTTTTGTCTGGCACTTTCACTTTCCCGGTTCTGTTTCTGTAAAAACTGCAACCCATTTCATTTCAGACTGAATGGTACATCATCATTCCTCGCAAAAATCCTGAAATATTGTGAATAGCACCTTATTATAGTACACCATAAACAGTATACCACGCACAGTCACACGGGTATTCAATTAAATTACCTTATAGGATCCAAGACTGACTAGCATAGGTGAGTCACGTAACATTCTCGGCCATTCTTGAATCCTGTAACTGTAAGGTGATTTAATGGAAAATCCGTCGTGTGACTCGTCCGCTCCGACCGTGATTTAGCAAATTAATTTTTGAGTGACTGAATCGCAGAGAGAAAGTAACGTCAGATAATGTAGGTTGCGCAATTTGTACCATGAACGGTTGACGCAATCATACCAATTCTGGGAATTAACAAATAATTATACAACTCGCATTCGGCTCCGAGAATGATAAAAAACAATGTTCTTTCCCGAAATGTTGCGAATCATTGTCGTTTAGAAATACACGGATAATCGTCGAGTTTTCACATTGATTGAAAGCATTGTCCGAAAACAGGACTATCGTATTTTGCAATCTATGATCATAAAAGAAAAGAAAAGAAAAATGTCCTCGAGACTAGATCGATTTTTGATCAGACCATTCGATAGAGTTCCCAAAGGAAATCCGCCGTAACAAGTTTCAAGTCGGTATCCCTTCGACAAAGGTAGTGGTAGGGTGAGAAAGGTTTAATAAATTATACTATTGGGTTGCGAAGAAGGTTCGTAGCGTTTTCACAAAGAGGGTGGGAACACCACGTGACATAAATAGCAGTACGATGAACCTTCCTCAACCAAATGAACCCTTGTGCAGCTCAAAATATGCTCGTATAAGAACAAATAACCGAAGCCCGTGATTGCATTCAATTTCCCCATATTCCGTTCATAATGCCAGGAGATTGAGATTGGTAACACTAATAAGTTACCCTAGAATAGGTATGCCAATCGCCTTAGAGGCAAGGGGCACCACGTGACATACCTAGAAAGTAACTAGACTCTTACCAGATTTTGTGTCGAAACATGGGTTTGTTAGCTTCGGTTATTTGTCCTTGTACTAGAGCTGTGACTTATGAGACACCCGGGTACCCGGGTGACGTGTGAGATACCCGGGTAAACAAAACTTACTCGGGTACCCGGGTAATCGGATAAACAGCATTACCCGAATTCCTGGGTATTCGTGTAAACAAAAATTATTCGGATACCCGGGTATCTCATGAATACAGTGCAGGTCTTCATGCAAAATAAAAATCAATAGGAAAAGCAGACGATATATTATGATTACTTATTCTCTTGAACGATTTTAATAAATTTAAATTAATATATCAACGTTATTTTAATTACATTATTGTTTTAAATTGCACAAAATCATTTATGACTTATGTCTTATGAGATACGCGGGTACCCGGATACTCGGCTATCTCATGGGTACTCGGCTACCCGGGTATCTCATATACCCGGGTAAAAGTCCGAGCTGTACCTTGTACGAGCATATTTCGAACTGTACAATGATTCATTCTATAGAGAAAGCTCCATCGCACTGCTTTGTGCCTCATCATATGAGTCAAAAAAGTCTTTTTGTGACAGAAAAATACATCGGAATCTGCTGCTTATTTTTCTGTCACTAAAAGGCTTTTTTACTCATATGATGGAGCACAGCGCAGTACGATGAACCTTCCTCTACCAAATGAACCCTTGTGCAGCTCAAAATATGCTCGTATAAGAACAAATAACCGAAGCCCGTGATTGCATTCAATTTCCCCATATTCCGTTCATAATACCAGGAGATTGAGATTGGTAACACTAATAAGTTACCCTAGAATAGGTATGCCAATCGTCTTAAGAGGCAAGGGGCACCACGTGACATACCTAGAAAGTAACTAGAATCTTACTAGATTTTGTATCGAAACATCGCGGTTTGCGGGCTGTCGCTTTTTTATCTTATACAAGCATATTTTGAGCTACACAAGCGATCATTTAATAGAGGAAGGTTAACTGCACCACGCTGTGCCCCATCATATCAGTCAAAAATGTCTATTTATGACAGAAAAATAAGCTCAAAGTAGAACAAACATCGAGAAGAACACCAGAAGATTCCGATGAATTTTTTTGTCACAAATAGACATTTTTGACTGATATGATGGGGCACAGCGTGGTGCAATTAACCTTCCTCTATCAAATGAACCCTTGTGCAGCTCAAAATATGCTCCTATAAGGTAAAAAAGCGACAGCCCGTGATTGCATTTAATTTCCCCATATTCCATTCATGATGCCAGAGTCTAAAGCAAGTCTAGAGCCAATTTTAGTTCAGCTAGTTAGACCAGATGGCGCCTAGTCAGAACTGTCAACGTGGAATCGCAACAACAAAAATATATCGGGCTTGATTAATGTCTTTTAATAAATAAATTAATAAAAAAAGGGAAAAACGTGGAATCATAGCAAAATTGAAGCGTTAGACTGATACATATGTATGTTTATCAGTGTTACCACAAAAATAAACTTTCTCCGCGCAGACGTTGGTAATACGGATAAATACCATAGAATAGGTATGTCACGTGGTGCCCCTTGCCTCTTAAGGGGGTAAGGTACAGGTAAATATTACTAGAATATTACTAGAAAAACAAGTGAAAACAGCGTTTGCGGCAAACGGTTGTTTGTCCTTATACAAGCATGTTACGAGGTGTGTGAGAGCTCATTGTAAAGAGGAAGATTGATTGTTGTAAGGTGCACTCATAATTTAACGAGGTTATGTTTATATTTAATAATATGAGCGTCCAAAATAGGGGGAAAAATCGAGACAACCACCCTTAGGTTCCCATGTATTTTTCTAATACAAAACGATTTTTTTTACTGAAATCATGAGTGCACCTTACAACAATCAATCACACAGCTCCTATTATGTTCGTATAAGGACAAACAACAACAGTTTTTTTCTCACTTGTTTTTCTAGTAATATTCTAGTAATATTCTGCCTATCCCTTACCCCCTTAAGAATCGAAGATAAAATTAAGGTATTTATTCGTATGTCTATTCCATAAGGTAAGAAGTTACCGCGAAAATAGGAATTATAGAAATAGGGGTGTTACCTGTTGCATTAAAGACCTGAATATATTCAGATTTTATAAACATATAGTATTAGAACAGGACAAAATTAGTTAATTAACAAAATGTTTCGCCCAAATGCATTTAGTTTCGCACTTCTTCAGAATGTGGTAACGCTAACCCTTCTATACGTGCCAGTATGCAGCTCGGAGAAAGATTTACGTTCACTAAGGTTGAAACGTGACCGCAGACGCGTTAGTCACGGTCACTTGTTTAATTTTTTAAAGTCCAGACCGAGCAAGAGAAACGGTAAATCGCTGCATAGAAACGTATTTGGCACTTTGCCTACCGGAAGTCCATTGATCAGCTGCCAATGGCTGTATCATATCCAAAAAGTCCTAACAAGTGTTTTATAATTAATAAATACGAAAAAAGGGAGATTACATAATGCAACTCGGGGTAATTAGATATTTCGCGAGGTGCATAAAAACACATACAAAGTGTCTTAACAATGTTGCGCTTCCTTGAACGAGGTTATTATTTTCTATTTAGGAAAATTATAATTTTGATGTTCAGAAGCGCCGATTATACCTGAAACCAATTAACAGAGATTGTTCCCACCGCTGGATGTTACCATCGTGTGTTAGGATAATTTCAAACAGGATGCGTAATGTATCTTTCAATAATTCTCATATTTATGTAACTCTAAGGCGGAAAAAATGATGAGTCGTGATAATAACACGTAGTAACGAGCATAGCAGAAAGAATACCGAAGCGAATGCAAAAAAATGATTAAAAACGTTACCACACGAACAGAAATCCACTTGAATATGCATAACGCACTGAATTTTGAATATTGTTTAAAGGGGGGTTCTAATGGAAGTGCATTTTGCTAAAAGTTTCATCGAAATGTGTGAAAATTGTCGGATCCTACACTCCATTGCAATACTAACGTTATTGAAACGCGTCAGGTGATGTTCGAAAACTTTACTCGTTAAATACCACTTAGTTTCCGGAACTCGGGTATGTATATCGTGGATATCGATTTTATTTTCGCGTAGAATTTTATTGAATATGCGACAGAAAAAGCTCAAACGAGTTTCGTAATTTCAAAAATAGTTGGTCTCGGCTAGGACTTCAGGTAACTTTCAATTAGGTGAAAATGATTAAATGTTAGTAATAAAATAATTAATTTACGATTTGTGCATTTGTACGAACATTGAATATCAACCTAGCCGACCCGACAAACGTGTTTGACTGTCCTTTCAATTTTGTTTGTGAAAAGCACTTTCACTTTTTCCCGAATGTTCCATTTTTCCGGACAACTTTTGCAATTTTTCCTTTCCTAAAAATATTATTCGGACTATCACGAACATTATCTTTAAAAAATTAACCAAATTCTCATGTGATGCGCTTACCAACGAACAGCATTTAATTTTTATTTATATAAAAGATAAAAGATAGAAGATAGATAAATAGATATCGGAAACCAGTAGAGATTTCATAATAACAC
>CM052343.1:12284479-12295645 GCA_028455595.1 Lasioglossum vierecki
ACTTTGTTTATGAATATCTCAAAAACTATTGAGTGTTAGCGTCTATAATGGTATATATTCGTAAATGGGAGATCGAGTTCTATAAGTATAACAGAGTCTCAACTAAATCGGTGTAGCAACGTTCTTGCACTCTCCTTGTTAGTCACGTGACCGGTGCGTGGCGGACGTGTGGGGAAATAGTGCCGTAGAAGGGAAAGGGTTGAGTTTAATACCATACCTGAAGGATTTAATTGTCATTAAATGTAGTAATTGTAATATATTTTTAGCTTTTCATATCATATTGATTTTTAATATTCGATAGAACTTGGACTTAATTCCTCCTGGTCCTAATCTTATCTTTGCATTAAACGATTCGTAGTGTCTTATAGTATCGACGTGAAGTGTAAGAACACGGACCAACCACGATACAACGCGTGTCATTGAGAGAGATATTGTACCGGGCTGATTTATTTTTCCCGTCTGCTCTATTTTCGTTGCAAACGACCGCATGCTCCCTGAATACGCCAGGATGTACTCCAAGCCCACATCCGGATGCGCAAACGTACCGCGGTCGAGTGACAAGCGACAGACAACCACGCGTCAGCCCCGCTCTTGCCCTTGCAACGCCTGTTTTATTAGTCTGTCCGCTCAATTTTTAATGGGATATTCTCATTCAGCGAGTTAACAATATTCACTTTTTTCCGTTTGTATTTCTCACAGTGTCGCATATTAACGACGCGTGCAATCTGCCTTTTTACCATTATTTCGTTACTGCATAAAAGTTGCGTCAACCCTCGACAATACATTTGCAGAAAAGTTTTAAAAGCGAAGTTCTTTGTCTCATTCAGTAGAACAAAAATTAATTAAATGTCAGGTGAATGGTTTCGGAGAAGCTGCTACGAATCTGAAAAATAAAAACGGACTAAAAAGTATAAAATAATTTTTCCTAGTCGCACACTGATTCCTAACCTCGTGCAGACATTGGTGAAAATTTGTGATTGTGAATTTTGAATTCCTATGAAAACACTTGGAAGATTTCAAACGAAAAACATGGGCCGCAATATGCATCAACTACCTATTTATACTTCTGCAATTTATACTTTTTAGTCCGTTTTTAAGAACGTCGTATTTTTTAAAAATTTGTTTTCATTTCCATAATTATTTTCTGCTCTTTAGTCTTGTGTATGTGAAATTTTTCAATCGATTTTGAACATTTTTACCAGGTTATGAAATTATAACAGAGACGACTTATACTTTTCAGACAGTATTGTAACCGCGACATATCGAAAACAATGCGGGTGGATGTAACGATAAATATTTAATTGTTATTTCTCCGAAACGGACAGACTTTTAAAAAAAAATTTAATATCGCATTGTTATCCAGTTGTAAGCCATGTTTACAATTTCAAGTTTCTCTAGCTCATCGGGAAGTTAGTTTAAAATCGATTGCAAAATTTTTCACCGAACAGACAGACAAGAAACCGAGTTAATAAAAACGTAGTAAAAAGAAGCGTGTTATATTTAACCGGCTCAGGCTTGTATAATAAATTTAAAAATGGCTCGTGGAAATTTTAATTGGATGATATACGGCGAGCGTAATCTTTCCAACGAAACTTACAGCTTATTTTTACCCCACGGAGGGATAAACTGCCTACAATCTGTCGGAAAGGGTTCGTGCCACATTAGTGGAAAACCTTTGATCGTTGCGATAGGGGTGTCGTAGGGAATTAACGAGTGAAACGGCGAGTTTATGCGTTAAGCCGCATCTTCACCAGCTTAGCCTTCTCCTGTAAGGCTTGGAAAGCCGCTAGGAAAAGCCGGGCTGGTTTGAAAATCTGCTGACGGCAAAAGAAAACCCATGTAGAACGGACGAGATTTAGTGCATCCGTAAATGTAGCTTCAGCTTCGGCGGCACTTCGAAGTCGACAATCTCAGTTATTTGTAATACATACTATTTGGTGAACAGATTCCTCGTAGTAAGCGCCTTAATATAGCAAGCGGTCATGAGTCCCGAATTCTAGGCCAATAATGTCACGGTTGCTTCCCATTTTCCTAGTATCCAACGAAAATATTCGATTTACGAACTAATCGGCCAAATTTCTCTAGCTCTGCTCAAATAAAACCAGAGTAAAATATTGTTTGCAAAAAGCATTGATATATTATCTTTCCGCGATAACTCCGAATTAATTTTAAATTGTGACGAAACAAAATTATATACACTTATTGTGACCAAAAGTTTCATGTCCTGATGAATGCAACTCGACATGGAGGAATTTTTTATTTCTCTTTCTTTGTGACCACTGGACTGCGAATTTTTTGCGTTTATACAAAAATTGGTGCTTACAATTTAAAGCAGTGAATATATTTAAACAATTTTAGGAACATCGATTCACATCATTACATCAATTTAAGAGAAATTTGTTTGCATCATTTGTAAGGTACCAGATCCAAAGAAACATTGTTCTTCTAAAAATTTTAATAATTTAAATTCGTTCAATCCCCTTTTATTGTTTTGTAAATATATCACCTGCGCACTTGTTCATAACAACAAAGAAAAAAACAACCTAGCAAAGACAAAGATATTGCCCAGATATGAAACATTTAAATATGCTATGATTTTCAATATTCATTATTATTTTTTAAAAAAGTATCTATAATCACATTGTGGTTAACATTCAAATACTAATGTCCTCTATTGTTTCGATTTATTCTGTTTCATTGAATTGTCAAGCAGTCTCCACAGAAGATTCGCCATTGTATTATTTTTTCCGTCGATCAATGCATTATTCACTTTCACCTAGCCTACTTACTGTTCGTTGGCATACGTGAATGACCTATTATATAGTTTCCCGTAATATTGTACCACAGTCGGCAATCCTCGATACACGATTATTTCAAGGGAACGCTAACCATTTCGATGCTGAAGACAATCGAAATGGGCGTGGGCCCATTGGTCGAACGTAAAACAAATTTCATTTCTTGCAAACCTCGCTGGATACAAAGCGGCTGACTTTCGCCGAAGAAACTTTCCTCGAGTCGTTAAACTATATCCTATCCTTCATCGTGTTTCGAGTTTCATTTTCTCCAAGAAATTCTTCGGAAAGTTGCACTATTTTTTTGTTACAAGTAGACTATGGATTCCTCTGCGTTTCCGATCAAAATAAACCGACCAAATACAAAACTGAAAAACATTAAAAGAATTATAAAGTGTATGTGTGTGTTCAATAGTTTCAATCTTTTTCAATCGTTTATGCATAACGACTGATAATTATAATGGTTGTAAATCTTCCGTCTTTTTGTACGATTGTTTGTTTGCTGTCGATGTGACTAAAGTAACCAACAAAAATTATTTACTGGTAATGTATGTAGTATACAGGGTGTCTCAGCCAAAGCAGGCCACCTAAATATCTCCTTTATTTTTAATGGCACGAAAAATATTTATGGCATAATTTAAATGCTATCAAAAAAGGAGTATCATAGAAGAACAATATTTTTGTCCGGTTATTTTTTATCGGGAAAATTCTTTTTTGATACTCCATCTTGTATCGGCTGAAATATACAATAACATTTGAATTTGTTTAAGTCATTACCTTCAGGTGACCTTGAGTCCAAAAAAATGTGATAAAATTGTAGGATAAAAATTTTCTTCTTCTTCAAATAATTTTTAAAAATTGCTAATTACATGTTGATATTTTTTTCTCAAGTTTCAAAAATAATATGATCATGTATTTTTCATAATGGTGATCAACCATAATTATTATCGAACTACGTGGATTGTTTAAAGTATTTTAGTCAGTGAGGTTCATCCCGGTTTAATCACTCGCGGAATCATTCGAAGAATCACTCGAAGAAATTTGATGACGTCAATCACGTTTTACTCGCGCTTGGTAAAGCTGTGTTTGTCCAGGTGTCGTAGGAAATTTTGTCTCCTTTCAAGTCAGAATAAAACACGTTTGTAATATTACTAAAATATCTACGAAATTATTATCTAAAATCATTATCGAGAATGTAAGAAGATAAAATCAATGTTTATTTAGGCATTAAAGTTTTTCTGATTTATCAAATAGAACATATGTACTTTAATTTGTAAAAAGCAACTGTTGAAATGTGATGAAGAAAGCAATAAAACATTTTACAATATTACAACAGACAGTTTCTAGATTGATAAATGTATGTTTGGTGCATCTAGTTAACAGACTATTTCGTTGAAATTAATTGTCATTGTTAGTGTTAACTATATTTTAAAATATTTCTTTGCTGCTACATGAAATTAGATGAAGAAACAATGCTTACCCGTTAATACTACTATTACTATTAGTTTATCAAAAACAAATGGTGACGGTTATAGCCGTCATTTGCGGGAATATGATAATTAAATATCACACGTTAACACTAAACCTATCACAAGTGGTCAAATGACCCATTTTGATTTTTTATTTGACAATTACTGAGATTGTAAAGGTGTTTTCATGGGAATTGACTGGACACATTTTTTGACTCCAGTATATATTACATTAAAAATCGCATAAAATATAAATAAATTTAATCTTGTTATTTCTATAATACCATACATATTAGACACTTTTCATGGTCGGTAGGTTTAGTGTTAAACAGAACCAAGATTTTAAACAGTACTGAGATTCGAGTAATTATAATGTGATAAAGAAGCTTTCTAAAAGTTTATAAGTTTTCTGAATATTTCAGCAGAGCGTCATTCTAACGCTCTGGTTTTAATGAACGCGAAGGAAGATAGTAATACAATAAAATTGAATTTGTTAGCGTTCAGTGAAGGGGAACTCCGACAATTTCTTTATAGTGTTTTTTTGCTTGACCAATCTCTGTCTCTGAATTGCGAAACTCGCCTGACTTTCCCAACTGTCGAGAACGATGCCTCGTACGCTGATGCCCATTGACCTCTGTGATTTTGTGATCCAACGAGAGACCAGTATGCTTATCCGAGCAGCGATCCGACAATGATACCTTGGATTTTCGTCTAACGAACCGAATTAATCCGACAAAATTCCGTACCGTGATACACAGTTGCGGACAATAGTTTCCAAACGATATCAATCTTTATATTTCATGCAATTTAACGTATTTCATTTAAAGTTTTAAAGAAATCTACCCTATTAGCACGAAATATTGTATACACATTCATATAATATTAAAAAGAGATTCAATCTCTTCTTAATATTTAAATATACATACAATATTTATTTTATATTAAGTAACAAATATTTCTTTTTAAATATGCAGGAAATATCTATTTCATATTACGAGAAAAATATTTTTTTCTCGATACAAAACAAATTTTTATTTAATATTATAAATAGAATATTTTTCCTAATGTACAGATAATATTTATTTCGTATTATAAAAAAAATATTTTTTTCTTATTATAAAATAAATCTACGTAATATCCGAAATTATATAAAATTGTATAATATAATTGTGATAAGGTCCTTTGGAAGACAAAATGGAATATTCCCGCAAGCAGTGCACAGAAAGACATAGTTTTTAATTCATAGTTTCTAATTTTTGTTATAACTTTTTCTTACATTTGAAAATTTTATTGATTGTTATTTTAATATTGAATTTATATTTTTCAAATATTGGATATATTTTTTAAATATCTAGTTTATATTCTCTGAATATTTAGCTTATATTTTTTAAACAATCAATTTATATTTCTTGTACATGTATACAATATTCAGATCCAATATTTCTCTCATATAAAAAAATGTGGCTTAAAAAATATTTTTCCAATATTTGAAAAAAATATTTATCCAATATTTTTGTGCTACTAGGGTAATTACATATACATCGACAGAAAGTTCATATTATTACATAGGGAATAATTTATTTATACTGGCAACGGTTTTGAAAGATATTTCGATGTGTCAAAATGATTAACATAAATATATTTAGATGTATATATGCAAGAGATTTTGTAGGTTTCTGTTGTTATTTGATAAAAAAATGTTTTGCATTTACTGAAAATACTGATACAGTTTTGACGTTGCAATACTATGCAGGTACACTACTTCAAAGGACTTGTCAGTACCTGTCTCGCCAGCTTATAGTATAACGGTCGATTTCCTTTAGTTTTCTAACAAAATTAGTGTGACACTGCTAACACATAGAAATAATAGTTCTGAGAAGAGTATCCATCAATCATATTCTACCCAATTGCTTTTCTAGGAATCCTGCATGTTTGCAGATTTATAAATATCAGGCGATTGATTCTGTCATTCAATTACGAAGATAAGGACAGAGTCAAAGAGCGAATTCTATTATACAATGCATAATGAACGCATAAAATTGTATATTAATCGAAAGGACTCGTGACTTCTAGTATCACTCAAACTATTTATCACGTTTCATGGAACATATTAGAACCACTTAGTAGATTAGATAGTGGGAAAATAAATATCAGAAATCATTAGTGGACACATGAACATATCTACAAATTTCAAAATATGTTTAATTAATACATATCTACGAACTAATTTTCTCTATAATTCCGACCAATTGCAATTTTTTAAAAAATTTGTTGTGCGTCATATACTGAACTAATTGCTCTAACTTAGTCTAACGTTATAAACAACAACTCCTAGTATTTTCCCTCTAATCTCGACAAATTTCAATTTTTCAAAAATTCTTTTTTCACGTCTTGTAGTCAACTAATTGCTCTAACTACTCAAAGAAACCAAAATTTATGTATGGCCCTATATATGGTCCAATAATAAAAAAGTTATCGACCTCTTAAAATTGTTAGAATATTACTGTGACTCGCTGTATTTATCCATGCGAAGAAAAATTATTTTTAGACATTTTCTCATGTTTTGGGACCATCCTGCTTAGATGGAAATGTCTTAGTTTTCTCAAAGGCGACTGTTCACTTTTTATCGGGTATATTTGAGTAAACGGATTTGGCAATCCGTAAGTAAACGATTTGACAATCCTTAAGTAAACTGGTAAACTTCCAAATTTGTAACAACTAGTAGATGACATATAGAATAGTAAAAGCATTCTATAACAGTAAAAGCAATAAATTTCTATTCAACTTCTATTCATTACAATTGAGGTAGATAATTTTTATTTTACATAAATATCCACCGTCCAATGATAAGAGCAGATATTATATCTGGGACATTCATGTAAGTCAGGGTAAGAGATTATTTGTAATTTTATGGAAAATAATGGATAATTGTGCCAAGTATATGAATATGACCGTGTGTCATAAACACGTGTTCCTTAAAATAATAATACTGGGTTCAAGTAACAAACAATGTAATTTCTTAAGAGTAGTTATTTTAAATCTAAACGAAGAGATAGTGAAACACGATAATGTGTACTTAAAAAAGAAAAAGGTTTATGAAATCAACAAATATATAAACAGCGTTTGTTTACAAACTGTAAAGCATTTAACAAGGCTCGTTAAATTTCCATGAAAAATTTGCTCCTGATTGTTGAAAGAAATCGGAACATATTGTACAGGGTAAAACCGATTCCATTGAGGAAAAACGAAATTGAAAAATTTTTTTGTTATACAAAAAACTATAAAAATTATACGAATTTTTTTTATTCGTAGTTTTATGTCGCATCAACTGCTAGCTTACAGTGTTAAACAAGTTTGATAAACGTGAAAACATTTCACGAAAAGAAATCTATCACAACTCTACGAAAAATTTGTTTCTTGCGACGATATAGTGGGAGAGACTCGAAATATGAAAATTCAAGAATCCATAGTCAAGAATATGCTCTCGTAGAAGCAGTAAAAAATAACGATTGACTTTAGTTATGGAATAAAACTCAGATGTTCTAGTAAGTATGTTTTTATGAGTACGCAATAATATTTAGCTGTTAAATTAAATTGGCTTGTCATCTATTGGTAAGCAAAGGATTACATACTGTGGTATTTGTAAAATATCGTAACATTTAGTTAAAGCGAACTTGTTTGTTACCTTGAAAAAATAATAACATTTGTATACATTCATACGCATACACCGAAGCTTTTAGTTGTTTTCCCAGTGCACTCAAGACAATTTTTTTTTCAAAACATAAAGGATTATTCTAACTGTAATGCTAAAAAGGAAAAAGTTGCAATTTTTTGCGCTTTTCGAGAAACTCCATATTTTGAATGTACAGTATACTGTAGACCATCACGATACAGCGTGTTTCCTAATAAAACTTATTAATATTTACTAATTAAAAAGTTTCGCGATATCTACATATTTAGCATTAAAATAATGAATTACATTATTTCAACATAATTTACATACAGAAATAAATGTTTCCAGCTTCTCGGTGGAAGGGCTCCGTTATCACGATTATTTCAAGGGTTTTCGATAAATCTGAGGAAAAAACTGTTACGAATAAAACGAAAAGTTGAACGGTTTAACATCTACAAAGTTGTAAAAAAAATTTGTTTCGACAGAAAATAAAAGATCATTATGAAATCTGATTACAAGACCTTGAGTCCATAAAAAACGTTAAAATAGTTTTAGCCGTCTTTTCGAACGAAATACCCCACTGTGCGACAATAGAACAAAAAAATTGCATGAGAGGTAAATTCAAGAGAGAATTCGTCCGGGAAAAACAATATCAGAAGAATCCTGCGTAAACATAGAAGGCAGTAAATATGAATCGTTAGACGGCGAGGGTTTTCGCGGCGATAGCAACGGGCCGTTACCTTGAGACGGAAAGGGTTAAAACCAAGCAAAGAATCGACAGGTAAACAGACCGTTCCAGATCGGAGTGAATGTGATCACCGCCACCGTGTCTCGAGTGTGACACTCTCGTGCATGCACGGAATCGTTGGCAGAAAGGCATTCGACTAACACGTCCTAGATTCATACGATTATCCGTCGCCATTCCACTCACCTCGGCGAGCAGCGTCAAGAAAAGAAGCAGAGTGCCGTAAAAGGTGAAATTCGGCTTCGGGTGATTGACAGTCGTGCAGCTCTTCATCCTTAACGAAGTCATGAAACAACGGATACGCAAACGAATTTTATCCACCGCAGCCTCCTTCCCCAATATCCTCTCCCCCTTTCTCTTCTGTTCTGGTCTACTTGCTCGGCCTAAGACCTGCCGGCAAACACTTCTCCGTGAGCAAGAACGAGGCTACGCAGTCCCTCGATCGATCGACGACACTGAAATTCCCTCGGTGTTGCCTCTGTTATCACGAGAAATCATGTATCCCACCTTGGACACCTTGCGACAACACCTGTTCTCCCGACTGACAGGTAGCACGCTGTCGATAACAGCAGCAGCAGCGAGTTCGAAGTATGGCAGAAGGAACGACAGCTGCCATATCCATCCGCAAACCTGTGACGACTGTTAATTCGGCTGGCTGACTTGCTGGCTGACTGGTTGGCTCTCTGGAACACACGCTGTTTCTTCTTCTTCTTCGTCCACTTGTTTTGCGTCTTCTCTGTGGCGTGTCACCGTCGTGTCACAAACCAACTGCCAGTCACCTTTGATCTCCGGCCGAGTCTTTCGCGTTACTCCTAATCGAGCGGTTCGGTAACTGAACGGGGATCACGTGGTCTTCTTTTTTCTCGTTCGTCTGGTTCCTCCTTCCGTCATGACTGCGAAAGCTGGTTCAGCACGGGTACTTTCGTCGACAACTTTTAGTTCGTCCCTCCTAGTTTTCAGACTAGAAAGTTACAGACACGGTCGACATACCGTCGATCAACCGTCGAATTCGATCTACCAGGAAAGTCCGGGTTTGTCGGCGACAGGCATGTCAGACGTTATGGTGTTTCCCGTTAATTTGGAATCGGAAAAGAAAATGCTCTCGCCGCCCTGGACAGAGGAGTCTCTTTCCTCCTCGCGGAACGTACTGCTCGGAATACTTGGAATGGGATAATGACCGGGAGGGATGCCACCCTCCAGACGCAGACGAGACAACGGCGAGTTAACGAACCCAACGATATGTAACTTGTAAATAACACCTGTGCACGCTTCCGTGTGTCTGTGCGTTTCCCTTAGAATCCGATAAATACTGTCAACTATTTTATTCTGGAATGTAAACGGCCTGCGTTAACGACGTCGTCGACGATGCGAATAGAAAATATAATACGGAACGTGAGAAGCATTAGAATCAGTTCCATCCGCGTTTCGGTCCCTGGGGGGTCCCTCCGCTCCGAGCTCTCTGTCTCCTCACTGTCAAACTATCAGCCGAAACGTAGATAACTGGCACACTCGATGCTCCACCGTCAAGGTGAAACACCAACCGCGAAACGGAGCATGTCAGTTCAGGCTAAAAGCAACTGGCCGATTGACAGGGACGAGTTCTCATTGTTTCGATCACTTTTTGGTTCCGTCGTGGAGGCCACACCTGCGGGATCAATATGTCAAGGTACCATTCGGAGTACGATCACGGAACCGAAGAAAACCACTGAATCACAGAGAACGACGCGTAGATATCACCGAGAGCATTCAATTTTTTTGAGTATATTTCGAGTCGAATACTTTTATCAGCAGCAGCAGCACGCACGTTGTCCTAGTTGAACGGCGGAGATATCATTTCGGAAACAGGGACACGTACCATCACTGAAAGGTAGAGGAAACCCATGGAAAACACACGGGGAACGGTTATCCTTTGTCCACGGATCGGTATATCCTAATCCCCGTTCTCTTCTTTGAACGGAGTTCTTGTAACAGCGGCTGGAAGAGACACGCGCGAATAAAATAGTTCGCTACGGAAACGGAGAAACGGAGAAACGAAGAACGAGGGACAAACACGTAGAATCAACAATGGGAAATCCGATGTTTCGTCCGGCGAGAGGTGCACTCGATCAACTGGCGCGCTTTCATGACGCCTCACCCGGTGCAGGCACGGGCAACGGGACCTCGGCACTTAAACTCGTGGCTTGCCGAACCAGCAGCAGCTAAATCGCTTGCCTTGCCTCGTCCCTAGCCTCTCCCACCGTTGCTCGGCTAACCTGACTGCCTTTCCATTCCATTCTGATCTCCCTTCTCTCTCCATCCACCGAATTGTCGGCTGCCCAGGCCGAATACCCGGCGCAGCCGCTGCCACCACCACCATTGCTTTCCCTACCACCATCTAGCTACGGCTACTCCCACCACTTCGCGCATTCCCTGCTACTGCCTGCCACGAACAGTACGAACCAGTGATGCCAGAATCGTGGAACTTGAGGAACTTGCCCCTCCGGCGGC
>CM052343.1:12295745-12348473 GCA_028455595.1 Lasioglossum vierecki
AACGATGTTAAAATTGTCGGTTCAACGTCTTTCTGGTACCACCGTCGTAGATTGCTCGTTCGAAATAACGCAACGTTTCGCGTGCCGAAACTTTTCACGCAAACCTCGTTGCCCCGCTGCATGAATTCTGCCTCCAACGTTACGTTAGCTTTCAACGATGAATACACGTTTAAAAATTCCGTAACGCGCCCCGTAATCATTCGTTTCGCGTGTTGTAAAAATTGTTTCGTGTCGATATGTTCGACGTTGATAACGATGCCGGTCGATATGCGATTTTTAAACGCCGACTCAACATTTTCCCATTGAAGCGTTGATGCTCTCGCACCCCTGCGATCGTATAAACCTCTACCGACGGACGACGACGAAATACGATCATTCACCGAAACTTTCAAAGTTTTCATGCCGCAAATAGTCGATGTTAAACTAAACTTCTCGCCTACCGATAATTCATCCTTTTCATTTAATAGATAATTGTCGCAAAACTCCAGAGACTCGCTGCACGAGCGAAACCATTCGCGATACTCGTCCTCAGTTTCCACCAGCTCTGACATGCGTGCCAAACACTTCAACGTTTTTTTACACATTTCGATCATCTTGTCGCTTTTTTCCTCCGATACGTTCATTCCCGATACAACAAGTCCCACGGGGGCAATACACGAAAAAATCGTATAGCAACTATGCTCGTCAACGTTTTTTACAAAATTTTCACCCGACTGTAGCGACCGATGGAGCAACACACATCGCGATTCCGCGAACGCGTGACTTTATCGGCCGCTAGCGAAACGTTCCCGCGCGCAAGCGCGATCGACGATTCCCGAACCATCGAGAACTCGGAAACAATATATCTCGCAAGGCACGTGACGACAAAAACCGAACGCTTGCGAAGCAGTTTATTCGCACAGCAACCTTTTGCAAATCGTGTATTAGTTTTAAGTTTGAGGAACCCTACAAATTGGTGACCCCGACTAACGAACGAACCGACATGGAGGAGAAAGACGTAATCGCGCAGCAGATTGCTAAAGTGGGCGTAAAGGCACCGCCGTTTTGGAAGCCTAAACCAGCCTTGTGGTTCGCGCAAATGGAGGCGCAGTTTAAGACATGCGGAATCACGACGGATGACACGAAATTCTATCACGTCGTCCAGAGCGTGGACACGGCGATATTAGAGGAAGCGAGCGACATAGTGACGTCACCACCAGCAAACCGCAAGTACGAGGCATTAAAGGAACGGCTCATAACCGTCTTCGCGGACGGAAGGTGCGAGCAGCCTTGCACGTGGCCGGCAGAGAAGTCGGGAAACTAGGCCCCCGGGTATCGACGGCGACAGCGACCCGGGAAGCACTACACCGTCGCCTACTCATCCGCGACCCGACATCCAGGGCAGAGTACCTCATTGATACCGGCGCAGATGTCTCCGTCATACCAGCTACGGACAAATACAGGCGAAACCGCGCGGAACTGACACTGTACGCAGCGAACGGTACAGCCATTCCAACATTCGGAAAGCGCCTCCTCCAGATCAACCTTGGGCTCGGAAGAACGCACCAGTTCTTCATAATCGCCGGGGTCCAGAGAGCGATCATCGGCACTGACTTTCTGGTGCATCACGATCTACTCGTCGATCTACGCCGCAAACGGCTCAGACACGGCGCAACTCAACTCAGCGCAGCAGGGACGTTGCACGCAGATAGCGCCCCGCGCGTCCTCACGATACAGGCAGATAATCCGTACCGACAGCTACTGATGGAGTTCCCCAGCCTAACGAACGACACGATACTGCCAGCCCGGACCCCACACAAGGTGGAACATTTTATAGAAACAGCTGGACCACCGATCGCAGCCCGCCCACGACGGCTGCCCCCGGACAAGCTACGAGCGGCCAAGGAGGAATTCCGTTTCATGCAGCAACAAGGGTTATGCCGCCCCTCGACCAGCCCATAGGCCAGCCCCCTACACCTCGTGCAGAAAAAAACGGGGACTGGAGACCATGCGGCGATTACCGCAGATTAAACGCAGTCACGACACCAGATCGGTACCCCATACCATTCCTACAGGACTGCACACACATGCTGCACGGGTCGAAAATTTTTTCTAAAATCGATCTGGTCCGAACCTACCAACAAGTTCCCATCCACGAGGCTGACATTCAAAAAACAGCCATCACGACGCCGTTCGGCTTGTTCGAATTCCCATTCATGACCTTCGGGTTGCGGAACGCCGCACAGACGTTCCAGAGGTTTATGAACGAGATCGTCGGCCAGCTGGAGTTCTGTTTCGTCTACATTGACGACATCCTCGTCGCGTCTCGAGACGTGGACGAGCACAAGCAATACCTGCGGACCCTCTTCCGCAGGCTGGAAGAGTACGGACTAGCCATAAACACCTCCAAATGTGTTTTCGGTTCCAGCAAGTCACTTTCCTGGGCCATCGCATAACACCACACGGTCTGAGCCCGACCCCGGATAAAGTCGCCAGCGTCCAGGACTATCCACAACCCAGCACTGTCAGGGCCCTGAAGCCTTTCCTGGGTCTGGTAAATTTCTACAATTGTTTTCTAAAAAGAAGTGGACGCCCGAGATGGACAACGCCTTCACGCGCTTTTTCTCACGACGGCTGACGCCCGCCCAAGAGAGATATTCTCGAACATTCTCGAATATTCTCGAATATTCGCGAACTCTTGCCAGTATACGCGGCAGTAAAACACTTCCGCCACGCCGTCGAAGGACGAGAGTTCGCGATATTCACGGATCACAAGCCGCTGACGTTCGCCTTCCAGCGGAAACCGGATCAGGGGACCTCCCGACAAACTCGGCAACTCGCCTTCATCTCGGAGTTCTCCGCTGACATCAGGCACATCTCCGGCGAAGACAACGTCGTAGCAGATGCTCTGTCACGCATTGAGGAGGTAAACTTCGTTCCTTTTTTTCTCCTAATTTTGCTACGTTACAGAAAGACGACGAACTGCCGGAGCTCTTACAGAACCAGAGCTTGAGGATGGTCCGAACAAAAACCCCCGAGTTCCTGACAGAGCTGCACTGCGACGTGTCCACCGGCCGAGCCCGGCCATACCTGCCGAAGTCCCTGAGGAAAGAAACATTCGAGCGCTGGCACGGACTCTCACACCCAGGGGCGAGAGCAACGATTTAGGCGATCACCGCACGATTCATTTGGCCAGGAATGCGTAAAGATATCCGAGAGTGGACCAGAAGCTGCCCTCAGTGCCAACGGACTAAGGTCACGCGGCACACCAAGGCATCCCTCGCCCATTTCCCAGTCCCGAACCAGCGTTTCGCACACGTCCACGTGGACATTGTCGGACCGCTGCCCCTCTGCCGAGGTCAACGCTACATACTGACAGCAATAGACAGGTTCACGAGGTGGGTCGAGGCGTACCCCATCCCCGAGCAACAAACCGACACGGTCGCACGAACGTTTCTGGCAGGATGGGTCGCTCGTTTCGGAACCCCACAGAAACTGACGACCGACCAGGGAAGCCAATTTGAGAGCGGCCTCTTTAAGGCGTTCAAAAAGATGTGGGGCATCGAAACCGCCAGGGCCACGGCCTACCACCCGCAATGCAACGGTCTGCTCGAACGACAACACCGTTCACTAAAATACGGTTTAATTTGCCATTTACAGAAACACGTGAACTGGGTGGGCGCTCTACCACTAGTACTATTCGGCCTCAGGAGCGCTGTCAAGGCCAACCTCCCTGCAACGCCAGCCGACCTCGCTGCAACGCCAGCCGACCTCGTCTACGGAGAAGGTCTACGGCTACCCGGCGAATTCTTCGTCGAGGGCCCGCTAACAGACCCGTCAGAGTTCGTACAGCAACTACAGGGATACGTGCGAACCCTCCGGTCAACCCCCACGTCACGGCACAACACGGGGACCGTCTTCGTACACCCCGAGCTCAAGCACAGTTCCCACGTTTACCTGCGACACGACGCAGTACGACCTTCACTCCAGCCGCAGTACGACGGACCGTTCCGTGTGCTTCAGAGATACGATGTTTTTTACGACATCGACGTCAAAGGCGTGAAGAAAAGGGTCCACCTCGACCGGCTAAAACCTGCATTCATCGTCGCGGAAGGCGACGCCCCACCCTCCGTCCAGACAGCACGCACGACGAACACCACTCAAACAACTGCAGCAACAACAAGCGCAAAGACAACAACTACAGCCACGACCACTCGATCCGGAAGAGTCAGCAAACCCCCGCAGCGGCTAAAAGTGCATTCCCACTAGGGGGGGGGGGGGAGTGTGTAGCGACCGATGGAGCAACACACATCGCGAGTCCGCGAACGCGTGACGTCATCGGCCGCTAGCGAAACTTGCCCGCGCGCAAGCGCGGACCGACGATTCCCGAACCATCGAGAACTCGGGAACAATATATCTCGCCGCGATTCGGCTAATCATACGCTGTTTACCTAGAACTCGCGTACAAGAAAAGAAAGGTCGGAAATCGATCACGCGTACCGCGCAAGCCACGTGGCGACAAAAACCGAACGCTCGCGAAACAGTTTATTCGCACAGCAACTGCAAATCGTGTATTAGTTTTAAGTTTAGTTTAAGGTGTGTTAAGAATAAAGTGTAAATAGTAGTGTTAAGTTATTCATTTGAAAAACCCTACAAGACTAACTAGAGGGGTTGACTCCACCCATTCTTATATGCATCTATCCCCCTCCAGAATGCTACTCGCGAGATGCATGTATTCTTCCGAAAAAAAAATGGAACGATATCTCTGACGGATGATGACGCGTGGGCGCTTTGGACGTTTCAAAGTTTCGATCTATGTTCAAATCATCTTCAAGAAAATTAATAATTGTATCTGTAAATTATTAAACAAAAAATTATTATTTTTACTATTGATATCAGTTGACGAACCATTGAATATCTTATTATGAAATTAGGTACTCACTTGCTTTATGAAAATTATTTTAATTTCTTAGAACAGACAACACAGTCTTTTACTACAGTCTGCTAGTCACACTTGAGTGCAATCTGCAACTGATGTATTCTTATCTTAAGTTTCGATTTTAATTATCAGACCTATGCGTTATCGAAAATAATTGCTTGGAGAATAGTCGCTAAGATAAAAGATTATCTTATTTGACTACGTGTCGCTCGATATAATTAGATGTTGATTTATTTGAACAGCCAAACTATCTCAAAATTGTTTCACTTGAAACGTAAATGATTTTTCGTGCTCTCTAAAATTGTAGTTATCTCGTTATTATGTCTTACAATTTTAAAAGCGAATGCAGCTAAACTTTGATCATTACACTACAAACGTATAGCGCGATTCAATTGGTTACATCAATAACCTCTCTTCTCGAGGTGAAATTATTTTATATTTTATTCGAACAATGTAATTGATGTAACAAATATACAAATAAAATTTTATTTGACTTAAACGCCAAATGAAAATCAATTTTTATGTTATTTGTAAAATAAAAGAAGTATAAAGTATTTAAAGTAATTCAGTACTCTTATGTTATTCTTATGTTATTTCAGATAAAATGTGCCCAACTCTGATAATTATATCATATGCAATTACATGTTCATATCAACAATGAAGCACATAACTCCAATTTGCGTTTATACTAGAATTTCTTGGGGGATCTATATCCCAGAATCTAGTGTAAAAATATTATTCACTCTACTCAAACTTAAACACAATTTTCACGTGTTTTATTCTTATTTGAAATTAAGTTTCTTATTAAGTTTCGTATTAGTTAATTCTAATGTAAACAAAAGGGCACGCAACACCAACTTGGGTTTGCATGTACGGACCTGATGCCAAGAGCGTATCACGGCGTACCTTGTTGGGGAGACATTTCAAATTTTTTGAGGAATATACCACAGAATGTGGTGTGAAACCATTTTTTAATATAATCAGACTTGAATAAATTTTTCGATTATTGTTCTTTTCTGCTATCATTATTATTTGGAATTTAATTTCGGTGATGATTATGTCAGTCAATTTTTTTGTTGATTATAGGAGCTTGACAATAACTTGCGCTTAAAATTTTTCTTAAAAAATTTTAAATTCGAAAACTTATTTGACATTGTAAAAAAGTTGGATAAAGAAATTTAGGAAAAAAGAAATTCAATGCCGTTAAAATTCAATAATGCATCCTGTTATTGTAATAATACTCTTGAATGTTTATGTTTTTCGAATAAATGTCAACATTAAGAATAATTTAAAAATTATAGTTCAGTTTATATGTAAAACTGACTAATATATTTTTAATTAGATCTTCCTTTAAAAAATTAAACTACGCATTTATAGAAAATGTTAATATTAATTATTAACAAAATTTAAACATCGACGTAAGATTTTTAACTTTTTGGAATGATTCAAGAAAGAAAGAATTTCTATTTGACTTGTGTTTCTTACAATAAATCCAGAACATGCTTATTATTTAAATTGCAGTAGTTTCTAAAAAATCATATATAGAATTTACAATCGTAAAAATATAATTATCATTGAGTTTGATGTGCTGTTCAAATGGTTAATTATAATGCTATACGCGAAATTGTAAGGTTAAGCGAACTATGTTCCTTTAGAAAGTTTTCGCATACGTAAACAGCTTACGAGGTGTTTCTTTGCAATACATTATCTCATCATCTTCCTTGGAGTATACATAAATGTATGTGCATATATGCAAAATCTATGAAAGCGTTAAATCAAGAACCGACGCGAGTGTAACAGAAAAGTAATAAATTATAAAAAAATTTCCTTATTTCTTATCGCATACTCAAATGTGTACTAATATTTTACACAATTTTAGATTTTGTACGTAATCACAATACATAGTCAGTACATGTTATTTCTATAATCAAAAAATAGAAACTAAAATACAATATTTACAAATGAATTCATTACTAATATAAGAAATTACTATCATTAAAATAATTTCCATAACCATGCATACTCTGAGAACGTTGTTTTGTCATTTGCAATTAGCGCCATTTTTAGCAGTGTCGATACAAGGTGTTACAGTGTCAACGTGAAAGGTTCAAATGTTACTATAATGTAAAAACAATGATTTAAATGTAATCGAACAATTTATATAAAGTAGCAGTGAAAAATGCTTATAAATATGGTCAATTATTTACTTGATGTTTGTTTAGGCTAAAAACGAGGCTAAGTAACGATATCGTCAATGCTGAAGTTGGGAACACTGTATTGATTTCCCCCTAGACAGCCATGTTGAAACGTCACTGAATCATGCGTACGCGCGCCAATATTAAATTTTACATTTGTATATGTTTACTTTCGCAGAATACTACCACCGACTAGTAATAGGATATACCTATCATCCAATGTATTTCGGTGGCCATTTTCGCCAGGGCCACTTGGCTCTTTTTTCTTGTCATTTCCTGCATTACCAACTCGATTTAGGGCCACTAACATCTCATCCTATCCACTAACATCCTATGCCTATATCTCGTTTGTGCTGTCAGCTTATTTTCGGGCCAGCACCCTGGCCCGAGACCCTGGTAGTGGCAGGGCTGCCAGCGAACTCGAAAATGCGAGCCGAGTTCGAGTCGAGTACTCGCACGATGCGAGCTACTCGCATGACGTCATCGGCTCGCATCGGCTCGATTCATTTTTTATTTATATCATTACCCTCATTGCTAACGCTGTCAACAACGCGTTGCTAGGGGTTGAGAAGGTTGAGATGCGAGCCGATGACATCGTGCGAGTACTCGACTCGGCTCGACCGATCGAGTCGAGCTTAGCTCGGCTCGCATTTTGCGGGTACTCGCACAGCCCTGGTTAGTGGCCCTAAATCGAGTTGGTAATGCAGGAAATGACAAGAAAAAAGGGCCAAGTGGCCCTGGCAAAAATGGCCACCGAAATACATTGGATGATAGGTCTATCCTATTACTAGTCGGTGATAAAACTGTCTTTTCGTATCTTTATCCATTAAAATATAAAAAAATATAAAATAAGTTGATAAATATTTTTATATTTCTATATTTATAAACTTACAATAATTATCAGTAGATTTAAGCACTTTGCAGATGTTTGTACAATCTCGTCGGTGACAATGTCATCAAATTGAACACCGATTACAAAATGGAAATATAAATATCCAATAATTCACCAGGTTTTTAACAATAAACACTTCTGTAAAATGCGATTTTGAAATTGAAAAATGACTCTTTCCTGTCTACTTATTAAGAAATTAGTATAAATGTCATAATCACACTGCGGCACAGACGAGATACTATTAAAGACTGCCAGCGCCTGTGCTATTCAGCGATACAAGCAAGTGAGCACGTTGAGCGGGTGGATAACGTGGAACTTACAGTGATCTGAAATACCGCGTCGCTAAAAGTTCAACCACCGACGAGAATAGCATCAAAATAGTACGAAAACATCGTCTGAAATATGACAGAGAATGTAACATTTAATAATAACTGACATGCGCGTTAATAAAAAAAATAAATGAACAAATTTGAATAATATATTTTGTTCTGTGGGGACGTGACATTGCACAATGTTATGAAAGGGAATAGGTTTGAAATAATTGGTGAGAAATAATAGGTTTATATTATATAATAGTTTATATTGAAATAATAGGTTCAAATTAATAATATTAATTTATACTCTAGCATGCAATATTAACGCAAATTCAAAGTGCGCAACTATTAGCTCGATATTATGCTTTAATCATAAGATACTTGAAGTTCTTACAAATAGAGGACAATACCGATTGCCCAGGTCTCACCACGAAGAGGTTGCTGCACAAGAGACTCGGAAAGGGAATCAGAACGAATGCAATATTCCCTCTGGCTCCCTGTTTTACAACGCGGGACTTATACGAAGTTATGCAAATACGTCGAATGATTATCACGGAGCAAAAGGGTGTGAATCGGAGAAAAAGTCTTCGATCCACGAGGGACAAAAAGCGAATCAGGCGAAGGCTATGATTCTTTCAAGAAGAGAGAAAAACTAAAGCATACCAGAGCAAAAGGCTTTGATTCGAGGGTGACGCGAGCAATGGTCGAGAGGAGTTCCGACACCGATACCGAAACCGTTACCGACACATGGCTGTGCATGCTAACATTACAAGGATAACTTATGAACTATAACTAAGGAATATGTTGAACATTTTCGAATACAATATTAACATTAAAGAAATAAACTGTGAGATTTAAGAAATGTATGTATAAAAAACAGGGGACAGAGAGAGGGTCCGTACAGAAAGGAATCTATCGTATAGTGTGGAAAGTGACCCTGGTTGCAAAGTTTGCAAATCAAAGTATCTCTACTATTATCGTAGATCGGACATTGCCATAACACATGATTAGGATCCTGTACCAGGCAACCACATGGACAACTTGTGTCATCAGCAAGTTTAATCTTAAACAGGGAGGTCCTCAGTTGATAGTGTCCAGAACGAAGTCTATTAACCCAGCAAATGAATTCTCTGGGAAGCCTGAGATGAGCAAACCAAGGTTTGGACTCGGAGTGATAAAAGGAACTGAAAATTTTACGCCCTTGGACTCTGCTTATCTAAGAATATAATTTTTGGTTAGCTTTTTAGCTTGTTTTCTAAAATTATTGGAAAAATCAGAGTAGGGATCGAGAATATTAATAGAAGTAGCCAACAAGGATGTTTCCTTAGCTAGAACGTCAACCATTTAATTGTAATTCCAATATGCGAAGGGATCCAGAAAAGAAGCAATTTCCTGGGTTCCATAAAGTAGGAACTTATCAAATTATGAATATCGAGTAGAAAAGGGTTGGACTTAGTATTGCCAGAGTAGTTACTTAGTGCTGTTAGAGCACTTAAAAAGTCAGAATAGATGTACACGTATTGATGTGAATAGTTAGAAGCAAGCTCAAGGGCAGTGTTGATTGCAATGCATTCGGCGGAAAAGACAGTCATCTCCTTATGTAAGCTCAGTGAGCGGGATTCATTTAATTCAGGTGAAAAACATGCGGCACCAACAACTCCCAACTCTTCGTTTTTACTTCCATCAGTAAATATGGAAATGGAATTGGTAGGTCTATTAGCAATATGAGGGGTTGAAAAATGTTACGGATGAGTGGTAAAGAGCGCAAACAACGCGTCTCGACCCTCCCCCCATTAATATAAAATACCGCGAACTCCCGTACCAACCAATCTGGTACATATTACATGCGAGCAAAGGTGTCCGACAAAGTAGAAGACTGCGTCGGAGTCAAAAAAACGAACAAAGTGAATTTACGGCAATAATTACTCGACGTGTGTACAACGACGATATAAAATATTACTAACTATCGCACACAATAAATTCTTATTAACTAACGCAACTTAACAATACGGCGCAATCTTCGTTGGTATGTTCTCTTCGTCGACGATGAAAGACATCCGGCTGTTGTATCCTAACTGAAACAGACTAATTATAATTAGACGCAACACGAGTCACACACGCGAGTGAGAATTCCTACTTGAAACTTCGAGAAATCAGAAAACCAGAAAACGAGCTCACGAGAGCCAAACTGATACCGGACACGTATGCGGCCTGACCAAACTATAGGCGATTCGGTGGCCCAAGGGATGCGAATCCCCATACTCACTCACAGTCCTACAATACGGATGGGATCAAGAGTGAGACCCTGAGGGAACTCAGATCGCAACTTACGTGCCCATGTTGTCTTCTGTGAAACCTTTTCTTGTCTCCTCTTGTCTTCTCTCTCTGCCGTCTTGCGTCTTCGGTTTGTCGGTTTCTGTTGCTGTTTCATGTTTCTGTATCTGTTATCCGTTTCCGTTTCCGTTTCTGTTTCTTGTGACTGTTTCTGTTATCCGTTTCTGTGTCTATTGAAATATGATCGTGATATCTACATGCATGTATTAATGCGGCTCCGTTATTCGTTTCTGTTTCTGTTTCCGATTCTGCTTTGGGATATGCCCTCTTCATTCCCTGTGTCCTTTTTGTTCGCTAAGTTCTCTTCGTTCGACGTTAAGGATGGCCGGCTATAGTATTCTAGCTGAAACAGACTAATAATTGTTATACACAACACATAATTCCGCGCACGAGTGCGAATTACTACTGGGCCACCAGTACAACTGACGAGAGCAAACCAAAAAAAAAAACAGAAAACGAGCTCCCGAGAGCAAACCAACTTACGAGAACCAGACTAACCCCGCACACGAGTGTGGCCTGACCAAACTATAGCTGTTTCGGATAGCCCCAGGGACGCGACTCCCCGTACTCATAGGACCGTGATTGAGCCCCTGAGGGAACTCCGATTGGAAGAATAACAATTTTCAACAAGATGTGAAAATTCTTCGAAGAGGAACTTGTGAAAGTTCCGAAGTATACACATAGGAAACCAGAATTTAAAATTGTCTTGTTCACTGACTGAACAAGTACTTCGAAATAGCGAACTGTAGATGCCCAGGAGTAAACGATGAAATCATGGATGTACCTCTGGCCGACTGCGAGATAGCTGAAAGTGATTCATATTCAATTTAATGAAATATACTTCTATATTATGCAGGTCTTAAATTCTATTACACATTGTTATCAATAATTGTATTCATGCAGCTATTAGCTTGACATTATCTTTTATTCGTAAGAACTTCCAGTATCTAGTAGAGGATAATGCTGATTGTCCAGGTCTCACCGCGAGGAGGTTGCTGCACAAGAAACCCGGAAAGGGAATCAGAACGAATGCAATATTTCTTCTGGCTCCCTTTCTTACAACGTCGGACTTGTACTAACTTAAGCAAGTGTGTCGTATTAACATCGAGAAATTAGATGGGAAAAGTGCGAAGTTGACAAACGAAAGCAGGAGGAGAAACACAAGCCCAACATCAGACATATAAAAATGTTTGGAACACTGAACTGTGAAAGTTTCTTGGAAATTCCAATAAGAATATTGCAGATAAAATTCACCAGGAAACCCCTGGTCAGTCCTGGTTCATTATTGGTCCACTCCCAGTCTCTCGGGACATCCTAGCGCACACGGTACGCAACCCGTTCGCCCCTGCCAGCTACGCCGCGCCGCTTAAATGGCTAAAAAAATTTTCAAAAAATTATTAAACATTAAGTAAAAGGGCTAATTGGAAATCTCTGTTTTCGGCTCATTTTTTATTAATTTAAGCAAATCTTAAAAGTGTTAAGCAGCTTCGATCTGGCACTAATCGTTATGGAAAGGTATAATATTAAACTAACTTTGTGTACAAAATCTCGGGCAACTTCGAACAACCTTGACAGCAATTTAAGTTTAAATATCAACTTTTAGAATTCTCAAGAATGAATCGAGCGGAACTTACGATTATTTGGGGTTTAATGTGAAAATTTTTAAGGAACATTTTCAAATTATAAAGAAAAATATGCAATGTATATTTTATACATTTCATATAATTACAAAAATTATTTTTATAGAGGTCACTATATATTGTCAGAAAAATGCCTATTAATTTTTGTGACCGTGGTTGCAAATTGAACGAGAACTTTGTTTATTTACCAAAAAATTGTAATAACAATTTAAAAAAAGAAAGAATAGATATTCTTTTAATTATGAATTTCACAATTTTCGTTAATTATTTAAAATATGCCCCATAAAATTTCACCTGAAACATGAATTTTTACTCCCTGAAAGTGACACGTTCAAGAATCCAGTTATTCTGGATTTCCAAGTATTGTAACAATACTTACTAAAAAAAATAATAAAAAAAATACTATTGTTAGAGAAGATTGCGGGGAAATCCCTGTGATGGTTCTAAACGGTAACAAAGTTAGTTAGTTTCATCTTTATGGATTTTTTGCTACCTTTTGGAAAAACAGAGATCTAACGAATGAAAACTTTGTTTATTTAGCATAGAAGATTATTATTAACTCTTTTTATTTAAACAATTTATTAAAAATAATGAATTAAAACAATTCATTCCAATTAACTGTACTAACTAATATATACTTAAAAATTTTTATCCTAAACCATAAATAATCGTAATTTCCGCGCGATTCAATCTTAAAAATTCTAAAAGTTTATATTCAAACTGAAATTGCGGCCAAGGTTGTCCGAAGTTGCCCGAAATTTTTTACTTAAAAGAGGTTTTTACTCTTAAAGGGGTTGTATTGAAAAAAAATATTACGAAATAGGTACGTAGGATAAAACATGGCCATTGGTTTAAAAAGTAATGGCCAAGTTTGAATAAATTAGCCCTCCATGTAACTCTTTAATAATTTAAATAGCGTTCTTTTAAACAAATTTTTACAAACGCTGTTTTTCAGTATTGCAAGAGATATCTCTAAACTAACGAACTTGGCCGTAATTTGTTTGATCTCACAACTTTTTACGGCCATAGAGAAATTGGTTTCTGTTTACAGTATGTTTTCGTTGAGATCCTAAGTCTACTGACTGCCTTTTTGGGTCCTGGGGTGTCTGGGCAGCGTGCATCGCTTACTTACTACCTGGCCCATTGATACTAGGACTTTACGATGCGGTCTCTTGAACCTAGGATACTAAATTGAATGAATAAGTCATAAAACCTTCTCTAATTGTACTCATTACTATGTACTACTAAGTTGGCGGTAAACCGGTCTTCTGAAGAAATGGAACGGCTCGATAATAAATTAATAATGACACGCTAAACAAGAAATTACTGAAAAACTCTCAGATGGTCGACCGTACCATAAAGTAATTCCGAGGATCCTTGCCTTGACAGAGAAAGTTCGCGAGAATTTAGGAGGAATTTCTGGATCTTAGAATGTTTTCCTTGGAATTCTTAAACGTTTAATGACTGGAATTGAAAGTGGAACTTTGCCATACGGGCATATCTTTAATTCAAAAGCAACACAAGAGTACATGGAAAAAACAATAGACTCCCATAGTCAGCTCGAACAAATTTTCAACTCCATCTTTATAATTATGAGATAGAACCACAAAGTCTACAAAAAATTGTTTTATTTTTCCAGCATTGGCTCGATGTCGATTTTTAATATTTCATAGAGCAATTGATGTTATCTCTACGAAACAAAATATTATAAATCGAGAATCACACCGATTACCCGGGTTTCACGACGCATTGTAGTCTAAAAGAAGTTCTAGAGCGAATAAATTAAAAAAAACGAACTAATATCATAAATCTGTTAAAATGTATACTTGTATGATAGTTTGATATGTATACTACAATAACAAAAGCAAAATTAATAAATCAAATCACCGTATTATTGTTGGAAAGACTGTCAACATTCCAGTAACCACATTTTTTTCTACTTTAGTCAAGTGTTACAAATTATAACCTTAAAATATCGAGATCTTTCTTGAAGTGAGCATAAATTGTGTTAATATCTTATTCTATATGATATTATCAGTATGATTGTAACTGCAAATAGTACGTTTTCGTTTCTTTGACACACTTTATGATATATTTTATGAACTGATACTTTTTAAGAAAAATCATTAGAATGTCGTAAGTTTTACAAAATTTCCACGCATTTGCACGCGTTGCGAAGTATTTAATTTGAAAACTTACTTCATCTCCATAAACTGCAAAGAGAAAACGCGGTCCACGCAATCCCATTACCATTTTATTTTAATATTTTAGTAAACGTATTTGTTTGAAGAATGGTTCAAATTGAAGAATTTGAAACAAAAGGATTGCGTTACTGGATTACTAGAGGCTACTTTTACCGAAAGGAATGTGAGCGGATACAATATTGAAGGAATTTTAAAGAACTTTATGAAAAAAATTGAGAAACGTTGGAAAATAGGCAATAATTATAAAGATAGATTTCTGTCAAAAAATAAGACTTGGTTAGAATCGACCCTAGTACTCCCCTTTAATGAGACTGACATTCACTAACTTGTTTTTTTTATTATTTATTATTATTAATATAATAACATTATTATTAATTATTATATTAATAAACAAGTAGTCAGTATTGTAAATTATGTTTTATTTACTTTACTCAAATATTTAAAAGTAATTTTTACACAAAATGTCAATCTTTTCCTCGCACAATAATTAATTCGCACTAGAATTGACTTGCAGACCACTATGCGACGTGGAGGGTTGCTGCGAGTGGAACCCACCCACACCCACTTCTTTGTCGTTCCACCTGACAGAAAATCCACTAATCTTGCTCTTTCCTATGTCAAAAACATAATTAAACATTATTATTTAGAATAGAATAATTACATCCATATATGAAACCGAAACAATTGTTTATGTAAACAGTATGCAGAATTTGAAATACCGTTGGTTTACTGTAAGGTTTCTTGCTTAAGGAACGTGACGTTTACAACTTCCATAATTCATCGAAATGCTGGGTAACCATATTAGAATATTTAATCCCAACAAAAACATCCTGTAAACAGGAGCCAAGTTCTCTACGGCCGTAAAAAGTTGTGAGATCAAACAAAATACGGCCAAGTTCGTTAGCTCACAAATACCTCTTACAATACTGAAAAAAGCGTTTGTAAAAATTAGTTTAAAATTATTCATACTTGGCCGCTACCAAACATCTTTCATGGCCATTGGTTTAGAAAGTAACGGCCAAGTATGAATAATTTGGCCCTCCATGTAACTCTTTAAAAATTAAATAGCGTTCTTTTAAACTAATTTTTACAAACGCTTTTTTCAGTATTGTAAGAGGTATTTGTGAGCTAACGAACTTGGCCGTATTTTGTTTGATCTCACAACTTCTTACGGCCATAGAGAACTTGGCTCCTGTTTACAGGATGTTTTTGTTGGGATTTCATCTATTTTTGTTTAAATATTCAAAAGACTACATACGTCATGTTGGTTTTTAAAAAATTTTTTTAAAAATAAAAAAAAAGTAAAATTTCTAACTTTGATAATTATTCGTTTGGTTGTGTGTTATGGTGGACCTATGTTCCGAATTTCAAGCTTCTAGGTCAATGGGAAGTACCCAAAAGGTTTTGATGATCTGTCAGTCAGTCAGTCAGTCAGTGACAAATTTAGCGATTTTGTTTCCCATATCTCGGAACCTACTAATGTTGGCAGATTAATGTTTTGCCAATATGGAGACATGATAGCACTTAAAAAGTGTACGAAATTACATCTCTCCCTCTGCCTCCAGTTCCGAGTTACTACAAGCCTCTAAAAAACGGCCAAGTTATTTCGTGTAAAAGGAGGTAGTGCGAGAACTTGGCTGGACTAGATTGTCTGAGGACGTACAGGTATCGTTATTACCATAAATAACGATTCTCACAACGGAAACGAATAGAAGGGATGTCGTGGGCGGCGGAAAATAAGTATGGCGTAGGCAGGAATGTATTCATTCAGATCAAGAATCTCAATATTCTGTCTCGAAATTATCATCGAAACTGTGTGTATATTACGCAAATAATAAGTTGTAGATAAAAATACGTCTGCATGATTTCTTGTAAATTATAACGAGTACAAGGGTTATGTAACTGTAACGAGGTTAAGATAATTTAATCAGTGGTTTAGTTTTTGTACATGTGATTTCATTGAAATAAAATCAACGTCGGAACTGTGCTTAATTAATATGCGATGTCGTCATTTGTAAATATGTTCAGTAATTGCTAATAGAATGAAGCATGAATATATTTAGAATGATTACTGAGAATCATAATTATAAAAATTTATATTTCTAATTTGAAATTCAAATGAATTGTAAGTTTAACTTTCATTTAATATTTTTTAATGTATAACTAGGAATATATTAGGACTAGGAATATATATATTTATGTATATAACAAATATAAATTATATATATTTATATAAATTATTTATATTTACATAAATATATATATATATATATATATATATATATATAAATGTATATAGATATATATTCGTAGTCCTAATATATTTCTAGTTATACATTAAAAAATATTAAATTGAACTTACAACTCATTAGAGTAGATAAATATACATATATAGCACACGAATTTCGAGACATGTATAATTTTAACAAACACTATATTAACATTATTGTATTAAAATAATAATACGCGGTTGGAGAGTGAAATTACTATTGCTATTGTCATTTTCATTTCATTTTCAATTTCAACATGAATGTTCTTATTACAATGTGGCATCAGAATGATAAAAATGTTTAAATGTCTATGAGACGCCGAGTGGGATATTCTTTACTATTTCTGAGATAGGAAAAGAATTATCAGGGTACAGTATTCAACGTGTTATATCATATATTTATTGTCTCATTCTTTAAATGAAATCCTATCTATATTAAATTCTTATAATTTTTTAATGAAGCATTGACGTTTGAACGCATTATCAACATCATATATTTAAGAAATATTTTTTTCGTATTATTCCCGTATGTCCACTATAATACATCACGTATGATGTCAAAACTGATCTGCTTTAGACCCATTTTTCAAACTAGTTTAAAAGGAATGGAAATATAATATACATATGTACATGTATATCTGCGATTAAACGTACCGTTCGATTAAAAATACAGTGTAACCTTTGCGAAACCGTATTAGGGTATGGACTGGACGCAATTGTTTCAATGCGTTTTTAATGCGTCTGCCGTCTGAATCGTTGTAACGACGACACACTTGGCCAGACGCAGACGGTTCGGTAGCATAGAAACAAATGAAATGATCGTGTATCATGCTCTGTTTCGTCAAGTCTGCTGAACAAAAAAATTACGAAAAAGTTCCTGAACATTTTCCCTGATAGCGCAAACGATAACGAATCATTTCAGAATTTTTCGTTATAAAATTGATTGTTTCAAAAATCCGGAAGCATAACATTGACGACATTATATTATAGTCTTTTTTTATTATGTTAATTGTGTCGCATCGTGATGATTAATGTGTATTTTTTCCAGATTTTCGGGTCCTGCGAACGTGTTGAAAGAAATTTGGAATCTCAATAATGCGATATTGGTGAAAGCATTGTTTCTATAATTTGTTATATATAATGAGAAAAATTTTCTTTTGTAATGATCTCACTATTTTTGTATAAGTACAATGTATTCGAAACGCGTATTGAGAGACGTCAACAAGAACTTTACACTATAATTTGTTATATAGTGCATCGTAGTTAGAAAAATAAAACTCAATTTTCTCGATGTTTCTTTAAATAAAAAAAAATGTTTTTCTACATCCTTCAGCTTCTTACGTATCTTATAACATGAGTTTTCCACCCCCCAACTTCGAGAGCTTACCACCCCTTCGACGTGGACAATGGCCAACAAACAAATACGTATGAAATATTTTTCTGAGAAGAATCTCTGACAGACAAATGAGTTTTCATAACTCGCAGAAGATCCGGCGCGAGTACAAAATTGATTCGGTGAGATCAGAAATTGATTTTAGCCTGGAAAACATAAATTTCTCGGTCGGGAGATGCAGAAATGGTTGGTTCGATTCAAATTCGGCCCACACTGTTTCTCAATTCCTTTGAAATTGACGTGATCGACGAATTGAGCACCTGACTCGAGGAAACCTGTTTGCGCATGCGCGCACGCTAGCGCTGCGACGCGAGCGATTCGCCAAGTGGATCGAGTCAGTGTTGGACAGACACTGTACGGTGTCACGTGCGCTATCTTTCCGACTAATTAATCGAACGACTCGTTTGACGCGCGAAAATCGCCGACGAAACGAAAGCGAAAAAAGGCGAACGGTGTACGGTCGTGAATATTGGATTACCCTTTCTCGCGAGGTGAGTGCCCGAGAACTTCAAAACTACATACTAGCATAACTCTCGCGAACTATCTTCGCCTTTCCCAATCTTATCTCGGCTTCGGATCTTTCGATATTAATCATCATCCGTGCAATTATCCAATTTAAGTGAACTCGATTCTTCTCAAATGAATTCTCGCTGTCTGATAAGGTAGTTCAGTCGCGATTAAGAACAATGGAATCGTAATTGTTCGTTTTGTTCGTAGTTTATCGAACGAACCGAAAGTAAGGAAACGGAGAGAGCCATTTAATAACATTTTTTGATAATTATCCTGCAGATTCTTATGCAAGATGAAATTTCTCATAGTGATTTTACCGAGTGGAAAACAATACAACAAATGTGTTTACTACTCGTTATTTGATGTACTTACTGATTACTGTTGTCATAAATTGCATGAAATCCGTGATTTGAGAATATGTGCAGCTACGTGGGACTATAATGAATTTTATGGAGCATTGAACAAGTATAATTGCTAGCATTTCTTAACGCAGAGGCGAAGTTAAAGTAATAAACTTACTTTCGAATAATTCTTCCCGGTTTTATTGTTTCCACGGAGAGAACTGCAAATTTGAAATGTCACACTGTCAGCGTGGAATATACATACGAGAACCAACAAGAGTGGTTGCACATCCGTTTGAATTATTCAACACGTCCGAAGTCAGTTTGAGGTTGTATTTATACAGTATTACACGCTTCGCTGGTGTCACAAGAATCGAATATCTCTATTTGGCGTATTAAGAGACTGCGGGTGTTTATGTAAAATCAAAATTGTTTACGTCGATTTCAAGCAAGAAGAGCCAGGTAGAGACTTCTCTTCTTTTAAGAATTTCAAAAATATTAATACATTGCTATTCTTAAATGTTTTTTATCTGTTTATTTTCGTAAATTTCGCCTACTCTTTTGTGCCATAAATGTTTAAAATCCGCAGTCTATTAATTTATTAGAAATATTTCATCCAATTTATTTTTTTTTTGCATACGAATCACTGAAAAATCACTGAAAATCACTGAAAAAAAAAGGAAAAACGGATAGCTAAAAATTTCCATCGATATATTCTTGCTATTTTTATAGTCACTTTTAGAGCTCCATAAAACTAGTGTTAATACTAGACTGCGGATGTTTATGCGATTTTCAATTGTTATTTACAGAAAATTGACAGGAAAAGACTCACAATGTAAATACAAAAATGTGTAGGGAAAAGCATTCGTGGGGAAAAATATTCGCTGATCCTGGCAGAAGACAGCTAACGTTGAATTACTGCGAATGCAGTGGTCAACATGCCAGCGTTGCAGCAATTAATTTCGCTGCATTAAAAAACTCACATCGTCTCTAAGAGGCTGCACGAACAGAAGCAGTCGTTATGTTACATACATATGTATGTATATGTGTCACTAGCAGAGGCGCCTCATCTCGCCGGACACACAAAAACACCAATCCCTGTTTGAGCCACTTATTTTAAGTGCAGCATGAGTCTGCTTATATTACAAATTTTAATTCATACTCTCCTGCTTGCTGACGTATGTAGATCTCCGAATTTTTCATTTCAATCGAATCTTTAAATTATTATTTGAATTAGAATTTTTTGGTATATTGCATTAGAAACTTGACAAATTTTTAATAAACAATTATAACATTACACTTTAGTGCCGTATATTAATGGTTTGTAAATACTTGAAATATTAGAAGTAAAACAAAACAATGAAAATAGCTATAAACATTCAGTACTACTTTGTTAGACTGCGAATTTTCTGCATTTATGAGGAAGACTTTCAAAACACAGCTACACTATTCATGACTTGTTGGAATTATTCAAAGAAAAAGTGCATTTTTATTCAATCTCTGCTGTTCACAATTGATTTAAAAAGAATTCTATTTTGCATAAAGATTTACAGTCTAAAATATTTAAGACATTGCACTCGTGTCCTTTGTTTGTCACGCAACGACATTATACATTTCCGTGTAATTCTAACCGAAGGATAAAAAAAAGTGCAGCCGTACCAGTTTCAAAATAAACGGCCTATTCGATTCGGGCAGGCACAAAAATGAACGCCACAAATCCCGAATGTTAAATATGCGTCGCGTTTATTTTACGAGTGTGACTCAGAGACTATTTTCTTCGCGCTCGCACTCTGTTTTCGAAGTTTCTGCTCATCATTTTTCTTTCCTCCAAAGATTTAGAGTAGACACAATGATTTAAAAAAGATTTAATTTTATGCTACTCGGAAGTTTTTGTCTAAATAATCATTCAATTTTACGTTAAGAATAATCATATATTTCGCCTCGTAAATTCAGTGAAATAGAACTGAATGATTGATTTTGCTTGTTGCAAAAATGTATTTCGTTATAGTTATACTATAAAAGAATAATTCATTACCTGAATTGCAACAAACTTGAGTGAAATGGAAATTTATTTTCTTCCCTATTATATTTAGTAGGTTGAAAATAATATAATAGTATGAATATAATTATTCAAATAGTTTTGCTATTTAAAATTATACCTACTCGTTTTTCTCATAAAGGCATAAAATATTGCATTTGTGATCCTACACTCGTATTTATGCTATTTATATAGCATTCACTCTGAAATATTACTGTGTACACCCAAATGAAAAAAAAAGTTGTAGTCCCTAAGCATCAGCAAATTATTTAAGAAAAAGCCGAAGGATGAAAGGCTGCTCATTAAATTTATTCATTATATGAATTAACTATATAATAAAATTTAACATTTGTGAAATAAAAACGATACAGCAGACGAAAGTTCTGCGATTCATACGAATTCTATTTAATTAAGATCTCAATTTGTGGTGCTGTAGAGCGAACTGTCAATTAGGGAGATGATGGAGAGACGCGATCCAATCACGTTCTTTGCCGCATACGTAATCCAGTGAGCAGACGACCGTTCTTGGTACATGAACGGAAGGTCAAACCCCACTTTCCGTCTTCGTGAATCTTTTTACCATGTAAGGTGCACGTCAAGGATCATTTTGATCATGCTCTCGCAGCAGAATTTCAGCATCCAAGAGGATGGTCCACGAAAACATATCACCTCGATATTTTCTCTCTTATTATCCCAGTTACACTTATTAACAGGAAACCAAATGAACTTTCGGTTCATTCATTTCTGAAATAATATGTTCACACTTGTATATTTAAGAAAATATCTGTTCCCATGGATCTTTCATTAGAAGGTATTACTTTAATTGTGAAGATAAGAGTTGTTATTCTTCAACACGTGGTTAGTAAAATTGCAAAAAATTGTAAAACTTGTAAATTAATAATAACAAATCTATTAAGAAGTAACATAACTTTTTTTGGTCTCTGCTTATAGCAGTAACAAGTTACGAATAATTATAGCATCAGTAGACAATTATAAAAAGAATTGTAAATTGCAAAACTTGTAAAGCAATAATAACAAATTTATGAGGAAATAACATAAATTTTTTCGGTCTCTGCTTATAGCAGTAACAAATTACGAATAATTATAGCATCAGTAGACAACATTAACAACTACAAGAGTATTGCCGAAAAAAGGCACGGGTACGTGATTATATGAAAAGGTAAATATTTATTGATACGAAGAGGATCACATTTTCGAAAAAATCTGATGGGTGTTTACGTTTGATTCTCCTGGTTATGATAGCGCAAGAGTTTATCGCCGAATGATTTATGAGATACGCCACTCCGATCTTTCGCACGTTCCGGGATCACATAATTTTTCTCTCGTAGAGAAGAAGTTTTCGAGATGATGTAACAGTATTGTTGAATATTGTTTATTCCCCCAAAGTTTTGGAACGCATAGGACTTTCTAAAATGAGATATAATAGTAGTGATATTCTTTTATCTGTATGCAAGAATAACCATAAATTAAAATTCTTTTAATTCTTACTATTAGACTGCAGATTTTATGCATTTATAACAAAAGTGAGTAGATCAAATTTCGTAAAAGTCGCTGGGTTATATTTGTCACGTAAATAAGCGAGTTAAAGAAGGAATGCTACGTCAGACGTAGGAGAGAAAAAAGAAGCGGAATGAAACTCTGGCTGTCAGTTGGCCGGACTATTACCACCCACGTGATGTCGAATGTCCCTGTTAAATTTACGCGAGTCAAGCTTTCCTTCCACTTCGGCTTTCTTGGATCGAAAATTCACGCGTTCAAGTCACGTTTTGATCTAGATCCACGTGTCTTGTTTTTTCTTTTACATGTTTCTTTACGCAATTCTGAATGTTCTTATCTACACACTATTTTTACAATTCAAATGTTCAAAGACTGGAAGTTCTGTGACGTTAAACGCTTATTGCATTTACATTAAACTCCCGTATAACGCGATCAAGAAATTGTTTACAAATGTCTGCATATGCGTACCTTTTGTATTAGTAAGTGTACAACAGTGCCGAATTAAGCCCGGTAGCAAAAGTAGCAAATACCGTACGCAGATATATTTGCTAAAAAAGCCATTCATTTCACAGATATTTGTTTGCTAAAAAAAAGGTCATTCATCCTGCTTTATTTTATTACCATGCAAAACCTAGGGCCCCTGGCAACATTTGCTACGGGCCCCACGATAGCTTAATTCGGCACTGGTGTACAATCTTTTTAAACAATTCTTTATACACGTACTGTATAAGAAAATTTGTATTTTGCATTAAAGATCCGCTGTCTGGTGATTACATAATATTGATATTTACAATTTAAAAGGGTCACTATACTGCTTGAATATTGTGCATAGCAAATATTGTTTAAATATAATTTACATGCTTTTTTCCTTTTATATTTTTAAAAATAGCGTATTTGAAAACATGATTGAGATCTACTGTGACATACATATAAGTTTCTGAATGCATACAAAAGAAGTTTTATCATGTACCAGGAAAGATCTACTGGCCGTCACGCACGCGACTGTTTCCGCGTCTGTTGTTCAAGAACTCGTGCCAACTCTTTCGTTTCAGTTGCCAATTTTACCGTCGAAAATAAAGGGAATTAGTTAAGGTGCGGAAAATACACGTGACGCTAGGATTGTAGAGATTGATTTAGGTACAAAAACTTACTTTCGTATAACGCAACTGTCCAACATAATAAGGTTTTTTTTGGCTGATTCTTGAATCGCTTTTGCAAAATTTATGTAGAATGGATCTATATTTATCCATTCCTGTTGTGTCATAATGGCAAAACCTGTCTTCTCATCAGACCGAGCAGAAGTAAAAAATGAAAGGAAAAAAACTTGTACAATCTGCAAAGGAAGACAGATCGGATTTCATTTCGAATTTTATAAATTCTTCTTTTACATGAAATCTCAATTGAATCCGCTGATCTAATGAAGTGACAATTATGAGATACAGGATCGAATCACACGTTTCATTCTGGTATACGTAATTCAGTCAACATTGTCCTACTTTCCTGAAACACAGAAGTTCTTTGAAAGCTGACTCATGACTAGGCACAACGGATTCCTTATGCAAAATAAAACGTTTCCACCTGAATTGCAACAAACTGGAATGAAATAGAAATTTATTTTCTTTCTTGATATGTTTCATAGGTTAAAAATCTTGACGTCTCAAACAAACGGACAGACACGATTTTATTATTATATAGAGATAGAGAAATAATTACACGAATTTTCTACTAAGGATTAAAGTTTCTTAAAAAAGACAGTAATTTATAGCTACGGACCTGAATGTTGCTAATATTGTCAAAATAATAATCCGTAAACGTTTCATTAATGAACAATGGCACGATAAAGTGCACCAAAACCAAAAGTTAGATCTAAACATTTTCTGTGAAACTGTCTAATAACTTTGCAGGATAACTATTTTTAGATCACGGTGTACATTTTAATGGTGATTGAATAATAGATGACTCAATCCTTCAATATACAAACGTAAAGACATCTGACATACGTAACACAGGTTACTAATGTCCTCCCATCAATGGCTGATTAATTACCTCTTACAATCGCTTCGATCGTATGTTACGATCACAATTGATCCTTCCGCCGACTTCAGCCTTTGGAATTCTCTGTAGTATAGTATGGCCGAATAGTGTATAATGTGAAGCGACACTCATAGAGAAATGTTAATTTATTATCCTGTCATCTTTTGACGTTGTACACAGTATGATGCAGAAACATTATTTTTTAACTCCTTTATTTTCTTACAAGGATGAAGATAAAACACTGAAATCCTTCATTCTCGAAGAAAGAGAGAAGGAGGGGGAAACTCACTGGGACTGTGAAACATGGTACATAGTATAGTAACTATACAAAATAATATACTATACTATACCATACTATAAACGTACATATACTATACTATACCGTACAATAAATATGTATACATATACCTACTACATGCACGTATATTAAAATCAGGTTCCAAATATTTATTCACGTGTTAATTTTTTCAATTATTTCAGAAAATAAACTAATTAAAAATAGCCAGTTTCTAAACAGGAATTAGACTAAAAAAGAAAATAACCTCATTAAATTCTGATTAAAATATTAACAAATTGCACAATAGGAGTACCGACAGTAATAACGATTTACTTTCAATCCTCTTTAATAATTCCAAGAGTAAGTAAATACATTTTATTGTAATATTAATGAATGTGTAATAAACATGTAATATTTAGCAAACTTGAAATGGATTATTTTCAACCGTTCGGCAGTTCTACTGCGAAAAGTAGTACGAATGTAAACATTCTATTTTGACTTTGTTTTATTTAAAATTTCCTAGCACATTTATCACAGTAAACTTTGATTCAAGCCTAGCTCATGAAGAAACCTATTTATTCCGAAAGCAAACTAGGCATGTAATACGGTAAAAATTAAATGAGTCATATACTCCAATTTTAAACGCAACGCTTGCGCAATTGCGCTCAGAATCAGATCAACCGCGGTCATCACCATTTTGATTCACACGAAGGCCTCGACAGCGATGCACAATGTCACTACCACTCTTTGAACGATCTGACACGAAAGGTCACACCTCGTAATCATTCACAATCACGAAAGTACATATATGGAGCATTGGGTTCTCTGGAATTTACAAAATAAAGCCAGTTATCAGACTACTTTGATGCGAGTCGCGATTACTAGAAATTAGAATATTGATATATTTATCAATATGGACTAAACAATTGTATATGTTTCTCAAAACGTATTTCAATTTCATCAAAACTCCGTGAGAAAGTAACGTTTCGACAAGTTTCAAACAACTTTTTTTGATTCTTAATCAGCATTCATAGATACTTCCACATTAAATATTGTAATGTTAGTATGTTTAGCGTCGTAAAAATTGATAACTGAATCTATATCTCTTTCCAAACATTTCATAGCATCTTCCTTGTTCGGATTTAAAAATTCAATTTTCTATATACAAATTATTCGCTTTCTATCCCAGAAAAGTTATACATAATTAGACTGAGGATTCTTATATACTTAAGATTTTCTGTTAATTGTACGAAACGGAAATGTACTTTGTCTTTCAATAATTTGAATAACCCACAAACAGAGTAATGACGCTTTTAAATTTTTATATTTCCACAGTTCTGTATTGTTTCGAATTATAGAAATTTCCCTTCAGATTATTGAAACAATGTCTCAAAAAATGTTTTAAGGTTTGCTTATGGTTTACTCTTTTAATTAATCGAATTGTTATGGAAAATGTGTCGAAGCTACTAGGACATATTTATATGAACATATTTTTGACAAATGAATTAACTAGTTAGGTCTGAAACTCGGTAACTTATAGCTTGTATTACATGTAGGACTTACTTACTTATAGTAATGTATTCATGTAGTAGTAAAAATGTTAAAAAATTTAAGAATATCAATATATTGTCTTGATCTTTTCAAAATTATTAAAGAAGGAAATGTGCTTCCACATTCAATTATATTGTAATTCAATTACGTAGTTGAATTACATTATATTTCAATTAATAGTAATTCAATTACGTCGTAAATGAATTACTATATAATTCAAATACAACGTAATTAAATTACTAAGTATTTAAATCAGATTTGTAATTGAAATACAAAATAATTGAAACACAATGTAATTGAAATACAATATAATTGAGATGCAATTTGTAATTGAATTACAGTATAATTAAAATACAATATACTTGAAATACAATACAATACAATACATGAAAACAATGTATTTTATAATTTTACTCCATTGCAATTACGAATTACATTGTAATTTAATTGACTAAAGATCTCAATTATAAATTACAACATAATTGAATTACAATTTAATTCAATTACAATGTATTTTATAATTCTGCTCCATTGCAATTACGAATTACATTGTAATTTAATTGATGGAAGATCTGAATTATAAATTACAACATAATTGCATTACAATGTAATTCAATTACTTTGTAATTATAATTCTGGAGTAATTCAATTGTAATTCTGCACAACTCTGTTCCACAGAATAGTCCAAAATAATTTTTACATGATCCAGTGACATTTAGACAACCCTGTACATATATGGCCCATGTCCTTCGTAGTTGATGCAGAAAGATTTCCTTTACCATGAAGAACCGCAGCCTGTGATGCCTAATATGTATTAGTGGATTTCAGACAGTAAATAAAATCGACTACGAAATGAAGGTACAAATAGCTGAATTATAACACCATGTTCGAAGCATAAAATGTAAATGAGGCTGAGCGAACAAGTTCGATTACGATTCACACAATTTATCTCTTACTATGATCTTTCCCAAACGACTAAATAGAGACGGTGGGATAGAAAGAATCGAAATGTTTAAAGTACACTCACGGAGGATTTGCTCAAGCAGAACATTTTTGTTCGACTTGTTGGAAGCATACAAATTCTAGAAACCGCCCGGATACACGTTTCAAGGTTTAGTAGTGATCATACGAGTGCGTGTCTCCTCCGCAGACGGTTCTCGGAAGACCTCCTTGGCCCCTTTGCCCCATTCGCATCGATGTCTCCGTTGCGTCGCGTCCGAACAACACGGCCGTTAACCATTTCCCGGGGAAACTCCATTACAAACATAGCACACACCACCTTTCATTTTCTTAGTTTGTTAATTCGTTTCACTATCGATCAGGGATCGAAGAAGTTGTTTCCATATTCCTTAATCACTTTGTTATATTAAAAACAACATTACGATATTCTTAAATTTTTCTGATCCTTTACTGTTTTATATTTCACCCAACCAATTTCTTCATAAATGCATAAAGATCCACAGTCTAATCCTTGTATTGATAGTGTATCACACAAGTAACAATTTCTTTTCATGAAACTTTCATAGTTATGATTACTCTGCAATTTACTATCCCTTAGCACAACTATTGATATAATTATAACTTAGAATATTGATATTCACTCGTATTAAAAACAGTTAGAGATAGACTCAATTTTTATTTAAATTCCAATGAACGAACATAATGTAAAACCAGAGATTCATTCTTTTTAAACAATAAGTCTGGCGAGACAATTGTATGAATATTTACCGACATGTCCAAAATGAAATATTTATGATTTCCAGCAAATATCGGTATTTATTGGTTTCATTTAAAACTTCAATGATCGAACATACTGTAAAATTAGAGATTCATTCTTTTTAAACAATAAGTTTTGTGAGACAAATGTTTGAATATTTCATAACAACAAATTTATTAGGAAATAACATAACTGTTTTCGGTCTTTGCTTATTGCAGTAACAAATTACGAATAATTATAGCATCAGTAGACAATTATAAAAAGAATTGTGAATTGCAAAACTTGTAAAGCAATAATAACAAGAATAGGAAGTACCATGACTGTTTTCGGTCTCTGCTTATTGAAGTAACAAATTACGAATAATTATAGCATCAGTAGAAAAATTATAAAAAGACATACAATTTATCTCTTACTCTGATCTTTCCCAAATGACTGAATAGAAACGGTGGGATAGAAAGAAAAGAAATGTTTAAATATTTATCGACATGTCCAAAATGAAATATTGATGATTTCCAGCAAATGTTTGCTTAACGAAAAATCGATTGAGAACTGTACATATAATGTGTGGAATTTTTTTATGGCAAGTGCAGCGCTTTTCGAGGATCGGTTTATCAGAGAACGGTCAGGACAGCAATAAATTTCAGTTTGCAAGTTAGCATCGTGTACGCCCAGCGTTACACGCGCCCACTTAATTCGAAATGCCACTGCTTTAGCCCACAAGTGACTTGAGCTCGGCCAATAAACCGGCTTCAGGTATTCACTGCGAAAGTTCCTGCTCCGCGCCTCTAGATCCAGTTTCTCGATCTCTTCGAATCTGCCATATTTATAAACGTGCAGCTTCTATAAATAGGCCCTATGTTACGTCCTATATTCAGATGAAGTGTAACAACAAGAGCCGAGGAAATGTCGCTCCACGCTGAACTTTCTCCTAAAAACATAGATAACAACTTGTCATAGACAGTCACCTACAGTCAGTGTAAAGAAATATTCGTACATCCTTTAAAAACCAAAAAATTCTTCAAAATTTCACCAACCAGCTCAAGTTTTTTTTTAGATGATAGAATGATTAATCTACTAGGTAATCCGCGCCAATAAGTTTTCTTTTTAAATTGTTATTGGTCGCAATTGCGAAGAAAAAAGTGAAAGTTTTTATCTGTGTGTGTAATGAAAATTTAGAGGTGCCATCGCAAACCCTAAATTCAAAGATTTTCACAAGGAACTCAAATCTTTCAATGAAACCTTGTACATGTATGTAACTTTCTTAGATTTGCAAAATATACTTTTTCCTTCGTAAAATTGGAAGCAGTAGCAGTATTTAAAAAAAAAATTAGGTAGAAATTAGCTGATAAACTAATCCTTCTAACGTCTAAAAAAAATTACAAGTGGTTTAGTGTAATCATTGGTTTGTTCTCTTCTCTGTTTACTTTTTACGTTTCCTCTCTTAATCAGCTGTTAAAGATCGATATCTATTTTGTTTGTTTCGTCAGGTTTCGTGAGGCAGGGAATGAAGCAGAACGCAATGTCAACGGCGATAAGGGAGAGAACGACAACACGCAGCAGCAGAAAGATCGTGAGTCATGGCAGTCCTATATCTGGCCAGAGCCAGGTTGCGACCACGGCCAACAGCCTCGAAAACAATTTAGGTAAACCTTTAAATGTGCCACTCTGTAATGCTACCCTACAAGCAATTATTTTATAAATAATGCGTTTGTTTAATCTGCTCAATGCCTTATATTTCTCGGTATTACAAAAGGTGTAGGTATTGATGACATAAATGTTGCTGAACCCGTTCAAAAGTTTCTTGTCTTTTAGTTATTATGTATTATCATCAATAATTTATTTTTAACTTAATTAATAACCATATAGATTGTCCCTCTCCTTATGCAGATCAATTTTTATGCACCTGAACGTGGTTTGAGATCTCGAGCAGGTTTTTAAACACTTAAATGCAAATCCACATATGGATTAATAAATCCTATAAATCGAATTATTGCGAACTCCAACACTCTATATAATAGTATTGATTATTTTAATGGGTCGTTTCACACCTTCAAAAAAAAATTACGCATGATTAACTTATAATATCAATACCTCTATACCAACAGTTTATTTTATGCATGTCTTTTCATAGTAATTTATGTTAAGTCTTTGTTATATTGTAAACATTTTTATAAATGGACCTAGGTCCGTTCATAATAAATAAATAATAATAATAATAATATAAAAATTCATGTTAACTCCTTGCTGGATGACGTCTTCGCAGCTACAATAATTAAAGTTTCTTTGTCCTGAATGATTTCATAGAAGAAAAAGAAGTATTTATAATTGGAACGACACCTTTATGGGTTAATAATATTTTTCCAATCATCTAATAGGTCCAATAGAAAGATTAACGTTGATCTTGAAAAAGCAGATTAAAACATAGGAAAAATAAAATTGTTCGGTAAAGATTTAAATAGATGTAGTTACTGTTAGCGTGAAATTGTCGCGATTACCGTCTTGCGTGGCTAACAGTAAAGAAGTCCTCTGAAATTTCTTCGTGATTCTATAGCTGTTTTATCTTAATTCCTACATAAGTTCGTTTAGTACAGCTATAATTCGCATGAAGGTTCGTCACTGTATAATAAAAATAGTGCAAAACGACGTCTTTAACGGTTGCAGACGCTCTTCTTGAAGACTTGCAGACAAGTGTGTCGAGAAGTGCCACCCCAAGCCGAGGAGGCAGAGCACTCTCACCTCAAGTGGAGTACCGCGTGGCTGCAAATCCAACCAAGGTCGTCTCCGAGGGCAGGTAAGCGAATCTTAAAAACATTGCTCATCGTAAAAGTGTCATTTTCAAAGTTAATTGATACGTTAAGTGTAGAATATCATTCCTACCAACTCAAAGTAATTTAATTAATAAAACTGGAACTGAAACGTCAACTTTCATATCATTTTACTATAATTTTACTATAATACAGATAATAAATAATATTTTAAAAATCTGTAGAAATCTTTACATAAAGATATTAAGATACTCTAAAACAGACACATTTTCACTGTTTTTCATTAAAAGTTTAAATTTAGGAGTGGATCCTCGAAATCTTGTTTCAGACCCACTTCACCTAATCGAAGTACCATGACCACCACAGAGAAATATGTGAGCTCTGGACCAAGCGGAGCAGCGAGTGGTATACCTGGCTTAGAATTCATCGATTCAGAATTACAGAATGTAAGTCGTTGTTTCGAAATTTATTTTCATCGAAATATTTTAGAACATATGTATATAACAGAGTGGCTTTGTTTACACTAATTATAACCCAGCAAAGTAATTTGCAACATGAAATAAAATCATAGTAAAATAATAAAGTAATTGTGATATTTGAATCGAAATGCCCCAATCAAAAATTTTGAATATCAATATTGCATTAAAAAATGGACAATCCTATTGTCTGTTTGTGTGCGTATTTCACATACTCAGTAATACTCACATATTCACATAGTCAGTGTATACCAGCTAAAAGGTAAACTAGGATAGCAACTCTAAGCAAATTACATCTCCTTATATCTTTGGTTTTTATAGCCAAAGCTGTTATTTCGTATGCAAATGGAATAGGCGGCGTCCTTAGACGTGCGAACGGCTTCGGGCTTGAAAGTTTATCCGATGATCGCGGCATGCACATAGATAGTAAATTGCACTCGCAACTAACCTACTGATCGACCATCAGGGGATGGCAGTGATTTGGAATGTGTAAGACCCCACTCTTGACGCCTGACTCTGCTCATACGCTTAGGTTCTGGCGGGAATAGAATTTCCGTTTATAAAACGGCGAACCCAAAACGAACGGCTTAAAAATTTTAACCCGGACTTTCCTGTCTGAAACCCGGACTAACTACTTTAAAACTACTTTTTACGTTACGTATGTTACCATAAATTCAATTTTCGGACGGGAAATTCCGGCGAAGAATATATATATATATTTATTATGATAATTATCAGTAGATATATAGAAATAATTTTTTAATGAATTATAGTGTAATTACATCCCGGTATCTCTTATGGCTCGAGAGTTATAGTAAAATGTCACTTCTCGATCCAGCCCACTGTTGACACAATTAAATATTATTAATTTCGTCAATTTTAATGTATCCACTTTTAAAAAAATACGTCCGTAAAGGGGACACTTGTGGCTATACCCTCATTTTTTGTCACAATTTTTAAACAATTCTTTGCTATGAAATAAATGGTGACAAACAACATTTTTCGGTAATTATTTACATTAGGGGCTTCCTCACCAATTTTGATGACCTCGAAATATGTTGTCAAGGTCATCATTCTGAACAATTTTTTCTTATATATGTTACCACCGCTCGATTTTAGTTTTTGAGATATTCATAAAAAACTATTGCTAACACTGTATCGAATTTTTCGTAATCCTGCAAGCTCCGTAGAAACGTAAGCCCGTTCCGGCACGGCGCACAGTGGGCGAGAAAGCGATCTTTGTGGCCAAAAATCTGCCTATAACTCAGTTTTCCACCGATTCAATTGAAATTTTTTTTTAAATGTTCGTCAAGCTCTATATTTTGATGACGTGCTGCGCAAAAATCGTTATCAAGAATCCTTATCTACAAAATTCACAGTGGACGAGAAAGCGATCTTCGTGGCCAAAAATCTGCCTACCAATTGACATTCAAAATATTTGACTCAATAATTCTTAAACACTGAGTGTTTATTTAGTGCATGAGAACAATTCTTAGAACTTATTATATGACAGGAACTTACTCTCATGTATGTTTGTCTCATCGGTTTGCTAGTTCTAGTTTTATAATGTACTGAAACAAGGATGACACTTTCTTTTATATGTCTACAAAATAAACAATTTTTAAGTTATTGAAAAGTCTTTTGAGATTCGTTTTTCGCTCACGTTGTAAATGTAACGCAATTGACTACTAGTTCGACCCACAGACGTGCGCAAATCGACGTGAATAGTAATTTATTCGATGTTATTCATTTATGAAAGACTCATTGACTATTTATATTGTTCTTATACAATGTACTTGAATGTCATTACTGAGAAAAATGATATCGTAAGTGAATGAGTATGTCACGATCAGATTTCATCAATGTACAAGGTGTCCAAAAAATGTTGTACAGTAAAGTCGCGTTATTTTGCAAATTGCTGTGTTCTGCACGAAGATATATCGTGTAGGGACATCATTCTTTTATGACCGAGTTTATCGTGCCGACCACGCCGAAAGTACAAAGAAAGTCGAATTAGAAAAGGACAGCATGTAAATACGGATCGGGCTGTCCTTCCTTGCGTCCGAAACTTTCATCGTCAATTAAACCACTAAATACAGTTGAAATTATATCGTGTTTAGTGTGATTTTAGTCAGAAAAATGCCACAACTAAATTGGTGAAAGTCCCATAAAAAATAATGAAAAATAAAGAAGTTTTGCAATTAGATTAGTAGTGGTTCACACAGATATATCCGAGCCGAGATTAAATGACGCGGCAAATTTACACTGCTCGGACAAGAACTAATACTAAGAATGCTAAGAACAATTTCGCACAGGAAAAAGCGACTTGAAATGGCGTGAATCCTTGGAAGTACAACATCTTTGGGACACCCTGTATATCTACATAAACGTATTCAACAGTAGTATTCTTGTTTCATTTAGGTGCAACCTGGTCAAAGCAAAACGATTGCCTACAAACAAGTGTCGTATCAGTATAATAACAGCCTCGATGGAAAACCAGTTGGTAAGTTTTTAAATTCCACTTGATTTATATTTCTAATGTTTTACTTACGTTTTTACTATATACGAATTTTCATTATAAACTTTTTCAACTAAATGAAAAAGATCGTAATATGCGAACGTCATTGTGTTTCTTATAATATTGCACATATTCACGTGAAATATTGTTTAATATTAACAATACAAGGATTCTCTACAACAAGGATCCTCTACGAAGCAATTATGGGTTTCGAAAATTTTCAAAAAAGGCCAGAATATAAAATTTTATAGAATTTCGCACAATCTTTATTTATTTTAGATTTACAAAAGCTGTTCCCATTAAAAATAGCATTTTATTTCATTCCATTTTCTTAAACTATCACCACAAAGATAGGTAAATGCATAAACGACCGCAGCCTAGTGAGAATATTACAAGAATTCAAAAATATATCAATATATTCAGCTGGCAAGAAAGTAATTTCATCGGCGAAATGTGCGTTCCCTGCGCAAGAAAATCATATCGAACATTTACTGTAGTCTGATAAATAAGGAATACTTGTAAATGCATTGGCTGGAAATATTCAAAGTATTTCTTCCATTCCTGTTGTGAAGGTCGTATAATTATATCGTATACTAATGAACTTCGACACACGTTTTCAAATGATATACAACAAAACTACATAGCATTCCATTTAAAAAATTGAAGGTCACCTTTGTTTCTATAAAAATAATTCAGATGAAATAAAGTTACAGACCCCATTATATTGTTTACAAAAAACAGTATAACTTTTTCCTCTTTCATTTCTATTTTTTTCGGAAAGAAACGCTGGCTAGTAAATAACAAACAGCCTGTATACAGAAAATTTTTATCTAGCACGAAGATTGGTAGTCGAGCTATAGGAGTGTTCCGATGCTGTGGACTCTCCTATTGCAGTCCGTGAATATTAAAACGATTCTCTCTACGATGCAATACGCGGCTTATACTTCTGTAAACTCCAAAGCGTGTTCACGAGAGGAATCGCGCGCAAGCGCTGCTGGTGCGTTTTGAGCGATCGTGGAAGGAAGGAGAGCTGGTCACTCGTGTCGCTCCTTTTAAGGCGCGGAGCGGTTCTACAGGTATACTGTCAATTAACAATGAGAACGACAAAACGAGGGAGGTTCGATACCTGCCTCGAGATATGAAGTTTCTCGCGAAACTTCATTCTCAGCAGACCGTACTCTGTTAGAGATACTATTCTTGTACGCGTCGTCATTTGTCATACACATACACTTGTACCAAGTCTATTATGAATAGACGGCCGATCTTTTTTTATGGAATAATAAAAATGTTTTACCTAAATTACTTTTAGGTAAAATTAATTTAAAAAATAATTACAAATTAACAAAGCAGAAAATTACAATCAGTCAATTATAGAATCGTTGACTATAAGTAATTTTTACTTAATCACAGCTACCTGTATTTCCGATGAGTAACAAATGGATAATTTAAAATTTGAAATTCATTTGTTTATCTAAAATATGTTCTTTTCGTTTGTTGACACAGCAGAAAATTAAACAATCAGTCATTTATAGAATCGTTGACTATAAGTAATGGCTTATGAGTAAATTTTAGAGTTAAGTATCTTTTTTTGAAAAACGGATGATAATAAATCCGTATTATCCATATAATTCTATAAGGAAAGGATGTTTCCATAATTTGTATGAAAATTGTACGCATTTGCGATAAATCATGGTCTAAAGAAACACGGCAACGCCATCATACAGAGAAAATTTCCAAACCGGCTGGCTCTCTACATGCTGGTGATGCAGCAGCCAATGCGAATGTCTGTGTTGTTTGCGGTAACACGCGACATACAACCATACCCATATTAGGGCTGCGTATAACAGAAGATTGACCCGATTTCTCCGTCCCTCCAGTGTATTCCCAATGAGAAAATAAGGAAGACGAAAAATGTGAATGGCGATGCGAAGCAAAGAAAGGACACGCGACATTGAGACCCAAGGATGGCCATTGGCGTTGGGTCAGTGGGTGATGGTCGTTCATCAGAAACCTGAATTTCGAGATCAAAAATTCGAACTGAAACCAGTCTAGCTCTGCCGTTCTGTGCCAACACTTTCCATTTTATTCATTTTAATGAATATTCATTAATCAACTCCATTCCCTACGATTTATTTTGTGGTTTCAGTGATTAGAACTTTCTTTGTAGTTCGTAATTTCTTAAAACAGGAGAAATATCTATTGCATGCCTACATGTTCTTCAATAACAATACATTAAATAGAATTTCAATTCGGTTTAAAGGAGATTAATAACATATATATTTATTAGACTCTGTTTAAAATCTTCGTCACGAGTCCGACATTATAGAGCAGGGCAAGGGGTTAACACTAGAACTATACATAGAAACGTTAATGACGTGTAAACTGTGGATCTTTATGCAAAATAAAAAAGTTCTGCATTGATTGTGAGAAGCACGAATAAAATACAAATTGATTTCATCCCTTAATGACTTCGTTGCATTAAAAACGATATTGCAATATTCTTAAACTGTTTTATATTTCGCTCAGCCAATTTCTTCATAAAGTGATGTGTATATATTGCTTTACGATATCGACAAATTAATAAATACCTTACAATCTCTGACGATTTTCGTTGTAATATTTTTTATGAAAACATTTTTCTGATTTCGATGATCATAAGAGAAAAAATCGGAAACGAGAGTCAGTTTAGGACCATTCGATAGTTTCAGTGTCGATTTATGATTATTGAGAGATTTATTTCTTTAAATGTACAATAATTAATATATTCCTGTTATTTTTGTAGAATATTGCGAAACAGTCACTTTCACCGCACACTTCTGAAATGACATTATTAGAAATATTATTTCAAACAACATGTTTTATTCTATAATTATTTGAGATAATCGCGAAATTATTTTTCAAAATGATACCAAGCGACTTAAATTATCAGGCTTTAAATTTAGACTATTTTTATTTTCGAATAACAGTGCGAAATAAATTATTTGAAACAGTTACATCTTCCTTTCATTTCGAATAAAATTTGCCCAGCTCTGACTCTTAGTATATCGTGAATCTAGTGTTAATACTGCAGTTTTGTAAGGTTTATTTTCGTTTTATGTTTCACAGAAACCTGGACAACCCCTGACAATGCTGTAACAACTGGCAGATCGGCCTTGATGTAAGTACTCTCCAAAATATCACGCGTATTGGTTCATTGCCAAGAAAGCAACCGTATCTTCTTCGAATGCATCCTGTTACGCAGGATTTAACAATGAAAGACGAAACGTAAATTGTGCAATTTCAATATTGGTACAGAGGTGCGTAAAAGGCAAATTTTGAGTTGCCGGGAAGTTAATCTGTTAACGAGATAGTTTTAGAATATAAGCATCTTTGTCATATAATTAATAACTCGCGACAAGGCTATACATACTTTCATAACAACAAGGCTATATACGACATGATTCAGACCATTATGATGATCATAATGCATTAACGTAATTATAGTGATTAAAGCAATCAAAGCAGCTAGATGTATAATTAAGTAAGTAAACATCTGTTACTACGATCGTCTTCATAGTTACAATACCTTATTAATCTTTTGTACTCCAAGCTATTTTAACTCGAACATTAAACATTTAGTTCGACCTTGAATATTTTCATTCTCTATTGTGTTTGAAATTTCATGAGTATGAAATTGATATAATAACTCGTAATTGATTAGTAAACAGCGGATCTTTACGCAATATAAAAATTTTCTATCCAAATTGCAACAAACTGGAGTGAAATAGAAATTTATTTTCTATCTTAATATGTTTGATAGGTTGAAAATAATATAATAATATTTTTAAATTCTCCTAATATTTTTACTGTCTTAAATTGCACATATTCATACTTTGTTTTAAATAAAAATATAAATGTTTTTATTGCATTTTATAGCGACGATATTCGGGAAAGAACTTACGAAGAGTCTACACTACACCGTGATGCAGAATCCATTGATAGAACAGTCAACAGAGAGCTAGTAAGTACTTCATTTGTCGGAACGTTGTGAATAGACTGAATGAAAGCATAGTTTAAAACTTTTTAAAAACTAAAATAGTTCAAATCCGTACGAAATAGGAATGATAAACTTGTGTTTAGTTTATTATTTCTTGTCATCAAATAATTTCTTATCATATAGATTCATATATTCATATAGAAAATTTAACATTATTGAGGACAATATCAAATTATTACGAAAAACATTTTATATTGAAATTTATATAGAAAGTTTAATATTATTGAGGACAATATTAAATTATTATGAAAAAAAATTTTCTCAATTATAATCTATTCAAAATTAGGTTTACAAATGTAAAAATAATTTTCGGAATTTCACAAATATTATCCAAATATGACAGTTTTTAAAAACCGACAAACCATAATTGCGAACGGTAGATATCAAATTCTAAAAATTATCATAACTGATATAATATTCATGGTTCAGGTATACAATGATGGATATACATCTCGCATGAAACGAACTTCACCTCTGCCTAGACAAAGTGCTCAAAAGGAAGTGAAGTATGTCAACGAGACTTCATCAAGTGAGTATCATTGAAAAATTGAAAAAGTGTAAAACATCAAGTTCTGCTTTTACGCGACAGAGACAAAAAATTTTAGTACAAAATGTAAAAATTGGAAATGTTGATGAACGAATTTACTTTGATTTCGTTTACTGGTTATCCTTATTCTACTATAAATCAATCAATAATATTACTATTACAATAAATAATTACTGACAATTAAACAGCGGATGTTTATGCAAAATAAAAACTTCATACCTGGATTCCAAAAAAGTAGAGTGAAGAGGAAGTTCATTTTCTTCCTTACTATGTTCAATGGATTGAAAATAATGTAACAGTATTTTGAAATTTTTCTAATGGTTTTACTTTTTTAAATTACACTTACTCATTTTTGTCAAAAATGCATAAAATCCGCTACTTGCTGATAGTCTATTGGGTAGTTGAGTACGAATAACGCCAATAGAGACCAAATGGTTAATCATATTTTAGGATACGTATTTTGAAAGATCAAAAACACTATAAATCCACATAATCCATTTACAACGATGGTCTGCTTTCTATGAAGAGATACCTGAAATACGTTTTCACCGCATCTTCAAAAACAATTTTTCTTTCGATTCGTATTATACCAAGATCGTATAAAAACAGAATTGAGTGTATACGTTATTAGGACGAATTTCTGTATCTTATAATTCAATGATAAACTGTTGTTAAAGGCTACCAAACGGAACCAGTGGAGTACGTGCCAGTTCCATCACCGACGCCAGCGATCCCTATCAACCTGGCACCAGGTCCCAATACGAAAGTCACAACAACCATTAAAACGTACACGTACGAGTTGCCAGGAGCACCTGAATCGTACCTACCAGGTGGCAGTGTGCCAGGGTCCGTTATGCTCCCGGGTGACCAGACTATAACGTACACGTTACCAAAAGGTAGCACTTCTGCGACCGATAAAACGGTCACCTATCAAACCATAACCGAAAACGTACCACCGAGAACACCGGTCAGATATGGCAGTCCAACGCCGATCGTGGACATCACGAAAAAGTCAACGACCTTACACCAAGAGAAATTCTTCCGCGAAGAACATGTCGGAGGTTCACCAGTACAGCCAACGACGGTCGTCTACCATCCTGGCTCTCCGGAAAGTAAAACAACGATAATGCGAAACGAGAAATATGGATGGACGGATGGTAGTTACCCGAACGGTTACGGTCCTGTCGATCGGCCGGATCATCCGGATCAAACAATAAACGAGAGTCACACCACGATAAATCGGATCGAGGAACACTATCCTAGCAGGTCACCCTCCAGCGGACGATACCCGACACCTGATAAACCGGGAACACCGGTTAATTATTACACCTCACCGCCGCAAACCACCCCACCGCAGTCCACCACGACGATATATAAATTCTCGAACATGACCACGACCGTGCCGCCGCACAAGAATGCCGAGGATCACGAGGTCTTGTTACCAAAACCGTTTCCAACCGATGGGGTTCAGGTTTGCCCAGCGAAACCTGCTACCACCCAACAGTGCCCACCCAAAAAATTGGAAGACCTTATGGCGTCGTTCTCGGACACTGAGGTAAATAAGAAGTACACACAGCGATGTCTCGATATACAGCGACGAGCAAACAGTGTATACTGGGTGATGGCACCTCAGACACCGAAAATATCTCTGTTGTTTTCAGTAATACAAAAAAATGTTTTAGGCAGAAAGCTAACAATATAAAATAGTAAACGATATTTTATTAGCATTGTGCGCTATATTTTAACTGTTATTTCGTTGCGTTTTAGCGCGAAGTGTTGGAGGACATCCAGAAACGAGAAAGGGTACAACAAAGAGAATCACCTGCCACTAAAAAAGAAGTCGACTTCATACCCCACTCGCCACCCAAAGTGAAAAGTAAAAACGTTGCTGGCCCTCCAGTTTATTATCCTCCTGGATCTGCGGAGTTTACTAAGAAGGAAGAATCGAGCATGGCAATGTCACAAGCTGGTGTAAGTATATACAGTAAAGCCTTCATCTAAGAAAACGCAAACAGTAGGATCTACGAAAAACGAATATCCACTCCACTGTGGGGCATATCTCGCGGGGGGTGGGGGACAAAAACTCAAGCTGAAGTGAAGTCTAAACCTACTAATTCAATTAGAAAATTTTTTACTTCTTATGGGACCTTCACTAGCTTATTTGTGACATTTTGCTCATTAAAATGACACTAAACACGATATAATTTGAACCATATTTAGTGGTTTAATTAAGGGTGTATATCATTGATGTTTTGTTACAAATGTGTTCATTAAAAAAATGTTTACTTACAGGGTGGTTGGCAAAAAGGTAGCGCAAAATACGAATACGAAGCGTCAAGTAAGAGCAAATCGCAAACCAAAAGCGGCGGTGCTGTTGTCCCTGTGTGTCTTCCCCTTTGTTGTGCCATGCCGTGTTCAGTAATGTAATTTATTAATATACTGATACATATTAAGTTTATAGATTCAAAAATGTGCCTGAACTTATTAACCATCCGTTATTCGCATAACGTGAAAGTAAAATTGCAATTCAAGAAAAAAAAGAAAGAGGAAGTTGTAAACAGAAATTAAATTGCCATAAATATACATATACATCCGTTATGTAAATTGTATATCTTATAAAACAGCCTCTAAGGTATTTCTCTAATTAGTTGCTGTTTTTATTTTGTATAATTTTTGGAAATAAGTACTAAAATTGCGAAGATAATGCAGTCATCTAACTGATTCTATTGTTTTATTCAATAATATAAAATACTGAATTAATTACTGTTCCATTTTGCTATATTTATAGCAAATAAGAAACTTATTTATTTTTCTTCCCAGCGTCATACAAAATCTTTTAGTGTTCACTTTGTCATCACGTTTATTTACAATATGTTATGATCTATATTGTAAGGAGATTACGACTTTTTTCATATATCTCGAAAAATATATGTGGCCAAGCGATAGGGCAAATTTTAGCAAATAATTTATTCTATATGTAATTTTGTATCATAATAATGTTAAAAATATTCTATATTTTATTTCTTTACTGTCACGTAAACGAAATTATTGCATCATTTTTAATTTTGAGTTTTTATACTACATCCATATATATATACATAGCAGCAAAAATTCATACTTTAATTTTAATATACAACGTATAAAGTAAATAAATTATAATGCAGTAATTTTAGCGCAACATATGGTAGTTTAAAATAATCTTAACATAAATGAATTTAGAATGATGGTATAGCAGTAGTGTTAAATTTCCTTTATAGCTTAAAAATATGCCTTGCGATATTTCTGTAATTATACTATAATAATACTGTGAATTATGGTGCTATAATAATTGTAGTGAACGAAAGGCACAATGTACTTTCATTGTGAACGTATGTATGTGTACATACAAATACTATCTTTAAGTATGTGTCAAAAATTGTGCCATGTTGAAACACGTATTAACAAATAATAAGAATAGCTTCTACATTAATAAAGCAATTTCCTCCTCTTAGAAGCGTGATCTCATATTTATTCTCCCTTCATTCATTGTCGTCATCTATACTATAGTTTTTATTAATAAGTTACTGCATCAACTTGAGAGGAACACCATCTTTTTAATAAAAATACACAGCGTACACAGTGGCAACGCAGAATATTGTATCCTGAAAAAAATCGATTGTTTTGAATGAAATCCTATTGAACACATTGCGCACCATGAGAAATGTTTCATGATATTTTATGTGTTACGCCAAACTATTTGGTTCCTTTTAAACATATAAATCACTCTCAATATTTGATATTTATTATCGATAAAACTATACACTTAAACCTTTGATCTTTAGAAGTTTAGAAGAATACAATAATACAATTATAGTAATTCAATATAAGAGGTGCACTATAATCATCTAGACACATATTAATCTGTGCAATAAATTAAAAGTAGTAAACACTGTAATGTTCCTTACATTTACAAAACTATCATAAGCATATGCGTCAGCTTCTGCATCCCAGATACACCTTGTACCCATTTTTACCCCAGCACCATGTTGCTCACCCAAAACCACATTCACAAGATATTTGTAACGTCCAAAGTTCAATTCTAAAAGTACACAGAAGATCGTGTGTGTAGTTTATTATTAATCCGGTGCATTCGCTTGGAAAAAAAATTTCACCTTTAACTTTCTCTCTAATTACATCAGCTATATCTTTGGTCCACTGAATAGCTTCCTGAGCATCGTAAACTTTTGTGGAAAGCTGATCGAATAATATATTATGTATAACTTCTTTAGCTCTGAGTGGTTTAAACCTGTGTAAAACATTTTAGTCCTACATATAGCTGCATTGTGATTAGTGACCCTTCCCCTATGAAAGGTTTATATGCTACGCATTTAGCATTTTTAAGTATCGATTACTGCTGCAATATTCCCTTGTTCCAAACAATTTGGTTCTTACGTTCATTGGAACCATAAAATGACTACGAATAATTTAATCATTAATAATGGTCGCAACACAAGTACAGAAAAATGCTAATGATTTTGAGTTAGAACATGTTGGAGTCAAAGAGTTAAATGTAATGTGTAATAATGTTTTTACAATGCCAGATAATGAATATGTAATTGTTTTAATCCTTATATTGGTTTTTAGTAATCTCATACTTGATGTGTAGAATTCATATGTAAAAATATAAATATAATGTAGTACTATTCATCCAGACAGAAAATAGAGAAAATAATTTAAAGTCTAAGTAAAATGTATGGACATCTGGAAAACTACCGTGAATAATGAAACATAAATAAACATTATTATTCGGATAAATAAAAAATACTTCTCATGTAGTTGGGGACGTATTTGATAAATCTGTTGCTCAGAAGTCCCTATTTCTGCATCTTCAAGGACTTCCAAGTTCACTTGGGTTCTTTCTTTTTCTTCTACTTTCTCTGCCGGCGTTTCACCCTCGTCTTTTTCTTCGTTTCCATTTTCGGTTTCTGCCGCTATGTCTGTGTCAGATTGTTCAACGTCTTCTTCCTCCATTTACGTTTGCAGACGCTTACTCTGTTATTTCAATTAGTTTAGCTATCCTAACCACCTGTCAAATTGCATTCAACAACATAATACATGCACAATATAAATAAACAAGGATATGTTAAATATCCAGAATGATATAGATGTCCCTGTGTATCGTTAGTAGCTAGATACGCAGACTCCCGACAAAACGCGGCAAAATTTAAATTCGCTTTTACCCAGGGTTTTCTTTACGAAACAGAATTTTTAAGTTACAGTGAAATAAAAGGTGAATATAACTATTTATAAGTTTATTTTACTCATTAAACATTACAATTTTCATTACAATCGACAGTAAAAATTCTATTATATAGAATAAATACCGCTTATCTCACAGATTAGTGTACTACTTTTTTAAAATGTTAAATGCTTCGTAATAACACTTCTGCATAGAAGTTTGCACTTCAAGTAACGCTTAATATATAGTACAGCTTCTTGTAAGCAGCAGGTAAGTACATTATTATTATTTTTTTAAATTCATCCAACATCAACCCATTTTAAGTCTCTCCACATAATATTCAAAACGCGTACAATGAATAAATCAGTCATAGTTCGATTATACAATTAATTATTCATATTCATTGTTTGTTGTGGCGCGTTTCGCAGTTGAAGCCTGTTAACGTATTTTTCAATTGAACGTGAACATTTCATGTAGAGATTAAGAACGATGGCGTATATATAATCATCAAAATGTGTCATTTGTATACGAAACATCAATCTCAATGAACGCTGACACCGAGTAATCATATATTTAATAGAACAATTGTTCCTTCTCAAATCAATTTTCCCTCTATTATTCACCTTTAAACCCTAACAAGGTTTACAGCAACACACCACGAAATTTTCATCGTCGATTATACGATATTGTTGATTTTTGTAAGTGGTAAAGTCTTTCTCGCGCATCTGGTTGCAATGGTCGTAGATTTTCCTAATCACTGGCGGTAAACTTGGGACATTCACGCTCGCAGCAATTTCATCGTAATATGCCCATTGTCTTTCCTTCAGCTTGATGATATGTCGTAGCTAAAAAAAAATAGAAACACTCGTTATTTCTATCAATGTGATTTAAACATAACGTATGTTTGTCTGTGTACAGTGACTCGAAAAACTATTCGGACGCTCTAAAAAAGACTATAACTTATTTAGTATTGTACTATACGATTTGAACATTTTTGGGAAGTTAAAAGAATTAGTTTACTATAGGATGTGAAATTTTTTTTTTCAAAAACGGCAATTGATCGTGTTACAAATGCGGATGCTACCGTTGGTGACTCTTGACCCTTCCGGAGATATACTCAAAATCAGAGTTGCATGACTTCTAAGAATCCGCTCTAATCAGAAATCCCCACTCTCATCTAGCCCGAGTTTGGGTACCATATAAGGGCACTAAATCCCTTCATCTTCGGGCTTTCATTTTTAGAATTTCGAGACGGGTATAACAAGATCGGGTATAAATTCCCCATCGTTAGATTTCTTCTAGTACGAATCCTATCACGTTATTTATATATATCATAGCCCTCGCATTCATCGGTGCGGTAAGGGATAGGCATAATATTACTAGAATATTCCTAGAATATTACTAGAAAAACAAGTGAGAAAAAAAACACTGTTGTTTGTCCTTATACGAGTATAATAAGAGCTGTGTGAGGGCTCATCATAAAGAGGAAGGTTGATTGTTCTAAGCTCCACTCATGATTTCAGTAAACAAAATCTTTTTGTATTAGAAAAATACATGGGAACTTGATGTTGGTTTTCTCGAATTTTCCCCCTACTTTAGACGCTCATATTATTAAATATAAACATAAGTTCGTTAAATCATGAGTGCACCTTACAACAATTAACCCACCTCTTTATAATGAGCCCTCACACAGCTCCTATTATGTTCGTATAAGGTCAAACAACTGTTTGCCGCAAACACTGTTTTCACTTGTTTTTTAGTAATATTCTAGTAATATTTGCCTGTACATTACCCCCTTAAGGGGATACCGTACCCTCTGAATATTACTAGATTTAAGGGTAAAAACAGTATTTGCGGGATTCAATTGTTTGTCAGTTTGTCAATTGTTTGCTCAAAATTGTGTGAGGGCTCATCCTAAAGAGGAAGGTTAATTGAACGGCGCTCTCCTCATGATTTAACGAGATTATGTTTATATCTAATAACACTGTCCAACGACAAAAATGTTTTCGTATAACTGTTGGGTGGATCTTATAGAGTTTTTCGCGCTGATTCCGAATCTGGTCTGAATTTATCCCATACACCCACAGTTTTTGAGAAATTGGAATTTGATAAAAGACGTATTTATCGACTTTGAACAAATATTGTGATGTTATTATATAATATTGTTCATTACAGCAAAAGATTCTCTAAACTTTCCCGAATCTATTAATGTGCAATAATAATACGTTGTGATCGTTTAAACATGTTTAAGCGCGAAAAACTCTATAAGATCCATCCAACAGGTATATTTAAACATGATAAAAGTTGAAATTTGTTGGACAGTGTAATATGAGCGTTAAAAGTAGAAGGAAAAATCGAGACAATCACCCTCAGGTTGCCATGTATTTTTCTAATATAAAACGATCTTTTTTACTTTAGTCATGAGGAGAGCGTCCTACAATCAACATTCCTCTTTATAATTAGCCCCCACCCACCTAATATGTTCGTATAAGGACAAACAATCGAACCCCGTAACACTGATTCCATCAACCATACGTGGCGACCCGGTGGTGAAAGAGAGATCGCTCGTAACAATCGGAATTGTAGAAGAAATACTAAAAATTGTATTTTAAAACTTTTTTATGTGGGCCTATATTTAACATTTCAAAAATTCGGGTTTCTACGAAATAAGTGTATCATGCTTCGTAGTCATCAAGTATGACGTGTTCGCATAAATGAATTTTCGGTTCCCTTTCAGAAGGCAACCCGCTCGGCGTTTTTGCGTGACAGAAACTACAAAACCATTTTATATACTAGAACGATAGTTTGGGATATTTCAGCACGTATTTATTACCAATAAATTTTATACGTACAGGTATTCCTTGATTAATCAGAGCCGTCTTCTCAGCCTCGTATTCCTCGCGCATTTGGTCTGGAGAAGGTAAATGAACGCGGCCTTCTAGAATGCCAAGGATGTATTGAGCCTGCAGATGGAACATCGGGAACGGTATTACAATTCCCGGTAGCCCCATCACGAACAAATTATGGTAATCCATGTGGACCAAATGTTTGTAAATGGGTTCAACGTGATTGTCGTCCGTACGCATCTCGACTTTAGTTGACATAAAGGGATACGTGAACTCATACCCTGCAAGCACATAGATCGACTTTTCATAAAAACGGTCTATGTTAGAAACCAGAATCCTATCGAGGGTTTGATTTACGAACGTCTTTAGTAGACTGCGGATTTTACGCATTTATGGCAAAAACGGGCACGTATAATTTAAAGCTGTGAATACGTTATACATATTTATGGACATCGATGTATTAGTTTCAGATTAATAGGATAATTAATAGAAGAATATAATTTTACGTAAACGGAAAAATAAGACTTTTCAGAGTGACAGTGGCCCAGATCGATTATTTATCCAGCGTTTTTTAATACTGAAAACACCCATTTTTGTATTACCGAGAAATGAGAACGCGAATCCCACACCCTTGCAATCCTGGAAAAAGGAGTCATTTCTCTACAACCCGTGGCACAATTTTTCCAATCGGAGCAATTGATACCGATTATAGAGAAAACATTTACAATTTAGAAGTATAAAATATTACTTTATGGAGTGAAAACTGATGGGAAATGAAAAGTATTGAAAAGAAATTTATTGAAAAATGAAAAATAACAAAATAACATAAGCATCCATTTATTATAACAAAGAAACGAGAAAATAAACAAAATGTTATACGGAAAAAGTTTCTGATTAATAGAATTGCTGGAAGACAGTCCAACACCTTTGTTTAACAATTATAGCTGGGTGATTCCTATAGAGTTTTTCGCGCTGGTTCCAAATCTGCCCTTAATTTTTCCCCAGGACGCACAGTCTCTAAGAAACTTAATTTATTTATTTATTTTTTTATTTTATTTGAAAAATAAAATATATTTTTCAATTTTTAACAAACATTGTTATGTTATTATAAAAGATATTGCATTGTTCTTTGCACCAATAGATTCTGTAGACTTTCCCGAATACAATGATATTCAATATTAATACATTATGGATCTTTAAACATGTTTAAACAATCGTTAAAGATTGAGAGACAACCTTTTGACACTAATTTGTGAAGACATTTTTTCGTTTATCTTACAAAATAAGGTTGCAGCGGAAAATCGGACTATATCACGCGATAGAGGAGACTTTTATCTTGAGACTAGTACAACCCTAACCCTTTGAAGTTAACAAGTCGACGTTTTTTGTCGAACCCGAAAGCAAAATATCTTCGTCCAACAGAAGTTGCCACCATTGCCGTGCCGTATCTCGCCGTATCTGGTGGCAACTCCTGTCGGGCGAAGATATTTGGTTTTCGGGTTCGAAAAAAACGTCGACTTGTTAACTTCAAAGGATTGGGGTTGTGTTAGTCTCAAGATAAAAGTCTGCTTTATCGCGCGATATAGTCTAGCCAGCCAAGTTCTCGCACTACCTCCTTTTACACGAAACAACTTAGTTGTTTTTTAGAGCCTTGTAACTCCGAACTGGAGGCAGGTGGAGAGATTTAATTTCCCACACTTGCTAAATGCTATCATGTCTCAAAATTGACAAAACATTAATCTTCCAACATTAGTAAATTCCGATAAATAGGACCTCAAAAGTTGCTAAAGTCAGTGACTGACCGACTGACAGATCATCAAAACCTTTTGGGTACTTTCCATTGATCTAGAAGCTTGAAATTTGGTACATAGGTCCACCACAACAAACCATCAAAAGCATAATTATCGAAGTTTGAAATTATACACCTAAAAAAATGGCTGTATCTCGGAAACGGTGCGTCCTACCGCAAAATTGACGAAATTTTCAAAAGGCTTAACTCAAAGCATATACCGTATGCCCAACCACATGGCGTGCCTTTTGAATTTTCTGAAAAACATAAAAAATGGCGGTATTTCGGGAACGGTGAAAAAATGTTTAGGATTTATTTAATGAATCAGAAATAAGAGTAATGTCTACTTGATAATTGATAAAATTTCAGATTTGGAATCAGCGCGAAAAACTCTATAGGAATCAACCAACTATAATTGTTGAACAAATTTGGTGTTAGACACTGTAAATATCGAATCAGAAACTTTCTTCCAGCAGTTCTATTAATCGGAAACTTTTTTCCGTATAACATTTTGTTTATTTTGTCATTTCTTTGTTATAATAAATAGATGCTTATGTTATTTTGTTATTTTTCATTTTTCAATAAGCCACTTTATCATTTCCCATCAGTTTTAACTCCGTAAAGTAATATTTCATACTTCTAAATTGTGAATGTTTTCTCTAAAATCGGTATCAATTGCTTCGATCGGAAACATTGTGCCACGGGTTGTAGTATACATTGTGAGAATTGTTAACACGATTTTTCAAGTATTTCCAATGATCTGACAAAAAATATTTCCTACAAAAGTTGATAAGTATTCATTTTTGCACAAACTTCAATACAAAAAAGTAAAGAGAGAGAAAAATGTCTTATTTTATAAAAAATTACAGTAACTTCCCTATAAAATCGGGAAGTTAATAAAGATACTTCCATTTTTTAAATATTGACATATACTTTTTACTTCATAATATTTTAACTGGTATTAAGACTTTATAATATTTTAACTGGCATTAAACCTTGAAATAACGCTACAATAGTTTTGTCCACAAAAAGCGGGCTAAAAGATCACTGGGAATCGGTCCAGCGCGGCGCGCCAACTGTCAATTACAATAAAATTATTATTAATGCCACCTGTGTCAACACGCGTCTAGGTCGCGCTCTGAATGGTCCGTGTTTTTCATTAATAACTTCTTAAAAAAGCCGCGGACGCTATTTTTGCAAAGGAAAACGTTGCTTCAAATGAACTCAAGAACCTCCAATTTCCGGATGTGAAGGAATTTTGAGACACCCTGTATAGTTCATCTCAAGTTCTTTTACCGGTGCAATATATAAAGTTGTCTACTTCAGCCGTGGAACCGTCGCCGAAGATGAATTTCTTTCCTTGGATCGACTGTACTCCAGGCCTCTGTTCCACGTTTTTCAACATTCTCGAGTCAACTGGCTCCGGTAAATTGTGACTTAAGTACACCTACAATCAAATGAGCGGACCATTATGTGAAAGAAGATGAGGATACCCAACTGATGATCTTTAAGTTCAATGTACCTACACGTGTGTGTATATTCGAATATTAGAAAATTTCTACAAGAACAAGAAAAATATATTACAGAAATGTACATTGTGCTCCAGGTAATTGTAAATGCATAGAAGCCGAATATTTCGCACCCAATGAAAATCCAAAAACCTTTCAACGCTAGATTTACGGAGCAGTAAAAGTGACTATTCAACATTACGTTAAAAAAGTAATAAAAATGTAATTATTCTGATTTTTAGCAATTTTTATTATAACATAAATAAATGAATCTTTTGAATAATTTCTCGTAAATGGACCTTTGTCGTTCCAGTGTTAATGGGAAAGTATAATCATAGTTTTCAAATTATTAGTTTAAGAGACACGTGAATTCTTGTTTAATTTCATTTACCGTACAAAAATACTTCTACTGAAGATCATTGAATAAATATGTATTGTTTCATTCGAACGGGAACCTGTTATTATGAGAATTGCGAGAAATCTAGTAAATTCAATATCGTAATTTTCATAATGCGACACATACCAGTCACTTTTAGTGTTCGGTCCAGTTTTTATTACATTGTTTCTTTATTTTTCTTGGCGAGTTTATTATGTGCTGAAACGTTAATGGAAAAATTAATGATTTAGCGGAATTTCTTTTTTAATACCTTTTCCGCGTATTGCGAGACCTCTATCGCAATGTCGATGCCAGACCAGGATGCGCCGAGGATGCAAACAGTTTTCCTAGCGTACACTTCCGGTGTTCTGTACTGATGGCTGTGTATTTGTCCTCCGGAGAATGTTTCGATGCCCGGGATACGTGGAATGTGACCCAATGTGTAATGACCATTGCACAGTACCACGGCGTCAAATGTTTTCGTAGTCTCCACTTTGGCTTGAAGGTCCTCGTAAGTAACCATCCATATTGTTTGCCCGTTTCGCAAGGTTTCTGGCTTCACGTGTTTCACAACGGTGTTTAACTGAAAGAGCCAACTATTATTTTATAGCAAAACTCAGACCTTTGAAATCGACTAGAGCAAAGTGAAGTCAAGTCGACTTATACCTTTATATAAGGATGCAGGTTAAAATGTTTCGCATAATCGCACAGGTACTCTCGAATCACAGAATGGTGAACGAACGACGAACCAATGTCGTGTTTCATTGGAAAGTCTGGTATCTGCATTATCTCGCGTGGAAGATTTGTTCTGCAATGTTCCACAATCGATTTATATAATGTGCTACATATATGGTTTTCAGTTTATAATGATTAGACTGCGGACTTTACGCATTTATGATAAAAATAGGTGGATGTAATTTGAAACAGTAATTAAGACAAGTTAAGAACATCTATATACAGTATTTTATGGATATAAGTCCCTAGCGCTGATCTGCCGAGGGACATTTACGCATCAGGGACACTATTCTTTGACTGTTGCCGAACGTAGAGAAGGACAGCCGAGCTCGAGAGGCCTCGGTCGCCGAGGTAAACATCCAAGTGTAAACACAATGTGATCAGAATTTACAACTTCCTTATTTTTCATTATTTTTTAATGGAACTTCAAGTTCCATATTTATGGCATTTTTCTGATTACGATCATTCCAAATATGATATAATTCCGATGATATTTACTTGTGTAATAGACAATTGTTGTCCCAATATGTCCCTGACTCTTATATGTCCGTACACCTGTATATGATCCGAATTATATCGTGTTTAGTATGATTTTAATCAGAAAAATGCCACAAATATGGAACTTGAAATTCCATTAAAAAATAGTGAAAAATAAGGAAGTTGGAAATTCTGATTAGGCGGTCTCATCGAGACACCCGAGTCGCATGATATATTTCTCGGCGACCGAGGTCTCTCAAGCTTCTTGGCCCCTCAAGGGGGTATACCCCGCAGTAGTGGGGATAGATCAGGGACTTTTATGGCTCAGAATTTTGGGACATTTACGCATAAAATACTGTATTATTTTCAATTTTCAAGATTTTCAAGATGGAAAGAAAATTTTGCAATAGTTTCTGTGTATTGTACTTAATGAAAACAATTTTTATATTGCATAATGTTCCGCAGTCTAATAATAATTGGTAATTATTCATTAATAATTATTATTATATAAATAATAAATATAATAATAATACATAATATATATATATTTATTTATTTATTTACATAATATATATATTTCAGTGTACTGTTGTATTCTCTTTAGTTTACAAGCTACAAACATCCGTGTAATTCCTGTATCTTGTAACTTACGCACATAATTTTTATTTTACATAAAAATTCACAGTCTAATCAATAATATCAATCTTAAAATGTACGATTTTTATGTTATTTGTGAACGTACATCAACGAAAAAAATGCACAGATGTTCAACTTCAAAAATAATTGTGACAGTAGTTTTAGTTAGCCACTTATTTCTCGACCCAGCCCATTGTGGTGCCGGATTGAGACATTTCTTCGTGACGCGTTTCAACTTTCCCAATGTCCCGAATCGAATCCGATATTGCCAGATCAAGGGTTATCGCGTGGCCATTTTTCGTTTTTTCTACATAGGAAAAATGCATTCCCCAAACCCCTAGTAAGTTTTCACCCCTTCAGGAGGGATCGAGTGTCTCACCGAGGGACGGGGACGGGTCTGTTATTTATAGGCTTGACCTGAAAGTATCCTATCTCTTTCTGTTAGGGGTGTGCAAGTGGGTCCCACGGAAATCATCGACACTTTCCCCGATACTGTTTTCACCGACTCCAGATTTGACCGACAATACCTTTGGCCGAAAACGCCTTTAACCGAAAACGACTTTGATCCACAACGAGTTTGACCGCCAACGAATTTGATCGACAACGAATTTGATCGACAACGAATTTTACCGACAAGGAATCTAAAACCGTTGCCG
>CM052343.1:12348973-12361566 GCA_028455595.1 Lasioglossum vierecki
ATAGATGAGAGTAAAGAGAAGGAGATTATTGTGTGGTGTAGGAACTTGAAACCCTACGGGGAGCAAGTATCTATCTCTATCTAATAATAATATTAATAATATATATATAATAATATTAATAATTCATATATATATTAGATTGAAGAACTAAATCCTTAGTCTCGCAGGATCCCACGGAATTGAAAATGGCACGGGATTGCAATCCTTAGTCAGCCATTGCAATCCGAATTATTTTTCAATTTTGTTGCCAACGACTCCCTACGATGTTAAGTGTTTCATGTGACGTTGATTTCAAAGGATAGTTCCTTGACTCCAACTTATTTTAAACAATTTAGCTTAATAATTATATTAAGTATAACTGTCACACTTTGTAGTCATTTAGATTTGTGGAACTTATATTTATTTTTACTAAAACATACGACTTAAATAAGTAAAGGACGAACCAAACATAAATAAAAATAAAGATAAATCAATTTATGTATAAGTATTTTGAGAATAACGTATCAACTATTTTTATTAAAGATATATATGTAACGATATACATATATATTTATTTTGATTAATGACACCTAATATATATTCTACTATATGTATAATATGTTTTATTTCAATCCGCACTTTTACAATAAAAATACAGAACATCTAATATTGCATTTCTTTGTTTTGTTTATTTAATGGTAATAATATACCTTACTAGAAGTTACATGAAGGGTAATAATAATAATAATAATAATAATAAAAATAATAATAATAATAATAATAACTTAACTAACGTTTAATAATTAAAACAGTTTGTCATAACAGGTTTGATCTTTTGTTTACGTTTCCACGATTGAGTGGATGAATGAATTGGCGGCTGTCACATTAATTAAACCAGTGAAATTTATTTGTTTTTATTTGAAGATGAAAACATATCTTTATTTGAAGAAGAAAAGAATCAACTTCTACAATTGTTTCACAATTTGTTCTTATTCTCTCGATATTGTCATCATCATGTTTGACAACTATTTCTTTATATTTATTACAGCATTTGAAACCTCACAAGAGGCGTGTTTGTATTAAACTTCACTTTATCAATCAATAATTATTTGTATTAAACAGACAGTAAATTATTCATTCACACACTGGATAATACGAACAAAAACAAATAATGTAATTGTGTAATAAATTCTAATTTTATAGCCTGTTGTAAAAGGATTGATACTTATATTAAATTAATACTAACTGAATAAATGAATGTGTAAAGTGTAAACTCTATTTCTATGTACGTGTAAATTATGCCAATAACATTATCGCATGTAACCGACTAGCGTCGCACTGTTCACAGCGAAGTGCTACATTTTTTTGTTTATAAAAGATCACGCTGCCATATCAGAATAAGATTCTACCAATTTAGTTGACTCAACTATACGAAAGAATTGATATTATATAATTTGGTAATCCGAGTAAAGCAATATCAAATACAACTTTGTCGAACTTATATATATTTTATACATCATTCATTAAAGTAAACAATGAATCCTCAGATTTCGATAACCGCGGTAACAAATTAAATAGTATTAATTATATAAATATTATGTATAGTCTACTGTTTCTTGTCAGTACCAGAAGTAAACAAGTTTAACTAATATCTATTTGTTTACATGTTTTCACGTTTCCAAATAAATAAAATTCGGTTCATTAAGTAATCAGTAGACTTCGGATCTTTATACATTTATTGCTTATAAGAATTTTCAAAAAATGCTGGAGTATTAAATTCAAAAGAATTTAGTACAATTTTTATTTATTTTGGATCTACAAATACTATTACCAATAAAAAAATTAAATTTCATTTCGTACCACATCCTTAAAATTTGTCTACACATTTTGAAAATTGCTTATTATAATTAATATATTTATATTATATAATTTATATATTTTTTATTATAATTAACATAATTAATATATTTAAGCATGATAGTAAACGTAGAATGAATACCAATTTATCCTTTTTTCATGAAATTATTAAAGACAAAATAATTGTAATAATTGTATTATGCTTAGAAATTAATTCGTGGCTTTCCATTTCATTTTTCATTAACAAATAACCAAGAAACATTCAAGTCTCAAAAATAATACTCAACATTTTCTATGTACTTACTGCACCTTCCAGGTGAATCAACATATCCAATAACAAAAATTGATTTAAAATAACGTTACGATCGAATTGTAATTATCGTCAATTAATGTCACCGTGCACGAATATATTTGTATATATAATAATAAAACAAAATGATAATTAAACTGCAGATCTTTATGCATTTATAGGAAAATTGACTAGATGAAATTTCAAATTGTTGTAAAATTTAAAAAGTTGAAGATGTCAATACATGATTGAAATTATTAAGGGAAGAAATAACATTTAAATTTAGTTTTTATTTCTTGCAATCGATGCAGACAATTTTAATTTGGCAGTAAAGATTCGCAATTTAATAATAATACATTATAATAAATAATGTTACATACATCAAGTAGGATACCACAGACGTTGATCGGTTCTCTGTCTCTGCCGGAAGTTGTGTCGATGCGGTTAAATAATCATAAACGTACGAAACTCGTCGAATACGTAATTAAGTACTGTACCCCTAATACACTTGGTGACTTTCTCTTTGTTTCTCGTTGAAAACTGTGAAAATAGTATACGACAATCAGGTTATCGTTGCAACGAACTCGAAGCCCACTGTGCACGATGCAGAAGAAACTAATCCTGGAGTGACACACTATTAAGTCGGAAGTTGGATTAAGACTGTCCATCCGAAAGCGAACTGTCTGTTGTAATGTCTGTGTGGCCAGTTTCCCCTCCGATCAGTGGCTTACGTAAATGCGGGAAATGTTTCTTTGCTATGAACGCAGTCGCCACAATTCGTAATGAAAACAAGTCGACAGAGTAGATATTTCTTCTCACACCGATATGACATGACACCAAAACTCGAGTCGAGTTGTTCATTCGCCCTGCAAACGAATTCAATGCTACCATTAACCCTCTTCGGATCAAAAATAATTTAGATCGATCTAAAAATCGGAAAATTTGTATGCAGGCTAATGTGATAGGTAGACTGCCGATGTTTATGCAATTTGAAATTTTCCTAGGCGAATTTTAAAAATGTGGAATCAAATAAAAGCATCTGCAAGTCTGAAATAAATAAAAATCGTATTAAATTCTGCCAAATTTTATATTCTAACATATTTCCAATGTTAAAGGTTTCGAATCACTTGCTGATTTTAGTAAAAATCGAATATATCAATTAAATTTTGAAATGACCCATCGTTATTATTGGGTTGGCATGAAAGTGATTTTAGTATTTTATCGTGAAATAAAACCCAATTCCTTTTATCCATGCAAACAACTTTAACAAATAAGATATTTTTCTTTTTGTTCGATGATCTTCTTCAAGAAAAAATAAATAAGAAAATATTTTATTGATCATCGTTTGAATAAAGAAATTCGGTTTTATTTCACCTTAAAATACCGAAATTACTTTCTCACCAACCCCAATGCATGCTCAGTATTTCAATGATTTTTCTGTAAGTCTGTCAGCTGTTATGTTTCCGAAAACAAATAAACGAGTGTTATCGTGTCGATTTTAATCAATATTAGTACGATGGGAACATAGTCGCGTTAATCATAGCTACTGTCAATCAAAAAATGATGCGAATACTACGTTGAAAGCAAAATAAAATGTTGAATATTCAAATGACATAACTCGAGCTTATCGAAATTAGCTTTGATCGGTTTTTTATTCGGAACATTTGCGATTAAATTCTTGTTGGCTAAGAGCGTTCAAATTTCTTTCTGACGAAATCGCGGCAAGCCTAAAGTCAGTGTTGCTATTTCGCGTTGTATATGCATATGTAATTGCATACAAAACATTGTGCGATACATGAATGCACGTGCTTCTCGTTTAGATATACTCACGTAATTGCGTCGCGTGGACGCACTTATGCAAATGACTTCGATGACTCAAGATGCAATGAAATTTCATAAACTCGTTTCCAAAATGCATCAGATGTCGAAGAAACTCCCTATTCTACCATTTTCTATTTAATTTTCGTTCGTTGACACAGTGATTATAATTTTAGTTATTTGTAGAAGTTTACATAATATTTTTCCAATAAAAGAGGAAAGCGTAATTCAATGTTTCAAATTTGTTTAAGCACTAATCACAAACTGAATTTTAACTAGACTTATGGTACTTTTTAAAAGTAGAACTTTCTTCAAAAAACGTTGTTGCATTGTAGATTCTGCTTGAGCCCATACAAAGAACAATTTCTGTAAGTGAAAGTTTTAGTTTTCGAATGTATCTTTATGCAAAACAAAAATTTCTTACCGGAATTGCAACAAACTCGAAACAAATGGAAATTTATTTTCTTCCCTATTACGTTTAGTAGGTTAAAATAACATAAAAGTATGTTTAAATTTCTCTAATATATTTTCTATTTTACACCTACTTATTTTTTGTCACAAATGCATAAAATCTGCAGTCTAACAATAAATATAAAACAGAAGTTTTGTTGACTGCAGTTGGTACGAGCCACGCAAAATGAGCTGAGATTTCGAGGAGAGGTGAGAAGGGAAGGGCGATGCTGAATATAAAATTTCTATATAAAAATGTATGTATTATTAACTCCGCTAGGTTTTTGAGCGAGCAAAGCGAGCGATCCCGTCTGTTCTCACATTTGAGTAATTTAACATTAAATATCTCGGATTGTTATATATGATAAATAAATTATTTCATGTTATTTCTTCCCTCAATGATCATAATAGTGGTGAAATGATATATTGACATCTTCAATTTGGAAAATTTTCCAACAATTCTGAGTTTCATATACTCGATTTTCTTATAAATGCATAAAGCACCTCAGTCTATATGTAACTAATGTTGAGGAACGTACACGGTGCAATAGTTAATAGATAGAATTTCTCGCGCCAATTCCATTCACTATGTGACTGCATTACATAATCTTCGGTATTAGTTAATGTGCAAGTCGCAGCAACTTCATGGATCATTAAAAACGAAATACCGACGTGCGATTGCCCTCTGTTGCAACGAGTGAAATGAACCTTAAACATTTCCTGTCCACATTCTAGAAACGGCATATACGTTCCTATGAAATGTAAACCTGTAAATAAAGAAAACGTAAATAAACACTGTCAATAAAATGTTCTCCATTGCACTTACATGTGTTTGCCGTTCGTTAAATCGCTAGTTATCGTCTAAAATAACCTTTCAATTGAAAAATTACCTTTGCAGAAAGTTTCTGCCCACAAAATGGCCGACTTTTAAACGTGGCTGTGTCGTTTACAGAACATTGTATATTTCAAAGTGTGTATCTGTTATTAAAGGTCAGCAGTACTATTTCAGTTTACAAGTGAAAAATCTATTACTTTTTTGTATCCATGGAAATAGAAAATTCCTGTTACGAGTGAAGAAGTCTTGCAATAAATCAACTCACCAAATAAGAAAGAAAATAACAGTTAATGCGTTTAATCATTAGACGCCAGTGTTTCGTAATTCTTACTTCACCGTTTCTCAATGATTCTCGATGTAATAAACCTATTTATTACTACATATTATTAATTTGTTCAAATGATCACAGAATGGAATCCACTCGCATTCGGTCGTTGTTTCTAGCAGTCGATGTAGAACATTTCTTTACACCCTGTACATATTTGTTGTCATCCTCGCTTAGTCGACGCTCGATAAGGAACTAATGCACGCACGAATCCCCGTGCTACACTTTCTACTACAAGTGGCAGTATCGCGAAATGAATGATAGAAACTGAGAAAAAATGAGCAATAAACGTTGAATTACTGCTTCTCCGCTCTGAATACGTTACTAAGACGCTAATAACAGTTATTTATGGTGTTATTATTGTTACCTATTTCAGTCAGCTCATTAAAAATTCGACTGATGAATCGATTTTCATAGCGGATTGAAATTCATTTATCTTTTCTCGCTAAGTGCATGGTTATAGCGGAGCGGTGAGCATCAATGATAACGGCGCGATGAGTATAGCACGGCGAAAAAAACAATGTAATGAACCGCTCGAGCTGGGGATATAACTATGTCCACCTTGAATATTTCCGTTATTTGTAATAATATGGAAAAATGACATCAACAAAATTTGCACGGTACAGAGGGGGACGTGTCGTGACGGAAACATTTTCTGCGAGGATGGATGCATAGAGGACATTTCAAGGTCACCTTGATTTAGCATGGCGAAAACAAACCAATGTAATGAAATGCAACTGTACAGGGTGGGGCAATAACTATGTCCACCTTGAATATCTCCGTTATTTGTAATAATATGGAAAAATGACATCAACAAAACTTGCTCGGTACAGAGGGGGACATGTCGTGACGGAAACATTTTCTGCTAGGGTGGAGGCATAGAGGACATTTCAAGGTCACCTTGATTTGTTTTAATGGAAACACCTAGTTTCTGTATCATGTTTCTTTCTTCTTTGGATAATATCTCGTTAACTATTAGGTTTGAGACATATGAAAGTCAAAACTTTTATACTCAAAATTTGATCCTCTATCGATATATGGTATAAAAAATAGAACATTCCATTTAAATAAATGGAGATGACTTTCCAATGTCCGAAATACCTCCACCTGCAAAAAACTATTACCTCCACTGGATGAACCCCTTCGTAGTGTGCAATTTTATTTCAGCAAATATTTCTAGTCAACGAATATCTTCGAAATTATAAGTTTCACAAATATATTTGCCGAAATAAAATTGTACAGTACGAAGGGGTTTATCCGTTGGAGATAATAGTTTTTTACCAGGTGGAGGTACTTCGGATGTTTAAAGGTCACCTCCATTTTTTTAAATAGAACGACCTATTTTTTATACCATAGATCGATAGAGGATCAAATTTTGAGTATAAAAGTGTGACCTTCATATGAAAATTGTTCGATAATATCTCGTTAACTGTTAGATTTAGGATATACGAAGATCAATACATTTTTACTCAGAATTCGATGGTCTATCGATTCATAATACAGAAAGTAGGTGTTTTGATTAAAAAAAATTAAGGTAATATTGAAATGACCTCTATGCCTCCACCCTCGCAGAAAATGTTTGCATATATAACATTTTTCCATATTATTACAAATAACGGAGATATTCAAGGTGGACATAGTTATTGCCCCACCCTGTACAGTTGCATTTCATTACATTGGTTTGTTTTCGCCACGCTGCTCACCGCGCCCGCTATCATCGAAGCTTGCCGCTCCACTATAATCGCACCCTTACGTCGCGCGTCGTGTTGTTCCGACCGAAACGAGTTGCATATATTTATTCGTAGAATCGGAAAATTAAGTTAAACACATGTTTGTTGCTGCATCATTTAAAAAAATATGTCACTTTCAAAAAAAACAAATCTGTGAAACTATATTCAGAAAGATTTCCTATCAGAATAAAACATCATGTTTTTCCTTATCTACGAGCATAAAAATAGATAGTTCTTTATTTTTCCTTAATTATATCGAAATAATCAGCTTGTCTTCCCTTATCGAGGATTTATTTCATCCGCAATTAAGCACGCTTCAACACTTTCTCTAATTAGTATGTATCTGGCAAAGATAAGGAGACAGTTGACGAAATTATGTAGCTGCCTTATCTGAAAGTCTAAACGAATGATTATTATAAGCGTTATATTACTAGACAGCGAATCTTTAAGCAAAAGAAAAATTGTCTACTTAAGCAATATATATTCTTTCTTAATATCTTCAATAAGTTCAGTAGTTTTCATTTCTTCTAACATTTTTACTGTTTCAAGGTTCAACACTAGACCTACCGACTATCAAAAGTGACTGATGTGTATCTACAGTGTATTATAAAAATAACAAGATTAAAATTTATATTTTGTGCGATTTTTACTATAATATATACTGGACTCAAAAAATATATTCAATAAATGTCCATGAAAACACTTTTACAATTTCAATAATTGTCAAATAAAAAAATTTTAAATGAATCACTTGACCCCTTGTGGTAGGTTTAGTGTTAAATTACACATATTTATTTTTGTCATAAATGCAAATAATCGTACAACTGTCTGGTTACTATAACTATTTCTATGACAAATAAATTTATGTAGTATTAGGTGTACAAATGAATTTATCAGATAAATAGACTGACGATCTTTATGGCTTATGAAAATTTTCAAAGAAAGTTAGAACATGAGATTTGATAGAATTTCGTTCATGTTTGAAGAATTTGTGGGAGTAGACAAATCAATCAATATTGTATAATGTATACAGTATACACATTTTTATGTGGCGCTTGACGTTACCGATAACTCATGAATTTAAACTTGTTACAACTTGTTACTACTTTTTAGTCAGAATCGAGTATTCTGTATATTTTATTTCTACTAAAGGCGTCACAGTAAAGGGTTCCGAATTTGACGAACCATTACTGTATAATGCACATTTCGGTGCTCTACGTCGTCACAATCGCTAGATAAAAGATCAATGTACTAGGTACGTATAGCAGAAATGGCCTAATTGTAAGATTTCAAGGTGTAATTTACATTATTCGGCAACCCTTGAGGGATAACAAGTATTTAGAGCAAAGAGCGGCTCGACAGTGCAGCCGCTGCACATCAACTTGCAGTCCGGACAAGAACCTATATCACCGACAAGATAATGTTAAAGACTGACTGCCTTACAGGACTACGTGTCCCACGAAAATTTCGGTGTTTCTTACGCCCTCTAGGATATATTCTGGCTTCAGCCAAAAAAACAGAATGCCTCCGACGGCATTTCGTCGGTGCAAAAGACCACTGAGGAGATTATTATTAAATATTAAATTCTCCGCCATATTTAAGCGATGTTTTGCCACTGTTTTGATACTATTCTCGTCGGTGGAGCAACTTTTAGCGATGTGGTATTTCAGATCACTGCAATTTCCACCGTTACCACTCCACCCATTGCGCCCATTGAGCTGATCCAGGCTAGGGGGGCAGTACTATATCGGGAGCACTCTTTGATCATGTGTTTCATGCGACTGGATTTCGAAAACATTCGATTTATCGCCTTTGTGTCAGAAATATAGCAAAAACCGGAGATTAAATTACGGGTTTGGAAGAACGGCAATCCTTGTCCATAGACGCGCCTCCGAGGCTCTCCCTTCCCTTCTGATCTGAAATTATGATTTTCATGTATGTACATACTTCGAATTTCTTAGAATTTACGGTTCATTGGAAGTAAACAAAAGCATCTGCGAAACTATTTCTGAACTTCGTTTTACTGGTACACAAGGTGATACGCACGTCGTTCGGAATAAATGCTTACTTACAAAGGATTTTGATGCATTTATGATAAAAATGGATAGGTAAAATATATACAGAACACTAAACACATTTGAGCAATTTGAGACAAATACATTGTGGTTCATGAATTTACAATTTATTAGAATTATTATAACTGATGTAGGTTAATTTTATTTTTCATAACTATCCTGAGTCTACATATAAAATTTTAAAATATTGATTAATATTTACTGGAATACTATTAATACAAACACATTTTCATACATAATTTAAATAATTACATCAAACTTTTTAAAAATCATCACATTTATTCATTTTAAATTATCCATTAATACAAAACTCGTATACAGCAACTATCATCACATTTCTGCACTTTTTAGTAAGCAATTTAAGTAAACAAGTTAAAAGATTAAAAGAATAAATTCCATGCAATTTGTTTTATATGGAAGATAAAGTATAGAAATTTTCAAATGAATAAAAAATAAATGCATTAAAATAATTCTATAAAATAAAATAATCCTTTTATAGGCGAATTAAACCTTCTTCTTGGATCTCTAACTTGAACGATTAAAAAAGAGTGTACGTAGTCTGTGTACGTCTGGATGCATAAATCTCGGTGAGAAATATGGTCGTGATGGTCCAACTATAGGAGAATACCTATTATTTCCTAGTGGAACTTGCCCACGAATTAGCATGGAAGGTGTCATCATTATTGGTCTTGGCGGAAAATGCTAAAATATAATAAATTAGTATTGTGTCTAATAAATTGGAAAATGTTTATCATCACTAATGTACGTACGTTATAATAAATAGGACAAGGAATGTGTTCGATATAATGTGATGGTGATACTCTTTGTTCCCTGGATCGTCCCCTCCTATCTCGACAGTTTTGATAAGATCTCTCATCCCTAAACAGTTCATTTATAAAATATTTTAATATTCATATTTAAATTGTCAAACCTTATCTTATCTTATAACTAAATGAAATGTCTAATAACAGTTAATTGACACTAATCGTAGTAGCTTTGTTTTCTCACAAAAAAAAACATTGCCAATACAGGCACAAACCTGGAATGACGAGGCAATGTACGTCGAGGACTGTGACTTCGGTTTCTAATTGGACTCAAAGATATCGAGTGTTTTTTGAACACTTTCAACTTGCCTTCTAAAAATTAATAATGATACACTTATACAATGGAAATCGCAGTCCAATAAAAATGAAAAACAAAATATATCATTTTAAATTCTTCAATAATCATACCTGAAGTGTCATTATTTACAGTCGCAACAGTACGATGTTCTTCAACTTCATCTGTTTGAGTGATTACTCCTTTGATTTCTTCCCTCTCAAATATTGGTTTCAATCCTTCCCCTATAATGACAAATTTTTAATGAAAAACACAATGTCAACAGATACGAAATAAGCAGTTAAGAAATACTAGCAGCTATGAAAAGTGTAAAAGATAACTCACATTTGAATATTCACAATATTAATTAATTCCTCTTCAATATTTTGTGTATACAGACCATGCTTTTTTATACACATCTTTTTTACTTTGCAAACTAGCCATAAAGTAAAACTATTTCTTAAAATTCGTAAATTTTGAGACATTTACCCAATAAAAAACAAATTAGAAAGAAATTTTTTTTTCCAATCAAATTTTACAAAATGGAACAAACTGTCTCTGATACATTTGATACAGTTAAACCTTCCAAGATGATTTATATCTTCAAGGATGATTAACAAATCTTCCATATTGATGAAACCACCACTTTACATACAAGTTTTTGTTTATATAATTGAGAAGATTGGAAAGACTACGACTGAGATATTATGCAAAAGTGTAAAAAAATCCTTGTGAAAAAAATAGATATTCACTTCTGCCTCAACAGTTAAAGAATTTTTCAATGTAAAATGTCTTCATAGTAGATCTTTAAGTTGTTGCATAGCAGCAAATGAGTTATTTTTAAAAAGTCAAAAGCGCTATATGCTAAACGTCATGCAACATTCCCACACCCACACATCAAGAGGATACACGAAAATTAGCTTTTACCAACAGAACTTGTGTTGTTAATACAGCTGTAACATAATTCTTTGTGCAAGGCCATAATTAAAAAGGTACATACAAAGACAAGCGAAGCAAAGTCAGAAAACGCAAAGCAAAGCATTAAACACTCTAAATAAAAAATATTGTGCTTACACATTGCACATTACTTGATCGCAACTGTGATCCAACGTTGTATTCCAAATTTGCTACATCCTGGATAAATTAAAACTGTTATTAACTTTGTAAATTATAAACATCCTTGTATAAATTCTAGAATATCATGGATGAGACATTGGTATATTGAAATCTTCGTAGTTGTAAAAGTTGCTGGACAACATTCTCCCATCTTCAAGTGATATGTTAATCATGCCGTAGTCATGTTAAAATATTTATCTATAGCTCAATAAAATATTGCAAGAAATAATCTAAAGAAATTAAAAATTAGATACTAATATAAGAATAACAGTAAATCTAATTTTTACGTGAGAATGGAGAATATCCTTCACAAAGTTCAATTTCCCAATTGTGACTTGTAGGTGGTCTCTAGAAATATTTATCTTCAGCGTCGATGTTATTTTCCACTTGAAATCTTCATTGAATAACTAATAAAGTTGTTAAAAAGTTGTAGTGTGTAAACAATAATTTACCCGCTCTTCTTTTGACTACTACATCTTCAGGATTGATAATATCTCGCTGAAGATCCAAGTCAGTTGATTTTCCAGGAATATTTCGGTGAATATCCACTTTAATCCTGCGCAGCTCAGCTGCACTTATCTTTGTGCCTTCGGTTTCTTTAAATAACGGCAGTGTTCCATCTGCTGATTTTAATCTGCAATATGACAAACCAATTTTTAATGTCTACATGTTACTCTTATGTAGAAAAGTAAAGCATAGAGTAAATGTTAGATTTATGTATTATTCTGTTATTGTGAAAAAAAATAGTTTTGCATTCTTTTTCTTACAATAAATTTTCATTATGTTTTATTCACCTTCCAGAGAGAATTGGAGTATTTGTTGGGCTAGAAGTACAAGATCTTCTAGGTCGACTTCGTGGAGATTTACTTCGACTATTACTGCGATTTGAAGGTTTCGGAGGCAGAAAACCTTTTTCACGAGCGCGTTGCATCTCATATTCGTAAATCTTCCTTTGTTTTAACTTTTCATGTTGTCGTTGTCGTTCTTGATCTCGCTTCCATTCTTGTCTCCGTAGCATCTT
>CM052343.1:12361666-12373223 GCA_028455595.1 Lasioglossum vierecki
GAACCTAATTAATTAATTAAAAATAACAAAGGGATTGCTGCCCTTCCTTTATAATTTTGCGCCCTTTAATTTCGCATTTCCGACTTCTCTCCTCGCGTTGTATCAAACCCGAAGTTAAGACCTCTCCACAGTCCCTGTACAATAGTCAATGTTCATTTATTCGCCAACTGTTACTGATCTCACATACGAAGCATTTATCGGCACGCAGTGTATACAAAAAACTCGAGCGAACAACAAAAAAGGCGCCAGGGAAGAAGTACAAAGCGTAACACGTGTTGAACGCGCAAACCGGCGCACAGTGGTCTGAAGACCCCGTTTTCGCGGGCAAAATTCAATTTTTTAACTTTAATATATTGAAAAAATTTTTTCCCTATAAAGTAACAACCCTTAAAAGCTCTCAAATCCAAAATATTATTCATTTTAGATAATTCTGTGATGAGATACAGCGTTCTAAAGACAAAATCAGAAAATTCAAAGTAAAATAAAACGTTTTAGATTTCAATCGTCGAATATCAGAAAACAGATTTTAATGATGGTTTTATATATGTTAGTAAGCGCATTTCAAATATTTAATCCAGTTTTAAGCATTGTTTAGTCCATACACGAATTGCGTAAATAAATAGCATTTCAAACTTTAAAAAGAATTATACAAAAACGCTTAAAAGCCTTAAGCATCGGACTTTTTTATATGAAAGCTTGAACATTTACTAAAACGAGCATGTAAATTTTAACAATCTCGAACTATAAACGGATTTTAACAAATACAGGTCCGCGATTATTCGACGCCTGGATACGCAGTTCCACTTGAATCTCACATAGCAGCTTGGATTTACAATATGCATACATGTTTTCACTGCGTGAGTCAAAGATCCTGAAAACCCCTCCTTAATAGATTTCATATAATTCCTGTACAGAATTCAATCTTAGCTATTTTCCGCGATTTCTAGACAATAGTATGCATTGTGAGAATTGTTAACACGATTTTTCAAATACTTCCGATGATCTGACAAAAAAATATTGCCAACGACAGTTGATCAGTATTCACTTTTCCACAAACTTCAACACAAAATATTAAAGAAAAATTTCTTTTTTTATAGACAATGAAGGTCACTTCAATTTTTTAAATATTGACATATACTTTTTACTTTATAATATTTTAAATGGTATTAAGACGAATCCAACTTGCTAACATTACAAGGAATATGTTGAACATTTTCGAATACAACATTAAAATGTTGGATTCGTCTTAATACCATTTAAAATATTATGAAGTAAAAAGTCAATGTCAATATTTAAAATATTGCTGCTAATAATTACATGTGGGGTTTCACAGCTTAATAAAAAAAGACGAATCCAACGACCTATAATAATACAACATTAAAACTTGAAATAACGCTACGATAGTTTTGGCCACAAAAACCGGACTACCAGACCACTGTACAACGACCACAGAGAGTGTACGAAGCGAAATTAAACTTCTGCAAAATAGTCGATAGAAGTCGGACACTGCCGAGTGAAAACGAAAACAACAAACATTCGGTCCGAAGGATGCATCATGCCAGGTGCACGGCACGTGAACCTCGTACAGTAATGGGTGACGATGGTGACGGTGATTTTAGGAGGGAGGGCTGTTGTGTTCCAACAATATTGAATACATATTTTTTCCATCATTTGTGGGAGCTCCCTAATCAAACACAGGTGTACGGATTTTGCACTCCAAGTTCACCCTTTTGCAAGCGAAGTACACCCTTTTGCCAATCAATTACAATTTTTACAAATAAAGTGTTTTTAACAGTATCATTGATAAACTTTATCACTTTATCACTGACTTTATGTTCATGGATGATAACAAATTAATTTGAAGTCGAGACATAAATATACACGTCGAAACCGTAAAGTGGAACACTATTGAATATCGAAATAAATCTTGGGTATTCGCAGAAGGATTACGTAAGTTTTTCACAAAATATTATTTATTACAAAGATGTACATAAAATACTTGTTTAAAAGTAATTACCAATTCACTAACTTTCTAATGTACGAAAACTGTGTGTAGACATGTATAAATATTCATTGTACCGATTTTCCGATTAATCAATTTTAAAAATGAAAGTACGTATGAGTATACGTGTCTAAAAAAAAAAATAATTTTAAATACTCTTGATGGGTGAAAATCAATTTGCAGGAGGTTGAATTTGATGTGCAAAAGGGTGAATTTGGAGTGCGTAACCTATAATTTGGAACAGCAGAAAGATTGAGAGGATTAATACATATTAGATCTGTTAAAATGATTAAAAATTAGTTTGTTCGTCACATATTACGCGGCCAATTTTTACTTTACATTTCCGCAGCGTAACTACTCGAATAAAATACGAGGGAGTGAACTAAAATAGGAGATCGCGATGCTGTTCGTTTTTCGTCGAGTTGACGATTATTTATCGGTCGCGTGGAAGCGACAGACACGCTCCCTCTTTTTTACCTTCGATATTCAGCGGGCTCTTCCACTGCGCGGTGGAACCTCCATAAACCGTGGCCCATTAAGATGAAAAGGAACGGGTTAAGGCCTTGGTTCCTTTGGTAAAAGAAGATCGCGAATTCGCAGCTGTCGCTCTCACAGCACCTGCCTCTCCTACAATCAATCCTTTCTCGTGCGTGTGCGTGTGCGTGTGCGTGCAGGTTTTCGGGCTGCGTGCGTGTATACCCCGCGTATAAGATTTTACCTGTTTACCTGCAGGCTGGCCTGGGCTACATGCGTACAAGTACGATTTACTGGCCGCATCATACCCAGACGAGAAAGGAGAAGGATGCTGGGTACATATGGCAGAGGTTAAGAGGGAGAGGATACATGTATCCGATCTACAAGTCGGGTAGACCGCTCCTTTTTCTCTTTTTTTTTCGCAGTGTTTTGTTACTCGGTCCTATAATCTGTTCTTGATACGTGGTGCTGACGGTTAAGGTGCCAGCCAAGTTCATGGACATTACCTTGTCTTGAGTTACTGCCCGGATTGAGACATTTCATTCCATTTATCACGAATTATTCCGTTGTACTCTGTACAAATTACTTTTACGAAATAATGTAAACTAATCGCTGGACTGCGGATCTTTATGCATTTATGGCTCCTGAAAGTTTTCAATAAATGGTAGAATATAAAATTCGACAGAGTTCAGTACTATTTCTTATTTATTTCAGATTGATATTCCACGCTTTCTTAAAATTTCCTTAAATATCCGCAGTCTACTAATCACTTTCAGCTGCCCGTTGATTCTGTGTTAATGTACCGTGGCATAAGTAGCGACCGCTTAAAACAGCTGAGTTATATTGAATAACGAAATGCGACATTAGTATGCATAAAATACGCCTATAACATGGTGGAAGGTCAAAATGAATTGCTAAAAAATTCCATGTATTTTTAGCAGGTAGTTATAAAAATTAATCGGAATTTATGAGTCTGCTCGAAATTTCTTTCGAAATATTTCACGATAAAACATCGGACGTGTATACCTGCTTTATTAACAACAATCTAAGTAATTTTTGCGCGTTGCCTTTTATTTATTGATTTTCTTTTTTATGCGATGCTGTAACTCGAAGACGTGTGCAGCTGCTGCAATTTCAAGTTATTATATTCTACTGAAGATACTACCGCTATATGCTTGTTAGTGGTTCTTCAAACGTCATTTGCACGCTCCTCTTGACTTCACAATTGTCGTTTGCCTTTGTGGACGGTACTGAATTGATCACCGTCTATATTTAAATTCATCAACCCATTGAATGTTGAGCATGGGAATCAAGATCGATTGACTCCATACAAAACTCGTAATTTTTTCGCAAAAGAGTCACGGTGGGCAATCGTCTCGTATTTTACGTACACAGTCTGGAATATTTTTATGTAATACCGCGAACTGTATGAAAATAAAATTGCTGTTTCGTAATAATTCAAGCAACCGTCGGAAATAAATGCTCGAAAATGTACTCGTTAATTGAAGAAACGTTCACTGTATTTTTTTATAATATAGTTTGTGTGACACTTTTATATAAAAATGTATAAATCGAATCGTTGATTAATAAATAAGAAAGGAATCAGAAGTTGTTGAAATCAACGTTCGCCATTGCTTTATTAATTATTATCAATCATGAAATGATTACATTTCCGATTATAATTTAATATGTACTTTTGCGGTAATGAAAATACTGTGAGTATTTCTTTAGAAATGTAAATATATAATATATATTTTACACAGTTTTACATAGAAAATCCTTCGAATTTTGTATTTTTAGTGTAATTTGCTTTTAATGCGACTCGCATTTCAAATATTGTATCTAATCATTTATAATGGAAGAACTCTATAGAGGTACACATAAAGGAAGTTGTAAAATTTTCAATCTAGAGATATATTTTAAGATTTTCGGAATACAAACGAATAACACACTGGCCAACTCTGCTGTCAACGCCACAAAATCAGGATTCAAACGATCTTGAACCATTTCCAAGGACCAATTTCTGAAAGACTCGCCATATTGTGAAATGCGCGAGGTAAATAACAGGACAATGCGTTTATTCCGAACAATAACTTTTCTTTTTATTTGTCGATTGTACGTTTGAACAAAGTTAATGTTTTTGGCGCACCGGTTCGATCAATTTAATTGAGAGCAATTTAGCAATATATTAATTCGACGTTTCGGTCTAGACAAGTGTCTAATTATATTAATATATTGCAATTATAATTATATAATTATATTAAATGTATATTAATTATATTAATTATATTAAAATAATTACATTAATATATTGCAAAATTAAACCATGTTTTGACTACGAACTCCTCCGAACCTGCATTGAGACTATTTGTTTCTAACTATAGTCAGTCGCATATATTCGCGTACGCCCTTCAAAATAAAATAACATTTTTAAACTTTCATAAAAATCTAAAAATTACTATTTATTATATTTATCTATAGTTTGACAGCTCAGACTTCGGACCATACACACACACACATACTATGACGGATGCTTATGAGGGAAATTATTCCTTCAATTGTAGCGAAGGTTGACCGAAGGAGGTCGAGATTTTTTTAACGCAATTAGATCAATATCGTATGTTGTCAAAACAATCTGTATCAGATCAAATTGTAATAAAGTTTTTGTTGTATGCTTCGAAAAAAAAGAATATGCGAAGTGCACAGATTTTCAATTAGCCCATTTCAATTAATATAATTAATAACATTTTTTTAAAATGATTGTCACATAACAGTTGCACCTGTGGCACACATTTTCAAACAGATTTGTTAAATAGTTTGGTTTTTATAGATTTTTACAACCTTGATATTAGAATCGAATTTTAAACCACTTCCCGATGATCTAGAAACTTGAAATTTTCAACATAACTCAGAACTGGATGATAATGCAATATTAAAAAATAATTATTTTAAAAGACTGCGCATTTAGAAGTTAAACAATAGTTTTAAATATTCCACTGCGCCCCTCGTCACGCGACGTTGGGTAGTACGTCATTGCGTGCAGCGATCCCCACTCCGCGCGCTCCCTACTCCACTACGCGTTCCCACTCCGACGCCGACCCCGCTCCACTGGCCCACTTCGCAGCGAAGGAGTTCATTTACTTACTGGGTTGATTTGCATTATGTCGGCCGGGGGGTGGGGGCGACAAGGAACGGCGGTTCTGCTCGGTAGTAAAGTCTAAAAAGTAGAAAATAAAAAACCTTTTAAAAACCACGCTCTCTCTTATATTAGAATGTACTAATATTTTTCTAAAAATAATATTCTTAGATATTAGTGACTATAAATAAAAGCGTGAAGCGTCCCCGAAGATTACGTTAATACAGTTTAGCGCTCCACGCTTTTGTTTATAGTCATTAATATCTAAAAGTATTATTTTCTCCTTTTTAGTGCATTCTAATATAAGCGTGGTTTTTAAAAATATTTTTTCCGCTTTTTCGCCATTTCGCACCACCGTGCGACACGTCGGACGTTGTTGCAGGAAGGAATATAAATGTAAATGCGCAGGCACACGCGACACAGTGGTAGGGGGTGTTGTTCACCTTCTTTTTCTTCTTTGGTCACGTGAATCGGCCTTAAGAGGCGAGGTAATACGGCGAGCCATCTGCCCTCAGATTGCGTGTCCAGGAGAGAGAGACGAATAAAAATCAGGCCCGAAAGCATTATCCAGCTGGCACGCGTCTACCTCGCAGTCATTATCTTTAAACAGGATCAGATCGCGAGGAGTCCACGGCGTTTCTTCTTCTTTCTCCACCTCCCCATGTGCAGCTCCTTCTGCTTGGACCTAGCTCTCCCTGTGCCTCGTGCTCGTCTTGTTGTCCAGAAACACCTGCTGCCCCCATTCTGCTGTGTTTTCATTCTGGATGGCCTCCGCGAGACATCGTATTCCTGGTTCCAGCTTGTTTAGAATCGGTTTCCATTTCCGCTTACGAAGATACCAGGATCAGCCATTTTGAGACCACCGAAAGCTGTCGGCCAATGGCGATCAATGCTGCGTCTACATTTGTATATAGGTTACCACTTATAGGGTACCACTTACTGGATATTTAGTGACCAATTGTAAATTTATTAATTTCAAGACATTCTGTAATTTATTTTTTTAGTATTTCAACTGTCAAATTTTTCTGGGCAATTTCGTTCAAGAAGGAAACGAAAGTTTTAATCCGATGTTCCAGTCCTATTTATCGGACACAAAAAATTTGTGATGACAAATTCATTGATTTAATTTTTCTTTGTAAAAATAGACGACAATTTATTATCGTCTGGTGTATCACAGTGTTTCTTAGCATTTTCTATAATCAGAAACGAGAAATTACATTGTCTCTAATGTTTCAACTAATGTTTTTAATATCTGAAACTTATCTTTAGCCTAGTGTCCTTCGATCTTGAGGTTACTATGCTGCGATACAAGGTTGTGTAAGATGACAAAGGATAAAACATCGGGAGTTGAGAATCATCGGAGAGGATCGAGCCTTCGAGGTGTGTTCTTTAAATCGATGAGCCTCGAAGCCGCGCGAGATGTCGGGCATTTAAACAGTCCGGGCTTTTAATGCGAGCGCGGTAACGTCGGATTCTTGGTATACATATATGTAGCGTATACATATACGTACCCTGTTTTCCTTTCCAAGTTCGTCGTGTTAATCGTCGGAAGGCCTTCTTTTTCGTCCTCAATTACGGACAGCTGAGTAACGGTGGTAGCCACGGGCAAGAGACAGATGCCGGGTGAACGAATCCGCGTTAATTTTGACAACAAATACAGGCCGCCACTTTACGCCGCGCCGGCTCCCTGTTATTAGTCCGGAGTTGTTCCAGCATTTTCCGGCAGACGGTCGAGTATTCTTCTTCCCATAAAAACGAGAAGAAAGATAATGTGTAAACACGAGGTGGCAGTCAAGGATTTATTCGAATGTTGCGCTGTAAACAGAAAATACAATACCGGTCTGTTGTTTGACGGAAGAGAAACTGAACAGAAATATCATTTCATTTGTTGGAGAAGAATGAAATGTAAACATCAGCTCGTAGCAGAAGATTTATTAGAAAACGGGTGTAGTAAAGAACCTGGTCAAACTTTCACTCGACGGAACAAAAATTTTCAACTTTTCCGAATGGAATATTATACGACTCGATGGGATGCGACCTATGTGGGGATAAGTATGGAAACCTAGAACATTTGACAAGGGATTGTAGGATAATGGGGGAAATGATCAGGCTCGAGAATGTAGTGAGCGGGAAAAAGATAAAAAGGTTGAAAAGTGGTTGGAGAAGTTGAGGAAAAAAAGTGCATAAATAAACCAAAGAGAATGTCAAACGAAAAAAATGCAAAAGTTAGGGAACGGGGAGAAAAGCAATAAGTATGGAATTAAGTGGGTTAGTGATAATTAGAATACCAACAAGAACATCCTATGGCCGTAAAAAGTTGTGAGATCAAACCAAATACGGCCAAGTTCTTTAGCTTAGAGATATCTCTTGCAATACTGAAAAAAGCATTTGTAAAAATTAGTTTAAAAGAATGCTATTTAATTTTTCAAGAGTCACATGGAGGGTTAAATTATTCAAACTTGGTCATTACTTTTTAAATCAATGGCCATAAAAGATGTTAGGTAGCGGCCAAGTTTGAATACCTTCCATGTAATTCTTTAAAAATCAAATAGCGCTCTTTTAAACTAATTTTTACAAACGCTTTCTTCAGAATTGCAAGAGATAATTTGTTTGATCTCACAAATTTTTACGGCCATAGAGAACTAGGTTGTTTACAGGATGTTTTTGTTGGGATTTCATCGATTTTTGTTGATTGTTTTTTTCATCAGTATTTGTTGCAGCTTCGAAACTAATAAAACGTATACTTATGTATGTTATGATGCTATGTTCTATCCTACGTACCGATTTCGCAGTGTTTTTGTTTCAATACAATCCCCTTAAGCTGTAAAATTTCAAACTTTGATAATTATTCCTTTGATTGTTTGTTATGGTGGACCTATATACCAAATTTTAAGCTTGTAAGATTAATGTTTTGTCAATATTGAGACATGATAGCATTTAACAAGTGTACCAAATTACATCTCTCCATCTGTCTCCAATTCCGAGCTACAAACCTCTAAAAAACGGCTAAGTTCATTAAATTAATCATTAAAGCACATCAAAAACGAGTAAGTTGGTTTTATGAACATAATTCACTAACATCTTTGTTCCACGTTTTAGTGTTTTACGATGTATATCGAAAATTGTATAACATTTATATATTTTTAGACGCAATACAAATACATCTTAAAAATGATTCAAACTAGAATCGATTTGCTAATTTGCAAAATTGGTTTTTTTGATTTCTCAGTAATAATTGATCGAACCTTAGCGCCGAGAACAGTAAACATTTATTGTCAATCGAAAGATGTACGGTTCTGTGGATTTTAAGCAGAAACTGATCAAAAGTCGTGTGAAATTACTATTTTCACCATTTTTAACGTCTATGTTAATCAACTTCAATGAAATTTTCAGTATGTGTGTAACTACTATAGATCTACAAAACATATATTTCAAATTTTCTTCAAGGGTCCAAAATTAAAAAAGTTTTAAAAAATGCCTATTTTATTTATGCATGTAACCTTGTAAATATTAATTTTTGGAAAATCTTGTTTGCACATCATTTCGTAAACCAATGCACCTAATTGATTATAAAAATCATGTCATTTGCCGCCTCATAGTGGGCTGGATCGACGTATTTTTCCGGACATGGGTCTAAATATAAAAGTTCGAAATTGACGTTTCTAACACCATCACATCTTTCACCTAGATTTGAAGTATAGGAATACGTAGAAACATTCTTTTAAAATCCGCACTAAACTTTGTGACCATAAGGTAAATTTTGCATTGCAGTTTTTTAGTTTTTCCTTTTCCTCGTAAAAGAGCTCTTCAATTCTTTTTTGTTAATTTTCAAACTTTCACACTTTAATCAGTAGACTATGATCTACAATTTCACACGAGTACCATTTCGATCGGATGAGATAAACGTCTAAACGGAACCAACATTTTAAATATTCTTCAACCTATAATTACGTAAAAGGTTTAAAAGTGCCAGGGTCTAATTTACACTGTTTTCAACCTTGAATATTAAGGTTTAAAGAAGTGTAAAGTTTGGCTGCAAAATTCTGCGATTCTTCGAGTAAATTCAATTTAACGCGTTCACCGCTAGATGGACTCGACTCTCGCTGGTGATTGTTGACCGCAAAAATTCGATTTTTCGAATGCCTCTTGCATTTATCTTATAATCGCGGATTTAAAAAGTGGTCAGCATTAAAGCCCCACAATACAAAACAATTGTTCAAGAAATACTTCGTTCTGAACTGGGTTTAATGGTGGACAAAGTTAAGCAAGAAACTGGTACGTATAAGGATGGAAATACTGCCAAAAGATTTTTTTTTAAATCCTAAGATTACGTCAGCAATCACTGGAATTGATGAAAATTTAATTTATGAGTTTGTTGTGGTTCTCCAAGCCATTTCATCTGGAGAAAAGGTTAATGTAGAAAAATTTGCATGCTAAGCGACGGAAACTGCGGAATTATTTGTCACTCTTTACCCATGGTATTACATGCCAACCACAGTTCATAAAATATTAATACTTGGCAAAAAATGATTGAGAAAGCTATAGCACCTATCGAGCAACTATTGAAAAAAACCCAAGAGGAAGAAAAAAAGAATTCCGAAAGTTCCGGGAATTTAAGAATATAAAATTTAACACGATGGCTACGAATGAAGACATATTGAACAATTTACTCGTCACATCTGACCCACTGATATCTTCTCTTCGACCACAGTTAATTTAAAAAAAAGACGATTTTCTTCAGTGAAGAAAACAGAATAAATGGAAACAGAATAAACCTGATTCACTTGTTGGACTTGAACGATTTTCGAAACAGGTGCTCTACATAATAAGGGTAAAACGTCTGTAAAGTTTTAATCTAATATCTTCAGCCAATGAGAAGTAATCGCGATGTCCGTTTATTTGCTCCGTTCGCTCCAGTGTGCGCCTTAATAGAAATGGGAAGAATAAAGTCCGGTGCGTGTAAAAATGGCCGTGAAAGTGCGAACACGTGCACACCGCAGAAGGAACATCCGTCCAATTGTGGGGCAGGACGTTTTCCCAGGCTCTGGACAGTGTCGAATCTACCAAACTCCAATTTGTCCTATCGTTAACCATCATTGTGACCCGGTCTGTTTCGGATTGAATCCTTTGTGCGCCCTTGGAATGTAATCCTTTCTTTTTCCCGAGCTAAATCCTCCTAATGATCTTGCGAGCGACCCGAAGGGAGACTGTTTGCCCGTGCCGCTAATGACCGGGTTAGGTGATTCTTTCCTTCCTGCACGCGAGGAGCAACATCGGCGAGGCAGTTCTCGCACCCAAAAATCAACCGTCTTCGTAGAACGACCTCGTGCGATCCGCAATTAACCGGCGGGCATTTCGTGGAGGCAGGTGAACTCACCCCGAAGCTCCCGTTACGACGATATGAAGGGACGCGACCCGCAGATGACGCGCTCCTGTGGAAATCGTAATTTTTACAACCTGCCAATCCCTTCGTGTCACTCGCCGCGTGTGTTAGTACGACTGTTGCGTAAACGTATGTCGTTTAACAATCGCGTGTCGTTAGCGATACAGCTCTTACACCGTGTATCTGTTGACGCGTCCCGTAATTATTTCTTTCACCTACAGAGTGAGTTGTTACGCTATGAAGTGGGGCGTCGAGGCGCCTCTTAAATGCGGCATTGTTCATACAATTCTTAGAAGACCAGTTTATTATTAGCAAAAAATTGAGTTGTATGGAAAAAAATACATTTTATGTGATGGTACATTCGCGCCTTAAACAGCACACGATTTTTCCTTCGGAGCACCACATTTTTACCGTTGCGATAATAAAAAGGCAAAGGCGATGCACACACGCACTTTGATTTCGCATATCTGATGCGATAATACAAAAATATATACAGGGTGAATTCGATGAAGCAGGACACCTAAATATCTCCGTTACTTTTCGTTGTACAAAAAACTTCGTA
>CM052343.1:12376216-12390983 GCA_028455595.1 Lasioglossum vierecki
TATATCAGTGGCCTGCCTAATCAGAATTTCCAACTTCTCTATTTTTTATTATCTTTTATAGGGCTTCGATGACTATATTTGTGACATTTTTTAAATTAAAATCATACCAAACATGATATAATTCCGATGATATTTACTTGTGTAACAGACAATTAAAGTTTCGAGCGCGAGGAAGGATAATGTATGGAAATAAAGAGATGCAGAGACTCGCAGTAGCCGGCGACTGCCCTTCCTTGCGCCCGAAACTTTAATTGTCTATTACACAAGTAAATATCATCGGAATTGTGTTATATTTGGTATGATTTTTATTAGAAAAATGTCACAAATATGATTATCGAAGTTCCATAAAAAAATAATGAAAAATAGAGAAGTTGGAAATTCTGATTAGGTGGGCCACCGATATATCCGATCCGCAAGGTGTCATATTTCACCCCGCAGTAGTGGAGATAGATCTGGGACATTTATAGGTCAGACTTTTGGGACATTTGTGGATAAAATACTATATTTTGCATTTTCGCGACCATCTCCATGTGCCGAGTCCATCGGGAAGTTCAAACAACATCGTGTTTCGTAGAAATTATATTGATCGTTTCAATGCCGAGTAATTTTTTCTGTAACTATCAAGAAGTTTCAGTACAGTCAGAAAATTGATAATCTATATGAATACAAATTAAATGCTGTTTGTTCGTAAGCGCATCACTCGAAAACGACTGATTTAGCTAATTTTTTTTTAGAAAATTTTCGTAATAGCCCGAATAAGGTTTTTACGGAAAAAAAATTGGAAAAGTTGCCTGAAAAAATGGAAAATTCAGAAAAAAATGAAAGTGCTTTTTCTATGATTTTTGTATGAACTCAAGACCATAACTCACCATCCGAACGATGGATATGTGTAATTCTTTTTTTGTTTTGTTCGTTATGGCCCTGAAAAAGTTTTCAGGAAAAAAATTCGAGACAATTACAAAGGGAAATCGGTAAATTCGGACAAACTGCAAGAATCACAATTTTTGAAACAGTACAAGTAGCGGATTGACATGTTTGGCAGCACATTATTGGTTTCAAATTATTTCGTCGTCGAGCACAGCATCGGATTTTCATTAAAGAATCACACAGCAGCCTAAATTAAAATAAAATTACATTTATTTATTTATTGAAATTTGGACAAGACAACGTCTGTCGGGTCAGCTAGTGCTTAACAAAAATGATGTTCATATAAGATTTGTAATATCGAATGAACTGTGAGTAAAGACGTTAAAATAATTGTAAGGTTTATCGCATGACATGGTGCTCAACAGAAATTTCCCGGAAACGACGACACCTCCATCGTTTGTTTGAATAACAAGGAAAAAAGTTCCTTGACGCTAGGCTTGGCGCAGCGAGTGGTCGACGTATTTGACAAATAGTCGAAGCAGAAATTTTGTTGGGGTCGTGAGAAATGTTTGTTTCTTATGAAAATTCACAATATTATAATTATAACACAATTGAAACCGTATACACACACATACACACAAATTCCTCTTCTTCGTATTAAAATGAATGCAAACACTGGCGCGTCGCGGTCACGGTAGCGCCCCGTATTTGTGGAACAGTAAGCACTGCGGCATGTAAAACATAATTTGTAAACGTCGGTGAAGTTGGCCAATGAAAATTCGATAAACGGGAAACCAGTCGTCCATTTTCACTGTATCGGGGAAGCGGCTTTGCATTATTCAACAGGCACTTTTCCTCCTGGAAGTCTGACAAAAGCGTCCGGGGTTCGGTCGCCTATTCTCGTTCATCAACGAATACAAGAAGACGCTCCCGTTGGGAGCATAGATTATACAAAATTTGTACAGATGCTGACGATTTCGTACCGCCGCATAGTCTCTTTCTCATCGAAAAAATTAGAGCGGAAGAGTGAAAGGAGAAACAGTTGTGGACAAGGGCTTAGGCGTTAGCATGACAAAAGCTCCCAATTACGGAAGACATTCCGGTTCGAAGTATTAAGGTGTCCAAATTTAAATTCATTTTGCATCACAATTACTTTCGGCCAGTTTCAAATTCAACAACGACAGCCGTCAACTATACCTGAGAAACCCGGAGGACAGCATCTACTCTAATCCGCGCGTTTATTCTTCGAAAAGACATTCTGGTTTCGAGGGCCATTTTTTTCAAAGCAATTTCGCGGAATTTTGCAGAAGAAATTGTAACAAGGTAATAATAAACATAATGCTTCACTAGTCGAAGTCACTGCCACGTTTCTCGTTAACGGAACAAGTCTGAAAGCCCCCCCTAACTTTCCCAACTCCCTTGCGGTCCAGGGGTGTTGTATTAGCGGACGAAAAAAAAAGATATGACAAAGTTCTTCGTGACCAAGAAACAGATGCGGAGGCGAAGTTACTTCTAGATCCCATGGAAACGGTGGACGCGTGCGTTCTTCCATTTGTCATGGGGAATTCTTGACTCCGCGGGGACGTCATCCCCCTCGGTAAACTCGTTTAGCATAATACGCGACGAAATATGAACGAATGCAGTAAGACGATTTACTCGAAATTTATTAGGGCAGTGTACACCCCCATCATTTCGTACAACTGTTCGGAACTGCGCCGTCGCTAATCACTTCTCTCGCCTAAAATTCGTGCATTTGTTGTACTAATAAATTTTCACACTTTAAAGAGTGTACACTTTAAAGAGTGTGATATTGAACATGAAACACATGAATTACTACGAGTATCTGTAGACTATCATGTCAGAATTCAGAATCATCGCTAACTACTTCTCTCGCAAATCAATCATACATTTGACGTACCAATTAATTTTCATACTTTTAAGGGTGTGTACAGAGGCTTTCGTTGTCGAATGAATTTTCCTGATTGAATTTGAGTGAAATTGAACATGAATCACGTAAATTACTGCTAGGATAAGTAGAGTATTATGAGAGAATTCAGAATCATTGCGCTAATGACTCTTCTCACCTAAAAATCATACATTTATCGTATCAATTAATTTTCACACTTTAGAGTGTACAGAGGCCTTCGTTGTTAATTAATTGTTGCTAATCGAGTATCAATGAAATTGAACATGAAATACATGAATTACTGTATCTGTAGACTATTATGAGAGAATTCAGAATCATCACTAATTACTTCTCTCGCAAAACAATCATACATTTGTCGTACCAATTAATTTACACACTTTAAAGATTGTACAGAGATTTTCGTTGTTAATTGATTGTTTCTAATCAAATGTCAATAAAATTGAACATGAAACACATGAATTGCTGTATCTGTAGACTATTATAAGAGAATTCAGAATCATCACTAATTACTTCTCTGGCAAAACAATCATACATTTGTTGTATCAATTAAATTTTACACTTTAAAGAGTGTACGTAGATTGTTTTTAATAGAATGTCAATGAAATTAAACATGAAACACATGAATTGCTACGAGTATCTCTAGACTATCATGACAGAATGCAGAACCATCGCTAATTACTTCTCTCGCCAAAACAATCATATATTTGTCGTACCAATTAATTTTTATACTTTTAAGGGTGTGTTCAGAGGCTCTCGTTGTCGATTGAATTTTTCTGATTGAATTTGAGTGAAATTGAACATGAATCACGTGAATTACTGCTAGGATAGATAGAGTATTATGAGAGAATTTTGAGATCCCGCCTTGGTCTCAGGCGAATAACGACCCTTTCTTATTGCTGGCGTAGCCTTGACACGTGTCTACTATTTGACAAGGATAGCAAACATGGCACATCTAGAGTGAGTGAATTAGACTACTGGCAAGGGACCGGTTGAAGGATCACCAGCCAGCAAAATGGTGTCGGCCAATGTATCCGCTGCTGGAGCAAGACAAGCTTCATTACCTGTCACTGTATCATTATGAACCTTTCACGAATAAATTAATTAAGTTATTCTGACTTAATCAGTGGCTACATCCATTGGACGTAAACTGGAATCTTCGTCGAATTAAATAGTATAGCAATAAAGTTAATCAAATATATAATTCTTAATAAAGAAACCACAGGAATGAAAAAGTAAATATTTTTTGAAAAATAACAAAACTTTAAGAAGTTTATGGCGTTAGAAATCGACAGAGAAATTTTTGTGCGACACCAGTTCCGGTTTGGAGTACCGACCGTTGGATATAGCCAGCCGGCAGGTCATTGATCGAATGATTCCCAGAAATGACGGTATTTAAAATTCGTGATTTCCAAGGTTACGGTGTTCTCAATTCTTCGAGACAATTCTCCTGCTCGCGCTCAATGCATACTTGAGTGTCTTTCTTTGAAATACGTATAAATGTGTATAAAAATATTGAAAGTGACAAGAAATTGTTCTAGTAAAATTGAAAACAAATTTCAACATGTATTACACGTTCCAAAACGAGCAGAATATATTTTCGAGGATCGGTTATATTATTATTATTATTATTATTACGAACATTACGGTAATAAAACAAAATTTCAAGTTGTCGTACAACAAAGATTCCCCTAAACAAGAGCACTTGAACATTAGATTAGCATTGCTCTGAAATATCACGCTTATCATACACGTGTCTTGGCATTTATAGTCTGTACGCCTTCTGATATTTATCAATGTTTACCCGGCGGGCCCTGTTCATCGAATAAATTCAGGTCGATACACTCGAAGGCGCCACGGCCGGTGATTAAAAGTTCGAAATCGTTCGGCCGTATCGATTAGTAGGAGCGAGGCAGGGATTAAAAACGTATGTTGTTCAGTGGACTTTTGACAGCGAGGCGCGTTAACGATTTCAAAGAGCCGAAAGACCGACACACGATATTTCCCCTTGAATCTCCACAACTGGTGCAACATGGCGCAAATCGTGGCGCAACGTGGTGCAACACCCTCGTGACCGCAACCCGACTCAACTGGAAGCCTTCGGTCACGATCAATGTGGTTATTTTCAAATGAGAAAATCACCGGAAAGATTATAATGGGTCTGCTAGCGATAAATAACAAATTGTGTCCGGCGTAATCGCGAAAAGCGAAAACAATGTATCTTCCTGTTACTCGATTACGCGAATCCCGGCAACATAAAAGCTTGAAAACGTCAGCGTGTTCATTACGACACTAGATAATTGAGCTGCACAATCAAACGCGTGCGAGATTATTCCTTACTCTTTCGAGGAAGGACGAAGATTCTACAACAACTTTTAATGCTAGACAGGAATGTTAATTTATAAACATGCATCAATACCCGTTATTTACAGTGATAATAATATTTATGCCGATACGAACAGTTAGCTTCCTCATTCGACGCCAGTAATACATTAATCACAATTGCTAATTTTTCTTCGTTAGAAATCTCCTGGTGGTTTCATTGTTAATCTTCTGGCATAGAGTCTTCGTTTTAGTCTGCAATGATTCGGTGAAATATTCGATGGCTGTATTAATATTTGTTGCTCATATGTTAACAAAATTTAAACATGTTGTGTTGTAAAAGTTAGTTAGATTGAAGAGATTCTTACTTGTATAGATACAGTGACTCCCACTAATATTTCAGCACTCTTAAAAAGACGATAACTTTTTTTAACTTTTTTGGGAAACTAGAGCAACTAGTTTGCTACAGAATGTGCAAAAAAATTATGTCAAAAATTGCAATTGACCAGAATTATAGAAAATATACTAAAAGTTGCATTTTATAACTTTCTTATGTGGGTCTGTATTGAAAATTTAAAAACTACGTTTTGTAGATCTGTGCCAATTAAAAATATGCTGAAAATTTCGTCAAAATCGGGCGTCGTTGCAATGAGCTACAAACGTTTAAAGATTGTAAAAATTGCAGAAGAAGCTAGAGCAGTTAGTTAGCTACAGGGTGTGAAAAAAAATCTTGTCAGAAATTGCAATTGATCGAAATTGTAGAGAAAATAGTAGAAGTTGCATTGTACAAGTTTTTTATGTGGGCCAATAATGAAAATTTAAAAACCACCTGTTTTTACATCTGTGTCAATTAAACATATTCTGAAAATTTTCTATAAGGATTCTTACATCTTTCAATGCCTGTAGTTTTTTTCCGCATCAACCGATTTCGATGAAACTATCACAGTGCATATAATTGACACCGATCTACAAAACGTAGTTTTACATTTTCAATAGAGGCCCACATAAAAAAGTTATGAAATACAACATTTAGTATTTCTTCTACAATTCCGATCAATTACAATTTTAAACAAAAATTTATTCACACTCTGTAGCAAACTAATTCCTCTAGCTTCTCAAAAGATTTCAAATCGTATAGTACAACATTAAAAAAGTTATCATCTTTTTAAGAGTGTCCGAATATTAGTGGGAATCACTGTAGATAGTTTTATAGACTCGCGATAATGGTGTATCGATATACACTTCACAGATAAATTAGCTTGTTCGATTAATTACGAGAGCACGTTACAAATGAACAAGATCGATGTTGATCAGATAAATTAGGATTGCTACGACAAGAGTGTGCCGAGTACTTTAAGCGCAGAATTCGGGTGGAGTCGGATTCACGGTTGCCAACTGCCGCGCATGCGAACTTTGTGAACCGCCAACGAGGCCTTCAAGATAATCCTGCTAAAATATTCGCAGGAATAGACAACAAGTTTCACAGACAAGAACATACACGTGACTGAATAATGCAATGAAATAAATAGTACACCTCCCTCGATGTGTTTACGTAACGGGTTATTTAAAATTTAAAATGAAGATGTACCGAATCGAATGTTCCAATAAGCTTAACATTCAATCATGCTAAAACATATTCTTTCGTTATCGTTTGTGTTATTTGAATGGTTCTCAAGTATGTACAATCAAAATTCCAGTTGAAACCCGGCGATATCATCGTTCGGACTTCAATGAGTTGCCGCTGTGACAATACATTAGTGCGATAGACAGCGGCTTTTACGAATTTCTGATAAAAATGATACGATGCATTTTGAAACAATCAAAATATTAAAAGAATTTCAAAATACTATTCTATTATTTTCAACCTATTAAACATATTACCAGGCCGCGGAGTTTGTGCGTTTGAAGGCGTCAATGTATCATCTTCAGCTGAACAGGATGATTAAAAGAAGAATGCAATTTTTATTTGGTTCCTGTGTCTCGCTCCAGCTTGAAATTCAGGTGGCAAAAGTTTGCGAACTTGTACGAAAGATGAAACACGCGGAACAACGGCGGACAAATGAATCGTAGAACGTTTCCGTAGACCTGGCTAAGTAGGATTTGTAAAATTTTTAGCGATATTCCTCGGCCGGTGTGGCGGCGGGGAAAGTTTTCCGGCCGAGTCCCTCGGTCCCGTGCATCCCTTGTTAAAAGGAAACAGCGATCCTCGTCATGGTCGAGCGAACGACGAATTTGCGAGGCGCAAGCGAGCGGAGGAGCCGATCCGGCCGTGGCTGTTTCGCAGTGTGCTACAGACGAAATCAGCGTCTCCTTTTTCGAGGGATCTTTAGGGACGAATGCGACCTAGCTCAATCCGACGACCTTCGATCAAGGTGGAGCGAACGAAGAACGAAAGTTGGGTATGAGGCTTGCGGGACATGGATGAAGGAGTGGTGTAGCTTCATGGGGAAACATCTCGGGGAATAAAGGTATGGGGACGTCTGTCTCCATGGTGATCCCATCGAGCGGTTCCGAGTACGCGGCACACAGCGGGAAAACGCCCTCCGTCGCGCCTCGATCCCTTGCAGAGCGACGACAGCAGGGTCAAGAAACCTCTTCTGCCGTCTTCCTGATCGCCAAACAGATATACGAGATGAGAGAGACGCCGGATGAGAGCAGCCCCGAAGATATTGCTGCGCGGGAGACAAAGAAATTTTTCAACTCCGTTAATTTCGTGAACAGTCTGCGACCAGGACTCTCCTAACCTAACCCTCCCCACCCATTCGACCAGTCTGTCCCCGCTAAGAATGCGTCTCACGACTACGGAGACGAAGGAAATTCAAAGAAACCGTTTCGTGGATCGATCCCTTGAAACGAAATTTTGCATCGCTGGTCTGGCCTCGAAGGTAAAGAAAGAATCGACGAGTGGACGCTACTGAATCATTCTTCTCTATGGCAAAAGGTTGCTAACCTTTCGCTGCATGATTTTCTTCATGGCCACGGTGCACGCTGCTCGGTGGCCCAAAAACCTGAAAACACGGACAAAAATTATTGCATCTGTTTAAAAATTGGTATTAAAACGTTTTGGGTATTAAACCTTTGCACTCGAAGTTTTTTTTCATACGTATTACCAGCAACTCGAAGCGATTTTAGTGAGAAGATCATATTCAGGTGTGAGTTTGATATACGCATTAAAAGAAAAGTCATCGTTGTATATTATTATTTTTCTAATTCTTTATGAACACAAATGTTATGATATATAAAAAAATTATAAAATTATTACATTTTATAATTTGTTTTTGTTTTTATGTCAAGAACTGCAAATTATTTACAATGTCTCCGTAGCGGAGTCCTCGAGTGCAAAGGGTTAAAAGTTTTAGAAATCATTCGTTCTCCTCAAAAATCGTTTATGGGGATTTTGAATTTTAGGTGAACATTAGTTACGAATGGGAATTTAATATACATATATAAAAAAAACATGAGGGTCCGTTTAGATTTTAATAGGAACAGACATAGTCATTATAAATCAAAGTAAAAAAAAAGTAAATTACAATTTATTATAACAGGAGGATAATGTTTTGAGTTCAGATCTATTCAGAATCGTCATCTGATTCTGACCCTTCTATTCTTTTGTTTATTTCCGGTGTTTGTAGCAATGTGATTGCTTCTGGATATAGGCTGCGTAATTTTTTGTTGTTTTAATTTTCTTAAACACGATATATACAGGTCGAAATTTAAAAGGAGTCGATGCATTGCATCCTCCATCGCTTTAAGACGAGAACTTGTTCGATATAAATAACGGATTGTTTATTAAAAAACTGACAATCTGTGTGTGTCCTTAATACGTTCTAAGCATGAGCCTTTAAAAACTGTTAATTTTACAGAAAAACTTAGTGTATATCTCTCACAGTTTGAGAAGAAATGCAACGAAAGCTTAAAAAAAAAGAAAAAACAGTGATACGACCACAGGGGCAGAGACGGACAGCTAATTTTTTATTAAATTGCAAGATAATAGTATAAACTAGAAGCTCCACAACAAGTTGTAGTGCCTGAACTTGCAGGACTTTTTACTTTGACTCTAATCTTTAAAATTTATGCCTTCACTTTTACCCAAGTAAAATTACTCTCGGAGTAACCAACCTTATAATTAAAACTTACCTAGCTGAAAGTTCATGTTTTAGGTTTTGTCCGCGTTTTCGGGCTTTGGGACCACTGTGCGGTGACGAGAGTGTCTTTGTTCTTTAATCTTAACTTTGCACCCAGCTCTGGTTAAGAACTGGTTCCCCCGTTTACGTAAGTCTGACGAATTGAATATTTAAAAATTTCGAGGGAACTTTCCACGCGATTCCGCGAACTGTCACGTTAAATCAAGATTGCTTTACAATCATCTGGGTTTGTGCTTAACAAACGAAGAGAATTAAGCTTTATTTGATTAAGACAAGTGAAATGTGTACGTTGTACGGCTTCTAATGACACCTACACAAACTCCATCAACCGATCGGGAATTGTCGTTCCTCTAGATACAAGAATTGCTGTTCAATCGAGGGAATTATAAAAATCCTTGAACTCAATTAATTAGGCCCTCTCGATTAGAAGTGACTCATGCATTTCGCTGAACGTGATCGTATGCTTCTAACTCGTTTAGAGAATTAATCAGTTAATAATTTTAACTAAATCACTTTCTCATCGCATTTTCTTAGTCAGTTATTCGTACTAACACACTGTGGTCGGAAAATCAGTTCTAGCGCGAGTAAATTTAAAAAACCAACTAACGTAAATCTGTTAAAATTTATACTTGTATGATAATTTGATATGTATACTACAATAACAAATACAAAATTAATAAATCACATTACCGTATTATTGTTGGAAAGACTGTCAACATTCCAGTAACCACATTTTGTTTTTCTGCTTTAGTCAAGTGTTACAAAGTATAACCTCAAAATATCGAGTTCTTTCTTGAAGTGTGCATAAATTGTATTAGTATCTTGTTCTATGAGATATTATCAGTATGATTCTGACTGCAAATGATAGCTTTACGCTTCTTTCACACACTTTATGATATATTTTATGAACTGATACTTTTTAAGAAAAATCATTAGAATGTCGTTAGTTTTACAAAATTTCCACGCATTTGCACGCGTAGCAAAGTATTTCATTTGAAAGCTTACTTCATCTCCATAAACGGCAAAGAGAAAACGCGATCCCACGCAATCCCATTACCATTTTATTTTAATATTTTAATAAACGTATTTGTTCGAAGAATGGTTCAAATTGAAGAATGTTTAACGAAAGGATTGCTTTAGTGGATTACTAGAGGCTATTTTTACCGGAAGGAATGTGAGCGGACACGATATTGAAGGAATTTTAGAGAACATTATCAAAAATATTGAACGTTGTATCGTACAATAGTCTCGCGCGATAGACCCTCGCACAATATCACTGTCCAACAACAAAAATCTTTCCATATAACTGTTGGGTGGATCTTACAGCGTTTTTCGCGCTGATTCCGAACCTGGCCTTAATTTTTCTCCTACACCCACAGTTTTTGAGAAATTGGAATTTGAAAAAAAAGACGTATTTGTAGACTTTGAACAAATGTTGTGATTTTATTATATAATATTGTTCATTACAGAAACCATTCTCTAGACTATACCGAATCCAGTGATGTGCAATAGTAATACGTTGTGATTGTTTAAACATGTTTAAACATTTCCACGTCGACGTTGGAAATTTGAAAGGGTGGTTTTTCAAGATAAAAGTCTGCTCTATCGCGTGGTATATTTCAATTTTCCGCTGGACCCTTATTTTCTGAGATAAATCAAAAAATATCATCGAAATGTGGTGCAAAAGTGGTGCCTCTCCGTCTTTAATGATTGTTTAAACATGTTAATTGTTTAAACAATCACAACGTATTACTATTGAACATCACTGGATTCGGGAAAGTCTAGAGAATCTTTTTCTGTAACGAACAATATTATATAATAAAATCACAATATTTATTCAAAGTCGACAAATACGTCTCTTTTTTCAAATTCCAATTTCTCAAAAACTGTGGGTGTAGGAGAAAAATTAAGGCCAGGTTCGGAATCAGCGCGAAAAACGCTGTAAGATCCACACAACAGTTATATGGAAATATAAAAAAAGTTGAAATTTATTGGACAGAGCAATTAATTCGCGCAGGAACTGACTTTCCGACCTCAGTGTAACAACAGATTAATTCAGGCCTGATTATGTGCTATATGCTGGAGATACGAAAAGATAATGCTTGAATCACCAGACATTTTTGTCACGCTGTTCGTGTGGATGCTACAGTAAAATCTGTAGACCGACAATGATATCTGATCAAGAAGTATCGTGTTTCACGCAACCAGGAAAATTGTATTGTACAACCGTAAACAAAACAAAATGAACGGTGTTTCGCGGAACGTCGAAATAGGACACCATTCGCATTCCGGTGGAGCCTACATCGCCACAGATTTTACAACGAGCAACATAGTTCAGGCGAGCCGTCCGACATGATGCAACGGTTAATTTATTCGTCGGCTTTCCGTGTGTTTCCCCCTTGGTTCGGGAATCGATAAACCTGTCGATGCGGTTAATTCCCGTCCACATTTCTGCTTGCACGTGCTGAGATGCCTGATCGGCGAGCATGGAGTCCGCGAGCCCCTCATTCACGAATAGTCGCGCCGACATTGTTATCGTGATTCAGATTGCTTAACAAGATTTCACAGCGGTTATCGTCTCGGTACCCGATTCAATTTTATAGTCCATACAGGGAACTGCCGGCCGCTGAGCGAGAACCACGTCGAATCCGTCTGTTTCAATAAACGATCGACAGCGTGAGCCGGCACGAACACAATCCTCCGCAACAATATTTTCACCGCTACCTAATCGTCCCCTACGGTGGGCTCATTCTATTCGCGGTGGTACAACTTGTCGCGTATATTACACCAGTGGTAAAGATTACGATTTAAAGCGAGCAATCTTATCGATCAAATGTCGCCAACAGTTTCTATAATTGTTTCTACACTTTCTACAAATATGTCGGATCAATTACTAAACATTTAGGTATTGTACGAGGAGTTCATTCCATATCTATAAAATTGATAAAATCATAGGGAAATGGAAATATTTTAGCTAGGAAGAAATTTTTAATTTTCAAGTTGACAGAGTTCCGACTCCTGCAAAAGATTACTAATTAACTGCTTTTAATTAAAACTCTGACCGAAATCTTCGTTTCCTTTTCAAACAGTGTACTTCTCTTCGCAAAATCAAAAATAAAACATTCCCAATTTAGTTTTCCCTAGAAAATATCGAGATACTTCAAAGTTAGAATTGTTTAATTGTAATGTACAAATAAAATGCGAGTTATATGTATGCGTATATACATACTATGTGTATGTATATACAGTGATAAATATTACGTCACTGAGAATTCGAAATAGTATTTACATATTTTATAAGTATATAGCGATCTCTAAAGAGAATATATCTACGAACACATTAGTGTAATTTACTTTATTCTTTACTTCCTTATTTCTTAACAGAAGACACCTATATTTAAAAAATTCCAAACTCAGTTTACCGATCGTTGCGAAGTTCTCGGGAAAATTCTTGCTGTTGAACGTAATACAAAATACAAGAAAGTGTAGCGTTAAGTTCGTTTTACAAGCTTGTTTCCTCTCTTCGAAGAGAGTACTCGTTCATGAGAAAGTCGTTAGCAAGTGACGCAAATTGGTGATGTGTTTACTAATACTTAAAGCAAGCAGAGTTGTGCAGAATTACAATTGAATTACTCCAGAATTATAATTACAAAGTAATTGAATTAAATTGTAATTCAATTATGTTGTAATTTATAATTGAGATCTCCAGTCAATTAAATTACAATGTAATACGTAATTGCAATGGAGCACAATTATAAAATACATTGTAATTGAATTAAATTGTAATTCAATTATGTTGTAATTTATAATTCAGATCTTCAGTCAATTAAATTACAATGTAATTCGTAATTGCAATGGAGCACAATTATAAAATACATTGTAATTGAGTTAAATTGTAATTCAATTATGTTGTAATTTATAATTGAGATCTTTAGTCAATTAAATTACAATGTAATTCGTAATTGCAATGGAGTACAATTATAAAATACATTGTTTTCATGTATTGTATTGTATTGTATTGTATTTCAAGTATATTGTAATTCAATTATACTGTAATTCAATTACAAATTGCATTTCAGGTATATTGTATTTCAATTACATTGTATTTCAATTATATTGTATTTCAATTACAAATCTGATTGAAATACTTAGTAATTGAATTATGTTGTATTTGAATTATATAGTAATTCATTTACGACGTAATTGAATTACTATTAATTGAAATACAATGTAATTCAATTACGTAATTGAATTAGAATGTAATTGAATTAGCACAACTCTGAAAGCAGCACCTATCATTTTAAAAGCTGGATTCTTCTCTTCGAAGAAAGTATTTCTGCGGATCCACTATAGTTACACACGATATAATCAATAGATTTGTGCGGAAGGTTACAATTTACAGAAAAAAAAATTTATCTAAAATAATAATTTTTTAATTTTAATTATCGCCAACAGTGTCCACAATTGTCACTGAACGTTTTACAAGCAGGTTTCTTCTCTTCGAAGAAAGTATTCGCTCATGAGAAAGTCGTTAGCAAGTGACGCAACCTGGTGTTGCGTTTATCTACACCGATCCGATCCAGTGGATCGATTATAGTGACACGCGTTAGATTAGTGTGAAAAAGGTTACAATTCAAGGCAAGCAGACAGTCTTATCGATCAATTGTCGCCAGACAATTTGTACAATTGTCACCCAACGTTTTACTAGGTGGTTTTTCTTCTCTTTGAAGAAAGTATTCGCTGATGAGAAAGTCGTTAGCAAGTGACGCAAGCTGATGTGTTCCGTTTATCTACACCGATCCAGCGGATCGAGTATAGTTGGACGCGATGCGATCGTGAACGTCAACCAAGTACAGTAAACCCTAGTAAGTTGTCCCAGGTTGGACGACTTGATTCTTGTCCATGCCTACTCACTCCACTACCCGTCACCGCTGTGCCGCGCCGCAAGGCGGCGGCTATTGTTCTCAGGCCGGGTATATCAGTGTGAACACTACTTTAACACAACGAATCGAATGTTTAAACATCTTAATGTTCATTACTTTTTAATGAGATTTTACTAACTTAATCCTTGCATTTTTCTGATTACAACAAGACCAAACACGATATAATTTCAATTTTATTTAGTGGTGTATGTATAAAGTTTCGTATGGAAAAAAAAGGACACGAACAGTCGCCGTCGCGTCGCCGGCAATTCAAAAGCCCACGTATTCTCACAATGTGTATAGCCAATTAAAAATTATTTATGCTATTTATTTATTATGCTTCACATTATTGAGTAAATATGGGCCAAATTATATCGTGTTTGGTCTTGTTTTAATCAGAATAATGCCAGAAACAAGCCAATAAAATTCTCATAAAAAATAATGCAAAATAAACCATTTAGAATTGGCATTACATTGTGAGAACACGTGGGCCTTTAAACTGTGCCGTTGCCGACACAGTTGCTCTATTGTAGCTCACCCAGCTGTAAATCAAAATTACAAATTATCACCGCGATTCTTGTCCGCTC
>CM052343.1:12399897-12427327 GCA_028455595.1 Lasioglossum vierecki
AAGAAGAGTTTCGTTTCCGGTGATAACAATATTCTCGTGTAAGCAATATTGGAAACAATCCTCGACGATATCAAAGAACATTAATGTGCACCTTGTAATAAATACTTTCCCGCTCGTACCATGACTTTGTGAATTTCTTCCGCGCTTTGCATTGCAAATGCATGCTCGCTCTATGTCCAAAATTTTTTTAAGGACTTCGAAGCGCAATAAAGAAGAATCTTCATGCAAATACCCATATTGTTGGTGCGGGTATGAAATGTGGGAACAGTTAACAGTATCTATGCTAAAAGCTTTATGCATATGAGTGCATAGCGAAGGTACAATAATTTCTTGCACAGTCAGTATCCATACCGCTCGCTATCAGAAACGCAACAAAATGTATCGCTGGTTCCTGTTCGATGCTCGAAACAAACGGATATTCGTACGCCACTACGAATCTATAAAACTGGACATGTAATTACAAGCAATATCATTAAAAATAACCCCTGATTCGAGGCGGCCATAAGGGCATCGCGATCTCGTGTCTAAATATAGTTTCTTCGGGCCGATCAGAAAGTTACGTAATTTACATAATTGGGAATAAACACGCGAGATGAACCGTCATGATTATCAGCTCGCTGCGTGTCATCATTAGCATATCTACTGCACAACGAAAGTCCGATATTTCAACGATTTCCCTTTCGCGATTACGTCTGTCATGGATTCGTTAATAAAGTATATAAGTGGCACACCATATAATTAATTATTACAGTAAATTTTAGCGGGAATTTTAGATTCAATATAGCGGGACTAAGGATTTAGTTTTTCAATCTAATATATATTTGATAAGGAAACGAACTTGATGAGATAATCATCTTTAACCAAACAAAATGTAAATCTACATAAACTTGAATTAAAAGAAATTAAAAGGAATTTTAATGAATCCTTTTTTGGAACACAAACTATAATTGAAATATACATAGTATAATGGATGGGGCATTCAAACGGGAACGCCTAAATATGTCGATTATTATTAGTCGTACAAATAATCTCCACAGAATAAAGTTGTACTGTTTCAAGGTGCGAATTTAATGATGGTAAAAACTTTTTCTCAAAGTCATTTTTTTACAAGATTTCAAGATCATCGATATTTTTTAAATGGAATCATATATTATTTTGTTCATATTCTTATAGAGAATAAAATGACAAATTCAACAAGCTATCATAATACAATATGATTCGGCTCATCTGATCTCAAGTAGAGCTGTGACTTATGAAATACCCGGGTATTCGGGTAAACAAAAATTACCCGAGTACCCGGGTATCTCATAAATACACTGTGGATCTTTATGCAAAATAAAAATCGTTTGCATCAATAGGAAAAAGCAGACGATATATTACGATTACTTATTCTCTTAAACGATTTTAATAAATTTAAATTAATATATCAACGTGTTTTTTAAATTTAATTATTGTTTTAAATTGCACAAAATCATTTATGACTTATGTCTTATGAGATACCCGGGTACCCGGTATCTCATATACCCGGGTAAAAATCCGAGCTCTAATCTCAAGATATTTACAGTTTACTTACGTGTTCCGAAATCCTATGTCTTGTTCAAAATGATGGCCATTGGCATTGATGCAGTACTGAAGTCTCGTAATAAACGATGTGTATCCGTTTTCTATTTCCTGCGGAATAAGTAAACCACATGACCTACATAAAATAAATAGTATAAAATAAAAAAAGCCGAATCATACATTATGATAGCTTGTTGAATTTGTGATTCTCTGTAAAAATATGAACAAAAAAATATATGATTCCATTTAAAAACATATCGATAACCTTGAAATCTTGTAAAAAAAGTGAATTTGAGAACAAATTTTTACCATCATCAAATTTGCCCTTTGAGACAGTACAACTTTATTCTGTGGAGATCTTTTGTACAACTTATAATAACCAAGATATTTAGGTGTTCCCATTTAAATACCCCACCCAGTATATGGTAATTCGTTAAAAAGAAGTTATTTAAATAAAAATAATCACTTCAATAACTTAGCTACATTACGATACATTATAATATAATATACAATAAGGTATGATAATTGCTGAGGCGAATCGGAATAATTTTTTCCTTAAATACTAATGAGATTAGTAAAGTTAATAAATAAAGGTAAAATTTATTCAGAACGAATTATAGTATAAACAAGCTGCCTGTAAATATAGCTGGAATTAAATTAAAATCAGATATACAAGTTCATCTTGCGCGTGGTCACATTCGCGGAATTTTCATGACACGCATAGTTCCGCAAAATTTTGCGTGATTTCGCGTCACCTGTTTAACAAATGCGGAACTAAAAAAATGACGCAGGATCCTGTGGTATTGCGAGCCCCAGCTCGGAAAGGTCCTGGGTTTACATCGGTGTAATTAGAATCGGAGCATTCCGGAGAAAAATCGACCGTATTAAATCGGAAGCGAAGTTTGTGGCTGGTGTTTGACGTTTGATCGTCGATGCGGAAAATCTGTCGGCACATTTTTCACCCGACCTCGATGAACGAGGGTCGATCAAGGTCTCGTGCTCCGTAATGGCCGCGTGGCTGTCCGGCGCGGCGCGGCGTTCAGTGTTAGTAACTAGGCAGAACGTTATCGTTTAGGCTAATCGCCGATTAATTTTCGTCAGAGCGGCGCCGCGCGGCGTGGCCGTCGAAGAAATTCAAGATCCGATCGAAGGTCTCTCCGGCTGGGTAAAGGAGCACGACCCGACCAGCCAGGTGCTGCTGGGCCCCCGGACCCACGAAGGGGAAAGAAAGAACCAGTTTTTTTTAGGGTCTCCTTTCTTTCAATTCGTCGCGACGAAGGGCACCGTATTCGCGCGTCTGCCCTGAGCCATACGTCGCTCTCCTCGCGCCCGAACAGTGGGAAAGTTACACGGTGCACACCGTTTTCAAATTTGCCGGGGGTTAGGGTCGCCTCATCTTGCTTTCCTCCTATCGTGTTCCTCCTTTTTTCTTCGTGCACAACGTTCAAACTTCGCACCGTGTATACAGCCTCCCCTCTCTCTCTGTCTCTCTCTCTTTCTCGTATTCTCTCGTTGCATCTTTTCAAATCGCGCCGCCTCATAGTGGGCTGGATCGACGTATTTTTCCGGACATGGGCCTAAATATAAAATGTGGACTAAATATAAAATATAAATATGAAATATAAATATGGACATAATCCACATAGGGATCGAAACGTCAAAGTTAATATATTAATAATTGCACATTTGCTGTTATTGTTGAATTTGTCGAACCGCGCTGAAACCATTAATATATATTTATTGTGACGATCGAGAAATATATTTCACCTAAATATAAAAGTTTGAAATTGACATTTCTAACACCATCAAATCTTTCATCTAGATTTGAAGTATAGGTATATGTAGAAACATTCTTTTAAAATCCCCACTACACTTTGTGACCTTAAGGTGAATTTAGCATTGCAGTTTTTTAGTTTGCCCTTTTCCTCGTAAAAGAGCTCTTCAATTCTTTTTTGTTAATTTCCAAACTTTCACACTTTAATCAGTAGACTATGATCTACAATTTTACACGGGTACCATTTCGATCGGATGAGATAAACGTCTAAACGGAACCAATATTTTAAATATTCTTCAATCTATGATTACGAAAAAGGTTTAAAAGAGCCCAGGGCCTAATTTACACTGTTTTCAACCTTGAATTAAGGTTTAAAGAAGTGTAAAGTTTGGCTGCAAAAATCTGCGATTCTTCGAGTAAATTCAATTTAACGCGTTCACCGCTAGATGGACGCGACTCTCGCTTGTGAATGTTGACCGCAAAAATTCGATTTTTCGAATGCCTCTTGCATTTATCTTATAATCTCGGATTTAAAAAGTGGTCAGCATTAAAGCCCCACAATAAAAAACAATGCAGACAAGTAAAAAATGACTTGTTCAAGAAATACTTCGTTCTGAACTGGGTTTAATGGTGGACAAAGTTAAACAAGGAACTGGTACGTATAACGATGGAAATACTGCCAAAAGATTTTTTTAAAATCCTAAGATTACGTCAGCAATCACTGAAGTTGATGAAAATTTAATTTACAAGTTTGCTGTGGTTCTCCAAGCCAATTCATCTGGAGAAAAGATTAATGCAGAAAAATTTGCATGCTACGCGACGGAAACTGCGGAATTATTTGTCACTCTTTAAACATGGTATTACATGCCAACTACCGTTCATAAAATATTAATACTTGGCAAAAAATGATTGAGAAAGCTATAGCACCTATTGGGCAACTATCGGAAAAAGCCCAAGAGGTAAGAAAAAAAGAATCCCGAAAGTTTCGGGAATTTAAGAATATAAAATTTAACACGATGGCTACGAATAAAGACAGATTGAACAATTTACTCGTCACATCTGACCCACTGATTCTCTTCGACCACAGTTAATTAAAAAAAAACAAGACGATTTTCTTCAGTGAAGAAAATTGGGACGAACCTATGGAAACAGAATAAACCTGATTCACTTGTTGGACTTGAACGATTATCGGTACATGTACTCTACGTAATAAGGGTAAAACGTCTGTAATGTGTTAATCCAATATCTTCAGCCAATGAGAAGTAATCGCCATGTCCATTTATTTGCTCCGTTCGCTCCACTGTGCGCCTCCTTGATCGTCCTTCGATCTCGCATACTATACACATTCACGACTGGTAACGCGCCGACGTTTCCTTGTTAGCACTCATTAAACTAGCCTTCTTGATGAACATACCGTGACTCGGACGCTGCGACTACCATTAACACGTGTCCAACTTTCTCAATGTTCATCTTTCCATTCTGTTTTGTCAGCGTGCGTGGATTATTTTAATTCACACGTTCAGCCATTATTTTTTATTTAAATAAGAAATTTACTCGAACACCCTTTATGCGAAGTTACATTTCACTTCATGTTGCAGTTCGAAAAGTTCCTTGTTGCAACCTGGTGGGTCTGATATCGATTATAATTCCACGTACGATAAGTTGTACAACTTTCTTTATTACGACTGTTGGAACCACAATTGCAACGTGTGTGGCCCTTCGTACGAAGTGATCGCGTTCGACCGCAATACGACTATGTGACATGAAATTTGTCGGACCGTAGCTTGAACGTACAACGGATTCGAGCGTGTACGCAATCAGTTGGAACAATTTTCTGTGCGCTTTTAACTTCGAAACAGAAGTATTAAAGCGAGTCGGAAACTCGAGGTACAAACTCCACATCTCTAAATATAGAATCGAAAGTTTTTGCAATACACGAAATGCTTTTCTTTCCCCCGGAGGTATTTGCAGTTGTTGAATAAGCATGGTACGTCTCTTGCCATTGCATTCCATTCGTCGGAAGAACTTCTTCTTCAGCGACTTTTTCGTTACCCTTTCTGCAAGAACGAATCTGCATCTCGCGAGAAAATACATGATTGAGTTTCTCGCTCTAGTTTTCTAATTAATCGACAAAATTTGTAACAGCTACGTAAATGTGAAATTAAGAAATACAATAACGTCCCTTCTCTTTGAAAAGACTGCTGGAGTGGTTCAGCTTAAGGCTCAAAGGTGAGATCGATTAAAGAGAGCGTCAAGCTAAACGGAATTATGCTCTGAAGCTGTGCCTCCCTCAAAAGGTTTCCAAGGTGGCGAGTCAATGACTTCCGAGTGTTTCACACCATTCTCCCTCACTTATTTTCAGGTAGGCAAAGCCCCTACTAACATTTTTATTGCCGTAGAACTCGGAAGAGTGCGAACAGCAGCGAGAAGATGAAATAAAAGAGATTAATTGCTTGTAAACTACCGCGTTCGAAACCGTTGAATTCCATAAACTGTTCACGACTTAACAGACAAACTGAACCGGCTGTATTATTATTATTACACTAATTTGGTCTCGCATGCTATCTTTAACTATTTAAAGTTAACCCCAAGTAGAAACGGTCGTAGTTGCATCTATCGAAGGAATTCTTTTCAAATAATTTCATCGATGAAATCGATTACAATAAATATTTTAAAGTGTTTGATATAGCTTCTGTAAGAAGCGCGCGAATTTCGACGTTCGCGAGGCTGGTATCTAGAATCGCCGGGCAAAACGAAAATCTCGAGCTCGATTCGGGCAGCATGTGGGGCCCGCGAAATCACGATGTAAGGTTAAGGGGTCAAGAACCCCGGTTGTCTATGTGCCACTCGATTAGCGACTCATCGATGCGAGTCGTACGAAACTTCCGGAGGAGGCGCTTGTCCCTCTCTTTAATCCGTGCGCGGCGATCCTTCTTCCTCTATTTCCCTTTTATTCTGTTTTTTTTTATTCCCCGCTATTTTCGGCGACGCATTGCGGCTGCATACGAAATACAAAAAGGGACGGACGCTCTCGCCGTGGCCACGCATCGCTGAACAAACCGATACGTCCGCTACGTGCAACGTATTTTTGCAAGACACGTGGATCGTCGACGTCGACGAACCGAACGACGCACGACGACGACGACGACGACGACGACGAGGCGTTCCTTTCGTTGGACTTTCCCTTTCAATCCCGCTGTCTTTGTTGCTCTTCTCACCCTCTCGCCTCCCCTTCTTTATCCTCGACGTAGGACTGCCTCCTTTTTTATTATTCCCGATCCTTTATTCTTCCTTCTTTATTCTTCTGCCGGGCCTAGGCAAGTAGGCGCACACGTATAGTTGTAAACGCGCAAGCGAGCAAGCACATCGGCCGCAGACCGGCGGCGCAATATGCATTTCAAACTGGTTTTCCTTCAGCTAGGACCGAATAACGCTCCACGGATTTTTGGAGGGGAAGGGGCCGCGCCGCGTCGCACCGTGTACCAAACAAAATTCGCGAGCTTTGTTCGAGTACATTTTTATCCCTGTGCACACAGATTTGCGCGATTCCTACCGGAAGATGCAACGACGGCTTTCGAATGTGCTAAGGGATTATCTGCCGGGCGGAGGAATTTGTTCTCTTTGCGACTTAGGGGTGGATTTTATTGAAAAAAAAACTATTACCAGAGTTTGCTCGTTGAAACTTACATTTTCGAACGATTTTCTCTTGAAAAAGACAATTATTAAATGAATACGTTCCTTGTTTTATTTCCGGTATACGGACGTTGTTGCGAATACGAAGTGAACGGTTATTTTTGCGGGAAAAGATGAATGGTAGAATCTGCATAAAAAATGAATATTAAATTCTTGATGCATCCGGTACCAAGAAGTTTGTCCAACGACTGGGTAAACTTCACGAAGATTGAATAAGCGGCGAGCGTGAAGACTACAGGCCTCGTAATGCCGATGGAATTGGTATACACCGTCCGATCGGTGACACGAACTAAGATGAATGGTAGTAACAAACATCCCCATTAATCACGCGTTAGTCATCCCGATTCCGCAAAATCGATTCTTAATGAACATCGTGATATTTCTGGCCGCGGGTATACCCGCAAAACCCGAACACTATACGCACCCTAACTCTCTTCACCTTCTACTTTGACCTTCCTTTATCTTGGCGAAGACTGGCGTCCTCTTTTTACATCTTATTCTTTATTCTTGATGCTCCACCATCACGCAGAGATGCGGATGAAACTGTGTTCGCATGAGCGAGCGAGTGTATGTATGAATGAGTGAGCGAGTGAGCGCGTTCGCTCGCGCACAATCTCCGGATGGCATAATGCATTTCGAACTGGTTTTATGCTGCCGAACGTAGCGCCTCATTTTTCCCATTGGCCTGAATTGCGCCACTCTTTCCCTTCCTCCTCCTTCGACTACTCCTTTCTTCCTTCTTTTTTCGTTTCTCCATTCTTGTTTTCCACCCTCCGGTGGCTCCTCCCTCTCCGGGACCCTCTCTCTATTTCTTTGCTCCTCTTCCTTGCTTATTGTTAACGTTATAGGGAATATAAAGAGTCTAGACCGACACCTGTATAGCCCCGAACAACTGGCTCTTTCCCTTTTTATCGCGCCCTCTCTTCTTCTCTCCTTTTTTCGGACCCCATCATCCCCCCTCTCTCTCTCTGTCTCTCTTTCTCTCTCCATTCTACTCCCCGCTGCCCCTCCTTACACCCCGTTTGTTTTTCCAACCGTGCCTCACCCGGAACTACATTTTGCATACGAGAACGATGCGTATAGAGAGATGATTCGTTAGGGATCCTCTTGTGCGCTTTTTCAAAATGTTTTCATGCTACCCCGTACTCGATTGAAATTAAATGGGCCCCGTCCCAATGAATGCGAATGGAAAGATTCTATTTTTATGAGACCGGACCGACGCGATCGACCAACCCGATACCGGAATACTTTCATTGCGGATTAATACCTGAATGACAGAGCGAGAGAGTGAGAGAGAAGGGGGAGAGACAGCCAACTGCGATAATGCGAAATGTATTCTGCACAACCTACCCTCCCGGTACTCGGAGGGTACATCAACCCTTTGCGTTTTTAGGAGTTCCGAAATGTTTCTGTTTCGAACTTTGCGAGGAGTTTTAACTAATCCAGGAAGTATCTGCACTAGAAATGTACGATTTTATCTAATCCAATTTTTTAATTTTCTAACCTCTTTAAACCGTTCTGGGTTTACAGTATTTTATCCATAAATGTCCCAAAAGTCTGACTTGTAAATGTCCCAGATCTATCCCCATTAGTGCCGGGTGTAACCAGGGCTGTGATATGTGGCGCTTTGCACGCGCATGCGCGACGATACTAGCCTCAGACGGCCTCAGTCAAGTACGAAGATCGGGTACCTTCGTCACCCATAATAGTCCCCCACTACTTTTTCCCCTGAGTAGTTTCCCACTTTCGGACGTAAACGTAGACACGGCCCTGACGAAAGTCGCGCATGCGCGTGAAAAGCGCCACATATCGCAGCACTAGGTGTAACCCCTCGAGGGATCGTGAAATATGACACCATGCGGGTCGGATCCATTATTTCCATTAAATTTTGAGCAAAGAACAAGTGTGGTTGTTTTAATTCATTTTGTATATATATAATGAATAAGTTAATTTAAATAAAAGTTAGTTAATAGGTATAGTTTATAAGTTTTGTATATATGTAAATACATTAAAAAACCTAACTAACCTACAAAAGAATTGTATATAGTCCCATATAAGTTTAGGTGGAGAGGAAAAACTATACACAAGAAAAGAACATGTGTAGCATTAGTTATTCCAATTTCTTCTCTGAATGCGAGTAGCGGGTCGGGAAGAAATTGGGTAACAATTTAGTGTGCCAGCGGGGGTTTGAAGTTTTTCAAATCCTGAGGTGAGGAGAATTTTCCGGACCTGTTCCGGTTTTACTCCTCATCTTAAAAAAAAAAAAAAAAAAAAAGGATCCATTATTTCCATTATTTTTTTATGGGACTTCGATGACCATATTTTTAGCAGTTTTCTAATAAAAATCATACCAAATATGATACAATTCCGATGCTATTTGCTTGTGTAATAGACAATTAAAGTTTCGGGCGCAAGGAAGGACAGTGGCCAGCGAGCCTTTCAAATGTGTCAGCTACTGTGATTCTCTCATCTCTTTCTTTCCCATACGCTATTCTTCCTCGCACCTGAAACTTTAATTGTCTACATTTAATTGTCTGCATTAATAAAAAAAATCAATTTGATTTTGAAATTCAAAGTCAAGGACAAAGATCTTCATCGATACTAATTTTAAGACAATAGAAATTGCATTTTTTCACAATCTTCGGACCCTAACTGCAATAAATTTAAGGATTCTTACATCTTTCCATGTTTGTTGTTTTTCCCCGCATCAACCGATTTCGATGAAATGTGTTTTAAATATGTTAAATACAGGCCCGCATAGAAAAAAGTTATACAGTATTTTATCCATATAAGTCCCCAGCACGGGTCTGACGAGGGACATTTATACGTCAGGGACAGTATTCTTTGACTTTTGCCGAACGTAGAGAAGGCCATCTTCGGGATTCAAATTTCCAACTTCCTTATTTTTCATTATTTTGTAATGGGACTTCGATGACCACATTTGTGGCATTTTTCTGATAAAAATCATATCAAATATGATATAATTCCGATGATATTTACTTGTGTAATAGACAATTGAAGTTTCGGGCGCAAAGAAGGACAGTGGCCAGCAAGCCTTTCAAATGTGTCGGCTACTGTGATCTCTCATCTCTTTCTTTCCCATACGCTATTCTTCCTCGCACCCGAAACTTTAATTGTCTACGATACAAGTAAATATCAACGTAATTATATCATATTTGGTATGATTTTTATTAGGAAAATGCCACAAATATAGTAGTCAAAGTCCCATTAAAAAATAATAAAAAATAAAAAAGTTGAAAATTTGGATTAGCTGTGTTTACATTTCTCGGCGACCATAGCCTCTAGAGCTCGACTGCCTTTTCTCTACGTTCCACAGTGGTCTGAAACCCCCGTTTTCGTGGCCTAAATTAAATTTTTCAATTTTAAAATATTAAAAAAAAATTTCCTATAAAGTAACAACCCTTCAAAGCTCCCAAATCCAAAATATTATTCATTTTGATAACTCTATGATGAGATATAGCGTTCTAAAGGCAAAGTCATACAATTCAAAGTAAAATAAAACGTTTTATGTATGTTAGTAAGCGAATTTCAAAAATTTAATCCAGTTTTAAGCTTTGTTTAGTCCATACACTAGTAGCGTAAATAAATAGCATTTCAAACTTTAAAAAGAATTATACCAAAACGCTTAAAAGCGATAAGCATCGGACTTGTTTTATATGAAAGCTTGAACATTTACTAAGACGAGCATGTAAATTTTAACAATCTTGAACTATAAACGGATTTTAACAGATACGGGCCCGCGGTTATTCGACGCCTGATACGCAATTCCACTTGAATCTCACATAGCAGCTTGGATTTACAATATGCATACATGTTTTCACTGCGTGAGTCAAAGATTCCGAAAACCCCTCCTTACTAGATTTCATAATTCCTGTGCAGAATTCAATCTTAGCTACTTTTCCGCGATTTCTAGACAATAGTATGCAATGTGAGAATTGTTAACATGATTTTTAAAATATTTCCGATGATCTGACAAAAAAATATTTCCAACGCAATCAACACAATCAACACAAAATATTAAAAAAAAATTTATTTTTTTATAAAAAATGAAGGTCACTTCAATTTTTTAAATATTGACATATACTTTTTACTTCATAATATGTTAACTGGTATTAAGACAAATCCAACGACCTTTAATAATACATTAAACCTTGAAAGAACGCTGCAATAGTTTTGGTCACAAAAAGCAGGCTAGCACACCACTGGGAAAAAGTCAGGGCAAAAGTCAAAGAATACTGTCCCTGGCGCATAAATGTCCCTTGGTAGACCCGTGCTAGGGACTTATATGGATAATATGGAAGTGAATATGGCCTAAGCGCCGAGAAAAGACCTAGTGCTGATGAGTCAACCGGATGCGGGTGATAATGCGAAAAGTAGAGCCCCGCACCCGTGTTCACTAGGCTGACAGCATGAAGAACAGGGTTAAAGTCCCTAGAGGGTGAGTTTTTTCACTAACTCATGATGCGTCATGACTAGTGTTACTCATCCTCAAAAAAAGGGACTTATATGGATAAAATACTGTATTTCGCTTTACAAGAATAACTACAAGCGAATACAATAACAATGTCTGCGAACTCGTGCAGATGATCGTTGAAACTTCAGACTAACAAGGAGAGTGCAAGGACGTTGTCACACCGATTTAGTTGAGACTCTGTATACTTATAGATCTCCATCTCTCATTTACGAATATACACCATTATAGACGCTAACACTCAATAGTTTGTGAGATATTCATACACAAAGTTCTTAAGTGGTATACAACGAGACTTCCACCCGGTGGGCTAGGGTTCGATTCTCGGTTGGTGAAATTTTTTTTTTCATATTTATTTATATTATTTATTCGCTGTGTAACATTGACTTGTCTATATAAGATTGCAAATTTATTACAAGTTGAAGAACAAAAGGATTAATAAATTATAAATAAATTCGCTGTGTAACATTAACTTGTTCGTAAGATATTACACATTTATTTATATACAAGTTAAAGAACAAACGTATTAATAAATTATAAATAAATTAGTCGAAATTAATTCGTTATATATCTCTAAAATAAATATTCGTTGTGTACCTCCTCTACAATAGCAGATTTAAGCAGTAATGTAAGTAACTTTGTTTATGAACATCTCAAAAACTATCGAGTGTTAGCGTCTATAATGGTATATATTCGTAAATGGAAGATCGAGATCTATAAGTATACAGAGACTCAACTAAATCGGTGTAACAATGTCCTTGCACTCTCCTTGTAAGTAGGGCAAATTGATAATTGCTTCGACCAAGTTGGATCGAACTCATAATAGTGAAGATTTTTCATTTATTTTGATTCAGCTCATGTCCTCATTCGGAATGATTAATTTGGTAAGATGTGGTTTTTTTCAAAAACAGAATTATTATACCGTTTAATATTCGATCGAATGTCACGACGATTTCCTGCAAACTTCCGACACGCGACGAGGATGCACCGCGGCGCGGCGCGGCGGTACCGTTGCGGAAAGTAAATGTTATATGTATTATGGATGTATGTATGTACGTATATACATTAACTTCTCCTCGAGTTCCAGCTCGCGTATCTGCACCCTCCATTTTTCCAAGCACCGTGTCCCTACTTCGGTTTCGCTGACGCGCATCGCGACCTTTAACGAAGCGCGGCAGGATGCGCCGAGTATCAAGATTGTTATCGACTTAATTAGGTAATTAATAAAGACTCCTAATTACCGCGTAAGTGAACCCTTCTTAAGCTTTCCCCCCTTTCTGTCCAAGAGATAGGATTCGGTCAACTTGCCCCTCGCTCGCCGCATTCGAATCGCCAGTTTCACTTTCAATCGTATCGCTCTCGAATTCTATCATTTTTGAAATTGCGCTTGTTCATTGTCTGCCTACCTATAAATACCTATAAAGCAACTGCCTACCTATAAATGTCAGATACGCGTCGAATTATTCCTAAAAAGACAAGTTCTCGTATCAATAATTTTTACAAAGATTTTTAATATGTCTAATTTACTTTCACGTGATTTTTCATGTGTTTTACGTTCATTAGTTTTATTCGCCTTAATTAACACTTTCCACTAAAGACTCACAACAATAAATAGTCGATAAATTAAAAAGTCAAGATACCATTCCCTTGACATATAGCGGAACCGACATTACTATTACTTTGCTTCCGACCTAATTACGGTATCCTGTAATTTTTGTACTTTTTGCCGCTGGACTCTGGTTTATTGCGATTAAATGTGCAATTTAATGCATCAAATTCTCCGGTAGACCGCATCCTGCGATCGCGATAAACTTTATATCCTAACTCTTAATTTCCTCTCTGTTTGTACTAGTGTGGTTTACGACGAGCTTTCCCGAAAGCACTTTAGACAGTGTAACAAAGCACGACAGTTTTAGGATTGTTATTGCCTCGTTAGAAGGGTACGTTATACAGAAACTGCAATAGAACCCTGCCGCTTACGATCCATTTCCACTTGCTAAAATCATTGAACGAATAATGATATTTCAATCCATTTGCAATTGACTTCGATACTTCGATACTTTGCATAAAGACCCGACGTTTAATAATAATAATTTACGAGACCATAAATGGTGTTCCTCGACGAAGTACACCGCACAATATAGGTCGGCGTATAACAGTGCTCTAACTTTCAGGTAAGCAGCTCTCTGGATTTTACGCGGGCCAAAATTCCCGGGCAGGTAGAGAGGATTCTTTGTACGGAATTCTCGGGGTCCTTATTCGGTCGTGAAATCGCCTGGTCGTTTGCACGTTATTTGGGCCATTTATTTTTGTTTCCACCATCGAGACCTACCATAAACGGCCAATTAAAATATAACATTCGACAGATCCTCGAAACTCCGGGAAATGCTTGATCGGAAGTTTCCGGCCTCACGTGTCACAACAGGAGAGAATACATAAGAGCCATTAACACGGCTCTCAATCATTGAGAAATACTCAAACTTATAATCACGTTCCCATGGAGAATTCCTTTCTCACGGTGTCACGAATTGTAACACTTATTGGGTACTAGCTGATCCAACAGACGTCCTGTCCAAATTTCAATAAGTTTGTTTGTGATCGTGAGTTATAGTCTTGAGTTCATAAAAAAAGTCCCATAAAAAAGCTCTTTCATTTCTAAATAACTGGAATTTGTGTGGTTAAGGGTTAACAGAAAGAATAATGTTGAATACTCTCAGGTTTAGTTTCATAAGGTTTCTCGCTGCGTACACTTTATTTTTATTTACATATCGTTACCTAATGTTGTAAAAAAAATTTTCTAATATTTTCTAATTAAAAAAAAAACAAATATCAAATGATATACCTTGAAATCTCTGTTTAGAAAGGATTCTGAGATCATATACTGTATTATAAGATTTATTATAAGATTATATACTGATACTGGTAACTTATTGATAATAATTAATTCAACAACACTTTTTCTCAATGTAGCAACACTAACTGCTTCCTTCTCTTCTAGATGTACTGTATTATATTAAGTGTACAGTTGTAATACCAAACTTCAAACAAGTAAGTACTAGTTTGGAATTGATCGCTCCCTGCAAAGCGTGAAATCGAACGCGATAAAGTATGAAGTCTAGTAATCCTCGATGAGGAGTTCGATATACACACACGTAATAATCAGTCTACAGAAAAACGATTTAAAAGGCACTTGCAGGTGCGATAATTTGAACTGGCCACTCGATACGATTATCAGGATTAGCTTTGTCTACAATGTAGTTATCTGCACACGTGCATGGTATCGATACGTGAGAACATTTTCAAAATATTCCAAGTGTTCCGATGGACCTTTAATCTGTTCGACAAGTCGCCGAAGACATTTGTCCTAATTAAACATCGGATTTTATGCATTTATGAAAAAGACGAGTAGGTGCAATTTTGAAATATTGAAAACATTAGACGAATTCCGAATTACTTTAAAATTATTTCTAACCTGTCCAACACGTTAATTCAGGTGGATAATTTTTATTTTACTAGTCGTAATCTTTTTTCACATTGACCACAACACTGTCATGTAGCGTGACACATGACTGTCTAATCATTATTGGGCTCTATCAATTTCCTCTATTACCTGTCCTAGTTCATCGTTATCGATTTGACGTTTCAAGGATCGATCGATCTTTATACTTGACAAATCCCCGTCTGTTCGGCATTTTCGTAATTTCCTATCGCGTCCTCGAAATCGAAAGTTTATCGAGAACTCTGTCTATTTAAATGATAAACGACTTATTGCCGGTGTTTTTAGTTCGATTATTGCTAATCTGGATCTCATGAAATTTTTCAAAGAATTGCTGTGCTCGTACATTCCTTATTCCGTAATCATTGAATCTTATAAAGACACTTCTTATAACAAAATATTAACCCGTAGCAGTCCAATGGCGACTGTGAGAGACATCACTAGAAATTTCTGTAGCATTATTCAAAATATTTTTTAGCTTATGCAATATTGTAATGCCATGTCATATGTTTGACTATTGTATATAGTTTTATTGATTTATATTTTAATTTATATTTTACTTTGTATTATTTATATTTTATTTATATTATAGTTATTTTATTTATTATTTATATTACAGTTAATTTATATTTTAATCGGTTTGTGCAATACATGTTTTGTTAACAAATGTGCGTAGCGTTCTAGTTTTGTTAAAAATAAAGACTACTGGCTGTTCCCAATGAGCAAAGAACGAATAAAGACGTATTACGTGGTTTTTGAGTCTCCTCCTTACAATATATCGGTATCAAATCAATTACTAAATATTTAGGTATTGCACGAGATATTTATACCAATATATTTCATATACATAAAATTTCAAAAATCATAGGAAATGGAAATATTCTAAATCGAAAGAAATGTTTAATTTTCGAGTTAAAATAGCTTGGAGTGCAAAGGGTTAATTAGTTTATTTGATCGCATAATTTTTACCTGGCAAAAACGCACAAATACAACCACTAGTTGATTCGAGCGTTCGGTAGGTTTAGTGTTAGAGATACAAGTCCCTTTAAAAAGAGCAGCATCGAAATTAGGCTGAAGTTCAGCTGTTGAAGAAGTAGGTTACGCGATTCGTCCGATACAGCTGAATGTATAAATGATACGGCGCGACTGTGTAGTTGGATTAGTGAAGCGTTTTATCTGCCTCATTAACTCGAAGACCAATAGTGAGTGGCCACGATTTCGGGTCGATGTGGCTACCCAACGGCACTGTAACGATAACCAAATTTACAATCAGTTACAATCGCAAGATGTCGGGCCCTCATGTAACATGTATCCCACAATGGTATCCAGCCTCGATTCGCGATCACGCGAGTCTGCAACTTACGCGAGTGGTCGAAACGTGCGCGCGCGATTTCGCAGTGACATTACGCATCCTCGAGATAAAGACATATTCTGGTGACTGGTTAATTGCCAAAAATCAAGAAACGAACGAGATAGTATCCGGTGACTTCTTATCTCCCCAACAACATCTGAACTTTTCCACGATCGCATGACTGCCGTTTTTTTCTGTTTGCCGCTACTAGTAGCAATCGTTCCGCGTGCCTGCTTTCGCCTTTGCTCCTCAATGCTTCGGTTTGACATTGATATAACACTGAGGGACAATGATAAAAGGCAACGTCTCGTGGAGTGGTTTGTCTTTTTCTCTTTTTTTTCAATTTTAGCTGTACTATGGAAGATAATTCGCTGTATCGGCGTGATACAGACACTTTCTATGACAGAAATGAGTAGGTGTACCTTAAAACAGTAAAGACATTAGAAGAATTTTAAAATGTTATTATACTCTTTCATGGTTATATCACACTTCTTTTATGTTACACATATAAACTCCCGTTTCACTCCAGTTTGTTGCAATTCAGGTGTAACATTTTTATTTTGCATAAAGATCCAAAACGAGGACCAAAAATGTTCAACTTTTCTGAATGTGATATTGCACAATTCGACAAAAAGAACTGATATAAAACAATAAATCACAGCCGCACTTTTACTTATGCGATTCAACGCATTTCATCAATTTGATACAGTCAACAGATCTCTGTTTTGTTCTGATCTCTTTTCGTATTAATTGAAGCTGTCATATGAAGGTTGGAGATAATAATGGTGAAATTGTTCGACTAATACAAGTGATCCAGCAGATTCAACATGTACTTCGAAAAATCCAAGTTTCTAAGTAGGTCAGAAGCAAAGGTGGGCACATTATTTGGCGAAACAAATATTTCCAATACTATTTAATGTTTTTAATTTTATTTTGTTTAAAGAAAATAGTATTTTAAATAAAATATACAAATTTCGAATATGCAAATATTTCTATTTGAACATTCTGTACCTCAAAATAAAATATTTCCATTTCAACAATCTAAAACGCGAAATAAAATATTTTACTCTTTGCATTGCTATAATACTCTGAGAAACCGCATAAACATACAGTCTTGTCTTATCGGTAAAAAACGATTTACACTCATAAATGTATTGAATTCGAACCATAATTTTGCAGCAATAATATTGAGACTTGTAACTGAAAATAAAAAAATACAAATATTTTCAATATTCTTCTCAAATAAAATGCTATTCTCAAAAATTACTGCCTCAAACAAATTATTTTATTTTCAAAAGTTACTGCATCAAATAAAATATTTACTTTTAACAATTGTACACGTACTTTAAAATAAATAGGATTATTTATTATTTACTATTTAAAATACTATTTTCCCCGGCTCTGCTGAGAAGCCTGTAGCTACTACTACAGTAAAAAAGTCTCGCAAAAAACTCGCCATTGCATGCTGTCAAGGCATAAATAACCGCGTAAGTGACGAAAGCGAAGAAGTTGATTTCCATAAAAATCGACACCTGGGATTCTACCCGTCTTCTTTTAATTTCGCCGGCTATCGAGCTCGGAGAGAGCAATAAATTCTGATCCATAGACTAAAATGAAAGCCGCTCGTGTTCCTTCAATGGTATAATATGCAAATGAGAACTCTTCGATAACTAATTAATTTCCGGATCGACCCACGCGATGCAGCGCGTTAATAACTCATTTAATCGACAGAGACGAAACAAGAAAAATCGCGAAGCTTATCGGCCAGGAGGTTAGTTTTCGTGTTGGCGCCTATTACGTAAAATTGCCTTAAAAGTGTGCTCGAAAAAAAAACGAGCAACGAATACACGCTTTCTCCAGCTCACCGGGGTGCTTCCCAGAAACCTCGAAAGCAGGGAAGTCGTTTCTTCCACCGCGCTTGGGGTAACAAATGGTGTCACGCCGCCGAGTGGATGTGTTTATTTTCGAAAGTCCAACGACATTTATGGAAACGCCATAAAGCGAGAATTTCTCCGCCGCTGCTTGGCCCAATCCTCAACCCTCGTTGGCCCGTTTTTTTCGTCCCTTCGGCCGAGGGTTGTTGGAGGTGTCGTGTGTCTCGTTTTTTCTAAGGCACCATGAACATCGGAAGATCGCATTGCCACCGACGAAATACCCAGAAACTTTACCCGCCGTAGACTCCGCAGCAATTTATGGTTTAATAGGATGAAGGTCAGTGCGTGGCGCAAAGTGGTGCTATCTCGTATACAGGGTGTTCGTAAAAAAAACCGTCTCACGGATCACAGCTCGGATAACGTGGAGCAAAATTGGTTTCTAGTTCTGCAGACGTAAATTTCTTTCCACATCAATCACACCAGTGAAACGCGAAACTAGGCCATAACTAATTTTCCTTAACCAATTCAACGTTTACGTGGAAATACAAAACTTTTTTCGAAGGACTAATTTATAATCTCGTATTAGTCGCGGCGCGGATTGGCTCGATTTATTTCTCGACACCCGGTACGTGACCTGTAATAAAATAAGTGGTTCCCGGAGATCCTTATTAAGTCGCGAGGGAGGAAGAAAGGAGATAATCGTAATCGATATCATCAGCGGAAGAAACGAGAAATCCCTTTGATGTAATTCGACATGGACGATACTTTATTATCCTCGATTACTATGGGGCAGATTGAATGTTACGAAGTGGTAATCGTTTCCTTGTTACTTCCTTAGAGGACGGAACGAAAAACCATTGCGTTAACCATGCGACATGCGCGTATCTTACGTATTGTAATAGATTTTATATGATTCAACATTGGAATGACGTGTGTAAAAGTATTTGAAGAGTGTTATTTATTGTTATGTTACTGATATATCGCCATATCTGCTAAGAAGATCGAGCGTTATGTAACAGGATTACGCGAGAGCTGCGTGGGAGGTAATTCGCTATCAAAGAAGACATAAAATTGAATCTCGAAAGAGAATTCAAGACGAATTTATATGGGGAAACTACATGTATAGTAAGGTAATCGGTAAGGATAACTGTGTTTTTTTTATGACCGCTTGTAATACAACAGTAGGCTGGAACCACTATATGCCGAGCTTTCGCATGTGAATTTTAATTTCCCTTATCACTATAAATATTTGCGATGTACACATTACATTACGATTGAAACATTACACGTGACAAGTAGTTTCAAGCGGCCCATCGGCTATTCACACGTAAGCTCGTAATCTTCGACGAGTTAAATTTAACTGCACGAGGTCTGAAATGTTGGATAAGTTCGAACGAAAACCGTATGAACTATAATTTTATCAAAAACTGATAAACCCGAGATAAAGTTCGCTCGTCAACTATTTATTTTCCGTTAAACATTTATCGGGCTCGGTTCTACAAGATAAATAATATTTTTAAAAAACGGAAAACCGTTTAAGTGGTTTTTCCGATTACAAATTATTTAATAGACGAATCAAGGAAAAAGTAGGCACGTGCGTTGGCGATATAAGGCTGCTTGAATGGAGACGCGAGGTTTTATCTAGATTTATTAAGAACTTACGCAAAATTTACAGTTTCATAAAACTGGGCAACTTGAAAAGTGATACAGCGTAATCAGTAATCGCTATGAATCAATGTACGTGAACAATAATTATAAGATAGGTGAGAAACACCCGTGAGATTCACGTGGAATGTTTAATTACCTTATCGTCGACTACCTGGGCCTACCATGTATCGCATATTACCTGTCTACCGATAGAAAGCGGGGAAGGTAAATAATCTAAAAAGGAAAGATATTTCTGGGAACACACATACACACGATCCCCTTCTCCTCTTCCATCGACCCATTCGCTGAGGAATTTAGCAACCCTTTTTCTTAGAAACAGCCACCAAATAGATGGAATGTACCTCTATACGAGATAATCCACCGCCGACAAAAGACATACAACCCGGGCCACTTTATTAATGTCCAATTCGATTTATTTATTGTTCTCGTAATTGCTAATTATGCGAGCATTTCGCGTATTGACGCGAAAAATTCAATTCGACGATTAAACGCGAAAGATTCAATTAATTGAGCGAAAATGGAATATCATTTTTCCGATTCTGTTCGTTCGAACAGAATGGAAAGTGGTTTCGAATCTCGTATAATAAATTCGAGCATTTCGCTTATTGACACGAAAAATTCAATTCGACGATTAAACGCAAAAGATTTAATTAATTGGGCGAAAATGGAATATCATTTTTTCGATTCTGTTCGTTCGAATAGAATGGAAAGTGGTTTCGAATCTCGTATAATAAATTCGAGAATTTGGTTATTGACACGAAAAATTCAATTCGACGATTAAACGCGAAAGATTCAATTAATTGAGCGAAAATGGAATATCATTTTTTCGATTCTGTTCGTTCGAATAGAATGGAAAATGGTTTCAAATCTCTTATAATAAATTCGAGCATTTTTAAATCTAATACTTCCTCGGATCGCTATTAATAACTTCGATAATACATCCGGGCTTACTGTGTATAATTCTATGGCCCGAAAAAAGCGGAATGGATCCCACGTCGAAGGTTTCACACAGCATTATCTCCCATATCCTTGGGAGAAGCTCCGCGGTCAAATTCTAAGGCACCGTATTTACCACGGACTCCATTACTCTTTCCCTGGCGGTTCCCCCGTCAGCATTTACAGGGCTAGATCATTGCGAAATTCGGAAACCCTTTTTCTGAGTATTCCCGCGGATGCCTGTGTGACGGTAACCTTGTAGCTAGACCCGTCTACCTGATTCCGGATACTTGAGAAACGGCCCCGAGAAGCGTCATCGAATCTCAATGAACCGAGAAGCGATTATTTCGAGATTTACGATGCGACATGTGGCCGCAAGTTCGGAAAAAATTTCGGCCCCACCTACTTCCCTCGATATATCGCATCGGTCTTTTCGTCTCTCTTTCAGCTTCTCGGTCCTTTCCGACGCAAGTGCACACGATCTCTTTCTGGTATCGTTTTCCGGTTCGTTTTTTGACATGTTCGACATGTATAAGAAGGCGAAGTCTTCAAAACTATTACTCCATTCGAGTCGAAGAAAAAACTATATCTATCCGTAACGATTCTCGAAAAGACATATTTCAGAGATCTACCATAACTGGAAGATATGACGGAAGATTCTAGGAAAAGATATAGATCAGGCAGTCCCACATGGTTTGAAAGTTTAAATAGGAGGCGTTAACATCTTTATCGCGGTAACCTTCTAAGTTTGTTAGCTTCGTATAGAGATTACCGCCTGACCATCGCGTTATCATTCAAGTCCCCTATTCCCACTATCGTTACATCGTCTTTAGATGTTTCAACAAATGTTATCTAATATTCAACAAATATTACTGCTGTGGAACGAGGGTGGAAGATTGCGCATCGGTTATGTATTGGTTTAAAACACCCATATTTTTAAACGTCCACAGAACGAATGCGAATATTAAGAAAATGTAGAACATTTTGCCTCTTTCGTTAAATTTTTATCGCATTTTTCGTTACCGCATGCCATTGATATAACTTCGCTTCTTCGTTCAGATAACACGTTGGTACTTCACGAAGATAAGTTCTTTTAATCTTTGTTAGATTACTTCATTTTATTCGTTCGAGCTACTGACGTTAAGATACATTCACAAGATTGTACTAACGTGTCCACTAGCCTACAATTTATATAATTAATGTTAAAAAATTCATATTCCTATGAAACATGAAATCTGACTATATTTCACCTAAAAGGACTGAAAAAATTGCATATCGTTACTGGCTATCATATACCTTGCAACAACGGTACGGCATCGACAATTACTTATTCGGCAAAAAATTGTTCTTCATGACACGGCTTTATTCTTTTCGTTAAAGACTCCATATTGAACGCATTGATCTTCCTTCTCCGTTACGCTCCGATTTTACCTTAATTGTAAAATAAAACATTGTAGCAGGAATCTTCCTCTCGATTCCGACAGACGCGAAAAATACTGCAAATCAATGGAATCGATCATCCGTGTAAGCTATATAATCCTTGCACTGGCAAAAAATGCGATTTTACAAAAAAATTTGATGCCACTCATCATACCTCGACGAAACGTTACCTGCATTAATCGATACTCAGTTGATACAATGGTTTACAACGTAATAAATGGATATAAGCTTAAAAACTATTCGAGAGAAAAAAATGATTATCGTCTTTATTATTTCAATGGTTTTGAATAGCGTACCGAAATACATACTACAACTCTTCCTATAAACAAAGGAGAGTGACAAGCCGCTCAAAACCAAACGATGCATAGAAATTTTTCTTAAGCACCTACTGAACAAGGCACACTAAACTGACAATAGTTGAATCCACATTGGGAACTAATCCACAGGCAGTAAGGGATTTATTACGGGTGCTTCTTAGTATCCTTCACCGTTAGGTGTATACCTGGTGCAAGTACTAGCAATTCGGGAGAAATCTAGAACCGGTAATCCGGCATCTCAGTTTAGCTGCGTACGAAAGTATACTTTTAAATATATACAGGGTGTCCCAAAATTCGTGTACTTCCCGGAAATGGGAGGTTCCTTGGGTCATTTGAAGCGACATTTTCCTTTACAAAATGACGTCGGCGGCTTTGTTTAGGAGTTATTAAGGAAAAACACGGACCAATCAGAGCGCGGCTATAGCGAACGGAGTCCGACTCAGCGAAAGGTCCCGCTTAGCGTGGCGGCGCCACTGGCCGAGCGAGAATCAATCCGCTGTAGCCGAGCTCTGATTGGTCAATGTTTTTCGTTAATAACTCCTAAACAAAGCCGCCGACGTCATTTTGGTAAAGGAAAATGTCGCTTCAAATGACCCAAGGAACCTCCCATTTCCATTTCCGGGAAGTTCACGAATTTTGGGACACCCTGGACCCTATATTTATTATAAATATATATATTTATCAAGAAACTGAATCACTGAAACTAGGGATTGCAATTCCGCGGGATTGATGTGGGATTTATTTCAATCCCGCGGGATCTTGTGGGACTAAGAATTTAGTTTTTCAATCTAATATATGTGTATTTAATAAAGAAACAAATTTTACTTAATGAGATAATCATCATTAATTGTACTAGTCAAAATTTATGAACGAAATCGAAATGAAATCTAAATCTACATAAATTGAAATGAAAATAAATCTCTTTTTGGAACTACTATTTGGAATATTTGGAATATCGAAATAGTTCATCGTGCGCGTCGTCATTCGCGAAATTTTGTTTATACGCGTGGTCTCGCAAAATTTGCGGGATGCCTGCGGAATTGCAATCCCTAACTGGAACGTAGTAAGGTACCAAAAATTTCATTGTACATGTCAATATAGTTCTACATATTAGTAAGAGTTACAGATTAAATAATTATTTCATAAATAAATTCGCAATGAATTCAGAAACATGAAAATTCAATAAAATTCCACTACAACACGATCTTTGCGCACCACAAACGCTTAAAGTTCTGCAATGCGGTAACCATTCTGCGACAGCCAAGCGCCACGAGCTCGCAAAGCTGTCAACCCGCGAAGTTTATTCTAAGACTCGATTATTGTGTGCTCGGAACCTTCCAAAATAAACTGTATCGTTTAACAACGATGTAAGAAGTTCCTCGGTCAGACTTCGCTAAGAAGATTTGCTCGGAGGACCATTTGTCGAGGCTGTACATTAACGTAACATTCGCAAGCCCCTCTTCTAAGAGGGACCAAACACTTTCCGTTGATCGAATGCTAATAATTAACGCGCGTTGGCCTCGGCTGAAGGGTGGCATTAAACAAAATGTCAGCGTGGCTAAAAGCCATGAAAGCAATTTGTCCGCGAAACCTCCCTTGAAATCAAATGATCGGTAGCGTGAAAGTTTCTCCCGTCTCGACTGAAACAATTGCGTGGGAGGTTCGAGGGGGAGGATGGAACAAAGGAGAGACACACTCGGGTGTTCTGGTCTTGAATGTCATTTTCTTCATCAATTTTGAGGGATCGTTTTCGAAAGAAAACATTCAATATTTTACAAAAAGTTGATGTTTTTGGCGCACCGGTTCGATCACTTTAATTGAAAGCAATTTTCAATATATTAATTTCGACGTTTCGGCTTTTGTTTACACCCTTTACAAGAAAATAATGATTGCGTCTGTGAATTATTAAAACAATATCAAAGTAATATTTTGTTAATGAGAATATTCTAAACACTTTTTGAAATATGTCAACTTAAGTTGACATGTTCTCATTAACAAAATATTACTTTGATATTGATTTAATAATTCACAGACGCAATCATTATTTTCTTGAAAAGGGTCTAAACAAAGACCGAAACGTCAACTTTGTTTAAATTTGTTTAAATATACGATCGACAAATAACAAGAAAAATTATCAATATTTTGCGTTCGAATTTTGCACACATTTTTTAAGAGTCAATCTAAAATTCTGTCGTAACGTAAAGAAAACATTTAAATCGATTTCTAAAAATATATGTTTAATATTATTCACTAATATAACTTCCATTATATGTAACAACTTGTTGCCATCTTTCATATAACCTATCATCTCCTGTTTCACAATAACTCGCTAACAACAAATGTTTTTGATTTACAAGCTAAATTACCTAATTATTTAAAAATTTTAAATATGACAGAACTTCTCCAACCGAATTCACGTAGTACTATACTGTTTTATAGAATTGCATTTTTCAGGCAATTGTAACTAAATTAATGGGTCCCCATGGAAATCACCGACACAAATTTCCCCGACACGGTTTTCACCAAAAAAGATCGTAGAGAATCTATGATCGTTGTCGGTCAAAATCGTTGGTGATCAAAGTCGTTTTCGGGTGAAGGCGTTGTCAGCCAAAAGTTATCGTCGGTCAAATCTGGAGTCGGTGAAACGTTGTCGGTAAATACCGTGCAGTGGCGCACCCAGTGGGGGGAGGGGCAGGGGACCAAGCCCCCCCCCCTCGAAAAAGAGGAACAAAACCCTGGAATATTAGCTAAACTGTAGAGTAGCTGCTTCCTTTCTAATTTCGATGATTTTCGGATATGTTATGATTGGATATGTTTTGAACAACTTTTCCCTATATTATATTTGCAAAAACTGCCGATACTAGACACTGAATTGGATTCTGCCTATTGTTGTGCGTCTTTGGCCGTGTACGTGTCAGCATTGGTGCTCCCACCGCGGTCGATTTTTTCTGTTTACAAACAATAGTGCTCTAGTATCGGCATTTTGTTGTTTATTGACTATAATCGCAGAGTCACAACGACGGTTGACACTGATACCGAGCTGGAGAGAGTATCGGTGATTTCCACGGGACCCAAATCAATTTGGTGAATGGTTGGGGGTAAGACGGAGAGTTCGCGGGGTGGTTCGAGATTCCAGGGAATCAAACGGTTGCGCGCGATTGTAGAAATTGGCGTGAGCCGTTCGCGAAGAATCAACGACGTATCCGATGACGTCACCACTGGCAAATCTCCTGGATGAAGGCAGACGCCGGTTGACCTTGCACGCGCAGTCATCTGCCACTCGGTTATTCACACGGGATGGCGAAAAGAAGAGGTGTGAAGTAAGAAGAGGAGAAAGGCACCAGCAGAGAAAATGCTGAGGAGGGTGTGGAGTCGCGCATGCGATCACCAGCTCGACCTCCCACCACAACACACTCCCGCATCCTCCTCCACTCTACCTTTCACTATCTTCCGTCTGCCGTGGCCGAGGATACTTATTGCTGTCAGTCAGTGCACTCGCAGCGAGCGCGGTTAATGAATGAAAGGAATCGAAATCGGAATCGTTCCACGGACCGAACTACATATGTAGTATACATAGTACGCGCGACGACTATACATGCTGCCGACATCGTTGAGTTACTCACGAATAGACTGCGGACTTTTAATGCCAAATGAACATTTTTATATTAATATGTATATTATTTATATTAATATAATGAAATTATATTAATAAACTATATTAATTATAATTAATATAATAAAATTATATTAATAAAATTTGAAAAATAGCATAATAATATTTTTCAATTCTTCCAATGCCTTCAGACATTTCTATCACATTTATTCCATTTCATCATAAATTCCTGCAATCTGCAGTCTACTAATGACCGCTTACGACTAGGCTGCAGATCTTCATGCGAAATAAACACACCCTTTGACGTCGTTAGTTATACACAATTATACAATCAAGTTCAATTGAACGAATACGAGTTTTCCTCGGTTCGTATCGATAGGAGGGAAACTCTTCTGTAGAGTACTATGTAATTATGTAGGGGGAAACTTTGTAATTTATAGCGTGCTATAATTATCAGATGAACTTTCAAAGTTGTTCACAATCAAGTTGTCTGAAAAACCGATGACAAATAATGGGAGGCCACCGTTACAGCTCCTTACGGAATGTCAGTTTTTACGTACACGGTTAAAAGGCTGACGCGTCAGTTGGAATAGAATGAGCTAGTTAATTAATCGAGCCGCAGTGAATTCGTTACGCGAAATGGAATTAATAAGGTGAGCACACTTTCCCCGCAGTAAATACAATCACGGCAAAGCAAGAAAGACTTCTGTCTTGGTCCGTGGAATGTCGTTACGGTACTGTCAAAGACGCGTTCGGAATAATCCATCAACCGTTCCTATCCTACCTACCTCCCATTGCCTCTCTCTTTCCACCGAGTCTCTGCGCCATTACATCACAAAAAGATGCACCGACAGATAGTTACTTTGAAAGGGGTAGGCGATCCCGAGAGATTTGTCGGCGAGGTTCACCTCTTTTAATATCCTTTCAAGAAGTGGCCGGCTGAAAGATCAATTTTCTATTGACCGTCAGCTATCGGAGGCAAAGCCGGGAATCGTTGATCGATTCATGACACTATAACCCAACGAAGATCTTCATCTATGCTCTCCCGAGCTACTTTCCACCAGAACAAACCGGCCCGATGTGATCTGCTTCGCTGTAACGAAAGCAAATCTCTTATCGTGCCATCCGGAACGATTAAATGCAATCAGGTATAACATGAATCAGTACTCGGACGTAGATTTATTAGCCATTGAAAATCTGAGACTCAATTATAATA
>CM052343.1:12427427-12487454 GCA_028455595.1 Lasioglossum vierecki
AAATTGTTCCTCTACGATGTTCCTCTTTCGATACCATTTGGATTGTGCCAGGAATATTTGTTCATGTTAAATATTTTAAGATGAAAGGATAACGTAAAATCTTGTTCTCAGCGATTGTAGTCTTTGTAGGTCTGGAATAAATCAAAATCGCACTAAATTTTGTGGAATTTTATATTCCAGCATTTCCTGACCATTTTTCGAATCCGTAACGTATGCGATCCGCTGCTTTTAAAACAAGCTGTAACCATTATGTAAGCCATGGTTCAAAAGTACAATATACGCGAAATGATGGGGACACGATTGTTTCAGTTGCCTTGGAAATAAATGTACCGAGAGGAAGTTATTATTGGATTACATATAAAGCTCCGGAAGTGTAACGCATACGTTTATTAGTTGATTGCGTAAATGGTGGAAATCCGTAATAAAAGAAAACGCCTCGCGAGCGCTGTTCATTATATTCCATTAGCGTATTTGGTTTATTTATCTCGTATGTGAATGACCGGGTACCCGGTTACCTAGTTGCAACACATTGCGAATTCTCTGTTCTTGCTCAACATATTGTAATACCGCTCGGAACGCGTTGTTTTTGGACGATCGTTGATTGATTTTACATTTACAGCATGAAAGTGTACAACGTTTGTTTCAAAAAACATTTGATTAGTTTCATTATTGGCTGTTAGACGTTTGTGGAAGAGCAGTGGGGGCGTTGATCGTGCTGTTTCTATCGTACTAAACGACTGATTGCGGTATTGCATCGGCACAGGTTTCGACAGATTGCGAAACACAATCCTGCTCCATATGCAACTTCCATATTTCTCCCATGACAAACGAATGCGAGCCGGTGTGCATCAAACCATAATATGTGGCTCTCAACCACATTCTGAGAAGCAATGTGTGCAAAAGAATGCTGTTTTAGAATGAGTAACAACACAATCTATTCAATACATGAAAGTCAATTATCAGACTGCGGAAATTTATGTATTTATGATGTATCAACAGCCAAAGTAGCTCCACACATTGCTTTGTACTCACTGGAACTATCCGAGAAGGAAATAGAATTTGATTTAATTCCAGATCCGTGAAATTTCTAATGCAACATTTCTTGGATCTCCTTCTTTGTTTCAATTTATAACTGAGCATTACATATAATCGTAAAAGATACGAAGTATATTATGAGCGTATTATCAAGTATTGATGATGCAGCTATATATAGAACAGAATAAATATTAATTACTGGACTAGATATACAATATATACAATGTATAGGAAATTGTAATAAAATTTTATCTAAAGTAATACTGAAGCTTCGTCCAATGTGATTACATTTTTACTCAACTTATTGCATAACCGCCGTATTTATTCCTATCTAGAAATATAGAAAGTGCGATAGAAGATTCTGTGCTCTAATTGACGCTCACTTTTCTTTTATTTAATCTGGCTTAGTTATAACGTAAGTGAATGTTATTCTTAACTATTAACCGTTCACGATTAAAACGTTTCATCAAATGCAATGCACTTCCTTTGCGAAATATTAAAACAATTTAACAGAAGAAGCACTGCGAGTACCGTATTCGATAGTAGTGGATCGCATACAATGTACGTATTCTTTTAAAAATTCTTTGGTGGTTGTTAAACATACAATGTACCTTATTGTTAGGAAACTACATATTTCCATTCGTAACTGCATCAAAATCGATCCATTATTTTCAACAATAATATTAAAAATTCAAATTGAAGATGAAGACGAAATACAAATATTTTTAATATTCTTAAAATAAAGTAGCATTTTCAAAAATTAAATTGTAAGTACATTGCGGACCTTTATGCATTTATTGCTTCTGAAAATCCGACAGACGCTGTCCTATCCAAATATCAATAAATTTGTGCAACATTTGTTGTCGATAATGTGAATTCCTATTGAAATATTGATTAAAAGGTGCGACGTTTGTTCTTTTTGTTGTATTGAAATATGATTGAAAAAGCACTTTTAATTTTTCCCGAATTTTCCATTTTTCTTTCCCTAAAACCTTATTCGAGCTATTACGAACATTTTCTTTTTTAAATTAACCAAATCGGTCCAGCGGTTGTCAAGTGATTTTATTAATTTATATAGATCTAGAAAGGCTACAATCAGTTTGTTTCTGCTTTCTTAAAATGTGCCTATAAAAGTTAGATAAAAATCGGCTTGGTTGAAGTTTCGGATTTATCGTTAATTTATGAAAACGTAACAGTTGAATTTGGTACATACGATACCTTTTTGTTCGTGGCTGTAGCCGCGAACGCCGTCAGAAGACAGAAGAGGAGCGGGCCGAAGTGGCCCTAAGTAGCGTCGCGATTATCGAGCGATACGAGACAAAATACTCCCGCTCGTGGTGAGCGTGCGATGCCGGGGTGGGGCGCATGGTTGCGTGGCACGGTCCTGGCGCCGGGTCTCTGGCGGTGGGCATGCCCGTCGCCTGTGGAAGATGCAAGGCACACGAGCAGAACAGTTCAGTTGCCTTTAACCGGCCTTAAAGCAAAGGTTGGGTTGTCGCCGATCGCCGTGCGCGTGCGCCGCAGGGACAGAGTTAGAGCCACCGGCTTATCGTACAGATCGCGCCGAGAATGAAATTCTTTCTTTGTACGGTCGAATACAGCAGCAGCTTCTCTTCGTACAGCAATCTCGACAATAAACGAAAACGGCTGGAACGTTTATGGCCGAACGCGGCAATAGCACACGCGGCTAAATCGCCCGAACCGATCGGTTTACCTTAAGACACTTTCCCGTGTCACTTTTTCTACGGAGACACGCCGGCCCGCGGAAGAACGACAACGGGGGCCGAGGAGAACGCGTTTTCAGTGCCGCGAATATATCCGTTCGGCCCGTTTCGCTGTTCGTCTATATAGAGTGGGTGAACCGGAAAACCGAGGAAAAATTCAACGGTTCGAATAAGCGGGACACGCGCCTTTCTCGTATCAGTTCAGTTTTTTCGCGCGATATTCAAAGCCGCGCCAAAGTGTGTTCCATACTGGATAATATTTTTCTCTTGGGTTACAACACGAAGTGGCCGACAGGTTTGTACGGCGTTCATTATTTTTCACAATTTTTCTCCCCTTCACATGTTCTGTCACGTCCGTATCGGTATACCGTTTAACCCTTGTGTAGTCAACCAGGTATTCGTTTATTTATTCATTGAAAATTTCAAGTAACCGCCCATATCTGTTTTTCCGTGATTCCGGGAGATTGCAACCAGTGATTTTGTGAAAAGTGAATTCTGTGAAATATTTCGATACCCGGCGTCGCAGTTTGATGCAAATAGATTAGCACGCTAGACGGCTTTATTCGAGCTCCCCTAACACGCGACGCGCTGTTCAGCATTCCGTTCGAGAATTGTAATGCAGATTTTTCGGAATTATTTCGAACAGATGGTTCAATAGATATTAATATCGATGAGAGACTTTGTTTCCGTGAAAGTGAAATCCCACGAATGCTTAGTATGTATCAACTTACGAATTTCTTCCTGGCAACTGGCCTGTCCGGCGGAATCATGCTTGTCTATAAATAGTGTTATGAAATAGTCGGTAGTTCATTTCAGTTGCACATGTATGTATTCATTCGGTTGAACTTTGACGTGAAAATCACGCCGCGCACTATTTCGCGTGTGACACCCGATTCGAATAATTGAACGAGCTAAATTCATACAAGAACTTCCATAATTTGACTTTTCTAGACCAGCAGCAAGCGTCGCGTCAACGCGGCTTCGGTGCGCGTTACATTGTCCGTTGTCAGTTACGAAAACTGTCCAGGAAAGAATACATAGTTACAAAATTTAACGAAAACATTTTTACCGCGTTACTTGTGTTACGGTTAGAAAAATTAATTTGACACGATTCGGGTGATGCCTGTAACGAGAGCGTCAACAATTATTGAATATAAATTTGTCTTGACGCGACCATGATTCAATTGTTTTTTACACAACACGTATGTCATCTTGAACAGAATATCCACGAACTTTGGCACAAACCGCAGACGTGAAAATTATGATGTATTTTCGCGGCGCATTTGGGAATTCCGAGATTTTGGTTGACGGCTGCCGTCGGTAAAATTGACTGGTGGACATTCTCCTTCTTTCTAAATGTTGCATCGTTTCGTTCGGATCGATATGCACGCGGAAATATGTGTGTCAGCCGGAGATCAGCGAGTTTACCCGGCATATTGCACTTTCTATCGCAATGTCGTGCAACGTATCAATCCGCAATAGCGGTTCTAGTTTTTAGGAATTCGTTTGGTGTTTGCTTGAAGGCCGCCCGGGATATTTTTCATTATACTTTTACGGTATATCGCGCCCTTTCATCCTCAGAAGAAATCTACTCTTAATTATAGTGCCGGTAGGAAAGCTGTCGGCTTGTTACACGCTTGAACGATAATGTTCGACGGAAGTTAGCGAACACACCACCACCTATCCAAAGCTGGACCGGTTTCTCTGTTCGATATGTGGACTTGAGGTTCTAATATGAAATAAGTTCGATCTATCGATCGTCGTCGGACAACGTGGAATGTCGATGTCCTTATATGTGCAGCGTGGGCTAACATTCGATTAGGTTTGCGAAGGTTTCCCTCGACTTTAAAATCCATCCCCAAAATAAATTTTTTTCATTTTATTACGCATTCCTGACGGAGAAAAAAGACAAGAAAGAACTTTCTAGGGTGATTCACAAATCTTATTCGGAAATGTATACATTTGCTTTGTTTAAAAATTTCTTTCGAGACATATTCGTTTTTGATTGTATATTGACTTACCAGCTTTCGTTCCTAGAACCGCAGTCTCTTCGGAAAATAATTTGAACGACAAAAATTAATGTGGTGGATTTCATTGTGTTGGCACATTATTCGCAATTTGTATTCTCGGGACACGCCCCTTTCCTAGCGTCCTCGCGCAGCTTGATTGAACGACTAGTATACAGTGTCAAATGGATTATCAGTGTTAACAATAAAATGGCCAAATTGTTTTTCCCTGTCGGAGAATGCCATTTTAACTAAAAATGTCCATTCTAGAGAATTCGCGTGACAACATTGAGAAATCTGTAGTTTTCTCAGTGATCAATTCTCAATGTGTGATACATAATATCGTAACACACGAAAATAGTTGGTTTTATTTGGACACGCTGTGCGGAACCGATGGAATTTTCGCAAGAAATTATTCGGGATGTTTCTGCGAAAGCATTTGTCTTCTGTTTACTATTCTCCGGGGAACGGTTTTTTCGCACGCGTTCGACGACGTTACTAGAACGGTCTAACGAAAGTTTATCTTTTTTTTCTCCCTGCGGGGAGAGTAACACGAAACACGCGGGATGCTTTCTTTCGTTGGCAAGGCCGTTCTAGGAAGGTGATTTCTTCCCCCCCTTCCGACTCGCTTTTGTTCGATTCAGCAGCGAAGCAGGGTCAAAGAGAAACGTCTAATGTATCATTGTTTTTCAGCGGTTCGCGTTTTTCACGGCCGAGCAAGCCACAAAGCTCACCGTCCCTCTTCCCTTCAGCCCCTTTCACTTTTTCTTCTTCTTCTTGGCTTGTGTTGCTTACTTTTCGGAACTCTCCTCGTCCGTTCTCGATATGAATCTCGTGACGGACGACTCGGCTAACTGTCAAACGTCTTTGTCCGACCGGTTGTCAAAACATAGCCGTCATCGATCCATGTACATTTTTTTCGAAATTATCTTCCTAATTATATTTACTACTAAATGAATTCTCAAATACTTTTCATTTGTAATTACCATACCGTTTTAAATTTAACATGTCTAATATCTTCTATGGGTATCAGACCCGTTTTCCAAAATATCCTATGACATAAATGAATGTCCATATAATGTTGAAATAACAAACACTATCTAACGGTTCACTTGTGACAATATCGTAATAAAAATCACATCGAATTAATTTCATTTAAAAACTTTCACTTATGGACCATTTTTGTAATTACGAGCACATATATAGACAACGACAAATCAGAATTTTACTTCGGTATACAGAAAATGAACAACTAGACTGCGCATCTTTATGCATTTACGAAGAAATTGGTTGGGTGAAATAGAAAACAGTAAAAAAAACTCGAGAATATTGTAATTACGGCGCACAGGTTCGATCCTAAGTTACTAACTAAGCTGTTTTACAAATTTATATTACTTTTTTTCGACGTTTCGGTCTGTCTTGGGACCATTTTCCATATTGGAAACAGCTTAGTTAAAGTTAGTAACTTAGTTAGTAACTTAGGATCCAACCTGTGCGCCGTAATTTAGTTAAAATTTATTCAAAATTGGTGATCGTGAACAAACAAAACAGTTGTTACTTTTAACGTTACGAAGGTTGTCAAGTAATGAAATAATTTTTGTGTTATTCCTGTTTGCCACAATCGATGCAAAGCATTTTTATTTCTGCATACAGATCCACAGTCTATTAATAACATACATATTCATTAGACTCTGTTCAGAATTGTAGGGCAAGGGGTTAGAAATGCGTAGAAATTTTAACGAATCCAACTCGAGAATGTTGTAATGTTACTTTTAACGTTAAGAAGGTTGTCAAGTAATGAGATAATTTTTGTGTTATTCCTGTTTGCCACAATCGATGCAAAGCATTTTTATTTCCGCATACAGATCCACAGTCTATCAATAACATACATATTCATTAGACTCTGTTCAGAATTATAGGGCAAGGGGTTAGAAGTGCAATTCCGACGAATTCGAATTTCTCGAAAAATTGAACAATCTTTCACAGGGTTCGCGATAGAAGTTGGTAATTAATAGCAAGACGGTGGTGGTCCATCTGTGCGCGGGAACGGTAGATAACGGTGAACGGTTCGGCGTCGCCGCGGTGGGCTCAATCGGGCGGATGTAATGCCTACGGTATAATGTCGGCAATAAAATTCGGCGTGTTTTCTTTGCGTGCTGATACACGCTGGCGAATTCGCTGTAACCGTGAGTCACCGAAAGGAGTTTGTGACCCGCGGGCGGCGTCGCCTTCCCCGTCATTCCGAGTGACTTTTCGATGCGTGACCGGCGCAGCGCGGCGCCTCAGACGCGTTTCCTTCTGTCAGTGCATAACCCGCACTCTCGGAAAGCGTCGTGACGAGGCGATCCTGCAGCGCGCCTCCTTAGCCGCTTATGTAAAACGATGCGTCACTTTGCGAAAGAATTGGAATTTCCTCGTATCACAGTCTCCTGTTAATTCTTCTCGGTATCACCGTGTAGCCTCTTTGCACAGAATCACTTTACCTAATAATAGTTTCTCGTCTACGTGGCCCGCTGACGCGACGAGCATGTGCGCGAAGTGTGATCACGGTCGATCATTAAACTGACAAGAACGGTTCGCCAATAATACAGTTTTTTTTTATCCATAAATGTCCCAAAAGTCTGACCTGTAAATGTTCCAGATCTATCCCCAATATTGCGGGGTTGTAACCCCTTCAGGGGGTCGCTGACAAATATTACACCCTAATTGCAATTTCCAACTTCTCTATTTTCCATTATTTTTTATGGGACTTCGATGACCATATTTGTGGCATTTTTCTAATACAAATATACTAAATATCATATAATTCCGATGATAATAAATATATAGGCGAGCCTTTGAAATGTACCGGCGACTGCGATTATCTGCGTCTCCTTTTCCATACGCTTTCCTTCCTCGCGCCTGAAACTTTAATTTTCTATTACACAAGTAAATATCATCGGAACTATGTCATGTTTGGTATGATTTTAATTAGACAAATGTCGCAAACACGCTCATCGAAGTCCTGTAAAAAAATAATGAAAAATAAAAAAGTTGGAAATTTGGTTTAGCTATGTTTACATTTCTCTGCGACCGAGGGCTCTCGAGCTTATTGACTTTATATGGATAAAATACTGTACCGGGACGGTATTATAGTATTTTTCGAATTTATTTTTATTGGAGGTAAGAACGGTCGAGTTCTTTTTTTATCTTGGTAGTATAATTACCCATGTCGCGACTATCGTACTATCTGGCTTATTGTTTAGTTTGTAGAGACTGTAGATAATTCTGGCACTGTGAATTCGTTACAGAAATACATTAGCGCCTGGTTGACTCATACTGAAACTCTGAAGCGTTAACACTGTTTAGTACAAGGAAGTTGTAATCTGAATGAATCAAGTGATGTGACACTGAAAAACATTGATAGACGTATCGGAATTGTAGTTTCTGTGTTGAGCATCCTGGTGCAAGTTCCGTGTGAATGTACTGAACGATCACAAACTAATGCATAACAATTCGTGACTCACTGGGTGACATCGCTAAATTGCATGCATACAACGCTCGGGTCTCGACAGACCCGGCTGTTGTCAAACACGAGTTAATCTTTGATTTTCAAGAAAGATTCTACTCTAGCCAATAATCTTTTTCATTATGTAACAGAGTTTCAATTTTCTCTGCAGAACCCAGACCAATGTTTCTTGTATACACGGTGTCCCCAAAGTTCAAGATTTATGGCTAACATTTTATTTTTAACAAATCCAACCGAATGGTCACCGGTTTTAAAAAGTAACAGGACCGCCGGAGGCTGCGCTGAGGGTTGAAATGCACCGTAAAGGGTAGTAACCCTCCAACTGAAAGAAATAGACACAACGGTCTCACGCGGCGAGGTAAAATGACCTCGTCTAGGGACTCTGAGTTTGGTCCTTGATTTATTGCAAGGTTGTCGCACCTCTGCGTTTGATTTGTCGTCGCACGCGTTACCGGTTTTTCTTTTTCTACAAGTCCTCCGTTGCGTCTCCGTTCACGTTTCCGATTCGTTGCGGCAGGTTACCCAATCAGTCCATGGTCGAGTTCGAGAGATCGTCATCCCTTTCCACTATACTTCTCTCGATACGATACATCGATTCAGTTGTCTCGCCGAGTACCGTTGCACCGGAGCGTGGCGAAATGAAAAAAAGAACCGTACGTTAGTGTCACGTTAGTGGCGAAGGCCGAGTATTTTTAATATGCGTACATGCATCATAGACAGAGCCACTCGCGTCACGACCTTTGTTCATATTTTCATAGCATCAACCGTATTCATTTCGTTGATTCTCCCGATAATGCTCGAGGCGTTACGACACACGTTGCAATACCTAAGCCGCGTTATTACCTGTACGTGAGGCCACATGTCGCAACATCGAAAAGGAGGAGGAAGTCGATGGATGCACATCGAAGTAATCGATAATAAATATGCACGATCAGTCTGTCCGAGCAGATAACACGAATCGCAAGTCCAAAGATTCATTCGCTTGCCTTAGTGGATATAGATTGTACTCTGTGTTTCCCGCCAAAAAATATACAGCAGTAGGAGAAGCGCTTTAGCATTAGCACAGCACGCAGTAGAATAAATAGTGAAAAGGTCGGAGTTGATCCCTTCGTGACAGACGCGTCTCTCGCATTCAAGTGAAATGTTTGACTTCCTAGTGTAGGAAAGAATATATATTTTCCGTACCCGTCTAGGGGAATACCCAAAGCACCTAAGGGTGCAGGTAATAAACACGCAGGCAAAAAGGTGTCCTTAGGATTAAAATTTACCTGAACGATCATTCTTCCAGTGATCTGGCAGTGTCAAGGTCTTTGAGTTTAGAACGGCTTTACCGTCAACAGTTGTTCTCATTTAACGCCTACAAGTCGTCATCTTTTTCCATAAAACTCTTTAAAAAAGTCGCGGGCGTCATTTTTGCAAAGGAAAATGGAGCTTCAAATGATCTCAGGATCCTACGATTTTCGGATGTTTAAGGAATTAAAGAGTTTTTAACGAAAACCACAGAACAATCAGAGCGCGACTTTAGACGCTTCTTAGCACAGTCGATCCGGCGCGCCAACTGTCAATTGGTCCGTATTTTTCGTTAATAAGACCTTAACAAAGCCGCGGACGTTATTTTTGCAAAAGAAAGTGTTGCTTCAAATAATCTCAAGACTCTCCAATTTCCGGGTGTTGAAGGAATTTTCAGACACCCTGTATGACACTGAGCGTCACTGGAAGAATGGTCACTTGGGTAAACTCTAGTCGTATTCGCTACCTGCACCCTTAGGTATTTTGGGTTTTACACTAGGCCTGGACAGCAGTATGCTTCGCGTTGTCGAGCCGCACGCTTGCCCACTCTCGAAGTTTTCTTATTCGATATTTCTTGGACTAGGAAGTAAATATATTAAGTAAATGTTAAATATATATAACGATAACCGGCAAACTATCCGATCTAATTGTTTGCGGCATGGTTTCAGGCGAGATGCCGGTGCCGGTTTGGGATTGCTCTGACTTGGGCCTGCTAGATGAGCCCTTGGACACCGCGACGGTGGTGTCCGACGACATATGGAAGAAGTTCGACCTGGACTTCCCGCTGGACCGAGTGGTGGACGCACAATACTTGGACATGTATCACGAGCGGACGTACGACGACGGTGTTCTGCCGGATGTCGCGTACGACAAGATGACCTGTCTGGAATCGCGGGAGATACGTCACCACGATTGCATGTGGGCAGGTCTGTGCATCAGCAAAGAACACAATAGGACGTTACCGGCGAAGAAGGACTCGCAGATACAGAAGAGAATACCGGCGGGACGTAGTTTATTGATATCCCGAGCGAGCACCGTGTTGGCGACGACAATGTCGATGCAACAGCAGCAGCAACAGCAGCAACAGTGTCGCGCGAAAAGCTTGGAGAGCGACGGCGATTCAACGAGACCCGACACACCGCAGACTTCGGGTACCTCCGACACCGAGACCGAAGACGAGGGACCTTTCTTCAGGCACGATCAGATCAATATACACGAGAAACTGTCCGAGTGCATGTCAGAGGCGGTTACCAAGGCTGTGCCAGTGAGCGAGGTCACCGGTCAGCTGGTCAGGTTCCACGACAGGAGGAAAGAGGAGGATAAAGGTCAGTGTCAAGTGCACAAGGAAATCAATGTCAGGAATACCCACAGCGATCACTGCTATCACCTCAATCAGCCTATTGGCAAGAATCTGGAACACCTTGGCGTACAGACACCCTCCGATTCCGGTGAGTCATGATTTATTGTATATTACTCCCGTGCCATATACTTTGTCCCGGCATTACAGCGGGACCCGTTCGATTCGCCTCGTCTTCATGCGCGTGCAATTTCATTCAGTTGCCCCGTAGACTTTCTTACCCATTGTTACACGGGCTGTCTCCGAAGTAGCTACGAGCAATCCAAACATATCTTGTACCTATTTCTTCGTAGATGTAGCCGAGACTGAAGCTTCCCGTTAGAAACTATCACTGTTGTTTAACGTTCATATTTTTATATACAGTCTTTTATCCGTAAATGTCCCAAAAGTCTGACCTGTAAATGTCCCAGATCTATTGAGGGGGTCGCTGAGAAATATGACATCCAAATCGGAATTTCCAACTTCTCTATTTTCCATTTTTTTTATGGAACTTCGATAACTATATTATCTATAACTATATTATATATAATTTCGATGATATTTACTTGTCTAATAGACAATTAAAATTTCGTGTACAAGGAAGGACAATCTCTAGTAGCACAAAAATATTAGATAAATATTTTTTTCAAATATTGGAAAAATATTTTTTAAGTCACATTTCTTCATATGAGAAAAATATTGGATCTGAATATTATTGTATACATGTACAAGAAATATAAATTGAATGTTTAAAAAATATAAGCTGAATATACAGAGAATATAAACTAGATATTTAAAAAATATAAAGTAAATGTGAATCCAATATTTGAAAAATATAAATTCAATATTTAAATAACATTCAATAAAATTTTCAAATATAAGAGAAAGTTATAACAAAAATTAGAAACTATAAATATGTATTACTTTCTGTGCACTGCTTGAGGGAATATTCCATTTTGTCTTCGAAAGGACCTTATTACAATTAAGAAATTTTTATATCATATTATATAATTTTATATAATTTCTGATATTACATAAAGATTTATTTTATAATAAGAAAAAAATATTTCTTTCCATAATATGAAATATTATTTGTATATCAGGTAAAAACATTCTACTTCTAATATGAAATAAAGATCCATATATTATTTAGAAAAAAATATTTTTCTCGCAACATGAAATAGATATTGCTTGCATATTTAAAAAGAAATAATTTGTTACTTAATATAAAATAGATGATATTGTATGTATATTTAAATATTAAGAAGAGATTAATCTCTTTTTAATATTATATGAATGTATATACAATATTTTGTGCTACTAGGGGTCCCGGCGATTGCGACTCTCTGCATCTTTTTCTTTCCCATACGCTATCCTTCCTCGCGCGCCAACAATTAATTGTTTATTACACAAATAAATATCATCAGAATTATTTCATGTTTGGTATGATTTTAATTAGAAAAATGCCAAACATATGGTCATCGAAATCCCACAAAAAAATAATGGAAAATAAAGAAGTTGGAAATTTGGATTAGCTATGTTTTCATTTCTCCTCGACTGAGGCCTCTCGAGCTGCGGACTAATATGGATAAAATACTGTAAATTCGATCCAAGCAGCTAATTCGCTGATAAATGTCGGAAGTGGCGTCGCGTCGGTCGGATTTTCAGAGTCGATTCGACGCAGAGAAGCTAGACGTTCGTGCACCTCGGGCCGAGAAAACATTTTATCTCACACCCTTTAGAGCGTCAAGAGCATTTATTCGCCTCATTCTTTTGTACCCTCCTAACGGAGGCAGCAAGGTCGAACTAAGGATCCCTCTTAATCGAGTGCAATTGACGGCGGCCACGGCACTCCGGTGTGCACTTCGCCGAATTTGGGTACCCGCATAAGTATGCTAATCGCGGTTGGTTATTCGTCACCGGCTAAGGAACGGCTGAATACAAACACAATCGTGTAGAACTCGTTTTAAACAAGTTCGGAGGTCGGTACACTAACATCCTCGGGTCAGTGGTGTTTTTCCGGGGAGAAAAGAGAACCGTGAGAATTTTTTTGCCTTGGAATCGACTCGTCGCTTTGCGTAACGGATGCATAGATTGCACAAACAATAACGGCTTTGCGGCCGTTATTGCTGATTCGGCGAGCATCGTTTTAGCGCGACCGGTGCGTCTGTGTGAGCGCCGTAGACAAGAAAATGTTACACCTTTCGCTTTTTTTAAACCAGGGTTGCTGTGCAAGCACGGAGACAAAGAGAGGCTCCCGGATTTTTCGATTTGCACGATTCTCACATTTTTCGAGCTTTTGTTTTTTTGTCCCGGGGACAAAGGGGCGTATTCTTTATTTGTTAGCATACGCATCCTTAACGAGACGGGCACTCGAAGTCTCCACTTAAAACCGAACAGCAGCACAGCGTCGTCCGAGTCCTCGGTGTCGTATTTCTGAAATATTTCCAAGTCGTTTCCCGCAGATACAATCGATTCCCTCGGACAGACGTTCTTTGACTTAATGTTACCAAGGACATGGCGCGTCACACATACTAGACGTAGACCGTAAATGTAATTTAATTGCTGTGTGCGCGACGTTCGTTTGCTTTCAATGAGAAGAATGATTGCCATCGAAGAAGAGACGGGCTTGATAGATTATTATTGCATCGATAGCAGCCGTTAAAAAGCTTCATATATCAAATGCGTGTCGAGGTTGAGCAAACGTTTGCGCGTAAAACAATACAAATTATTGCCAGCCACAAACGTGTTCGTAATCGTTTTTCGAATACCGTTTCGTACATATTTCTTCGCGTATTCTTTCATTAAAAAAAAAAAAAAAAACCATTTTCGCCTTTCGAATTTGTATAGGAATATTTATAGTTACACTATGAAAAAATAATTAGCTAATTACCGCGGGTTGTTCGGTGACTGGCAACGGTAATTGGCTCGACCGATTTGTCTCGCGAGCACCGAGAAGGACCCGGTACAAAATGCACAATGTCAACGTCATTATATCGCGGCATGTTGTACAAGCGGGGAACGCAGCAACTATTTAGCAACGAGCGCAGAAAAATCCGTTGCGTGCGTCCCAGGAATTCCTGGAGTTACGTTGCCTCCTCTGGAGGCTTCGCGATTGAGATTCGAGAAGTTCGCGAGCATTTTCTGGGCACGTGACGTATCTTCCCCGTAGCCGAGCACACAGTTCTTCCGTCACGTGTCTTGTTCACTGGGTCTAACTATAGTGATTCCGGGAGAGGTGGTTTGGCGCGACTCGCATAATTCGCTCGACCCGTACGCTCTAGCGTGTCTAGTCGGGGAGAAAATTGTGCCGTTCGCCACCTGAAAATATGTTGCGCCACATGGCGACATCCTACGGTCTGTAGATACTAGATACTAGGCACATACACGAGCGCAACGTTGCAGTTAAACGACTATCGCCGAGTCGCGTGTGTATGCGCGCGCGCGGTCTGTTCGTATGATAGGAGAGCATGACCAGGAAAGAGTAGTGCAACAGCGAACGGTGCACACACGTGCGTTGTGCTTGCATTGACCTGCACGTGACCAAACATTTACGCCAGCTCCCGTCCGATTATACATCAAATCGAACGACATTGCTGGCCTATTTTTCTGCAGAATGTTGCGCTCGTATCGATCCGGCCTCTCTACAACGTAAAGAGAAACTCTTCGACTATTGAAAATGATCTCCTGTTCCCTGTTCGACGTCGCGACGGTACACCGTGTGCACGCGACTCGTGTGCATTCAGGATGAGACTGTTCCCAAGCTTTATCTGTTTAATTATACCAATCACAATTAAATCGAGTACTTTAATTGATTGTAACTGATGACCGACAAGAGATAAGCTTCGTCAGTGAGTCGAGAACCGCTCGTGTGACAAGACGGTGTGAGAACTCTCGAGCGGGAACGCCGATAGGGTCTTATAAAGTGTGCCGTTTCCTGATCGTCCAAACTTAATGGATGAAGAAGACGTTACTGTGCGACCGGACACACCACGAATTCGGCCTTCGTGTTGTCGTCGTGTCACCGGTCGTAATTGGTAATTGCCAGGGGCACAACTTGCAAATAGAATACTTCTGCCAGTCGTCGGACGGGTCAGTGAAACCACGAGAAAATCGTGGTCCTTGTTGAACGCGTTAATAATTAGTTAACGGTATTCATCGCATCGGATGAGTAACACTGTCCTCGGACGTACATCGAACACCTTTCGAATTCCGAAGACGAGGAAACCTCACGAATAATGCACCATTCCCCTTCTATTTGATAATTCAAAGTTATGGTCCGTTAGATCTACCAATGAATTCGATTAAACACTTTCTAAAATGCAGATGGTGCCAAGTGAAAATGATGCGTCGTAATTGTTTTAATTTTTAAATTAATTTGTATTTTCATAGATTATTCGCGTAAAACTTGAATGATTCACGAATAATGCACCATTCCCCTTCGATTTGGTAATTCGAAGTTATGGTTCGTTAGATCTAGCAATGAATTCGATTAAACACTTTCTAGAGTGCAGATGGTGCAAAATGAAAATGATGCGTCGTAATTGCTTTAATTTTTTAATTAATTTGTATTATCATAGATTATTCGCGTAAAACTTGAATGATTCACGAATAATGCACCATTCCCCTTCTATTTGGTAATTCGAAGTTATGGTCCGTTAGATGTAGCAATGAATTCGATTAAACACTTTCTAGAGTGCAGATGGTGCCAAGTAAAAATGATGCGTCGTAATTGCTTTAATTTTTTAATTAATTTGTATTATAGATTATTCGCGTAAAACTAGAATGATTCACGAATAATGCACCATTCCCCTTCTATTTGGTAATTCAAAGTTATGGTCCGTTAGATCTAGTAATGAATTCGATTAAACACTTTCTAGAGTGCAGATGGTGCCAAATGAAAATGATGCATCGTGATTGCGCGCGCTTTAATTTTTTAATTAATTTTTATTTTCAAAGATTATTCGCGGAAAACTAGAATGAAGATTTCGAAGCGTGTACAGGTGCACCGCGAGGCATGATCGTCGGAGCATGCGCAGGTAGTCGCGCGGGAACACGAAGGTCACGCGGTACCAAGTGTGACGTCAATCGATAGCCGGCCGGCCGGTCGGTCGCTGCTTGCGGTCAAGCGTGGGACCCCGCCGCGGCGGTTTAAATGGTCGCCGGAATGCGGTTAAGCCTTTTTGCCATTCGCGCCACAGTCGCGCTCGCCGTGGTGAGGGATATTCAGTACCGTATTACACGGGCACAGTGCCCCCTCGGCATCCTCGTTCTGCATTAAAAGTCGCGTACCGATTCATGAAATTCCACCGCGTACCGCAATCAACAATAATATCTTCTCGCAAAACAATCTTTAATCCGTATCCATTGAAATTCTTTCAAAAGCAAATTCTCAACATTTTTCTGCTCGTTTGTATTACTTAATAAATTCACTCAAATAGAATTTTCTATTAAATTTTACATAATTTATAATAATCACTTACAAATTTAATCAATTTTTATTTTAAAATTTATTATAGCTGCATAAAATTCTCATATTTTATATTACTTAATAAATTACTCAAATGAAATTTCCTATTAAATTTTACATATATTATAATAATCTATAAGTTTACTAAATTTTTACTTTAAAATTTATATAACTATATAAAGTATAAGGAATACGTTTGTTATTACCATAAACTGACTCACGCCAGTCACTAGTTAGTGCTCGACAGTTTCGCAGATAAATAACATTGCGCTGTGTCTTGTCCAGGGTTCAGCTTGGCGTCATCGCCGCGAAGCATCGGCATTTGCGTAATGTATGCGGAAAATGTGTATCGTTTTCTTGCAACAATTTGTTTTTTTCTCTGTCAACGCCGCACGTGACAGAGCCGGGCGCACGTGACAGCAATGATAATAGACCTGGGTCGCTTAATTTTTCCGCGGTTCACGGCGCCTCGCGTTACACCGTTTGATCGAACGATGTTATCTGTACACGTGTGCGTCAAGTGTGGCGCCAACTGCAGTGTGTTGCTTAGCGCCTTTAATTACGGAAACGCCTATGAGTACACGGCGTTAATGCGAACGGCAAGCGTCGAGGGATTCCCGGTACGGAAAGAATGATTGTGTTTCCGGAGAACGATCGGACGAATGCGGTTTGCGTTCCGACACGGTAATTGCTCGCCGGGTAAAATCCTCGGTGCGGTTATAATTAATTGGTGACGCAGCGAACGCGGAAACTGCGGTCCTGCGAAAGGAGTCTGCGCAGCGTCGCGTTAGAAATCAACCGGTCGGTCTCTATCAAAGCCGACAGAAATCTTCATCGTCCCTGTAACGCGGCGACGAAGGCCGAGCGAAGTCCTACTTACGCGTTCAGACGATGGAAAGTAACATACGCGGCTGCGATAATTCTTTTACTTTTTTTGCTCCTTTTCAGACAGCCGATTTCGTAATTGAGCGGTCGTTCATGGAATTTCTCCGATCATTAAATTTACATATCATTCGAGCCGAATAAATTCACCTTTCGATTCCGAGATCCGATAACAGCTCTCGGTTTGTCGCTGACATTTAACTTTTTTCTCTTAGCCTAGTCTCCGCTGATCGGAAGGTTAACGATGTTTCATCGGCACCTATTTTCCTACGATTTTGCCGCGGCTCTCTTGTCACGACGAGGTATGAGGACGCGTTCATACGACCCTGATCCCCGATGCATCCAACGAAGATACACCGGGGCTCGTCTTACGTCTGGATCTTTTTTTATTTCGCGGTATTCGCACGCAACCAACCCCGCCCAGGTTCTTTTTCCATCGATGGAAGAGGGAGGGAGACAAGGCGTGAATTTCGTTCGTTCTATTCGTCATGCTGATTCTCCGGGTTCGAACCTTCCAGGAAAATCCGTGTACGTTGGAACGCGGCCGGCTATGATGCTCATAAAAATGTACGCATCGTCGTCGGTTCGCCTGGTCTGGTGGGCTGCCTCGCTTCATTCTGGAATTCAGTGGGTGCAGCAGATATGGGCAGCCGGCCGAATATGCGTTTCGACTTGAGCGAATCGGCGAAAGCGAGACTAGAAAAGCAGAAGCGTGGTCATCCGGTTCCTAGAACTATTTTCACTTTGGGAATTGAAAGGAAAATGTCGCCAGCTCGCAATGACGCTTTAAATACGCTCTCCTGCTGTGCATGTTTGATAGACGGATATACTGTCACGTGTACGGTCCGAGACATTTCTTCCGAATGTCCTCTTTTTATTCGGCCCGGGCCAGTGTCCTATTATTAAATAAGCGGGTGACTGACACGGGTTGCATTCTAATAGTACCGCGAACACCGTTTCGCCCGCGTACGTGTAACGGGGTCCTTCTGGTTATTGCAAAACAATTCAGTTTCGTCGTATCGGCTCAGCACGCAGGTGGGCTTGGCATCTCTCGAAGGTATTAGTTAGCATTCTACGTAAGTATAAGGCTCTGCGATAGACCGTTTTCTCGGTCTTTCTCTTTTCCTCGTTACGTTCTCTCGCCAGTGGGTCGGCGGCACTCTTATCGGCCTCCGTCTATAATTATTGCCTTTCCTTCGGGAGCAAGTGGGCGCCTATTTTTACGCAGGACCTCCGCAGTACGTATAAGCGCATCTCTGCCTGTGACGCAATCCATTCATTCATTCATTAAGCTCAACTGCGTGGGAGAGTCTGCTGATAAGCATCGTGTTGTTAGGTCATTCGCATCGAGACGTTTATTATTTCTCTTTCTTCTTCCCAATCGATGATCTCACCCATTTCTTTTCCAAACACGTTCGAAATTCCGCTGCCGCAATTTTTAATATCCTTCGGAGATTGTCCAGACGATTTTTAACGAGATATATCCCGGCTCTTTTGTTTAAACGTTTCTCGACGAGTCGCGCGCGTAAAATACCTGGTCGACGAACCAGGATGCCTTGACTCTTGCACCAAGAATTAGGAGGTCGGACGTCGAAATGTCAAACTGGCAGAACCTGATTTGGGAATGTGGACCGGCATCGGCCGCCTCCGAAGGGAACCTTTTTTTCACGTGTCGCTCGTCGATTTTTTTCCCTTTACCTTTTTTTTCTCAACGTGTCTTCTTCTTCCACCTTCCAGGATTTTTTTCACCGTGACGGCAGTCGATTTCGAAAAGGTCATGATTCGAACCTGTCGGATAATTAAAAGGTTCTAGGAACTCGATGAAACTTGCTTTAACGCGAACCGAAGCTCATAACCATTACTACTACACATTCAATAGTTTGACGTGTTCGTAGATTTCATCGCAATCGATTAAAATCCCACTCTCTCCGAGTGTCACGTTCGGTGCAAGAATTTTTCGGTCTACCGCTGAATCGTTCAAGACCGATTGAACGTCGAACTTTCCCCGCGCGAAGACGAAAACTATTCTTAGCGTCGAAATGAAGTCGTACACCTTTAGAAAGGAGCATTCCGATGATCGATAGATCCTGGAAAAGAACCAGGAACGAATCTCGCATCGGCTAATTAGTGTCTCGAAATTGGGGGAAGGGGGATCGCGCGCGGGAGAGGGATAGTAGCACACGAACACAACGGCACGTGTGCACACGAACAATTCTTCACAAGTGCTCTTTCACGTTCCTCCCGCGCACCGTAGTCCCGTCGGGGCAGCAGCAGGCACTCCTTCCTTTCCTCGATCAGAGCGGCAGCCCGTCGTCCTTTCCTTCTTATTGCATTTCGTTCTCCCGAGGCGGCATGCCAGCCGCAGCTCTCTCGCCTGCTCCTTGGCGTTGATCGAACCAGAAGAAGAAGGAAAGACTTAGCTCAGGGTAGACGGTGGAAGTGAGAGGGAGAAAGGAAGAGAAAGGAAAGAGAAGGAAGAGAGAGACGGAGGCAAGAACCGGCGAGAGCGACTGGCATTTTCTCTGTGAGTCAATTGAGCAGAGAAAACACGGATGGAGGAGAGGAAGAAAGAGAAAGAGAGAACGAGAGGGAAAGAGAGAGATGGGTTTTCACGTTCGTCTCGGTAACAGCGCCATCCACGGTGCCATCGGTGAATTCGATGTGACGATTCAACGCCGATGACGCGGTGCATCCCGTTCCGTGGGCAGATCTCGACGAGTGGGCCGAGCTTAATGGTGTCTGGTCACCGGGTCGTTTCCTGGCTACTATCCCCCAGATACGTCCGCCGTATTTCGTATCTCGCGTAGGTTGTTATCCAAGGTAGTATCTCGCGGCATGCTTTCCAAGTGCATCCGTGTACTCACGCGAACACACGACGGATACACAGTACCCGAGACGCGTAATTGGACTTCGCCGTCGGATAGGAACGCGTTATGGCCCGTGATTTTTGCCTAGCGACCCTCTAACAGAACAGAGTCCAGTCGCCGATAGCTAGGAAAACTGGGCGTGGGTGGCTCGAGTTGTTAATCCTGTAACCTTTAGATCAGGGGTTGCTACCATTCTAGACCGTCGCGTCGCCGGCGCACGCTGCTGGCAGACAGCAACGAAGCTGATTTTCTCGCTCCCCTAAAAGCAAGGGTTCGAACAAGGAAGAGAAAAAGATCGAACTGTAGGGAGAAGTCGTCTCCGAGCGGCGAGAATTCCGTCGAATGTCGCTTCTCTAGTAACTGTAACGACGCGACGATTCGATATTTCTTATTATGATTATCGATTGCGTTTTTTTGATTTTTAATATGCGATTTATTATTATTGTTCTGGTATGACAAATATTCCGTTTTTTCGATCATACGAATTAATAGAATTTAGTTAATTAATTATCTCTTAATTATTTATTAGAAATCAATAATGACTAAAAAATAATTTTTCACCGTACTTGCTATGTGTAAATTATCCACGTTTATGTACGTCACTGTACTCCATGATATTAAGAATTAGATTGAACCCTGTGAGCGTTGGGAGAGAACCAGAACCAGTGCCAAAGTGCTTTGTTTTGATTTTTTGATCGAATCTGTGCGCCGATATTATAAACTAATTTCTATTCTGGTATGACGTTTGAAAAAGTAAAGACGTGTTTGATCTCAGACGGAGATTTAAACGAGGCAGGCAATTTGATTAATTGTAGCTGTTGTATTTAAAATTAAATGTTAAATTGTTTGTGTTTACGCGGACGTGTTATTCTATCGACGACTGAAGTCCTATATGCATTCCTCTTGCCGAAGAAGGGACCAAGCTAGATGGATAGCTCCATCATCTTAGGTAAGATCGCGCGGCCGAGATGATGCCAAGCTCTCGAGCACTTACTGGCTAAATGGATATCGAGAAAGCGATATAAGCGGTACGTGTAAAAACTTGGTTCGGCGGTTTCGCGGCCGTGCAAAAATCTCCGAAGCGGTCGGATAGGTTCGCGCGGATCGGCGCGACGGCTCTCTTCCGCCGATGGTGTCCGCGATGATTTCGCGCGCGAGCGGCGGGGGCACGCGTTCTTCCGTGACTTTCGAGCGGGCACGAGCGCATTTTGCACATCGTGCGGGCGCTCACTTTCGTAACTGGATTGGATGAGTCGCCCGTTAGTACGAAGCGTCAAGAGTCTCGAACACGACGAGATTTATGGCTTCGCCTTATAAACGGATGTACATCGAGAGTGACCAGGAAGAGAAACGTGCTGTCACGTTCGCATATGTGGCTTACTTAAAGGGATTGTGTCGTACCGAGGTACACTTTAAACCGTTGAGAGACTGGGTCGGCTAGAAATTCCACGAAACTAATCGTCGTGCCCGACACAATCGTAATTCCATCATTAATTCGGCGCGACTTTGATAGAGCCGTAAGAGCGAGATAGATCTCAACTGTTACTTTGAACCGTTATTATCAATCCCAGATTTTCTGTTTAGAAGGAGGCGAACGGCGGTTTTCATTGACGTCACGTCACGTTGTACATATATCCAGACTTGTAAGTTGGCTCTCGCGGTATCTTCTTTGAAAGAGGAGGGACACGTGGTCCGATAATCCATGAATGGCTATTTAGCGCAATACTCGAGCGCGCAGAGTTCACACGGGTTACTCGGGCGACGAGACCACGCGCGAATTTCTCGCTGAGCTTTTGCTCGGGGATTTTTCGCGTGTGTCCGACCCGTTATCTGACGAACACGCATCATCGAGCCGTCTGGAGACCTACATATCGGCCGTCGCTTAGCACACAGTTCGAGTATATCCTGAGCGTATCGAGCACAGCAACACGCGGGGGCACACTTGGCATTTTCCTCCGGCAATCTTTTTTCCTCTAAGTTGCGTCGATGACTGCAACCCGCTGATATCACGATCGCGCGAGCTGAATCGCGAAGTGCACAGCGAGAACGCGTGTTGCCAGTAACGTCGTTTGTTCACCGCGCGAAAGCTATCTAACTTTCCCCACCGCCTATCGAGCGTAATGGAATTTTCACGCCCTTCCCAGCGATACGACTTGATTACCAAGTATCTCGTAGCAACGTAACCCGTATTGTTCCCTTTCTTTTTGTCGCGACAGCGGCGACGATAATTATTGTTCTCGTAACCGGAACGTACCTCTCGCCGCGCGGTTCGACTCTCTCTAAATTCTGCCAAACTGACTTTCGTCATTTCTGCCCGTTCGAACCCAGTTTCCGAATCGATACTCGTTGCCATTTATCTATCCGCGGGATCGTAATATCTAACAATACGTTCACTTCTACGGCGAACCGGATTACATGCGGAGTTCCAGCTTGCTCTGTGTCTTACCCTCATCCGGGGTCTGACCCATGGTAAAATATCTGTTGCGTGCGTTGCAAAACACTTTTAAGAGAGTGAGAGTAAATGCAGTTATAATTCCAAACGAATTGCGGGCTACAAGTACTTATTTAGTCATAGTTCATGTTTCTGCAATTTCGCAATATATTTATATATTTCGACGTGTGTTTCAGTCTTTGTTTTGTTTAGACCCTTTTCAAGAAAATAATGATTGCGTTTGTCAATTATTAAAACAACGAAAAAGTAATATTTTGTTGATGAGAGAACATGCTAAAAACAATTTTTGAAATATCTCAACTTACTTGCTTATTAAAATAACTAAGCTTATTAATAGAGGTTAATGCCACGTGCTGTGTTCGTGTCTTACTTGTAAGATATTGAGAGGAACTGTGACACTCTCTGAAGTCATGAATCAGATAATCAATATTCGACGGTTATTTCAAACCTTGAAAAGTCAAATCCTAACCACATTTGACTGTCTGTATACCACGTTGTTACGCAAACATTTCGATTAAATTAATCGGTGCGCCAAAAACATCAACTTTGTTTAAACACACGATCGACAAATAAAAAGAATACTTATTTCGTCTATACATTTTTGCTAACCGAGAGATTTTCTCGCTGAATTTCATCTTTCTCTTCCGCGGGTAAAATAGAAAAACAAGAACTTATTTTCTCTCTTATCAGCAGTCTGATAATTAGAATCGCGTGTGGTCTACGATAAGAGCAGTTGCCTAGAAACATCAATCGAGGACAGAGAGGACCTTCCTGTCAGGAACAGAAATCGGACCGTGCAATCAGGCAGGATAGGATTCGTTTGGGGGAGAAAAAATGGCGGGACTCTCATCCAACAAAGGTCTCCTTTCCCCCAGTTCGGAACGTGTCTGGGGGCGAAGCGAGAGCGTTCGATATCATGAAAACTTTTGCCCCCTCTCTTCTCGACTGCCTTGTCTCGCGGTCGCCTATTCCGACGAGAGAGGAGAGTCGATCGATTCGCGTCGACGTAGTACTATGGCCTGCTTACACGGAGAGCACTGACCCCCAAGGTCGTTCTTACACGATTACACGTGCTGCCGTGAATTCGCGCTACCCCTCGACTCCCCTCTCGTAAATATCACCCTTTCTTTTTTCGTGGCGGTTTTCTCGACGCAGTTCCATTTCTCGATTTAGGTCCATTCGAAACCTTCGAAACCCTCGCTTTTGACAGTGAGGTCCATGACACCGAGAGACCCGCTACTTTTCAGATAGTCGAGCGAACGGTACCTTCAACCTTAGTCTAATTAGCATTAGCGTTACAAACTCGAGATGTTAATGTACCGTGACATGTGTTCTTAGCGAACGCGAAAACAAAGATCCACAGTCGAACAATTATAAACGATTGCTGAAAATGAAGATCGGCATTCTAAAGAGGATTGATCTGATCCGATGAGTCAGTGCGCCAGCGGTTCGCAACGATCCAGCGGACACTTTTTTGTCGGTATCGACTATAATATAGCATTTCGTCGGCTCTCCTTTCTTCAGAGGTGCCGCTTGAAACTTTCCATTTGCCGCGCGCCGCCAGTTGTGCCATACATGCCGTGTGATCACGTTGGGCCGGCGACCTCTGCCACGGCCACCTTGATCTAACCGCGACGGAGATTCCTGATGGCACATACTCTCTCGCTTTCTTTCGAGTCGGGTCGTGCCAATTTTTGGACGAAAAATAACAGCTCGCTTGCACTCCTTCGTCTCAATTATTATTCACCGAGCTTATCATAGAACGAGCACTCGATCACGGCCACGTTATCGGCTTCCGCGTTCTCGTTACGATTCGCGGCCGCTGCATTTTTTTTTCTTTCCGATATATCGGTGAACCGTGTCCAATTAAGCATTCGATGGTACCGAGAGGTCTTACGCCAGCGGGTTTCTGGGATCGGTAGCTGCCCACAGGACATACATTGCATAGCATGAAATACGAGACACTTCCTTCCTGAGCGTGGTGTACGGCCTCGCCGCGGAAAACCGATCGAGAAGGACCCGGAGGAGAGTGGAGAGAAACGCGAGAAAAAGGAAAACGGAATATATGAATCGAGGTGGAACCGAAAATAGTCGGCACGTGTGTCGTCGCTGTTAGAAACAGCGCTATTCCAGGAGGAAAAAAGAGAATAGAAATCCGTAGGGGAAGTGGGTTTCGTGCCTTCGGCTTTTGGTTCCTCTAGCGCTAGCGCTAGCGCGTCGCCGTCGTCGGTTAGGTGGGTATTAGTTATTTTTAGAAAGTTTCGCGCCTTTTCGCAGTTGTTCACCGGCGACCTGGCGCACAGCCAGTTTCGGGAAGATTCGTGTGTCTGGTCGCCGCGGCGGCCGCGGCGCGCGATCAAACACGTGGAGCGAAGAGAGGCGGCGTTACACGCAGGAGATTGCATTTGTTGCCGCACACTTATGCGCAACGTATGCGGCGTGTCTCTCGTTCAGGTTCTTCCTCGTTCCTCGACTCTTTCCGCTTGGCCCCGTTACGCGCGACTTTAAATGGAAGCAACTGAAACACGTGCGCCCGCGCGCCAACTCTCCTCCAATTAATATTCCCTTCTCTTTAAATCAATTACAAGCCAACGTTATATGCCGCCTTTCGCCCCCGCGGACACGAGCGGATTTTCATTTAGACAGATTGACATGTGAGCTCTCGAATGTACACGCGCGATACAGTATTTTATCCATACAAGTCCGTAGCACGGGTCTGCCGAGGAACATTTGTGTGCCAGGGACAGTATTCCTTGACTTTTGCCGAAATTTAGAGATGGACATAGCTAATCCAAATTTCTAACTTACTTATTTTTTATTATTTTTTTATGAGACTTCGGTGAGCATATTTGTGGCATTTTTCTAATTGAAATCATACCAAATATGATATAATTCCGATGATATTTACTTGTGTAATAGACAATTAAAGTTTTTACGCGAGGAAGAATAGCGTAGGAGAAAGAAAGAGTTGCAGAGAGTCGCAGTAGCCGGCGACTGTCCTTCCTTGCGCCTGAAACTTTAATTGTCTATTACGCAAGTAAATATTATTGGAATTGTATCATATTTGGTATGACTTTTTATTAGAAAAATGCCACAAATATGGTTATCGAAGTCCCATAAAAAAAATAATGAAAATAGAGAAGTTGGAAATTCTGATTAGGCGGGCCACCGATATATACGACCCGCAAGGTGTCATATTTCACCCCGCAGTAGTGGGGATAGGTCTGGGACATTTACAGGTTAGACTTTTGGGACATTTATGGATAAAATACTATATACCGTTTCGCCGATTTTTCGCTGTGATATATACACCCCGTCCATTCCGCGCAAATCAGCGTTAATGGAAAGAGACAGAAGAAAGAGAAAGAAGCATCTCAGTTTGCCGGGCATTCATTAAAAGTTCACGCTGCGGTTGCAGCAACTGGGCAAAGTGAAACCGGAAGGCGGACCAAGCTTTTTTGCACGCCGAGGCGTGACGTGTTTCCGCGATAATCCGACTAGGAATTTTTGTAATTTAAATAGAAACTTTCCAGCCGATTTTATAAGTGTATATAATTGTTGAAGCGGCCGATGAGAGCCAATAAATTTAATGAATCCGGACGAATACATTTCGGTGTAATTTATTCCGGTTTGCTGAAACTATATATCGGCGATGTAATTAAATGTTCGCGCGAGACGTCGACTGTGGATTCGAGTCGCTTCGGACGAAGCGAAAATAATACTGAGAACTCGTTCTCAACACCTGTTTACAAAGTTTAATATGTAATATTAAAACTTATTTTGTTTTTTCTTTCAATACATATATTCTTTACGCGTATAGTACAAGATAATTAGCGACTTCGTTTAAACGTAACTGGAAGCTGTTTTATAAGTGGTCGATAGCGATCTTGGTATTGCGGATGTTGCAATAAGCGGTTCCGTCTTCTTAATTAAATGTTCGTGGGTTGTTTTAGAGTATCCATAAACAACTTGGTCACGATGAGAGTTCGCGTTGATGGAGGTCCTGTGTTGCTCGATCTCGTTGCGAGATAATGATAATGGTAGCGATTTTATTGTCTCGAAGTAGCATGGGGATTAGTTTGATGAATTTACGGGGTCTCCGGTACAGTTAATCCCCGTGAGCGAATATAGTCGATACACGATCATCAAGTTCATCGATCGATCGATGTATGTAATTGGTCCGGGGACTATTGGCGCGAAACACGTTACATCGACATTGAGCGATTGTATTTCGAATCTGTCCTTGAGAAAAGAGTTATGACCCGTATCCGTGTGAGAGAGAGAGGAATCTGGACCAACCGGATTTCCACTGATTGTGCCAGACACGGTGGATGACACAGTTTGCAGAAACGCCCACGGTATCGAATGTCCCTTCAAACGCCTCTACGTCAACCGACAACCAAAGGATTCCGGTATTATAGTTATACCCTCTCGTGCAATCTTTTTCCTCTTCCTCCTTTCGCCTCGCGCGATCACGGCTGCAGACGGGGATCTTCAGATAAACGATACCGAGCATCCGGCATCCGTAATCTCGCTCACGCTCGCAACTGTTCGCCTCTTTTATTTCTGACTCTCTGAATTCCTTTTATCACTGGAAGCACGGTGACACGATCTTTCCGGTGTTTGCGGACGGCCTTCACCCTGAATAGAGAATCGTCAAAGTTAAGACAGAGGCGTGCTTGTTCCGTCCCAACTAATTAGCAGGGTTTTACGGCCGACCGTGGCTGCTAATAGCCTCTCGGCGGAGCTGAGACTCGGAACGATTTTAACTCTTTCAACGAAAATCACACACCGATAGCTTCGTTTCTTTTTTTCATCTGACGGTTTGCCAACGATCTCCGTCGAACGGAGAAGATTTCAAGAAGTCAGTTTGATTTTTGCATAAAAGGTGTACGAATACATTGTCTCTGTGGAAATCCGTTTCTTCGCAGAGAAAGCTAATCGATCAGAAATAAACATATTAAATTGTATAACAGTTCTAATACGTTCGTGTCACTTCGCACACCATCACGCCCTTGAAGACGATTTCTCTTTTTCATTATCATAGCTTTCTCTGTTCGAAGTCTCGATGTTGGCTCTCAGTCATTCCTCGTTATCTCTCGCCAATCTCTTGTTAAGTTCTTGCCGAACATTTTGCATCTTAGTTGGCAATCGCATCCTCACTTTCTTGAATTTTAACATATCTTTGGGAAGACATCATTCTTTCCGACTATACAGCGGTAAAATATTGTCTTGATGAACGTACTCCTTGGGTTCCAAGATCTTCGCATTAGCAGTTGGGGTTGCTGACGATTAGACCGTGGAATTTTATGAATTTATGAAGAAATTAAATGAATTTTTATTTCACTACTTCCCACAATCCACGAAGAATATTTATATTTTGCAAAAAGGTCCGCTGTCCACTGACTTTTGCAGTCTAATGTGTTAAGTTTTATGATTTTGATTAAATCATAGATGTGTCCATCGCTATTAGACTGCGGATCTTCATGTAAAAACAAATAGTTTCCCTTTTAATAACTCCCACCCATTATTTGTAATAAAAACCGTAGTCAGAACATTCTACAATATTTTATCCATATAAGTCCCCAGCACGGGTCTGCCGAGGGACATTTGTGTGCCAAGGACAATATTCTTTGATTTTTGTCGAACGTAGAGAAGGATAGCCAAGCTCGAGAAGCCTCGGTCGCCAAGAAATGTAATCACAGCTAATCCAAATTTCCAAATTCCTTGTTTTTCATTATTTTTTTATGGGACTTCGATAAGCTTATTTGTGGCATTTTTCTAATGAAAATCATACCAAACATGACATAAGTCCGATGATATTTACTTGTGTAATAGACAATTAAAGTTTCGGGCGCGAGGAAGGATAGTAGTCGGCGACTGCGACTCTCTGCTTCCTCGCGGCCGAACCTTTAATTGTCTATTACACAAGTAAATATCAACGGAATTGTATCATATTTTTATCAGAAAAATGCCACAAATATGGTCATCGATGTCCCACTAAAAAATAAAGAAGTTGGGAATTTGGTATTAGCTATGTTTACATTTTTTCTTCGCGGCCTCTCAAGGGGATAGATCTGGGACATTTAGAGTTGAGAATTTGGGACATGTATTAGTAAAATACAGTAGTACGTAACGTTTAATGTGCCACTATGCCGGGCGTGAATGTAATGGTTCGTTCTTTGCTGGTTACAGAAGAAGAAGAGATCGACGTGGTAACGTTCGAGAAACCATGCAGACCCGCAGCGCTGCCAACGTATCCGAGCCCGGCGGACCAGCAGCACTTCCAGCTAACAGTGAACACGGCGTTCAAAGAAAAGGTTCCAGCGCCTAGACCGCGTGGTAGACCGCCATCGAATCCAGCGCGGAAGAGAACCGCGCAGCCGGAATACAAACCAGTGAAACGGGCGCGTCAGAGGCCATACCAGAGGAGAAACAAGGTAAGCCGATGTATGACCACGTCGTCGCCGTCTTCGTCGCCGACACCGTCGCCACCGATGAAAATCGCCCCGCCAACAGCGTCGAGAAGTTCGTCGGACGACGAGCTGGACACGGAGAAGAGGAGTTTGCACAATAACATGGAGCGTCAGAGGCGGATAGAACTGCGGAACGCGTTCGAGGAGCTGCGGGTGTTGGTGCCAGCGGTCGAATCGAAGGAGAAGGCGCCAAAAGTCGCGATCCTGAGGCAAGCAGCGGTGTACTGTGATATGTTGACCGAGATCGGTCAGATCACCGTGTCCAAGGTGACGGAGCTACGAAGGAAGCAGGAGAAGCTCCGAACAAAGCTGAGGCAGCTGCGAAGGAGTCTCGCCATGACGCGTTAAAGGAGAGACTCGGGCTGGTCGCGTATCAGATTCAGCCGAGCACAAAATACCCTATTACTGTACGTTCGAGTTTAATTTGTAAGAGGATCGGAAACAATCCCACTCGACTTCTGGAGAGACGAGAGATTTCGATGTCGCGCGTGTGGGAGACCGTCTCTTCCGTTGGAAACCGGCGGAAGAAGGGCTTCATTGCGGTTTCGAGAGTTGCGATCTCGCGATGAAGATCGTCGGAGACGGAGATCGCGGAATCGTCGTCCGGCGACGGTGACACGGGTGTCATCGAGTCGCGTTCAAATCCGTTTGAACACAGAGAAGAGATAGAGACCACGCAGGGGGCCGAGTTTCGTTCACCGCGAAGAGGAAGAACCGGAATATCAATCGAACACATCGAGCAGAGAATACACTAAAGAATTGGTGCCAAATATTAGGGAAGATCGAAGAGACCGACAGTACACACACCCAGGACACATAGATACGTACACAGAGCTTTTGAGATGATTTATATTTGTAAAGGATTCTCTCGAAACGAGACAGACTGCGAGACAGAGAGAGAGAGAGAGAGTGAGAGAAAGAGAGAGGAGAGAGTAGGAGCAAGAAGAGACAAAGCGAGTTTGGTTGGGTGGGATAGGGATCACGGAGGTATTAAGTAAGAACGCAAGACTAGGTTCAGCTCTTAGCATAGAGGATACGCGCGTGGGACACACTGTTACGAGACGTTTCGAACTTTTCTCCCGAGGGTTTTGTTTTTTCGTTAGGACGCGCGGTAAAATGCACACTACATGAAAAAAAGAGGAAGGAAGGAAGTACGTGCGTGGATCACGTTGAATATATAAAGTCAATTCTATTTTTATTATTCGAATTCTCGATCAGTGTCGTCTTATCGCGTAGATTATCGACTAAGACCGGTTCCGGAGCAGCTTGGGAACACGACGTCGCATATATTTTCGAGAAAATATATTACAAGGGAATGAAACGATATTCAAAGTATTTGAGATCGAGACGAGCACGTAATGAATCACTGTTTCTTGTCGTTTTGGTCACCGCGTCGCTCGTTCCTAACTTTCCTTCTTGAAAATCGAAAAACAAAGAAGAAGAGCGACCCGCGTTATTTGTAAAGGATCTGGAATTCTAGGAACGTGTCGGAAACGATTCGGGATGAACCTGAGTGATGCTCGAACAATAAGAGAGACACCGTGCCGACATTGATCCATTCGATTCTCATTTCTCTTGAATCTCGTTCGAAGCGATGATAAATCATATATGCACAGAGATACGCGCGTACGGAAAGTTTATCGGAATTTGTTTTAGCGTTGGCATCACCGGTTTCCAACCGGCTGGTCTTAGAGCGTATTTTTTACAGCTGAACCGGTTGTAGGTGTATCTGTTCTTTTGAGAAAAAAAAGCAGAAAAGCACATGTGAACTTCGTCGATTCTTTTTTCAAAACTCGTACCGGCCGAGCGACGACCGGAGAAGAAGTTGCTCGAGAAAATTTTCTTCGATATCGAAATGCTTCGAGAGAACTGGAAGAGTCAGTCGTGCTGGTGCACAACAGGTTGTCCGGTTCTAATCGCCGCTAATTATGGTGAAGGGGGGCAGTCGCTTTTCAAATGGGAATCCTTTAACGAGCGAGTTTTGGCGATCGAATCGTCGATATGTGCGGCCGTACGCTATAATTTATACATACAAACTTATATATATATATATATAGTCTTCGCAGCTGTACACGAAATTCACCAAGATCACCGACAAAAACTGTTGATTCCTCGATCGCGTTTTCAGATGCCCGGAGGTTACGATGTTTTGCGTTTCATTATGCCATTTCGCGCGAAACTACAAAGCTAAAGCTGACTGTGGCCGACTGGGTTAGCCAATCTGCTATCGAGTTCGCGGATTGTTTTACCCGTGAAATCGTTGTCCCTAAATAGTAATTGTTTGCCGGTCGATTAAAATGATCGCTGTGCGATCTGAAAGTTCCGATATAAAATAGCGCCTTCAATGACATGATCCGATGCATCTGGTTGTGGCTGTATCCTGAGAGAATTTTTGCGAGTAGGTGAGAACGAATGAGTCACACGAGCGTGTAGGTATAGCGAATAGTTTGCATTCAGCACACTGGAACACACTATAGCAGACACACATATACACAGAATTTTGTTCGCGTACCTTTGAACCCAACTTCCGCGTGTAGTCCTTTCCCCGATTGTTTCCCGCTAAAGGGACATAGTTCAATTATCGAATCGAATTCGTCTGTTCTCTTCATGTCTTCTCTTCTTTCCTCCTCCAGCTATTTTATCTTTCTAATCCGGCGACGCCGCTGCACGAACACGACAACACGTGACAACCAGGTACTTTTACATCGCCTTTTTAAGTCTCCGTTTCGTTCCCTCCTCTTCGCGGCAATTATATCGAATGTGACCGGCGAAATTTCGATTGGAACATCCTTCGCAACGGATCGGTAGCTTTGTTATATTAATTATTGAAAATTCTAGTGATTCTCCAGCTTACAGACTGCCTCACCGAACACGATAATCTTGTGTCTCTTGTGCCCTGAATTTCCTATTATAATACGTGACCACCACTGGGTTTCGGCTTAAAACATTTTATGTTTTATTAGACTAATTCTAGTAAATAGAAGTATAATTACACTGGACACAGTGTATTCGTGATACTAGAAATTGGAAGATCGAGCATTAGAGTCGTATCAAAGGTTCAGCTTTATAAAGAAACACGTTCTTTATAATCCCCATGCGCGGACACCTAACTCGGACGATTCCGTGTTACCGTTTCTCTATTTGCCGAATTTCGCTTACTGAACAGAGTTTTCCTCCACGCATGAGCCACACGGATGGGTGTCCGGGTTAGGTGGAGTGTATGGTAATCGTACATCTCACGGTACACGTTTCTTGAATAACAATATCGGTGATGTAGATTGCGAAAGACCTTGACGAATATTTGTATCGAGCTGTGGTTACGAGCAAAAGTGCTCGGGACGTTGACCCACAAGGTCATCGGAGTCGGCGAGGTGGTCCTTAACCCGTGAGATTCCGAAAATTGTTTCGCAAGAGGGAATAAGACGGAGCGTGTTGTCGGAAGTTAGAAAGGGATTGAACGATATTTTTAGAAAGTTCGTTTCGAGAAGGTTTACCGCGCTCACGGGTGGTATTCGAGGGATCGCGCCTCTCTCCGCCCACACACACGCACACACACACATACACATACACACGACACATACACGTTCACGGAAAAAGTTCACTACGATTTATTTTTTAATTTGTTCGTCACGGTGCTCGTAAAGTTAACGAAATAATAAAAAAAATTAAGGAAACGGAGAAACGTCAACGCAGTTTTTACAATAGAGAAGAAAAAATGTCTCTGCGCGAGGTCGCTAGAGACTCAGCTACGCTTTTAAATGTATATAAATAATGTACATATTATATATATATATATATATATATATACACATATATATACATATATATATGTATACATATATAGGTTTATATCTACATATACACGCATACGTAACGATACAAGCATATATGCATATATATTAAAAAAATATTATATATACCAAGACGCGCGTGCGTGCGAGAGAGAATGAGACGATCGAGAAAAAGACGAGAGAGAACGCGGAAAAAGAATAATGCTACTAATTATTGACTTTAACATTATTATTATAATTATTATTATCATTAATAATTCTTATTATCACCATTATAACTATTATTATTATTATTATTATTGTTACGAGTTTTTTTCTAGCATTTCGTTGCTAACACACACTGATGATGATTCTTAATAATTTTATCAGGGCAAACCAATCGTTTGAGTGTGAACGATTGCTGCGCGATTATTCACTAAGATGTATAAAAAAAATCAATGATGATAAGAGAGTATATTACGATAGGGATTATATATATATTATATTATTATAAATATATATATATATATATTATTATACATACAATACATGTATCTAAGTATATTGTAACGAAACGGACACGTGCATGTAAAGAAAACATGAAGAGATACGTTCGTCGCGGCCGACCACTGAAAATCTGTTTATCGATGAATAATAGACGCGAGCGAGTGCAGTGCTCTCGCGCGAAAAAAGGGGAATACGACGGAAAGAAAGGCAAAATAATGTGTTCATTATATTTGTAGGTAACAGTATTCGTTTATATACATACTTTTTACGGTTTACCGAGAGATAGAGAGAGAGAAAATGGAAATAGAGAAAAACGGAAGGTGGAACCTTCCGGGAGACAAACAGTTTCGCACCGATAGACACACATACGCGCGTGAATTACACATACATACATACACACATACATATATAGATATACAGAAACGACACACGCTAGAGACTTACAGATAGTAGTATATAAAACATTGTCGCTTAACTAACGCATCGGTACACGGATACCGAGAGAGGGCCGTTAGGGAAGTACGCTGAACAATGCCGTGCGAGAATTAAAGAGGGATCGTTAAGTCGGATCAGGGGAAGAAAGAACAGATTGACCGGCGTGGTACGCGCACGAAATGCAAACTGGCGAGAGTGCGCGTCGGGCTTGGGAATCGGCGCGATCGAAAACGTGTGCACGTGCTTCCGGAAACAATGTCTGTGAAAAATGTGTTTAGTGATTCGAGTTGAGGAACGCGTCCGCGATTATCCCCGCAGACACACTTTAAATAAATATATAGAAATATATTGCACACATACGCACACACATACACAGTGACACGTACACGCGCGCGCGCCTGCCACACACGGGTACAGGTTAATTAAAGACTTAATCGACGACATGACGAAACCTGAATCGCAACCCAAGTGCTTGAAATTTATATAGGTACATATATAATCGCAGCGCGTAATAATATGCAGTTCAGAACACGTTCCAGGGTGAATACGTTCGGTTGAGGGGTGAGTTAAATCGCGGAGACACGTTCAGAAAGTTCGTTAGCCGCGAGCAGCTTTTCGAAGCCATTGTCGCGGATTTGTTCTTTCTCTCTTTTTCAATCGGTCGGTTTAGCTCTCGGCCGTCTTGAAAATCAGTCGAAAACAAAGACGACCGGGAGAACGGATTATTTTCGGGGGATATTGTTGCAGCGAACGACGACTTCCGTTTTGTTTCGATATCGGACAAGTTATCGACTCCGGAGTCTCAGTCGATTCGCAACCGGAAACGCACTGCCGTCTTGCACGCATTCGCACGCTTGCAGTGGATTTGTTCGAATATTACCGAAGCTTTAATCATTTTTTTTTTACCGAAGGTGATATCTTTCGAACTATGCAGAGAGAATGTCTGTCTGTGTGCTCAATATTATCGAACCGATCTTGCTATACACGCGATTAAATTGAACGTTCTTTTCAACCGTCTCTCGAATGTTTATAACCAATCTTGATGTGACAGAGATCCGCAAGACTTGGGAAGTAAATGGCATCCACATGTACCTGAATACAATTTTGTTTTTGTTAGTGTAATGGTTAGAAAGTTAGCAGAGGTTACGTAATATTGAGTCACTACCATTAGACTGCGTGCTTTATGCTTTCGATGCTGAAGATGGAGTTTAAACGGAGTACTGTTCCTTAGCTGTTTTCTTTTATTTTCTTTTTTTAAATAAGTGTTCGCATAAATATACGCAGTCTATCACCTTATTTTCGAGAACAAGGTTCCAATACGCGCGGTCGGCAGTGCATATTTTTGCAAAGAACTGGTCCGGAGTCCGAGACAGTTGAAGACAATTTCTGAGTTTAGCGAAAAGCTCGGTATGAATTATCGAATAGAGTTTCGTTTGAAAGAGACACGGCTTAGCGGTTCACTGGTAGCGATATCGAGCACTGAACGATACACAAATGCCTTACACATATTAACCACAGTAGAGTTTCGGCCGACGTTCTTAAACGTCCGCGATCCTAGGTGTGTAGCTCCCGTTATATTTTTGACACATTTTTTATACGTTAACCTCGCGGTAGCTAAAGGATATTTAAAAAAAAAAAGAAAACGGACGCTTGCGCGCAATTCTAGCGAATCCATTTATTCACGGAAATAGTAAGAAGCGCGTACGTTAAAGAACAAAAGAAAACATAACACAGTAAATGGAACGAAAAGACTAAGTGAACTCGAGAAGAAAATAGTTAAACGAAAAAGAAAGAAAAATAACGAAAACTAGAAAGAAAGATTTTATAGACAAATAAAAAAACGTAAAATCGGAACACCGACGCTGCTGTTTATCGTCGTCGTCGAGCTATCAACGCAGAAGAGAACATTGTTCACATATACTCAGGATAATAAGAGACGCCTTAATTTTTAATCTGAAATTCGGTCTCCGAGATTTACGGGAATATCCTCGCGTACAACGACTGTATTTATGTACATAAGGTAACCGCTCGAGGGAAAAAAATTGAAATAGGTTTACGGATAATATACAGAATCTTGTTTCTCTTCTCCGCGTTGATATAATAAAAATGCAAGAAAATTCGGTCGGGGTACACGCGTCTGCTCGCGAACGCGCGAGTTTGCCACCCGATCGACGAAAGAAAGAAAGAGAATGATGAGATATCGGCCACGATTTCGAAGTTCTTCCGCGATCAACGAAGACCAGAGATTCGTTAGTCGATGTGTCGATTTAAAAAAAAAAACAGTAATTTCCCTATGAATCGGGAAGTTAAAAAGAAAAGGGAACTCGACGATATATTATATATATACGTATATAAATATATATTGTATTATATATAATATACATACCTCGCAATAGATTTCGTCTTTTTAAAGACGTCAGACTTCCCTTCACGCTAATGAATCGATTATTTCGTTCGTTTAGCCGCTTCTTTTTCTTCGCTTGCTCGCGTGTCCGATCTGTGAGTTCTGTATATCGTGCCAAATCATGAGGGAAGGGAAGGTCGACTGAGAGAGAGAGGAACCCATAGTTACGGATTTAGTCGAGCATTAATTTAGGATCGATTAGTCGGAAAACTACGACTCGCTTTTATTTATCTGAACACACGCAGCACACGCAAAACACACATACACACACAGAGACACATACAGCTCAAAGGGACACCCTTTCGAGCATGCATTTTTCCCCTCTATCCCTCCTCCCCTGTCATTTATCATTTTGTTTTTCCTTTTAGTCCGATCCTCTTTTCCTACATCTGTATACATACATATATATAAATATATATATATTTTTTCGTTTTATTTTGTTTCTCCTTACAAAATTGACTGGAATTTCTAGGTCATCTCTCGACAAAGACATTTCTTCGAAAACTAATTGCTCAGAGAAAGAGTAACCCTCGCTGATGGATCGTGGGAACGTATTTTTTTTCTTCTATTTCATTTTGTTGATTTTCGTTTCTCTTCGTTTCCAATTGTTTTTGCGTCTTGGTCGTGTCTGTGCCCGGGCCCGTTCGTTCGCGTGACGTTTTTTACCTTAGCGAATTCGAGTTCGGGAACGGTAACCTGCTGCGTGCACGTTATTTGAGGCTTCGGGACACGGAGAATTATTTCCCCTCTGTTCCCGTTCTTATGTGTTAAGGATGCATGTACCGGGGAGCACACGCGTGCATACATACGCGTGCTACGTATACTAAAAAAAAGAATACGTGAAAAAAGAGTAAATGTTACTAACGGTCGTACAGACGTCTTTGTAATTTCCACGATTAAGAGGGGTACATCGCGCGTGTACGCGGGGCGACCAGGTTCATCGTTTCGGGCATTGGCAAGAAGCTCTTGCAACAAAAAAAAACGAGAAAATTCCTAATTCTCGAGATATGTATCGTAAATCCTATAAGATAATGCGGAAAAAACAGCGAAATTTAAAAAAAAAAGAAACGATACAAGCGATTAGAATTTTTAAGATTATACTGCGAATTGTATTAAACGCAGACTCGTGCGAACGATAATAATAATATTGCGAGAAAAACGCATTCCCTCGATCTGTCAGCGATTTTGATGAGTGCAAATGTACCTGTTAGCTACATAGACGTTAAAAATAATCATAGTTACTGTATGGATAGAGCGAGAGTGAGAGAGAGAGAGAGAGAGAACGCGCCGTTCGTAAGTGTGAGTGATTGTGCGACGATGATTGATAAGGGGGAGGGGTTGTGTGCGATTTATAAAAATGATTGCACGTTTGTAAACGACGTGTACACGTCGACGTAGCTTTAGTTTAGGAAAGGGCACGGCAATTACTATAATACTGTTAATCATTAACGGAATCGACTCGAAGCGTCGCGCGAGATTCGCTAGAAAGAATTTATTATTGTCTACGCAGAAAATATATTGTTTTCGTTTTGTTACATTCTTGGTGTAATTTTCCCTAGTTTCCTATTCGAGGGTGGATCCGGATCCGACGGATGTCTGTGATCCTTTCTCATTGTTGCTGAGTTCAGCGAATCTCGCGTCGCGGGCCTTCACTTCTTTTCGTTGTAAACTTTTGCGAGGAACGTGCCCCCTCCCCCTCCCCTCCCCCATATTACAAATTGCGGACAAACGATTTCTTTTGCAAGATCTATAATTTTTTTGGTTCTGTTTTATTTCCGATTTACGATGTGGCCGGCGAGAGAGAGAGAAAGAGAGAGAATTGATCACACGTTTTTTTCCCGATTTTGCAATGCACGCGTAAACAATGCCACGAAAAAACGACGACTACACACGGTATGCGAGAAAAAATTACCGCGAACATTGATAACGAAAGAGAGCGTGAGAGTTGTGTGTGTGTGACAGAGAGAGAGAGAGAGAAAGAGAGAATACGAGAACGATGGAAAAGTGAGACTGAAAGATTCAGAAACCGAGAGTTTTATACATGTACATAAATAAATATAGTTAGCTATAAGAAACCGTGTACAGTTGTACCAGACCTTTGATGCTAGTTTAGTCCGTAAGTGAGAAATCAACTTTAAGGAATGCGTAGTGGATCCGTTTTTTCAAGGGTTGGGGAGCGGAGAATTCTTGACGAGAATACTTAATCGTAACATTAGGTTTTTTATTCGGAGCAAAACAATATTTTTTATTTATCCCTTTATTTTTATATGACGTTGCGACTGGAAATGAAAAACGAAGAAAAACGAGAAAACACGTTTGTATGATGTAGCTCGGTGGGAGAGTTTGAGGCGGGAAGAGGGAGGAGAGGAGAGTGCAAGAGACCGTGTAAAAGGAAACGCGAGAGTGACCGATAGAGAGCTTAATTAAGTGGATGACCGATAGGTAACCAGAGCCACACAACGAAAATGACTCTTAGACGAGGGTAGCAGCGGGAGAGTGCGAGAAAGGGTCGTGTCCAATCGCGATATGGAAGTTGTAATGAAAAAAAAATGAAAATAACAGGTTTTTGAACTGCGATATTCATGTTATACTATATTATATATTATATATTATATACAAATAGACCGATAGAATCTCTTATTTTTACAAGAAAACCAGACTCTCGAAAAACTAAAAAAAAAGAAAGAAAGATTACGAAGAAATATTAAAAAGGACGCTCGTCGGCGGGCGACAGAGCAGACACGTTGGAAATGATGCTTTTTCGTCCTGTCCTCCTTCGCCTGACTTTCAACGCTGTTCTTTAGAAGTTTCAACGTTTTTCCTTGCTACTGTTACTATGGTGAAACTACTCTCCGCTTTGAAACACGTCGGGAGACGTTCGAAAAAATGTCCCTGGAATCACCCCAATCGCGCGCTTTGTATTCGACAGTCTGAAAAACACATATTCTCACTATTTTAGGGACTTGTAAATCTCAAGCGACGAACCTCGACAGATTGAACAAACGTTTACTTTTTCGATTAAACCAGGGGTCAGGAATGTATTTTTACAGTGCGCTCTTTCTAAACCAGCGTTATCCATCATTAACGTAATCAGCTTATTTTCGTTGTTTTTGTAAGGTTTGTCTTACCAATATCGAATAGCGATTACTGGACTGTGGATCTTTATGCGCAATCGAAACGTTCTCGATAACTTTGTTATATTAAAAACAACGTTACAGAATTTTTTTTTGTAAAATTTTTCTAGTATATCAATGTTTTATTTTTTCATCCAATCAAAGGTCCGCAGTCTAGTGATTACATTATCTCCTCACTGCTTGTTTTTCCATTGTAAGCCCACGAAAAGTCTGATAAAGCGTTCCGAGACATTATGTTCTGTCAGATCATCATCCCTCTATCGTTGCCGATTACTTTCATTTAGATCACGATCTCATGCGTACATTTTGCACACTCTTTCGTCGATCACATTGACAAGTTTCGAGGCAGAGAATACTTCTTTTATTTTTTACAATTCAGAATCAATGGTCTCGACACATTTACGTGTAAAAACACTGATTACTCTTGTCTGCCAATAATTGTTTTCCTTATTAGTCCCTTAAGCGACATCATGATAAACGTTACGTAGAAATGCTGCTACACTGCCTTCGTGAACGATTCGTTTTCACCTGTTTTATTTTTATCAAGTCAGCGTTGCCCTAACCACGAAAATTCAGCCGACCTGAAAATTCGAGTTTTAATCGAAGTTTGTTGATGGCAAGTGTCCGAGCTACAATTTTTCAGCGGACGCCACTTCGAGCGGATGATTTTCGAGCGCCTTCAGTTTTCCGCGGCTTTTGTCGTTTTACGATTAATAACTGTTTTGTAATGGCACACGGGGTAGAGCAAAAACATTGAATGTACGAATTGTTCACCCTCTTACGCTCTGTCGCTGTATTTTGCGAAAAATGTATCCACGACGCGAAACTTTTAAGAAATTTTATAATTGTATCTCGTAGAAACGAAATGTTAAATGGTATGAGATAGGAAACGATTGTTACATACGAAAAATTTATCATTTTCATCGATCTATCGAAATATTAAAAAGAATATAATTTTTTTTTATACCTTATTTGAAATAAACAATTATTTACCGTTACACACATACTTCCACATCTTTTATTTCATTTCTGCTTTCTCTAACACACACACGCACAAGAATTTCTTCTGCACGAAAATTTAACACTTTCCTTAACAATTGCAACTGATAATTGAACATTTCTACAATATTGTAGAAGTTTTTAAGAATTATTGGAATAAGTCCTGGAAATTTCTTCGATTCGAGCGAAATTCCACATAGTAACCTAGGGGAATACGTGACGCCTGCGATGATTCCAACGCCTCTTGTGACCGCGATGAGAGGTCTAGCCCGGGTTTGCTGTGTCAGCCCTGTTGTTGTCAGCTGCTTCTCAAGAATTGCGTCTGCGTCATTGAATATCCCAAGTCTGCGATGTGCAGCTTCCATGGCGCCTTCTAATCGCCTCACATTTGCATGCCTACTTTTTATTTTGCTCCTCCTCATCTTTCATCGCTGGCAATCCTGGAATGCAGCAGGTAGATCATGATTAGCAGATACAGCACAACGGTCTGAACAATTACTACAATTTCAAGTTACCTTACTTCCCTCATCATTGACAGATGCTTTCGGCTGAGACACGTAAGGTTCCCTTAAAAGGTACCTCAGAAGGTGTTTTTTACAGATCCAAGTTTTTAGACGAGTTTTTCAACTATTCGCATGTACGTGGGAAAAGCAAGATCCATGACCAAAACCGGATCATGGATCATCATCAGTCCAGCATCCCGATGATAAATGCCCGACAGAAGACTGTGCAGGGAAAGCCTTTCCGATCTCTCGGACAATCGTATTCTTACGTCAATGTTTCCTATCTTCCGTTACGAATCCATTCTGCAGGGTCGTCATCTTTTCAGTCTCTCCTCGCTGTCGAGAAATTCCGTTTTCACAGGACGTATCGTGGTTTTGGATCTTGCTTAGCGTTGTGGTTGCTATCTCTGACGTCTCGAGACGCCTGGAGTGCTCAGAAATACTAGCACCATCGATACTATTCTGATCGAGATTGCTATCGTCGACGACGCTTGTATCGCCTTCATCATCAATATTCTCCAGATCGAATGTTGGCCTACGTGTCTTCAAGTATATCGTATTCTTTGGCGACAATAGTCAAGATCGTGTCCAGCCTTCCCATGTATGCGTGTTCTACTGTACGTACATCGATAAACCTAAGCAGAAAAGGTGCCGCGTATGACTCGTCAGTTACAAGTTGAAAGTCCCTAATCGTTAGCTTCACGTAAAAATTGCTTAAGTCGAAAAACGTAAATTTTGCAGAAGACGAAGAAAACGATTTGAAGCGAAACTGTTTTGCTTTTCACGGAGTTTTCAAATTCTGATATCGTGGCACTGCCCAACAACTTATCGCTGAACTATACCCTAAAACCGTAGAAATTAAAGACGTGCCATGGAAATCATCGATACAAATTTCCTCTACTCGGTTTTCGCCGACAAAGTCTTTAACCGAAAACAACTTTGATCGACAACAATTTTAGATTCGTTGTCTGTCAAAATCGTTGTCGATCAAAGTATTTGTCGGTTAAATCTGGAATCGGTGAAAACCGAGTCAGAGAAATTTGTGACGGTGATTTCCATGAGACCCAATTGAAGAAGATGGAAACCAAATTTTCATAATAAATTGACTTAGGCTGTTTTCGTATGAGAAGAAGAACCTATGTGGGGAAGGTGTCATAACTCTCGAGTTACAAATTGGAACACCCTGTGTTGTCTTCTCCAGCATGGCATCACGCCATTCTCTATGGGCAATGTCTTTGACGATAGAAAAGCTTCCATGCGAAAGCTCAACACACAGTTGTGCATTTATACGCAATGCAACACAGTATCAGCGTTCTGGAAGTTCTATCAGTGGAGTCCATTGCAGAAATGCTACACGCAGGGGTGGCTCGATCAGAGACGGAAGACCTCCATCTGACCACAAGCGACTCCTCGCGCATATGATAATCGCACGATCAAGGTTGGAGGCACGTGTAGGGCAGTGAGTTCACAAAAGTTATAGGCTGTCGTTCGGCACTTGGCGTAGATCATATCGGCGCCACCCACTGTGAATTTGTTCGAATGAAACTAGCTGGACCGGTTAATCGAAGCACTGTCCAGGGTCCAAGCTCCGTCACAAGCCTCGTCTCAATTAGGGGTAAAGTTGGCATGCATATCGGAGCTGACACGAATCCACCATACTCCACAAACTCAGCAACCATGCTAGACATGTCGTGTTTCATTTCATTCATTCATTTCATTTAAATCTTCTTTCACGTCTTTTACGCACATGTCTCTGTCGAGGACAACTTGATCCTAGAAAATCGAGATGCAACAGTATAATACGTGTTTTTCAGATCTGTATACTTAACAGTGCCACTTGGGGAGCAAACATGATCGCCAGACATTTCGCCAACACCTCTTGTTGACCGTTTTAAGCCTGGGGTGCAATCGTTGACTTCGCACACAACTATTATACAGAGTGATCGGAAACTGGTGGCACAACCGACGAACCGGTGATTCTACATAAAAAAAATACAATTTTTTCATACGAGCCTTTGTTTTGTGAAATAAAATTCTATCGTGCATTGTCGGCTTATTTTTTTCTGCAGAATCACCACGTTCCCCTGCGATCACCGATCTGGTATAACAACCGTAAAATATAGAAAACCTAGATTCCGAAAAGAAATCACGCTTCTGAAAGAAAACGCTTAGAAAGAGAATCGATAGAGGGCGAATGTATTTTGAAAACAGTTCACTAACGGGGTAGGGGGGTGGGTGGGACATGATCGTAGAGTTTGCTGCTATACCTTTTTTTATGTGGGGCTCTCTCAAGGAGGGGGTCGTCAAGCTAAGAAAGCTCGGCGATCCTCTCCCCCAGAGTACCCATTAAAACCACACGCCCACCTAAACTAATTTAAGGGAGGGGCCAGGATCTCGCGCGAACTCAACTGGCCTAGCTGCTATACCTACTATTCTATTATCAAGTATCGAGCAATATTACGAAATAATTGAGGATAAGAAGTAATAACGGTTTTACTATTCAATTTTAATTGTATCTTTAACGTAACGATATTTAATATGTAATATTATATAATATATTATATTATACGATCTTGCATATACGTATAAGAGCATTATGTACGTAGGCTAATGGCGGACGGAAGAAACAACCGCAGAAGGTTGTTCCTCGAATGTACATGTAACTTGGAAATCAACGTTCAATAGAAACAATTTTCTATGGAATCAATCTGACACGTCCTGACTCTTTCTCTCGTTACCACGCATTATAATATTTGTCATTTTCATTTGTCCGATTTCATATACGCCTCACATTCGATTCTTCTCGCGTTGCATTCACACTTAGCCCCGTTTCACACTAGAGCGGACGGTACGGCGTACCGCTACGACGTACCGTCCGCTTGCGTAGCCGATTACCCACAGTCTTATGGAACTTTTCACAGTTGAGCTGACGGTCCGCACGGCTATTAGATTAAATATTATATTATTAAATGTAATATTTGTAGGAGCATGCAGAAAAATGTGATAAAAACGATCGAAGAAGAAGAAGAAGTGTTCCGTTGAATGTATAATTTTTATATAATAATTTTCATATTTTATTATAATTTTTCCGTCTATTATATTAGACGGTACGCCGTACCGTCCGCTCTAGTGTGAAAGCAAAAATCGGCTACGCAAGCGGACGGTACGCCGTAGCGGTACGCCGTACCGTCCGCTCTAGTGTGAAACGGGGCTTAGGCCCTCTGTCCACGGAGCGTAGCGTAATCGTCTTTACTCGAAGCGTGTACCAAACTTCACGTTATTACTAAAAGAAAACAAAGATGTCGAGTGACGAGGAGACTTTGATTTTTTATAATTGTATTCGACGGAGAAGAATTATCTCGATATTGGTCGCAAACTTCATTCATCATGACGATTGCCGTACGACAGTGTCGTACGCTAGGCGTTAACGCCGTATTCTATATATACAGTGAGCCACGAAAGTATTCGAACGTCATTTAAAACAGAATAACGTTTTTATAATTGAACCAAACAACCTGATTTTTTATAATCAATTCGAAGCATGCGTTAATGAAATGATATACAAAAAAGATTTTCCAAAAATTATAATTTACAAGGTTACATATTTTCAATTTTTATAATTACATTCGACGAAGTAGAAAAAGAACAAGAAAATTCTGGGTGTATCCTTACATTTGCAATAATATTAACTGCAGAATATTTGTGGCTACAAAAGAGCTGCAGAAAACGATGCTTTTCAAGCATTTTACAGAATGCGCAAAACTGCGTACAAGAATCTTATCATTTCAGGTGCGTATTTTTTAATTAATACAGACATTGCTTGAAATTTAACATCGTCTTCTGCTAATTCTCTTGCAGCTACAAATATTCTGCAGTTAATATTATTGCGAGTGTAGGAGTGCACCCAGAATTTTCTTGTTCTTGTTCTCCTCCGTCGAATATAATTATAAATTACAGTAACTTCCCTATAAAATCGGGAAGTTAAAAGTCAAAGTCTCTCGTCACTCGACATCTTTGTTTTCTTTTAGTAATGACGTGAAGTTTGGTACACGCTTTGCGCATAGACGATGACGCTACGTTCCGTGGACAGAGGGCCTTACTCGATTTACACTTGTGCATACTTCATTTCCTACAGATCGGCCATACATGCTGCGATACAACGTAATTAGGGCGATTAGCTCGGACACGCCCGCATTTTTCAGGATCATCGATCCTTGCGCTGGAATCGAGATTTCTATCAAAACCGCATACTTTTGCAATTGAAACGGCACCCATCAGGTTTATATCTCGATCGATTCGATTCGTACTTTCGAACAATCATTCGTTACTTCTGTACTAACTGGCATAGCGCTCTAGGTAGTTGGCAATTCCTGTTGCAACTGATCAAATGTTCACGAAGATTCGCTACTTTGGATGCTCATGCTCTTCAAGAGGTAGGTCCTCGATTATAGATTCTCGCATTTTCACGAAGCAAATCGGAAAGAACACAGGAGAGAGAGGGAGAGAGAGAGACTGATCCTGATCTTTGATAATTATGCATCCTCGATCATTCGAAATGTCTCTTGCCGACAACATGATGCATCGTCGCGAGATGATCTCGCCTCGCCAGATCCTCCCGGAGGAGGACTCTTTTGTCAGACGATTTTAATCGCAGTTGTTTACACATTACGTGATTATTGCATAATTTTGAAAAATCTATGGTTCGTCACGAAACACTTTTCAATGGAACCTTCAATAGTGACAGCAATTTTCAATGTGAACTAAAAAGTCATCTCCGATAACGTCATCTATAGACTGCGGATCTTTATGCAAAATAAAAATTGTCTGCACAGAAACTAAATTGAATGTTGACATCTGCAATTTTTAAAATTTTTTAACAATATCGAATTTCATCTACTAAATTTTGCTATAAATGCGTAAAGATCCACAGTCTAGCCATGTGATACTTTCATTTAAGATTGCAATGTAAATATTTCTATGCTTTCTTTTGGTACAGCAGAATTATTGAAAATTCTACGAATAGGCATTCGGTAGGTAACGTGTTACTGTAACAGGACGTGCAAAACTATCTAATTAGGTGTAGAATCATGTTAGCGACGATGTTGATAGTCGGACCACTCGTGATCGAATCTTCGAATATCCGCAATCGAAGTCCGCAACATCAGCTTCAGCTATGCCAGCAGGTCAATAGATACCAGCACCGATTGCCTGTGAATTTCGAAACCTTTCGAGGTCTTTTTATTCGTAGCTCACCTTTCGTACACGAAGAAGCTACACGTATAATCGCTACCCAATAATATAATATATTATCGATAATATTAATATTAATTATTAACGATGAAGAAACAGTTGATATTTTACGATTGGCCGATCTCGCGGATGATAGATGAAGTTCATGCACTCTTCAGAGAGTTCGGTGGATAGGTGAAACCTAATGTGATGAATAGACTACGGATCTCTATGCAAAATAAAAATGTATCTGTATTGATCGTGAGAAGCAGAAGTAAAAGAAAATCGATTTCATCCCCTAATGACTTTGTTATGTAAACGATATTAATTTTCCTATATTACTATATTATTTCATCCAACCCCTACTTTTTCATAAATCCATCAAAATCCACAATCCAGTGATGAATGTTGGGATAGAAGCAAGGGGGAGGAAAACCCATGGAATCCATAGATAATAATGTAACTTCGAAGCGCATCGGTGAATCGAAAACACATTTTACAAATACAGATTTGCGAATGCAACCGTGCACCTACACAGGTTGCGCGCGCGATCGTGTACGTGCACGTTTGCGTACGCGCGAAATATATTATACTATAGATAGAAACGAATAAATGAGAAAATATTTATACCAGAAGTTAATGATACTATTAGAAATAATATTTATATCTCTATATTTACTCTACAATTGCCTACTACAAGCATAACGACGTAACCCTCGCCGGTTTTCTAAGATGGACGGACGGGTGGATTTTGTACAGGTGAGAATGAGAGAATGAGAGAATACGTGTACGTGTGCGAGAGAGAAAAATGTTGCGAGAATTGATTAGCGTTTGTTGATATACAAGAAGTGCGGAAACGGTGTGTGACAGAGCGAGAGAAAGCGAGGGGACAAGAAGAAATTGAAATGTTGTACTTAAAAACAAACGTGAACTTGTCCGCGAATCTGCACACCACGTCGAAAGAAAGTGTTTCGTTCTTTTGTGTTCTCGTTGTCGACGACGCCGTTTATAAACAGACCGCCTCGGTCCGTTTGTTTTTCGTTGGTGTGTTGGTGGGGGACGACACTTTTTTCGGTTCAGACGACGAGCCGTGCTCGATAGGTAGGCTTTAATAATCAAGTTTTAAACGGCGATGCGAATTCAAGAGTGACGCGGATACTACGGTTTCTTCTTTTGTTAGCGGCGCACAGCGAAACGAGAGTCTTCGGCGTTTCATTTCTTTTTTTCAGGAAAATGGGTCAGACAGTTCCTTCACGTTTATATTTCGAATTATCTTATTATACAAATAAAGCTATTATCATTTACCTGAACCATTTTCGTTCATTCTCTTCAACCCTTTCTCGAACCAACAGCCAAGCGAGTTTTACAAAGAACACTCGACATCAAATTCTAGAATTGTTGGACAAAATAAAAAAATATTCTGTATCGATTGTGCGAAGCAGCAATAAAATAAAATAGATTCTATCCCTTAACACTTTCACAACCGCATGTTTGCGCAGTGAAACGTTGCCAATATTTTGGAAGAAAAAACTTTACGTAAATTCATGAAACAATTAACATTATTATTATAAATCAATAATCAACATTATTATACAACAATATTTTCCCTTTGTGTGATAATTACAACACGTACAAATATAAAACAAAATTCATGACTGGCTTGGAAAGTGTTAATGACTCTGCTACGTTAACAATAACAATAATTTCATTCCGTATAATCTTTTAAAAAATCTTTTCACACATAAGTGAAAGTCTCAGCGTGAAGTCGCGAGTTGTCGGCACGTTTCAGGTACAGCCGACATCACCGATGGAATTGGCGTCCCGAATGAACAGCGGAATAGAGAAAAAAATAGATATAATCAAATTTCAGTGGTCCGTATTATTTCGCTGGTATCGTGTATCATGTTGTAGCGATTAACGGTCTGATCGACCACCGGCACCGGTTTTACGAGCCTTTATTTCGCTCGTTGAATTAATTCGCCGCCATAAAGAGTAAGATAATGGCCAGCTGGATGCATCCGAAACTGCGGGCTCTGGGGAAGGTAATCCAAGGCAGAAGTTTAACGAGAGAGCCACCATGGTTGCGGCGTTATATGCCCCGAATCAACCAAAACTAACGATTCTGTCGCTTAGATACGCTCTTTCACCCCCCTCTCTGTCTTCCTTTTTCCTGCCGAACTTCGCTTATCTGCAACCCCCACCCCACCACTCTCTTTCTTTCCATCATTCGCTTTTTTTGCCAATTTGTCCTTTTATTTTCTCTAACATTTTTCCCATCCTGCTTCTTCAATTCCGATACTTTCTCTTCTTCCTTCTCATTTTCTCTTCTCCTCTTCTGATCGCCACTCGGCTTTTTAATTCGATACCTCGTTTCCTCGCTGACTCTGCCCTTCTTCCTTCATGCTCGTCCTCTCCTCTTTCTCTCTTCGTTACAACGTTCGTTTCGCTTTTCCTCTTTCTCCGACGGTTCCATCGGACGTTTTTTTCTTCACCATTCGACGTTCACGCTTCCTGTGGAAACTTTCCGTGCAGTTGCGTGAATAGAGTATTTCGACCGGGGCCAGTCGCGATTAGGCGGCTAAATGTGAGAATTATGGAAAGCAGAGACAACGTGCGCGCATCCGCGCGGCCAATAAACCGAATGATATATAACGGGTCCTCGAAATACAACGTGTAATCGGGGATCCGACGAAGACGGCTGAACACGAAATTGTCGGGAAACTTTTATCGAGTGTAAAATTGCTGATAAATCACGCGGCGGGAATCGACTTGATGGCCCGACCCTTTGGTACCTTGTAACCGGCTGCACAGACCCGCCAATTCCTTCCGTTCTCCGCTGATTTCCCTACCAATCTCTGCGACGCACAGTGGTCTGGAGACCCCGTTTTCGTGGCCAAAATTCAATTTTTTCAACTTCAATATATTGAAAAAATCTTTTTTCCTATAAAGTAACAGCCCTTCAAAGCTCCCAAATCCAAAATATTATTTATATTAGATAATTCTGTGATGAGACACAACGTTCTAAAGACAAAGTCAGAAAAATCAAAGTAAAATAAAACGTTTTCGATTTCAATCATCGAATATCAGAAAACAGATTTTAATGATGGTTTTACACGTGTTAGTAAGCGCAATTCAAATATTTAATCCAGTTTTAAGCATTGTTTAGTCCATACACGAATAGCGTAAATTAATAACATTTCAAACTTTGAAAAGAATTATACAAAAATGCTTCAGAGTGCGAAGCATCGGACTTGTTTTATATGAAAGCTTGAACATTTACTAAAAAGAGCATGTAAATTTTAACTGCAATCATCCGCAATCTTGAACCATAAATAGATTTTAACAAATACAGGCCCGCGGTTATTCGACGCCTAGATACGCAGTTCCACTTGAATCTTTCATAGCAGCTTGGAATTACTATGTATGTATATGTTTTCTCAAGCTCAGTTTTGTTCGCTTTATTGTTCTGTTTTATAAAAAAAACAATTATAAAAAAAAATTTTAATTAAATTATTAAACAATTATTATTATTTTTTAATTGTTTTTTTTTAAATTTTTATTTAATACTTAGACATGTTGAAAAATATAAGTATGTACGTCTTTTTAATGCAAGCAAAGAAAAACCTACTTTCGCGAGAAGCATTGTCCACAATTTTTCAGTTATATGTGACGATCGCACAAAAAAACGGTTTCAACAAAAGTTAATCAGCATTCAGTCTTTTATAAACGTCAATATAAAAAATTTGGAAGAAATTTTTTTTTTCTTCAAATATTAAGGTCACCTCTATTTTCTATAGGTCACTATATGTTTTTTATTTCATAATTATATAGCTGACGTCAAGACGAATTCAACGACCTACAATACTATGATTTCAACACTTGAAATAATGCTACAATACTTTTGGCCACGAAAACGGGGTCTCCAGATCACTGTGCGACGATCGATTCGAAATTTTCGTTGAAGTAGAATACGAATCTTTGTGCATTTGCAGCTTCTGAAAATTTTGGACAAATGCTGGAACATAAAGTTCCACAGAATTTAGTACGATTTTTATTTGTCTCGGAACTACAAAGACTAAATCGTTTTATTTACGATTTCGAGGGTGTTCCAAGAATCGTAGCGTGCAGTCTCGCACAGAAAAATATAAATAAAAATCATTCGTACTTAAGGCAACATTATCTGAGCTCTTCTTCATTGCACGGCAGGTTGTTTGAGGACGTCCTTATCTTGTTAATGAATGGTTGTCCGAACGTTCCTGAAGGCTCGTGTCAATTACTTCAATTAAAATTTACGTTGCAAGCATTCTTTTTTTACACCTTGCGCGATTTCATACATCTGTCCGATATTCTACCTACTTAGTAAACCGTTAAATAATGCTGTTGCATATATGTGCTTAAAAAAGAAAAACAAGATAGATCATCTCGCTTGATAATCATGACGTGAAACTATTTTTGTGCTTCCAATGTTTTATACGTCTGCGATAAAAATGAACAGATGCAATTCAAAATTTTGTGTCTTCCAAGTTTCCACAAAAATGTGCAACTCGATAATGATCATTTTTTAGAATACAGTCGATCAGACAATCGCTTCCTGATTGACTAATGAACATCCCATACTTATGTCACCTTGAAGAAGAAAATTACTCGTTGGATACCAGTTTCCGAAACAGAAATGCTGAAGAGTGTTCGACGAGACGCCGGAATGGAACCAGTCATTACGTAACTGGAAAAAAAGGTTGAGATCTAGGCTCGACAGATTAAAGACTATCGAACCATCCCAAACGCTGTGCTACGTAACACTAATTTAGATTTATGAAACTCTGACGACATCTTCTCTCCCTCGGGCGTTCTATTTGGTGGACCAGTGAAGCATGTAAGCAGAGTTGTGCTAATTTAAATACATTGTAATTGCATTACATAATAATTCGTACCTTCCGCTTAATTTAATTCAAATCATGAGTGTAATTAAAATACAATGTAATTCAAATACAATACTATCTTTCCTATTAACAAGAAGTATAGATGATATTGGCGCAAATGTTCAATCAGAAATTAAATTAAAGAAATCATGCTAGTTTGGTTACACTTTCTACGTTTTGATCCTAATGTGGATCCTTTTCAAGAAAGAGGAAACAACTGCGTCTGTAAACTTTTAAAAGAGTTTTCAATATGAAATTACTGAAAAACAAATTTAAATACAAAATTCAAAATAACGGTAATGACTTTCTATTATAAATATAACTTTCCTATTAAGTAGCGTTACTTTCTGTATAATTCATAATTGCACTGTACTTTGTAATTGTATTTCACTTGTAAAAACGAATTACTTTGTCGTTTAATTAAATAAGTGATTAGAATGACAAATTACATTAGAATTTAGTTGAACGAAGCGACTGAACTTAGTGAAGTAATTCGATTGTAATTCAACACAGCTCAGCAGGTAAGTACTTCTATTTTACATTCCTACAACATTGTTTAATATTCATATTATGTTTTAAGAGATAGCTTCGAGTCACGCGTTGCCAGTTAACCATGCAAATGACGGGTTCTTATAAATTGTTTAAGTAGAGTACACACACACTGAACAACATTCGGTGAGACTGATATCGACTCCAGTTTTCTAGATAAAGAGTTTCATAACGGCGCCAGTTCATTCTAAACAAAGTTTCGACATATTTTTTCAGAGAATATCTCCGTAAAGGTCTGGGTTACCAAATTTTTAATCTATCAAGCAGGATGCAACTATTAAAAGAACCACGGTAATTAGTGTTGAAACTGATAGTACTACGAGGATATCTGTCTTGGGTATCAGGAGAGCTGGTTCTCACTTATTTTCGGATGAAATGCCGAGCATCTCGATTGTTCAACTGTGTGAATTCGCACAGATGGATATTATCTGAGATCTCGTTTGAACCAGGTAGACCGAACTAAAGTAAACTTTTATGTCGTTCCAGCTACGTTATCTTATCAGCACTTGTCAGGGCAAAAAAGAAACCGAATATTTCTTCCGTTTTCCTCTACAGTTGTGGGAGGGCATGAAATTCTAAAAGTCGATTGGCTCTATCGCTTGGACAGTCATTCAACGAGTCACAGTCATCATAATCGTTATGCAATGAAATGTTTGACATGAGAAATCAGTTCGATAACGATTATTAGATCGTAGACTTTGAGAATATACAACATTTTACAATAACATGTTGTAACAATGTACTAACACATTTTATATTTTATCGCTTGGAAACGCTAGTGATACAAGTGTGAAAACGTCTTCATCCTTAAGTAACGCGCGATCATTAATATGTATGAATAATTAGTCAGTTACAGCCAGCTGTACAAACATTTTATCTAGGAAATGTATTCTGTGTCGCAAACAACAATATATGTGTCCGGAAACTTGTCGGGTTAGTCTTAAATTTGAATTCTTAGTATATATATTTAATTAGATTTGCTAAGCCTTAGATAAGAAACAGCTGTGCCAGAAAACTCTCCATGCGATATGTCATTACGACCTACTTACAAAAGTAAGATCAGAATCTTGTTGAGACTATTATAGCTTCGATAATGTGTTATCCTTTCTGGTACTCTAAAATAGAACAGGAAAATGATGAGATCTTTGAACGAAACGGTTTTTCAGATCTCTAACTCTGCAAACAATGTAAAAATTATCCCAACAAAAACATCCTGTAAACAGGAGCCAAGTTCTCTATGGCCGTAAAAAGTTGTGAGATCAAACAAAATACGGCCAAGTTCGTTAGCTCACAAATACCTCCTACAATACTGAAAAAAGCGGTTGTAAAAATTAGTTTCAAAGAACGCTATTTAATTTTTAAAGAGTTACATGGAGGGCCAAATTATTCATACTTGGCCGTTACTTTCTAAACCAATGGCCATGAAAGATGTTTGGTAGCGGCCAAGTATGAATGATTTGGCCCTCCATGTAACTCTTTAAAAATTAAATAGCGTTCTTTTAAACTAATTTTTACAAACGCTTTTTGCAGTATTGTAAGAAGTATTTGTGAGCTGACGAACTTGGCCGTATTTTGTTTGATCTCACAACTTTTTACGGCCATAGAGTACGTGGCTCCTGTTTACAGGATGTTTATATTGGGATTTCATCTATTTTTGTTTAAATATTCAAAAGACTACATACGTCATGTGGTTCGGCATACACTATATGCTTCGGATACGGCCTTCTGAAAATTTCATTATTTTCGCGGTAGGAAATCCCCACCACTTAGGTTACGTTTTTTTAAGGTGTAAAATTTCAAAGTTCATTATTTCAAACTTTGGTTTTACAAGTTCTAATTTGTACAAGAGTCCATGGTTAAATTCAATTTAAAAAGAAAAATTTTTTTTTTTAAATAAAAAAAAGTAAAATTTTAAACTTTGATAATTATTCCTTTGGTTGTGTATTATGGTGAACCTATGTTCCAAATTTCAAGCTTCTAGGTCAATGGGAAGTACCCAAAAGGTTTTGATGATCTGTCGGTCAGTCAGTCAGTGACAAATTTAGCGATTTTTGTGGTCCTATATCTCGGAACCTACTAATGTTGCAAGATTAATGTTTTGCCAATATTGAGACATGATAGCACTTAACAAGTGTACGAAATTACGTCTCTCCATCTGCCTCCAGTTCCGAGTTAGAAGCCTCTAAAAAACGGCCAAGTTGTTTCGTGTAAAAGGAGGTAGTGCGAGAACTTGGCTAGTGCACTACCGTGCACCTAGATAGCAACGTTGTCTTTACAAACTTTAGTTTAACTTCTTCAACGTAATGTCAGTTACGAAGTCCTGCAATTTTTATTTAACTTTATCTACTAGTGATACTGTTTGCAAAGTCATCGATGTTTTAAGAATTTTTTCCGTCAATATTACATATTCCTCCGCAGTTCGGACTTCTGAGATCTACGTCTGAAGTCGAACTAATCAGCTGATTTTGCAGCGCTGCGAAATATGATTTTATATGCACGCGCGACTGTTGACAGCATTCATCAACATAAATGTGATTTGCGTTTGAAATACTCGAGGCTTTAACACTGCGATATGTTGCAACAGTGCAGTGTATAATGATAGTAATACCGAGTCTAGAGTTTTTGTAGTTTCGCTGGCGCCATATGTATCGCAACAAATTGCAATATTCTTCATTCATCGATTGCACGATATTTTTTCAGTCCAGTTATGTTAAATAAGCACTTGAACACTAATAATTGTAATTTGCTTGCCGATGCTCTTTGACATGATTTACTTTAACGTACGCAGTGCTCAAACAGTGACTGATATTCACGTGAGTCTGCAATTTCATGTCATTTCGTTTTCTCAAGGAAAAATTAAAGCCAAATAGTTACCATTCAGAATATGTTTTACGACATTTTGTTCTATGTTCTATGAAATACAATGTAATTCAATTACTAAGTATTTTAATGAGATGTGTAATTCAAATACGATGTACAATTAAAATATTACTATTACTTCATTTTTCATAATTCAATTGCAATTTATTTTATAATTGTATTCCATTGCAATTACGAATTACATTGTACTTTAATTGAATGAAGATCTGAATTATAAATTACAATATAATTGTCCTCCATTGCAATTACGAATTACATTGTACTTTAATTGAATGAAGATCTGAATTATAAATTACAATATAATTGAATTACGATGTAATTATAATTCTGGAGTAATTCAATTGTAATTCTGTACAACTCTGATCTCGTGCAACTTTTCAGACAACTTGAAGATCTCATGCTAATAGAATTTCTGTTTTTTATTAGCAAAACTTTGAGTTACATAACTTTTTACAAATTTGAAATACAATTTACACTGCATACAAAATGTTGATAAAAAATAGAAAGGAATGATAATCCGATGGTACATCATCTCCTTAAACAGCACACAATTTTTTCGTTAAATTTACATATTTGATGCGACGATAACAACGCGGGATAATGATGTCCGAAATGAGAGCTGTCAAGACACACCACGGTTTTGCGATTTAAAATAAGATTAAATATTTGAATGTTATTGGCGCGCTGGTACGATCATTCTTGACAATAGTAAAGCTATTGCGTTCTCGCAAACTCTAAAGAATTTAAATTAATAACTAATTTGGGTTAAGCAAGTGATTCATACAAATTATAATTGTTTATATTCTTCTTTTTCCTTCCTCTGCTGATGGGGTTTTTAAGGTATTATTTCCTTTTTCTGCATTTGGTCTGACAATCACGTATTAATTAGAAACGAATTCTTACAGACGCAATTACAATGAAATAAGTTTCTTGAAAATGATCCAAATCGTGGATCGAATCGTCGAAATATTTTATGTAAATTTGCAAAGTAGCTTAATGATCTTCAATAACAGCCAATAACATTCAAATATTTATAAATAACTGTCGTAATTTATAAATAAATGGAAGCAATGTGATCTCTACACGAAAACCGAAATTATTATTCAAACAATGTAATCTATATAAATAATTAAAAACGGACTAGAAAGCATAAAGTAATTTTTCCTAGTCGCATACTGATTCCCAACCTCGTACAGTTAGTGGTGAAAATTTGTGATTGTGAATTTTGAATTGCTATGAAAATACTTGTAAGATTTAAAACGAAAAACGTGGGGCGCATGAAATAGAAAATTGATGCACCTTGCGCCCCGTGTTTTTCGTTTTAAATCTTACAAGCATTTTCATAGCAATTCAAAATTTACAATCACAAATTTTCACCACTGTCTGTACGAGCTTAAGAATCAGTATGCGATTAGGAAAAATTATTTTATACTTTTTAGTCTCTTTTTAAAATTTCAGACAACCGCGACGTAAACATTTAATTGTTATTTTTCCGAAACGGATAGACTTTTTAAAAGAATTTTTTTGAATATTGCATTGACATCCAGTTCTAAGCTATATTTCCAATTTCAAGTCTCTAGCTCATCGGGAAGTTAGTTTAAAATCAGTTGCAAAATTTGTCACCGAACAGACAGACAAGAAACCGAGCTAATAATAAATAAATAAAAGAAAAAACGTAGTAAAAATGAAATGTTGCTCGTTGGTAAGCGCACCACGTGAGAACGGCTGTACCGATTTGACTAATTTTTAAAAATCCAAATGTTTGTAATAGTCCGAATAAGGTTTCTAGAGAAAGAAAAATTGGAAAAGTTGCCAGGAACAATAGAAAATTTATGAAAAAATAAAAGTAGTTTTATCTATGGGATTGTTGTATGAACTCAACCATAATTCACGATTCAAACACAAAATTGAAATTTAAACAGGACAACGTCTGCGGATCAGCTAGTATTTCAATAAAGAAAACATGCGAAACTTTCATTCGTCTTTCCATAGCTTTAATCGATTGAAAATAGTACATCTATTATTCTGAAATTCTTTTGATCTTCTCACTAGCGACCTGACCTGGTGAAAGTAACGTTTTAAAATCGACCGCTTCCCTGTACCACGTGGTTGAATCAACAGAGCAAGAGGAGTGCATGGGAAACAGGCCAGCGCATGCGCAGTTCCCTTCACTGATGAATAATCACGGAAACGTCGATATGTCGCGTGTGCCTGTTTTGGCGATTTTGGGTTCAACGGGTACGGGAAAATCTCGTCTGGGCATTGAATTAGCCAGAAGATTTTCCGGAGAGATTATTTCGGCAGACAGCATGCAGGTAAGCCGATAAATAATGTCTTTGTACATCGTAACTCCTTCTTGGTTCTTGTAGGTTAGGTTTCTATTCGAAAGCTGCTTGTGACCGGTGGTTATTCGAAACTATCCATATTACCTCAAAAATTAATATCTTTTCATGTTCGTTGTTATCTTATTTGTCGTTTAGAGTAAAATATGTTTTATGAACATTTTGTTCGAATGTGATACGATTAGATAGGTTAAAATGTTACTGGTATCGCAGTGCTCTTCGTTCACGTTCGGCTTTGTTTACGTTTCCGTATTCAGAGCTGAAACTTGCCATTTAAATGGATTACGTGTCGTGTCGTTAAAGCATTGTTATTCGTCGAATGTTAATGTGCATCAGGATTCTTGAGAATATGTTATCGGTGTGTCGCGTGTTATCGCGGTGCAGTTACTGCAACTGCATTGTGCACTTCAGTTGCATGTCCGGTATATTCAGATATGGATTGCTCGACGGCGGATAAATTCATGTTTTTCACTTGCTCTTATCATTTCTTACGAACACATCATTCAACATTTGTTATTTTTCACTGAAACGAACGTAAAGAAATAACGGAAAAATTGATTTTTAATTTTTTTAACTATTATGCGCCTTATAAAAAATTCTGCAAAAAATTCAGAGCAATCACTGCAACTACATCTCGTTACTGAATTTTTAAAAAACTAGTGTCTTCAAAACTTCAATGTGAAATATACCTTTTTTTAATTTTTGGTGTTAGGTTAGTTTTTCAACCTGTTTGCAAAATCTGAGAAGATACATAATAATAATCACGACGAGACGCAACTACTATAATAATATAATCGTTGCAGTCTGAAAACTTTAATATGAAACCGGCAATTTTATGCTTCGGTATTAATTTAGTAATCGAATTTCCAACCAAAAATTCTGAAATAATTCGACGTCATGTGTGCTGTTAGGTAGAATGTTGATGAATTTTTTTGTAATATTTTATTTAGCAGAACGGAAGAAATGGAGCATAATTCATGGAACAGTGCTCACCCTAACCTAACCTAACCCTTGTGGTAGGGGTTACTGACTTGAAACTTGCCACAAAGGCTGTGACCAAAAGTCAATTTGGTTCGGGGACACCATTCAGCATCTTATCCGCCTATACCTTTCAGAGAAATGATTTTTCTAATAACTTTTGAAATTTATATCTTAACATTTCCCAAAGTGGAAACATTACCAAAGAAAATTGTGGAAATAAATTTTTCATTCGTAGAAAAAATAAACAGGTGTAATTTAAAACAGTGAAAACATTAGAGACATTAACTTTAACCTATTGAACATATTAAGAAAGAAAATTCAGTTTGTTGTACTTTGCATAGAAAATTTTTGTTTTCCACGTAGATGATCTAATTATCACAATGACGGTAACAACCCCTGTTAGTTGTCCATCTCATTTTGGACAACGAAAAGAAAGTTTTAATTGTTCCAAAATGTTCTTTGAAATTCTGGACAGACTCGAACGGGATTTTTTTGAGTTTTTCGCTGTAACGTCCAATATAAATCGACTACAAAAATTGTTCTTGATTATTAATTTACAGCAGGGAAAACATTAGAGATATTATCTTCAACCTTTTGAACATATTAAGATAAAAAATCCAGTTTGTTGCACTTCGCATAGAAAATTTTTGTTTTCCACGTAGATGATCCACTGTCTAATTATCACAATGACGGTAACAACCCCTGTTAGTTGTCCGTCTGATTTTGGACAAGCGGAGGCAGCAACGAAAAGAAAGTTTTAATTGTTCCGAAAAGTTCTTTGAAATTCTCGACAGACTCGAACGGGGTTTTTTCGAGTTTTTCGTGGTAACGCTGTAACGTCTGATATAAACCAACTACAAAACTTGGTCTTGGTAAAATACGGTTTAAACAGACGGTACGTTGTCCGCCTAACTTTGCGTAGCGTGCTGTCTTCAGAATTATGACTGTTTCTGGACGGAAATATCCGACGTAGCTTGATCTAAACTTTTCAGGCAATCTCGCCATCCTGTTCCTTTCCTTGTAGCCGTAATTTCGAGTGCGGTTGTATTTAGACAGTTACGGGTTAATCGTTCTAATTGTTCTGCTCCTCCGCATATCTGAAGTAACGATGGGGGACGTTTAATTACACATCTGTGACATAAAGGCGGCCGAAATTCGCCGGAAATGACGCGTCCCTAATTATCTTTCTACCGCTTTGTCAGTCATTGTGTCATCTTCGCGTCACGCGGTTCACAAAGTATAATATTTAAAGATTTTTCGATTAATGAATCAGTTGTATGTAGAAGAAGAGTAGATGTGATCTAGTTTAACATTAGAACTATCGGACGAGTCAAAAAGACTATTAATAAATTATTAGATTTTAATAGTTTAGAGAATTTCATTAATTACAAATTTTTCGTAAAGGTTTAAATATTTAAATAAACAAATTTTTATAGATAAAGATAAAGTTAACTAAATATTTAAATTTATATAAACTTGAGGAGTTATATATAAATTTGTATAAATTATTTAAATTAAATAGAATTTGAAATATTTTATAATAAAATATTATAAATTTTATATAAAATTTGAGGAATTTATATATATTTTAGTTGCTGCTTTGTTTCTTTTAGCAATATTAAAATTATAAGTATGTTTCATATTCATATTTACTTACGGATAACTATTGTTTTGTCGTTTATGTTGTAGTCTTTAGAGTGACCCATGAACGAATCTCAAAGCATTTTTCGATATCTTAAAAAATTGTTGATTTTATACACTGGGGTGAATCGTGACATTTTACTGTAACTTTTGAAATCGCGCCTCTAAAGAATAATTGAAATGAGTGGAAGGGAAAGTACATATTGACTACAGGAATTCGGCTTACTTAGCTCGGACATCATATGTAATTTGCCAACGCAGGCGTATTAGTTCCATGGAATTCTTTAAATAGTTCTCGGGAACCCCTATTGTAAGAGACTATCTGGGAGATAAATTAAGTTACGTAATGCGTTTCATCAATTGATGTGTTACTTTACATCTTCCGCATTAATGAACGGCTTGCTCTGACTTATCGTCAACGTTATTAATATATTCGAGCGACTTTTATTATCTTGCTGTGCTGCAGCGAACTATTTAAATGCAAAATAGTAACGTTCGGTATGATAATCGTAATAGAGTAAGTGGATCGAATTAAACACTGTCTATTCGGAGTGTGCGCTGAATAGAGGGTCGTGGGACTTCCGGTTGCTCCCCACCTACGACTCAATATGTAATCAAATCGTATAATATGTAATTAAGAAGAAATTGAAGCATCTTCTGATGGTCTATATTTTTTCAGATGCACATT
>CM052343.1:12487554-12550140 GCA_028455595.1 Lasioglossum vierecki
TTCAAATTCGTCTACAAAAGTTGCATAAATGATCGCATCCTAATAAAATAAATAATAATTTTGCTAATCTCTTTGTTTTCGAGACTTTGAAAGGCTTGTAGACAGTGACAAGCGATATTGACGTATCGATTCCTGTGTAAATACTGAAGTACATACATTAATTTTTACTGTCTATGGCTGAACCCAACATTTTCGGAATACACACTATACCCTCACTCCTAGTGAATAGCGTGCGCGAACTGATTGGCAACCGTAGTCATTGGACGATGAAGCCGTGGTGGGAATATGACCGGTAGGCGAAGAGAGGTGGATGTCGGCTCGTGTGTTTTTCGCGTGGAAAGGGTAAATCCGTGCACTAGCTCTCAATGGCCGAGCTTGGTAACAGATGCCTTCTCTTGTTGCAAATATGTGGTGTCTACATACAATGTTTACTTTCCTCCGGCAAACCAAACGGATCCCGATCATAACAATTTAGTGTGAAACCCTGCGCAGTTGCCGAGGATTTGCAAAACCAACGGAACTGAGCTGCTGGAAAGATGTTGGGTTTATAAACGTTTCAACAAACTGTCAGTTTTCTCTTCCCGTATTTAAGTGAATGATACAGAAAAGGAAAAAAATGTGCAGTTGTTTTCAATAACTTCCAAGTACATTCTCAAGATCAACATTCTATACAATTCATTTGGCAAAAATATATTGAACACTATATATCTTTCACAATAAAAAAATATGATGTTTATGCAATTTTCAATTTTTCTAGGTAAATGTTAAGAAAGTGGAATTAACTGATATCCTTGATTTCCTAAATTCTATCGAATTTTACATTCCAATATTTTTTGGAGATTGTCTAGTTTAAATAAAATTGTTCTAGTGATAATATTTGGTTTCAGAATGTTTTAAAAAACATTTACCGTCGCCAGTATCTGCAGGGTTAGTATCGAAGAATTGTTTTTACTTTAACACGATGAGTGCCACGTCAGTCACCGGCGACTGACACCGACCTTCCGTTCAGACCGTGTCAGTCACTGGTGACTGACGTACTGTCGTAGTACTTACGATACTTGCGCGCGCGGCCTCACGGGGAAGTCGCTATAAAACCGCGTGGCACTCAACGTGTTAATAAAGATATCGTTTCTCAAGGAGACCGTTGGAAATGTAAATGGTTATGTACGTAGATAAGTTGCCTAGTCTCGAGGTTTAGTTTTTCTAAGGTTGATGCAATTGCAGCAATACTCTTCCGTTTTACATGCTCCCGTTGCATTATCCGCTGGACTGTTCGGTTTATCGTGAAATTCTATCCACTTTTTCTGCAGAAGAATTTCATATTTCATGTTGTAGAACTAGCTGGCGAACGATTACAAAATTATTATTTTTCTATTTTGCTTGTGCTAGGTCGTAACGAATTATAACTGAACAGAAAGTATGATGTAATTCAAGATTCTACAGACCCGTGGGATAGTCATCCATCTCGGTGTGGGTCGTGAACGATGCGGGTCAAAATCAATCTGCTCGATGCACAATTGGTACAATTTTGCTCTCGTTCAGACAATCCTGTACTGCACAAGTATCTACACTGAAAGAAGCATAGAATTTTCGCTGATATCGACCCAATAAAATCGCATTTTATCACGCTTATATTAGCTTTCCGAGTTGTTGTCGTTGTGTGCATCAAATCTTGAAATCGAATTTTAAACCACTTCCCGATAAGCTAGAGACTTGAAAATTTCAACATAGCTCAGAACTGGATGACAATGCAATATTAAAAAAAATTTTAAAAGACTTTGTTTAGGATTTAAACAATATTTTTAAACATTCCACTTCGCCCCTCGCCGCGCGACGTTCGGTAGTACGTCATCGCGTGCAGCGATCCCCACTCCGCGCGCTCCCTACTCCACTACGTGTTCCCACTCCGACGCCGACCCCGCTCCACTGGCCCACTTCGCAACGAAGGAGCTCAGTTTCCTTACTGGGTTGGTTTGGATTAGGTCGGGCGGGGGTGGGGGAGGCGACAAGAACCGACGGTTCTGCTCGGCAAGCGGGCCTTACTAAATCCGCTCGGTGGTAAAGACTAAAAAGTGGAACTTATTACTTATTAAAAACCACGCTTATATTAGAATGCGCTAAAAAGGAGAACATAATATTTTTCGATATTAGTGACTATAAATAAAAGCGTGGAGCGCCCACGAAGATTACGTTAATATAATTTAGCGCTCCACGCTTTTATTTATAGTGACTAATATAGAAAAATATTATTTTCTCCTTTTCAGTGCATTCTAATGTAAGCGCAGTTTAAAAAAATTCTTTTAACACTTCCGTTCATAATATATCCGGTCGGTTGTCGACAGATCACAATCTTCGCCCGAAAACTGTCAACCGTCCAGGTCAAAGAATTTTCGGACAAGTTTTTCTGGTGCGCTATGATACATTGCTTGTTGATAATTTATCACAGCCGTAACCTGCGGACGGCAACGCACCGCGGTCCTTGAATTCAAAATAGTTTTGGCCGTTTCAACCAGAGAAACGATTGCGTGCCGCGCATGAAAAACTTCCGCTGTTGTCCGTGAGAATGGCGCCTCGTGTTACGGAAAGCGGAATTCCTCGTATATCGTAAAGCTGCGAATCAAATTTTCTAACTTTAGACACCGCCAAGGACTTCGAGCATTTCACTCGAACCGATATCGGAGGCTCCGATTCCTCCTATCGATTCACGCGTTTCATTTATTCAAAACACACTTTCAATAGATCTGGAAATTTGTGTTCCATCTTTGTTGTGTACTCTCGATGCATCAAAGCTAATGATGTTCGAAAACAAACTTCTAGTGTTTCATTTATTTAAAACATACTTTCATTATATTCGATCAATTTTTACTTAGAAGCAATTCTGCAATTTACCAAATTCGAACAGACGCAATTATTAATTTTCTTGAAGATGATCTGAACATAGAAATTTGAATTTGAATTAATAATTGCGTTTGGTCGAAATTGATAAATTGCAGAATTGCTTCTAACAAGGAGGGTGCAAGGACGTTGTCACACCGATTTAATTGAGTCTCTGTATACTTATAGATCTCGATCTTCCATTTACGAATATGTACCATTATAGACGCTACACTCAATAATTTTTGAGATATTCATAAACAGAGTTCTTACATTACTGCTTAAATCTGCTATTGTAGAGGAGGTATACAACGAATATTTATTTTAGAGACATATAACAAATTAATTTCGGCTAATTTATTTATTATTTATTAATCCTTTTGTTCTTCAACTTGTAATAAATGTGCAATCTCATATAGACAAGTCAATGTTACACGGCGAATAAATAATATAAATAAAAATGAGAAAAAAAATTTCACCAAACGAGAATCGAACTCTAGCCCACCGGGTGGAAGTCTCGTTGTATACCACTTAAGAACTTTGTTTATGAATATCTCAAAAACTATTGAGTGTTAGCGTCTATAATGGTATATATTCGTCAATGGGAGATCAAGATCTATAAGTATACAGAGTCTCAACTAAATCGGTATGACAACGTCCTTGCACTCTCCTTGTAAGTAAAAATTGATCGAACCGATGCGCCGAGAGCATCAATACATTATTATTATTATTATTGTTATTATTTATTATAGACGGGTAGAAGCCCTTTTTACATAAGTATTTACAAAATAAAGAAAAAAAAACAAAAAAAAGAGAAGGATACAAGACTGCTTATCTAATAAGAAAGAAGGGACATGCGAACAAAAACAAATAGAAAAAAACGAACAAAATACTATTGGTATAATCGATAGGTATTATCATATAATTCTGCGTAGTTGTATTTTAAAATTTTCCAAAGATTCAATGAAAAAATCAATATTGTTATAAATAGTGCGTGATTTTGCTATAATGCGATTCATTGGATTAATTAATCCATAAGTAGATTTCGCTTGAAGTGTTTGAAACCCCGCTCTTGTTCTCAGTTCACGTTCCGGTACATAAAAATTGATTTGCGCAAGTAGAGAAGAACAATCAATATGATTATTAATTAAATTAAAAATAAAGCTCTGGTCGGATATTATTCTTCGAGCGGATAATGGTTCAAGGTTCATTGTAGTTATTATTGCGGAGTAATCATGATCAAAGAATGACATTGGATTATTTAGCTTGTATGAACAAAACCTGAGAAAATGTTGCACTCCCTCAGCATGATTTCGTACTTAGCGCTTTTCGGAGAAATACATCTTTTCTAAACAAATATACGATCGATAGAAAGGAACATATACTTTCATTAGGTTTAGAAATTTTTATTCTCTCTTGGTTGTGTACTTTCGATGCATCGAAGCTAACGATGCGAAAATGAGGATTTTGTTCGGCGTGTCCGAAAAAGCGCAGGTTTACATAAATAACGAGAATCCAGTTTACAGAGTACCGTTTTATGGTATCGTTAATGGCGGAGTTTCTTCTTGCGGAGAACATTGTAGCCGTTTCTCGATGCAGTTTTTGAACAAATCGATTCATTAAAATCGCCTCGGAATTGATCGATCAATGATTCATGTGTAATTGGGGATTCGTGCGGAAGATACATACTACGGCGCTTCGTTGGTCGTGCCTCGGCGCTCTTGCGAACGATATGAAAATTGCGGTAAAAATCGTGAATTACAGCTGGTCACGTTTGTACAAGCCACTTGACCAACCGGTTTTAAATCCACGAGGCGATGACGCGAAATTTACGAGGCTTCTTTGTCAACGTGGCCCTTGAGGAAACTCGCGGCTCGACGTTTTACTAGATTGTTATGGTGCGCTCGCCTGATATCTCCGTGAAAATTACATTTTTTTTTTCGTCGGGCGTTCTACCGCTGACGCGTTATGCAAACACTTTAAAGTATGTTCGCGTGTACTTTTTCGGCACGGTGTTTCGCGACAGATAGCGTGCCAGATAAAAAAACAATATTGAAACATACTTTTCGCACGAAAGTTGACCGCAAAACTTTTTTTTCTTGTCTCGATCGGGCCACATTATCGAAATCGTAATGCTGTTTCCTTGAAAAAGTAGTCTGCCTACTTGACGCAGCTTTTTTCTCGAGTTACGAATGTGTTTCATAGAAAAAAATAAATATTTCTCCCTGGGGTATTGCATAAGAAAGACTACAATTGACCCGTCAATCGAATTACACGATTATTCGGGATTTTAATACGAGCATGGGAAGCCATCTTCTAACGTTTCGTTCAATTTAATCCGGGAATAGTTCCAGTCGGCTTAAAATGACCCGCAGCTTTTTAATTGAAGGGCTGACGTCGTCCGATTTCGTGGTTGCCGGTCCCCTTTTAATTCTAATTCTCTTTTTTGCTAGTCCCCAGCATCAGTGTTGTTGCTTTCGTGCTACACGAATAGTTGCATAATTTCACTGGATTTCCTCGGGAATCCCGCGTTCTACATCGTCGAATAGAAAAATGTTCAAATAACGATAAAGGAAGTCTACGTTTCATGGTCGAGTAGACGCATGGCAACACGTGTTTTATTAACATTGCATAATTTCAGTTACGAGTACACTGCTGTCAGTCTGTAATGTAAGCTGGTCTAATATGTACTTCTTGTTGGATTAATACGCCTTAATTCTGATAGACACCTGTTATTACGCATGCATAGCTGAAGATCAATCATTATAGTCCATCGTTCTTTCTTAACAATGTAATTATCTCTACAGTTTCAAGATCAGTTAGCCTAAATTCTTTTATTACGTTGGTACATCCAGTAAATCCAGTTCCACGTCACTTTGATAAAAGTTTTTCTAAGTCCAAGGATATCAGGAATACGATCAGAAGACAACTCGAAAACTTAATGACAAAATGTCTTTCACATACGTTCTTCCCGGGTTCAGACGAACGGCATGTACTTTATTGTACCGTTTGAGATATTCACATGAAGTTTGAACTAAAACATATTATAAAATAATCTCTTTTTTTTTTTCGAATAATACATGTTAGAATATATTTTTTGTTTAATTTGTTAGTTAGCTATTTTTATAAATTTTTATTTAGTTGTTGAATCAGTTGCTTTACTTATTAAAACCGTTGTATAATAATTGGAAATGCAATAGTTTTGTTATATATATATATATATATATATATAATGTTAGAGCCTGAGAAGTTTTGGGAAAAAAATTTCCTTTGGCAAGTATGCAACATTTTTTTAATCTGTCTAATATACTTTTATTAGTTATTACTAAAAAACAAATGATCTTATGAAAAAATACTAAGAGAAAATATGGTACGAAACGATGAGGACATCGCAAAGAACTTAAGGAATTTTGCCTGGTGAAATATGCTACTTTCTATACGCTGAAATTTAAATGATTATCTATCTATATAATAAAAATGAAATGCTCTTCGTTGGTCACGACATCACGTGAGAACGGCTGGATCGATTTGCCTAATTTTTTTTTAAATGTTCGTTGTAGTCCGAATAAGGTTTTTAGGGAAAGAAAAATTGGAAAAGTTGTCTGGAAAAATAGAAAATTTGGGAGAAGTAATCTTTCGTAATTTCGAAGTCGTAATTCTTTTTTTTACCACGTTTTTATTAGCTCGCTTTCTTGTTTGTCTGTTTGTCTGTTTGTCTGTTTGTTCGGTGGCAAATTTTGCAATTGATTTTAAACTAACTTCCTGATGAGCTAGAGACTTGAAATTGCACACATGGTTCAGAACTGGATGACAATGCATTATTAAAAAAAAATTTTTTAAAAAGTTTTACCGTTTCGGAGAAAATAACAACTAAATATTTACCTTTTCATCCCCCCGCGAACTACGTCATCGCGTTCAGCGATCCCCACTTCGCTCGACAACCCTCTCTACTTTACTATGCGTGCGCACTCTGACTCGTCCCCACTCCACCGACCCATTTCCCCCCGACGCGCGACCCATCGGTAGTGTAGTACATCTTAAGAAATTCGAGACAATTACAAAGGAAAGTCGGAAAATTCGGGCAAACAGCAAAAATCATGATTTATTGAAATTCGAATAGGACAACGTCTGTCGGGTTAGCTAGTAGTAACTAAAATAACTATTCAATTTCGTTAATTTCTTCTTTTTCGAGGCCCATAGACGCTTACAAAGCAATACAAATTCATTAGTTTTCAATATCGAAAAGTCGACTTTTTGGTCAAATGTCCCTAAATTTTTCGAACCAGACCAGTGTGCGGCATATTTGATGTTTCTCGAGTTTATTATATCTTTATGATTAATGCACTTGATTGCTCGCTCAGAGTAGGAATTGTGTAAGTCACGGTTCATCCTGCTCGACAAAGGATGATATATAATATAGGGAACATTACGTTCTTACATAATTTGATACGAGTTCGGAATGCTCGATGGAAGTTTCCCAGGAAACGTTTAATTCCCAACATATTAATAACTGTAATTTATATGTTTGGTCTGCCACTCTGATAATATTAATCATATCCAAGGCGCCTTTTTTATGCGTGAACACTTTCATAGTCTATAGAGATCGTAGAAATGAATACGTTCAACAACGTTAAAAATAAAATGTTTTCAAAATCCTACAAATTCGATGTGACAATGGCCGATCGTTTTTAACAGCAACGGCGACTTGTGAGAGCGCCTTACCTTGATCTTTCACGTCCTTCATCTATATCGTTGCATCGGAATGCGGTAGTAATTTTTTCGTATGTAAAAAATCTCGAACGGGATTTACATTATAGGTTCAGGTGTAGTAACTTTTGATTGATATATTAATTCGTAACGGAACGTTCATTCCATCGTCCACGATTTACAAAGAATCTATTAAACTTTGAAGTATTTGATCAACTTCTCAGCAAAACAGCATCTCTATCAGTCGATTTTATACCTGCGTATCCATTTCTAGTCGATTCTTTCTCCGAGTTCATAAACGAGCGGACGTAAAAGAGAATGGCGGATAAAGGGGATCGCGAGATAAATCTACTAGGTTTTTCATTTTGATTCGCGTGAATCACGTCAATATTGTTGCAACAAAGTTGATACGATCTTATCTGTAATTGCGGTTCGCGCTGCATCATCCTGAAGAACTTCCGCGATCAGATTAGAGAGTTTTAATTGGCTCGATTTGCCGATCATCTCAAAAATTGGTATCACACGTCTTCGCAGTCTTACGCTGTAGTATTACCTTTTCTCTCGACTCGACCCAGTCGTCTCTACATTTATCGGGACGCATCGATCATCGTCGAGAGATGGCAAAGGTTCTAATGTTTCACGGTTACTTCAGTGCTTTATCCATCTGGCCAATCAATTTTAAACACGGCGAGCACCGTGCCGGATTCAGTTATCGGCCCGTATCTCGGTGTTCTTGCACGCATGTCCTTATAGAGACGCCGAGATAGAGCAGTGCTCATGATCCCTGTATTTAGAGGACGCATTATCGTTAATTGGACTTTACTCGATTCGACCAAAAATAGTTTCACTCGATGCCTGCCGAGCAGATAAACGCAAATACACACAGCGCATTACTGTGCGACGGGGTATCGGCTCGCGTACGATAATGTTCCAGTTAATTAAATACACTAACCAGGTGTTAAACCAGAAACGAGATCCTTGGTCACCAATATGGTACACCGAAGTGTCCATTTGAGAATTCCTCATTTGTCGAGGAACCATGTAAACATTTTTAAATTTTTCATCCGACCGAGAAAGGTCTACTGGAGAACGTCTACAGGGTGACTGTTTTGTTTGTTCACGATCGCCAATTTTGAACCATTCTTTCTAACCATTAAAGAAATCCTATAATAGCGTACACCACTATAAGAACATATTGAATGTTAATTGACGAACCTTCATTGGTTAATATAAAGGTTAGACTGTGTTTAATTTGTGTTTTGGGTTTTTTTTGGTTCAAACAAACCGCCATATATCGATCAGCCAATGATAGATCTTCATGTTCTCTGATTGGTTCCTTTTCAAACTACGACTTCTGTCGTCTCCTACATGCAAACTCTTGTTTGTCATTTCACTATGTATCTTGCCGACACTTAGTCAACACGTGCGCGCGCGCGCGCGCGCGCGTGTGTGTGTGTGTGTGTGTGTGTGTGTGTGTGTGTTTAATTATTGACTTAAAATATCATACTTTTATACTAAGCAAGTAAGTTGTGTTACTATAATTAATAATTAAAAATTAAAATAGGTAGTAATTTTTTCTGGTTTTCAATAAACTCTTTAACATAGAAAATATAATTCATTTTTCTTACAGACGCAATTTATGTTTTCTGGAAAATGGTCCCAAGAAGGACCGAAACGTCGAAAATTAATATAAATTTGTAAAACAGCTTAGTTGGTAACATAGGATCGAACCTGTGCGCCGTAATCTAATTAAAACTTAATCTACAGGGTGACCGAGAAATGTTACACCTCTTTAAAACCACGCATCAGGGAATTAAAACAATGAAGAAATCGTTCACTGGAAAAGTGTATATATTCACAGACTGTCGAGGAAATCATTATTATTCAGACGATAAAATCTGTTGATTCTAATAAAATCTAATCACGTATAGATTAAGCGGAAACTGGAAAGGAATCACGATCGTTTCTCAGACTTACCATAAGTTTAGTAATGTTATTCGGTTTTTCTGATGCTTATCTTAGTATGCATTCATTTTAACATCATCTACATGATACTGTATTTCTCTTCGTTTTTCATCTTTCCGAGTGACTCCTTTTAAGGAACCTGGTAAATAACAGGACACCCTCTATCGCACACAGTGAGTCGATGAGTCAATTATTGTGAAACCCTGCTCTCCGTGCGTACTACTATAACCACAGATCTTCAACGTTTATTTCATATTTGCGATCCAGGTGTACGGCGGGGAAATAAACAAAGGGATCCCGTCCAATCTCGTGAAACGTCTGCGTTCCACACAAGGAAAATCTGTTCGCGACGGAATTTCCTACTGGTGTATTAACAGCTTTGTCAGACGGGAACAAGTTTTTCGAAACATTGTACCGTGAGTGCTTCCACACTTTTCAATATTCAAACTGACGCGATCGTAAAAGTATTTTGCATTGTAAAGAGCAACACACCTCGATTCCGAGGAAATTGTGCAATCGCTCGCGACGATTTTTCTGTGCTACGTCAATCGCGCTATCCGGGTGCAGTGCCGAGAACTGCATCAAGATTGTAAGAAGTGTCACGCGTGTATTCATTCCTTATAAATTGATCATGTTTAGGGGTCGTGCTCAGTCGCGAGACAGAAACAAGTTTCCGTAAATTGTCTTCCCAGGAGTCGTAAAATTTTATTCGCAAATATTCGGAAATTCGCCACGAATTATTTCGGAATATTTCACCGGTTTCCAACCTGGGAGGCGGCAAAATCTATATAAATAAAAATCAAATGCTGTTCGTTGATAAACGCAGCACTTGAATAAGTTTTTTAAGGAAAGAAGTTTGAAAAAGTTAATCGCCTCTTTCGAATATTCAGGTTATTGTAGGGTTAACTGTTCTTTGTACCACGATATTTTGTTATACGGAATTTATTTGAACATGTATTACAAGTATCTTGACTCTTTTAAGGCAACTGACCTAGAGTCTCTTTCTTCCATGGGTTTCCTTTGTGTATGGAGCGTTCTAGTTCCTGTAGGACCTCGATATCCTTTAACTGTGAATAGAAAAGGTTTCTCAAAATTTCGTGGTAGGTTGGGGATTTTAACGAACTTGTGTGGGGATATAGGAAAGATTTCAGAAAACCTATGACCTAAAAATACCTAAAAATACCTTTCAACTAACGCTGGTTTTCTCCAGACCTTACGCACGTGGGGTTCTTCCGGACGCGGGGGTCCGTTGTCCTCTTGTCGAAGGTTTCGATCCTCCACGGTTTATGGTACCCGTATTCGCTATTGAGACTGTTACTAACGAAAGCTAAAATCCTGGCAAACTGTGAAACTAAACAGCTCTCTCAAAAATAGCTTTGTCTAGTCAAGCACTCTATAATTCGTATTCAGCTGTTTTTACTCTTATTTATTTCTAAAGACTTCGAGTTTCCTCGACTGGTCGTTACAATATCGTTAATAGATAAATACAAATAATTACTCAGAAATATGTTTCTTTCAAAAATTCACAAAAAACGATTTCAAATCTTTTTTTAATGAAAAATTAATTTGTAGTGTTCACTTTTTTAAATTGAAAAGTAGCAAAAAAGATGTAAACCGCTGGAACATTTATCAGTTGCATGAAGGACAGCTAAAATACTGAAACGATTAAGTGAAAACACGAAACGGTCCGCCGTTATTCTAGCGACCGTATAATGCTCGCGTTCTGTTTCGTCTGACGGCAATTAAGCGAAACCGCTGAGGAAAAGAATGCGCGCTAAAGATTTCAACGCGAGCATATAAAATATGAAAATGATGTTGTTCGGTGAAACGTCTGTTCTTAAGGGTCCCGGGTGAACTAATGAGTCTAAAAGCACAAGGGTCTCTCTGTTGTCGCAAAATTTCAAAGATATAGTGTTAATTCGAGTAGAATTACGAGACGAGCGCTAGTTGTCGCGAGCCCGACGTATCGCGAAAGAAATCGCGAAACTGGTCCCATTAAGTTCTTCAGTATGCATCGTAGATTCTAAGATCCACTTAACGTTTACGATAATTAGAAGGAATTCACGATGCTAATAGGTGGTCGTTCCAATCGCGGCAGCACTGGCTATGAGAAGACGCTCGCGTTGAACTTGACGACACATCTCGCGTTCACACGAATTCTGTACACGCTCGCTAATAGCGCTTTGTTCACTACATTAATCTCGCGAAACTGTGATTTTCAAAAGTTCTCGAAAATATTAGTGATTCCACGAAACCGCAATTTATTACAATGTCCACGATTATTAATTCATTAGCGCGATACCAGAACTACACGGACCAAGCGGGGTAATGGCTTCTGTGTACTCGGCATTGCGTAAAATTTTGGTTGAACGGTTTTAATATTTCAGTACCGGAGACCTAAGTACAAAACAAAGACAAGTAGTATCGAGGGTAAACGGACGCATATAATATACCTGAGCATGAAAGGGTTTTTAGCAGTCTGCCTGTATCTAATACCTCGTTAAACATTTACGATGATTAGCAGGAATTTGCGATGGCAATGGCCGTCTGGCATGCAAGTAAGTACGTGCCTCCTCCAAGTGCGCAAAATTAAGTACGGGACTTGCTGGTTCTCCTGTTACTCTTGCACGTTAAGTGGCGGCCATCCACAATGACACATAATCTCCATTTTCAAGTGAGAAACCTTACCGGGCTGTAGCTGTTCTCGTTGACACGCGAGTAATACATATTTATAAGTTTATTCAATTTTCTGTTTTTTTCCCCGTGGATATTGGAGATTTCCACTGATAAACTGTTTCAACAAAATTCATTTTTGTCTATCTAGATCGGGCGTTATTCTCACCGTGCAACTTTTTATAATCGAAGGGACTTTTCGTTTTTGTCCACCTAGATCGAGCATTCCGATCACTGTGCGTCGTTGTAATGAAGCCCGGGCAGGGGGGGGGGTAAGGGGATGGGTTCACTGGAATAGCTATAGCGAAAGGTAAGAGCACCGCGGCAGATTAATCTACGGTATGACAACGAAGAACAAGCCCGATCTTGTAGGAAGCAGATCGAGACCCTTGAAGTATTCCGCCAGGGTCGTATAAGTTTGAGGTACCTGAACGAAAACTGGTCCAGGGAGGAGGAATGGCGCATACAAACGATCTCGTCTCTCCGCTCTCTCCTCGAGGCGGTCCGGCACAATCGCCTCTCTCGCTCTATCTCTCGTTCCATCCCATGGTCCACCATTATTCTCCCTACTCCTTTCACCGATCACCTGTCTCCCCTTCACCCACTCGTGCGGAATCATATCTCCACGTATCGGGCATTAGAGTTTCTCACGTCATCCTTTTATCAAGTTTAACAAAAACCGGTCCTCCCTATCCGCGCCGGCTCAGTCTGCGGATTATCCGCGGTTACTCGGACGCTTAGGTCAAACAAGACGAACCCCTCGTTGTCTTCCGATCTTCCCTAACACCGGGCACGCATCTCATTCTTCGGGGTAATGCCGATCATCTGCGAGGAGGTAAACGCAGTAGTTGATATCAGTCTTTAGCGCTGAACCTACCTAGCCTTAAAAGTAAACTGGTACATGTTCACTTATAAGAATGAGAGGATTGATTTTATTTAGACTTTGCGCAGCTCCCATTGCAATGTGTGGTTCGCCACAAATATACAGGGTGGGGCGCCACATTTTGCCATCTAGATTTACGTCATTATTATTACGCTTAGCAAACAATGTTTCGTCAAAGGACATGTGAAGGTCATTAATGCTTTTATAAATGGAATCATATATTTTTATTGCATCAGCTGATGCTCCTTCATATTCTTTACAAAAAAAAGTATTAATCTTTTTGTGTAAAAAAATCATTAGTTTAGGAGATATTTTAATTATAATTTATTAGGAAATCTCGACTCTCTGGTCAATAATATGAATTCAATGTGATAATGTAGTTAGACATAGACATAAGACAATGTAATTATAATTAAAATATATTAGTTTAGGAGATATTTTAATTATAATTAACAAATTATACTAATATAGTTATAATAATATATACTAACAAATTATAATTAAAATATCTCCTAAACTAATGATTTTTTACACAAATAGATTAATACTTTTTTTGTAAAGAATATGAAGGAGCATCAGCTGATGTAATAAAAAATATATGATTCCATTAAAAAAACATTAATGACCTATATATGTCCTTTACACGTTCACGATCAGAATGTGTCCCTCTCAAAACCATTCAACTTCATCTGAAGCATTGTTTGCTATGCGTAATAATAATGACGTAAATCTAGATGGCAAAATGTGGCGCCCCACCCTGTATATACAATCATTTTTACGAAATTTGGTGGGATGACGAGGTTGGGAGATCAAATCTGAACCTTATGTTTATTAAGTGTTTATTATATCTCCACTACACTCATGGAATCAATGTATCAGTTGTGAATTAAGATTGTTCGCACATAATACAATGTGACACTTCATTATATTCTACATTGAATTTGAACTAAACCAAATGATATGATAAAGAGAGGAGGCGAGAGCTGTGGCTGGCTAGGTAGACTGGCAAGAACTGACGTAGCCGATTTCCTCTGCGTAAGGGAACAGCAATATTTGAAGTGCAATAAACTCCAGAAAGTAAACTTGAAAGTAAAATTAAAACTCTGGAATCGGTCGTTTAGACTGGTAGTGGCAGGTTTAGCGTTAGGTAAAATTGTCCTCCGAAACTCTCTCTTGCTGGGCAAGAGAGTTTACCAAACTTTAAAAAGGAGAACATTTGAAATTAATATAGCATTATTCAGAAGCACGAACCTGCGACAGCTACATGCTGCCGAATAATGCAAATGAATTTTATGTTGCGCTTTTGACTATTGAAATCCCCATCGTATGCATTATAGAGAAATTAGAAGACGCGTCCTGCGCCCTCGCAATCCTAGAAACGAGACTACCCCCTTAAAATAGGAACATACACAGCTATTGATAGGTCACACGAATAGACCCTGAACGTCCACAAATATCCTGGACGACTATAAATGGGTGTAAGACTCTAGATACATTGCGCACTGCAGTCTGGTGTCACGGGAGCAAGCTGTTCATGGAATTTTGACTACCACGGTATGTCCCATTGCAGCAAAATGGCAGCGGTCCCGCAACAATGTAGATGGTGCGTTGCGGAATTTGCAGGGACAAACAGAGTCGTCTGTATGCTGCGTGCTTTCGGTAGTGATGGGTCTTTGAGACACTCGAGACCGTCTCGAGACTGGATAATCTCGAAAGTTCCGGAACCGTCACCGTTATTGACGTTAAAACGAGAACTCATCAGTAGACTGCGGATTTGATGCATAATACAAATTGTCTTGAAATCACAGCAAATATTTCTGGTCTTATTATTCTTTTTCTTTATTTTTCTACCTGTCAATGATTACATTGTCAAAAAATTTAATCTAAACAAGTCACAAATAAATAAATAGTACTTATAACTAGTAAAGCTATTAAAAAAAGAAAAATCACAGCGGTTTCATATTTCAATCCGCTATGTCTAGTCTAAAACATAAATTTCTAAAAACTAAGTATAAAGACCTAATAAAAAAGAAACCTTTCTAGTCGTGGGAGCGGACGCACGACAAGAAAAGATATCCTAATCTAATAAAAAGCTGAGGTAAAGGGTACGATCCCTTCACCAAAAATACAAAAATTTATTTAAAACACTTAGGAATAACGCCTGGTATCCTTAGCTTATTTTAAAGTTAACTGGTCTTATTATAACCCTGTACAATTACCGACTCATTTTTCTACCGAAGATACATTATTATAGTTAAAAATGTTCGGTTATCTAGGTCGATCGATGACTCTGTGCGTTGCCTCGAGGATTACGAGTGTGATTTGTGACAACCGGGACAATCGCGTTTGGAAATCGTTTCATTGAATAACTAATTAATTCGTGGAGGATGTCGGGAAAGTCGAAGTGGGCGAGGGAACGTAGCATTAGAGATCTCGCAGTTAGAGCGCCGGCATGGCGACAAGCTAGTCCGTGGTTTTGGCTACAGATTAACGTTGGATATTGGTCTGGTATAATTAATTTTGTACCTCGCTAGGTCGCTTGAAGTTGAGCAATATGGTTGCCGGCGAATTTCCTTTGTCGAGCATGTTCAGGCAAAGTACGTAATTCGATTATGCGTTCATGTTAATCCTAATTTTAATACAGTTTGAGTTGATATTTCTAGTGTCGGTAATGTAGCAGAAAAGTCATGTCCAATTGAAGGTGAACGTCTGCTGTAATTCGAATAAATATTTCATTATTGCGAGTTGTTAATGAGAAGTGTGTGCTATTAACCGAACCATTACAATGTGGACAAGTTGTTCTTGCAAATCAACGTACTGTCTATTCGAAAGCAGCGTACAACAAATGCAGGTATCTTGACGTTCATGCAAAAGATACATAGTTTAAAGTAATGTTAATGACGGAACTTCCAGTGCCATATTTTCAACCGATAGCGTCACGCTACAACGAATGATATGTATTCTGAAAAAGATTAGGGGCCACAGTAAAATGCATATACAAGAAGAAACTGAATCGGCCGATCTTTTGGACACATATTCTGGTTTCATTTGACCGCAGTTTCTCGGTATCCGGTATAATGTTCGACCCTCTAATGAGCTAATCGGTGACAAGTATCAGGCAAAAAGGTCTACTCGTAAAAATTCCTTCGAATTGGAAATGAACATTCGGAATCCGTTCCCGCCTAGAGAGAAGATGGCCGAGGCGACCGGTAAGGTTCTTTGATGTCTAGGTAGTCGTGTTCGATGAATATTAAAACACCAAGTGTAACGGTGCGTTCGACCCAGTTCTTCTAGGAAGCCGCGAATGATATCGTAACATCCTACCGGCGAGGCATATCCTTCGGATGTCCTGAATAATTCGTAGCTCACAATCACAAGCGATTTTGGTCCCCCGGTTCGCCTAAATAATTCTAATGCCACCGCTGCTCAAGTCTGTACACGTGCCATTATGTGCCTCCGTGTTTTCTACTGATCAAGTATTCTATGTGGACCCTTCTTTCCTTTGCTGATTTATTGACCCTTCTCGAACTTGGCCAAGTAGCACGCAGCCCTTATAAGGGATTCTTCTGTCTACCGTAAGAACTCGATGCATACATATTTTAATCCGTTCACACCTCGAACGTCCAGAGATAACAAACGAACACTCCCTTTCAGATGTTCCGGAGAAGTTATTTTTCATCTTTATTTTATAAACTCATGAATTTCTAGAATTAATATCGAGGACATTAGTCACGCTACCGGCTGGAAATAGAAATAAATATTCTAATCTGAATTCCCGCAGGCTGGCTTTTACGTTCAAATCGACTATTTAAATTAAGCGGCTTCATTGACGCGTGTCTTCCGAAGATAATGCAAATTAGTGAATATAATGTCCGCGATCCGGATGTAGTGCTCATGAATAATAATCCGCGCTATTTCACAGACGGTTCTTTTCGTAAAGTTAGGGTAACAGTCGTGATAGGTTATTTAACTTTGCGATTGTTCGCTGGAATTGTTTGTTCCGCAGTCCATTGAAATTTCTTCGTTTTAATTATCGATCAAGTACGAGCAATTCAATGGCTTCTTAAATGGAAAATGGCATAATTATTTTATATGTTTTATCGTCAACCTTCAATCGGCATCATGGAAATGTGGGAACACTTTAGCGGCGGATTTACGATACAAAGAATTTTTGTTAAAGCGCGATTTAACTTTCAAATCTTGCCTTTTCTTCGTTCGATTCGATTTCATATGGGCGACCCATTGCGTCACTTGGCGGAGACACAGAACGATTCGAGTCACTTCTGGTCTGTTTTAAAGTGGTAGTGGTTATAATATTTTGTCTTACTTGTTTATTAATCTCTTTTATTAAGGTTTCTTCGTTTCGAGATGTACATATAAAATTTCAATGAGTCTTTGAAAAGACTAATTAAGATAGAAAAGTACTGTGGTAAACCTAGCCAACGTCACACAGTGCGGCATGTAAATGGACATTCGAAACAAAAATCATAACTTCTAAACTAATCAATTTTTTACCTAAGTACCTTAATAATTTTTTAAAGGGAATACAAAAATTCATCGATTAATGCACCAAAAATATAAGGTTCCATTAGTAAAAAAGTTTATTCTAATTTTTTTTTTATAAAGAGTTTTTTATGATTAGTTGTTATTGCAATTTGTTGTCAACTGTATACTGTACAACTCTTGTTGTAAATATTTTTTAATTATATGGTTAAATTTAATGATATCACTATAATGCATAATTATTTACTTCAACCAAATCGCGATTACGAATGCATTTCTCCAACAAAAATTAAATAACATCGAGTCTTACAATTTATCGCAGAAAAAAATGATATAGCAATGTACTACCATCTTGTTGATACGGAACAGCCAAAATTATAGGATATTTTGAACCTTTTTTTTATAAATTGCATTTTAAGGAAAAAACGCATTTCCTAAATTGCCAGTTAAAATTATGCATACTTCTGGTCAAATTCTCCTTACCTAAGTTGTAGGAAACAGTTTAAAACAAAAACGAACTTAAAATAGCAATTAGGGCACGAGTAATCTAACTTTTTAGTATTTATACTACAATAAACTCTTCGCTGTTACTGATCTGATTTGTATATACATTCCTTACGTATTGACTGATGATTTTGTTGGATAATTAGATTAGAATGGAACTATGATTATTTTGATTTTTGTCCATTGCATGCCGCACTGTGCGTCGGTTCGAAATCCGAGTGGAAAGTTCGGTCGGGACGAAGCGTGGTCAGCTTTTAATTACATAAACGCATCTCAATTACTCGGTTCCGATAAATTTGATTCAATGAGCGAGGCGTTACAGCGTCTTCCATCGTTACGCAAATTCCCAATCAATTTCAGGCGTGACTGCATCCCGGGCTAGATGATTGTAGACATTGCCGAGGATCGGTTAGTTGTGTGCACGCGATAAAATTTCAATCGACGCATCCACCGTAATTGCTTCACGATTTGCCGGTAACTCCGATAATTACGGTCTATAACGGTGGGAGGTCTCGGCTCGCGATACCTCTTAAGCGATATCAATAAATCATGACGCAGGATGCTTGCGAACGCATGAACTTCCTTCTAGTATGCACGGGGGGCACTGTTACAGCATAGCAGATTTCTCGGTTTCTCTTGGCCGGCCATTTTCCATAAAGTATCCCCTATTCTGTGCGCAACGGGAGGACAAAAAATTACCATTATCATGTAACTAATCATTGGTATTAATCACTAGACTGCGGATCTTTATGTGTCTGTACGACCATCGAGATTTTTATTATTAGTTCCTTTTACGAAGAGTCCGTCTCGCACATTTGGCGAACAAATGTGCCGAGAACGGAAAACACTAAATTGTTTTATAACAGGGAACGTCAAAAATCCTCGCTTCAGGGATTTGGACTCGGGAAATGTTTTATGAACTGCACAAATGTCTTTCACGTGTACCACCCGGGTCCTGTTTCCTTCGAAATTGCCGTCACGCCGTCTTTAGAACACATGCGTCATTGTTACGCGCTACCCGACGGGCCTTACCTCCACCGCTCGGCCTGGTCCATTGTTTTCGTGTCAACGCGGCTTGCCGAAAAAACTCTAGCTTCCACCCCCAATTTTCCACCACTTAGTCTATTGCGTAGGCGGAGTTTTCTGCCAGAATCGTCACTGCCTTCCCTAAAATAGCTAAACGCTATTGGCCTAGTGAGGCAACACCCGTTTTTGTCAATGGTATTAAATACCGACACTCGGCAAGCGCGCGCCAGATTTGCGTCAGATTTTTCGAAGCTTTCAACAGCAGACTACACATTGCCACAATCACTGATCATAGATCAGATCTTAAGGACTATCAGACAAGAGCTATACTCTTGTAATATTGTCAAATCGCGCTATCTCACATTCATATACAGTCCACAAGTTTTACCATTGTTGTATTCCGGATGAGGGTTAATAAACGTTCTCGGTTTAAGATAATAAAACACAGGTTTATTAATAAAAACTCCTCAACTTAAAAATCCGGAATCGAAGTACGAGAAGCGCGTGGTAAAGTACTAATTCGTCGAGACAGAGAGACAGAGTTCTAGTCTRCTCAGAGGTTGTAAGTRRAAAAAGCTAAGATAAGTATTTTTGCGTAAGYTTAAATAGAAGTYCCTAAAAWGGAKAGRTAGGTGGTTACAAAGATSGGTCATAGTACAATTCTGTGTGACTCAGGGTAGTGACCAGTCGAGGGTCGCTGTCGGGAACATCTAACTTAGTCACTATTTATGATAAGAATATATCGTAAGTAAACTTATGATAATTTAAACTAGTTGACATACAACACCATTTTTTAAATAAATTCTGTTGTTTTTTCTGGTTACTCTGTCTAATCCTGGTGTACACACTTCTTACACCGTTTCCCATTTCGAACACATCGAGCATCATCATCACGGCGCGATCATTATGCAAAAATTGTCTACATCGATTGCGAGAAATAGAAACTGAATTAGAATGTTATTTTTTCCTGTAACGATTTTAATCGTTTGATTGTATTCCGGGTACTTAATATGTGTATATTTATTAAGTACAATTTCTGAGCGAAATACAAACTACAGACGTTATACAAAAAGAACTCAGTAGTCTAGACAAGACTCGGTAAGATTGATCAGAAGCGGAATGAGACTGAGAAAAGAATGCTGGCGAGAAGAAGAAATCAGCAAAAGATATAGGTTTTGGTTCTGTAAAGTGGGGGTTGTTTTAGGTCCAATGGTCGGTAAGGGATGCATCATAGTGATGAAGTTCGAGCATAAGTAATAGAAGATAGAATGCTAAACTGACGATAGAGAAACGAACTGAAACGCTTAGATTACATGAGTGATTACTAAGTTATGCATTGACACGTTCAATTTCTTAAATTTTATAACAATTTTGTAGGAATATCGAGAAATCGAGAATCGAAACAGCGGCATTTCTGAGTGTGAGATTTGAATGTCTGCTGTCTTTCGTTTGATGTATTGAAAACTATCAGTTGTCTTCTGTATGTCAATGGGAATTGACATAAATAAATTATTAAAATGCTTCAATTTTGAATTTCATCTACTCAATTATCCTATAAATGCATAAAGATATGCAGTCTAATTATCATTTTGTTTTATTTAAAACACAAATTAATTCGTGCAGGGTTACATTAATTGATGACAATTACAATATACATTGACATCTTCGATTTTAAAATATTTTAATAAATGCATAATATATGATAATAAATTATATTAATCAGCTATGATTTTGTAGGGTTGAAGTGATGTTTTGACTCTTTCTGCGTCCTCTCATGGTTTGCCATCTAACCCGGGGACCTTGAAGTCTAGGAACCCAATCGAGCCTGGTCTTCTCGTTTATTTGTAGGCACTCGAATTGGGTCCGTCTGGATTTCTAGAGAACGACTGTGGTGCGCGAGATCTGCCGGGCCATCTCCGCAGAATCGCCTCGTTGACGAATCTCCTGCAGAATGATGAACGAGTGAAAGACGAGAGCTATGCTTTCAGCCCGTATCGCTGAGTGAGACGTAGATTTCGACATCTGGGTCGTTATGCCATTAATCATGTATCTCCGACATTTTTCGTCGGGAAATTATATAATATTCGCCGGTTGGGTGAACGCCGAATGTCTAGATCAACAGGATCCCAAATCATACAAAACTCGCCATTTAACCATTTAGGCATTTAGTTATTTAGCGAAGAAATTCATTTTCTTTGTTAATATGTATTAGATTTATGGACCTAGGTTTATAAATGATTACAACTTTTACTATAGAAAGTTTACTTTATTTTAAAAGAGATGGTGCGACTAAAAAGGACTTCTTTACTCTGCGATGCGTTCTCAATAGCGTGGCCCTTATTTTTCTACCATGAAATTTTCGGCACGACTCCCCCGATATTTTTTTAATTAATAAAAAAATAATATATCCAAAGTTTTAGATGAGCCGGACGCATAATTGAAATACATTGAATTTCAATTACTATTTTAATCAAATGTGTAATTGAAATACAATATAATTGAAGGTGTACCGTAAGCACGTCACGAGCAGCTAGTAGATTTATAAATAATAAATTCCTTCTGTTTGAAACTTTAACATGGATTTTTCAACCTCTTCTTGCCTATTACTTCATTTTTCATAATTCAATACACAATGTATTTTATAATTGTACTCCATTGCAATTACGTATTACATTGTAATTTAATTGAATGAAGATCTGAATTATAAATTACAATATAACTGAATTACAATGTAATTCAATTATGAATTTATGATTTCGGCGCAAGGTTCGATCAATTTTACACAAATAGCAAATGTGCAATTATTTATAAATGTATCTTGACGTTTCGATCCCTATGTGGATCGAAATTATGTGGTAATTCAATTACTTTGTAATTATAATTCTGTAGTAATTCAATTGTAATTCTGCACAACTCTTATCGGACGTCGAGAAAACGTGCCACATCGAGCGCGAAGTTGTGAAATAGAAGTAACTGCGCGCTAAATGTGAAGAGTATACTGAAAATTCAAGCTAAATATTTTATACCTCGAAAAATATCATAATTCCTTTCATACATTCAAGTACAAGTGTACTCTGTACGAATTAAGATTATTTCACATTAATTAGCCTGTCTAATTTCTGTTCGCCACGTTCTCGCTAACAAGTCCGTTTTCGCTCAAATCTCGTGTTTCCGTTAATGGTGTAAATATCCCATCACAACCCCTCAAGAATTCTGCAAACGGTTAGAGACCTCTGCAACAATACTAAAAACTTCTAAAAAAAATTTTTTCTTTTTTTTCCTATAAAATTTCTCACGTTCTTCGCAACTTTAGCGTCAATGTGGCACGTCTTTCCCTTATCCGATCAACTTCATCTTTTGCAGGAATTATTGTCTTACCAAATGGAAAAAGTTTAGGAGTCTTGAAAAAAATCTCACAAAAGAATTTTCACCAAGTATAAATAAGGGCCACTTTTAATTCACAACAAATGAATACTCGGGAGTCGTTGGCCGAATATCGGTGAATGCTTTGGAACAAAGTAGTCTTTCCTACTTCTGAGCATCCACAGTTTCGTAATGCGTTCATACATTCTTGCAGGAAGAACATATACGAAATATCCAACAATTTGTTTAATAGGTCCAACATAATATAATAGTATTTTTAAATTCTTCTAATATTTTTACCGTTTTAAATGGCACCTATTCATTTTTGTCGTAAATGCAGAAAATCCGCTGTCTACTCGTCAATGTTCTTAAACGTTCTCTTTCCGAAACGAAAAATTTTACAATTTCGAATATAGACAAAAAATTTTAATGATCTTATCGCTTGTGGTGTTACTGATACCGTACGACAATCTACTTTTAATCGACGATAGTTAACGAGTTTACAAATCGATAATGGCGCCTATCGAAGTAGTTTGATGTGCGTTTTACGATCACAATTAGACGATTAATGACCGTTGATTAAACGCCATGCGAAAAAAACGACCGTGCGATTTGTTACGACATCGTGAAATCGATTCAGAGCTCGCGATAGTATAATTTTCGTTATTGAAATGTAACGACCGCGTTTCGATTTCTCTCCTTGAACTTTGCTGATATTTGCTCCACGTGCTACTTGAACTCATCCACTTTCTTTTTTCGTTTGTTTTATCATTACGTTTTCGGCCGAAGCAGCATCCAAAAGTGTAAATAAACTACTGGCGGAAAGAGTTCCTTGTGTATCCATCCATCAGTTCTGCTTCTAAATACGAAAATGTTTACAACTTGACCGAGAATCCTGGAGAGTTTACTTTGCTACGTTGCAACGTTACTTTGTAATGTTTTCTAAGTGTTTCCCATTTTTAAATCCCCGCGCTCCTCGTCGTTTCGATTCTCCAGTTGCACGTGCATCTTCGAAAACCTTATTATGTATGTACTTTAGAGGAGAAAATCGACGTTAAGGTATTTTTAAAATGTTATCTGGGCGAAAGTAACGTGTCGCAGTGACATTTTAATTTCTCACAGATTTAACAGGATGCGTGTCTGTTAAAGAGGTTTTTTAGCTAGGGGCTGGAGACGGTCGGCTGCATTTGATTTCGAGATCCTGACCACCTCCAAATTAGCTCAAGGAGGTCACCGTACGTATTGTTTAGTGGATATGTTTGACTCTTCCGGTTAGAAGACTCCCGCATCCCCCCGCTCTCACCTAGGAGAACGAGATATGCGTAACGCATTTAGTCCTACGTTAAAAAAAAGTTTGCATGTCTGTATGTAAAGTTAGTTTTTTTTTTAATTGAAACTTCTTTGCTGAGGGTTACAATTTTCTGATGTTACGGAAGTCGAAAGTCGAGTGACGCGAAAATTTAAACTGAGAATGAACGGGGAAAAATAATTTCTTACCCCGGTCTACCGATTGGTAGTCCAACTTCTTAACCGCTTGGACGACCAACGATGTTAGAATGATAGCGAACATTTTGGTATATACCGCAACGAATAAAATGCTGCAGCATTTTACCGCCGCTTGGTAGCAGGATCAAACGAAAAGGTTAGAAATACATGGTTATGTTACGACTTGTAGACATACAGAGATAGACTGCGCCGCCATTGTGGGCTTCAGCGCTTCGTATAGGCTGCGCAGGCTATGGTTACGACAGCGCGTGCAACCACGTTCACATTAATTAAAGTAATATAATTAAATATATTACGGAGATGTTGGAGATACACCCCCTGGCAGAATGTTTCCGATAGGAGGCATTGAAACGAATTTTAGAGAAAATATTCACAATTTAGAAGTATAAAATATTACTTTACGGAGTTAAAACTGATGGGAAATGAAAAGGGGCTTATTAACGAATGAAAAACAACAAAATAACATAAGCTTACATTTATTATGGCAAAGAAACGAACAAATAAAGAAATTGTTACTGGGAAAAAAGTTTCCGATTGATACAACTGCTGGAAAAAAGTTTCCGATTCGATTTACACTGTCCAACACTAAAGTTGTTATACAATTGCAGTTGGATGATTCCTATAGAGTATTTTGCGCTGAATCAGAATCGGCCCTGAATTTTTCCCCTAGACGCACAGTTTTTAAGAAACATAATTTGAATGAAAAAATATATTTTTCAATATTAACCAAATATTGTCATGTTATTATACAAGATATTGCACTGTTCTTTGCAGAAATAGATTCTGTAGACTTTCTCGAATACAGTGATATCCAATATTAATACATTATGAATCTTTAAACATGTTTAAACAATCGTTAAAGATGGAGAGACATCCTTTTTGCATCAATTTGTGAGGATATGTTTAAGTTTATCTTACAAATTAAGGGTGCAGCGAAAAATCGAACTATATTTATGACTTTTATCTTCAGACTAACCCTTTGAAATTAGCAAGTCGACGTTTTTTTCGAACCCGAAAGTAAAATATCCGGTTCGTTTCTTTGCCATAATAAATGTAAGCTTATGTTATTTTGTTGTTTTTCATTCGTTAATAAGCCCCTGTTCATTTCCCATCAGTTTTAACTCCGTAAAGTAATATTTTATACTACTAAATTGTGAATGTTTTCTCTAAAATCCGTTTCAATGCCTCCTATCGGAAACATTCTGCCAGGGGGTGTATATTTCTAAACCTACTGTGTGTGGAACAGAATAAATATATAAGTGACAGAAGAAGTATATATATAAATTACAAAATTATATTTAAAAAAGGTTAGTAGTACATGGTTATGTTACGACAGCACGTATAACTACGATTACATTAATTAAAATAATAATATAATTAAATATATTACAGAGATATATTAAAATAACCAATACAAAAAAAAAATCAGGAACAACTAATACAAAAAAAAAAATCATAGAAAAAGTTCAGTTCACTTCAAACGTAATGGAGAGACGCAAAGGAGAGCGTATGGAAAATGCTATGAACTATGTCTCTTTCTTTCTCATACGCTATCCTTCTTTGCGTCGCAAATTTTTATCGTTGATTACGTTTGAAGTGAAACTTTTTCTATGATTTTTTCAGTGATTTTTTTTTGTATTAGTTGATCCTGATCTTGATTTTTTGTATTGGTTGTTTTTAACATTTCCAATCTTAATGTGCTTCTAAACTCTTCATCTCTACCGCGCATGGTTTTCCACGCGAATATTTTTCGAGAGACAGACCCGCAAAAACTTGAATGTAACAGCTGCTGAAATTAAAGTTAAATATCTTTTTTATACTTTCATTTTTATAAAAATATCAGATTCGATTCCAGGGGGCAAATATCATGAGAAATAAATGTCGTCGACGTTTTTTTTTCACACGAGACTCTGTATTTTTATCGCCACGGTGTGATAGTGAATATCAAGACCAATTCAACGACCTGTCGTATCGAGACCTTTCCGTGACCTTGAACGCGAAAAAGATAGTCCACGCGAATGCATATTTTTATGAAGTACGGACAGAGAAATTATATATATATATAATTGCAGATAAAAATTTGCTGTGTGTAGATACATAGAAATTTTTGTTGTTTCTTTTGCGTCGTTTATAGAATGCATTTTTACATTTGAATTTTTGCGACATACTTATCTCGTTCTCTATCAGTTAGTAAGATCACAGAATCATAACTTTCGATTCATAAATCAACGTCTGAAGGACCGTTTATTTATTCGTGCCGAATCGGACCGAAGTCGATTGGCACCGTTTCGACCAGTTATTATAATAGCTCTTTTTTGCTAATTTATCGCTGTGACTTCATTTCTTACTTGAAGTTCACCGATATCATAGGTCACTAGATTGACCTTGATTTTGACTATCGCGTAATAACGATAGATATATATTGTCTGACTTGAAAGACTTTTTCCACTGAAATGTTCGCTGATTAAGAAAAACAAACTGAAAAGAATATAAAAATTGCGATTCGTTGAATGTTGATAACCATTGAAATTTTTATTCTGGCATCGGTGGTCTTTGAATGAAACTTTTGTTCGTTTTTCTGTTCGAAGGGGTTCTGAAGCGAATCGTTCAGCGAGACGTTGATAAAAAAGGTTAATTAAGGTTGAAGACGTGGCCATTCAAGTTACCTCAGCGCGAACCGTAACGCTGAAAACCTGTTTGTTAGTTCAGTGATAGCGTAACTTAACGGAACATCGGTAATATAACGTGCAAGAGTTTTCGCGATGCACTGAAATTGTCCGTCAAGAAACTGTTCGGTCAAAGAAAGAAATATTTTTACAATAAATACGTATTAAGGTTAATTTATAATATCCCTAATGAAATATTACGCGTAAAAATAAATATTATACTGCTTTCGACTTCGTCAGTGTTGCCACCCGTCTTGTTTCGTGAATAAATAATGCCGCTCGTGTCTGGAAACTAATTATTGCGTGTGGTCAACTTTGTTAACTGTGAAAGTGATCAATGTGGTCGGAGGAAATTTGTGTATTCGAGATACAGGATACTTTAAGAGATTTTAAGCAGCCAATTAATTGCTTCTTTCACCAATTTAAGATTCATATGAAATTCTTCCGTTAATGTCGCGATGCGAAAAGCCATTAAGCAACGTAGTTCTTAACGTTAATTAAAATTCTTAGTAATCTCCAAAATTTGGTGATCAACGTTCACCATTCGTCTGGATATTTTCCCGTTGCCTGTCTTATGTAATATCTCGAACTAAGGCGCTGATAGTAGTCGTTGAAATGGAATGAGAATTGCATCGCGCCGATTATATCATCGAAAATATTCAGCGTTTCGCGCAGAAACGAGTTTACCTATTTTGCTGCCGGTATTTCGTGCACGGGGGTTACAGAAATATTGTAGAAAGCGATCGCCACTGGCCACGAGAATGTCAAAAGTCTTCTCATCGAAAGATAAGAAAAATCCGCCTGTTAACCACTTCCTGCGATTTCCTTTCGTTGACTTCCCCGACTGGCAGTGACACTTATCAAGGGTTAGAATGAAACGACATGACAGAATGGGGGCTTGACAACGCTGATAACTAGCACGGCACCGACCGTTTGATATTTCCTGATCCAACTTTCTACGTCTTCGACTTCATTCCACGATCAGCGAGAACGAGCAGACGGTTTTTCTACGTTGCCGAAATACGACGACGTATTCGCATAACTGAATACGCGTAGCTGAGAACGATTAATGACCCGGACCAGAAGAAACTTATCGATCGTCGATCGTTATGTTTTGCTATCGTGCTATCGTTCGGTAAATGTCTGACTGCAATTTTAGGCATATCTGTAATGCGTTGTCGATCATTGTGTATTAATGGCACACGGGATTACGCAACGGAGAAAAATAATTATCATAAATTCAATCATGAATGAATCTCGAGAGACGAAAAAGTGGCTCGAAGAAACCAGATGCACATTACATTATTAAATAACGTTTGGACGTCTGCTTCTTATGCAGCGATTCATGGTACAGTTAGTACACGAGGATAAGCTTCGTTCACTGTGATTTTATTGATTTTTAATGTATTATTATACCGATTTAAGGGAGATCTCCAAATCACGTGCTTTCACTAATACGAATTAATACATATATAGTTAATGAAGGCCGATACAAAGGAAAAAATTATTTTAAACATTTCCACGACGAAAGAAGAAAACCCTGGTACACGGAGAAGAATCTATCTTGAGAAACCGTTGTGACCATAAATAGAATTAGATCTGGCCATTATAGTCTTAACTTTCTAAATTACCCTGGCTGCTCATTAGGGTGGTTCTTATTTTTCGACTTTCGAATTTTTTTTGGGCCACCCCCCAGGATTGTGACACTTGACGAAAAAATAATGTGTGCAAAATTTGAAATCGATCGGATAACGGGAAGTATGGTCGCATCGACTTTGAAAATTGGTTAATTTTGTAACTCAATTTTCTCTACTGTAGTATGTCATTAGTATATATCGTTATATATAGTTGAATTTGTCGTTTTACGCACTATAATAATGTAGAAACAAAATGTACCATTAATTAAAAAAAAATTTATGACCTTGAAATCTCAAAAATTGACTTTCCAAAAAAAATTTTGTTTTTGCATTATATTTAATTTAATAAACAATACAACTTTTGACTAAGAAATTTTTTTATATTTTTATAAATAGCGAAAATATTTAGACATTCCCATTTATACGTCCTTCTATCCTATAGAAAAAATGCAGATTTCATAAGTATGATGAAATAATTTTTACTCTAATTAAGGTTACAGTTTTTTAATTATATAATATTATTACTGCTATTTCTTACGAGCAGAATAGTTTGTATGAAGTAGTAAAATATTAAAAAATACTGATCGAAAGACCCCGAACCAAAGTTAAGGGGTGTTCCGTCCCGTTATCATCGATTTCAAATTTTGTACACATTATTTTTTCGTCAAGTGTCACAATCCTGGGGGGTGGCCCAAAAAAATTTGAAAAAATAATTTTCACCAAGTATAACTAAGGACCACCCTACTGCTCATGTGGACATGAGACACAAGAAATTGATCATGTTTTATGACAATGTCCTGTCCATGACACTCACAGATCGAAATTTATACATAACCTAAGATTACGAGGTTTTTTCTTCCCATGTCATATACAAATGTTCTACTCCACAAACCTACAAACACTACATGTAAGATCTTATGTTCCTTCCTGAAAGATTGTGAACTACGTATATTTCGACTTTTGCATTGTTCATAAGTTATTGCATTATATTCTTCTGTTTCTTTGTCGCAGCTGTACAAGAGCCTCGACATCATCACAGCCAAAGTAACGACAGAGCAGAGGAAAATGGCGCCGCATCACATGCTAGACGTCGTCGACCCTCTGATTCCTGACTTTTCCGTGACGCAATTCCGGGATATGACCCTACCCATTGTAATTTTTCCTCCTTTCACATTTTACCCAACCTTATGTTTATCGCTATGAAATATTTCCAATTGTAAAAAATCAAGCATCTAACTTAACACTGTATAAAGGAAAGTTGAAATGTCTTGGTAATCGTAGTTGCATACCAATCGAAGAATTAGAAGTAACCTGTGTGTTCGTTACCTATGGTTTTATTTTACGATGCTTATGGTTGTTTATTACATGACCGTTTTTGCGTTCTCACTTGTGGTCTGTTACGACAGACACGATTTCGTTTGCTCTGAATCGATTGCCTTCGTAATATTAATTCCTAGAACGAAGCAGCAAGATTCCACCCGCAAGACCATGAAATTAATAATTAGACACGGTCTTTAATAGCGATCTTCGCTCCTGTGCGTCGCCTTGAACCTCCCTCGAATGTCCATCTGCTTTGACCAATTTAGATAGACGACCTGCTGGCCAGGAAAAAGCTTCCGATCATTGTCGGCGGGACCAATTATTATATCGAGGCTCTTCTGTGGAATATTCTGATCCGCGAACCGGAAACAGTTAACGGGTCGACGGATAGTTCGTGCATCGAAGAGACGTGCAAGGGCGGGAACAATAAAAGAGTGAAAATTGAATGGGATCGGGATACCGAGCAGAGCAACGAGGATCTTCACAAGAAGCTGACTGAGGTCGACCCCGAAATGGCCAAGAGGCTACATCCCAATAATAGGAGAAAAATCATTCGGTAAGTGTGATTGCATGAACGAGGACGTTTATATAACGCCGCACAGTGGTCTGATGGCCCACTTTTTGTGTTATAGGCAGAGTTGTGCAGAATTACAATTGAATTACTCCAGAATTATAATTACAAAGTAATTGAATTAAATTGTAATTCAATTATGTTGTAATTTATAATTCAGATCTTCAGTCAATTAAATTACAATGTAATTCGTAATTGCAATGGAGCACAATTATAAAATACATTGTAATTAAATTGTAATTCAATAATGTTGTAATTTATAATTGAGATCTTTAATCAATTAAATTACAATGTAATTCGTAATTGCAATGGAGTACAATTATATAATACATTGTTTTTATGTATTGTATTGTATTGTATTTCAAGTATATTGTATTTCAATTATACTGTAATTCAATTACAAATTGCATTTCAATTATATTGTATTTCAATTACATTGTGTTTTAATTACATTGTGTTTCAATTATATTGTATTTCAATTACAAATCTGATTGAAATACTTAGTAATTGAATTACGTTGTATTTGAATTATATAGTAATTCATTTACAACGTAATTGAATTACTATTAATTGAAATATAATGTAATTCAACTACATAAATGAATTAGCAGAACTCTGGTTATAGGTGGTATTCTAGGTCGTTGAATTTGTCTTAATATCAGTTAAAATATTATAAAGTAAAAAGTATATGTCAATATTTAAAAAATTGAAGTGCCCTTCATTTTTTATAAAAAAAAAGGAATTTGTCTTTAATTTTTTGTATTGAAGTTTATGGAAAATTGAATACTGAGCAACTTTCGTTGGAAATATTTGTTTGACAGATCATCGGAAATATTTGAAAAATCGTGTTAACAATTCTCATAATGCATACTATTGACTAGAAATCGCGGAAAAGTAGCTAAGATTGAATTCTGCACAGGAAGTATATGAAATCTAGTAAGAAGGGGTTTTCGGGATCTCTGACGCAGAGAAAACATATATACATATTGTAAATACAAGCTGCTATGTAAGATTCAAGTGGAATTGCGTATCCAGCCGTTGAATAACCGCGAACCCGTATTTGTTAAAATTCATTTATATTAGAAGGTTGCAGTTACAATTTACATCTCCTTAGTAAATGTTCAACTTTTATATAAAACAAGTTCGATGCTTAGCTCTCTTAAGCGTTTTTGTATAATTCTTTTCAAAGTTTGAAATGCTATTAATTTACGCTATTCGTGTATGGACTAAACAATGCTTAGGATTGGATTAAATATTTGAAATAAGCTTACTAACATATATAAAACCATCATTAAAATCTGTTTTCTGTTATTCGATGATTGAAATCTAAAACGTTTTATTTTACTTTGAATTTCCTGACTTTGTTTTTAGAACGCTGTTTCTCATCACAGAATAATCTAAAATGAATAATATTTTGGATTTGGGAGCTTTGAAGGGTTGTTACATTCTAAGAAAGAATTTTTTTCAATACATTAAAGATGAAAAATTGAATTTCGCCACGAAAATGGGGTCTCCAGACCACCGTGCGCCGCCTGAATATAAGAACTAGGTAACTCGAAATTTGGACATTTTGAGTTATCTACTACGTATTAAAGAAGAAATCAAGTAGAATTTGATAAGTTACCCAGTTTTTACATTAAAAGTAATATCTACGACATCTAAGTGAATCATAATTTAGTTTAATCTTGTTAATGTAAAAAGTAGGCAACTTCTATTATAGTTTTTTTTGCAAAAAAAATTTCTATAAAATAAGCAATTGTAAGTTACCTAGTTATCATAATCAGCCGGTGATATTGACTGAAGTATTTTAACCCTTGCCATTCGAATTATTATATTATACCAATTTCATATTTATAAAATTAAAAAAAAATCATGAGGCACGGAAATACCTCAGGTTGGAAGAGATATTTAGTTGTCGAATTAAAATAGCTCCGAGTGCGACGGGTCAATGAGTTGTATGCGATCAGCAGTAATTTTATTCTACAAAATGGTTGTCCGTTGAAAAAATCTTTGACTGATTAAACTGTCATAAAATATATGTATGAGTTGTAGAACACATATCTTGAAAATGATTATCCCAATCAATGGTACTGATCGCATTAGTTTATCGTCGATAATCACCGTAACGAACTGTCCAAAAATTCTTTTCTCCCATATGTGTGTGAACAAACTAATTTAGCTTAAAATTTCAACTCTTCTCGCTTCCCTCGTCTAAACAGATAATTATTCACGTGATCTTACGTTGACATTAATCGTTTGAGCGTTCCAATATTTACCCTGTTTCTAAATGAATTGTTTGCGCCAATTAAACACGCGGTACAGTTCACTTATTTCGCGGGCCGAGTAAAAGTTCATCCAGAAATTGACAAGCCAACGGTGTCATTGTCAGATAACCTCGCCACACGGTGATTTACGATAACGTATTGTGAATTGTCTTCGAGCAATGATTTAATCATTCGATAAGAGGATTTGGAACATCTTATCTTATCCGCGCGTGACGTCTGCTGATCGATTGATAAATCAAAATCTTGTGAAACGTTGAGTCAATAATGGAAATCTATATGAAATGATACCGTAAACGCGATCGATCGATAATTCACAGTATATGACAATGACCGGAGATTTAATGACGCTTCGCACGTATAAAACAGTTAGAAACGTTAATTGTGCTTTCTATATTTCTAAAAGATTTGAATTGTTTTTATGATTCACACTGGCACGAGCAATCGTGCGAAACCGTCGGTCATAAATTGTTATCCAAGGCCGTGTACTTTTTCGCTAATGTTTTTTAAACCTTGACTTATTGACTTCGCACAAAGACTGTTTTAATAATATACAGAAGCTCGACCTTGGTGTATGGAGCGGTATTACAGCTGTAAATGTTGTTTCATTTTTCTCTCTATCTATAAATATCTATCTATTAACATTTTTACTTGAACATTTCTAATTACTTTCGTACTTTTATCTTTCAATCGAAGAGTAGAAACTATGGTTTCTGTCACTGATTTGCTTCAGCCCCGTATCTAACCTTACCTAATCTTAATTTAACAAGCTTGCTAATATTAGCATTATTGCTAATTACGCTTCATTACCAGTCCTCTTCGAAAATATCGAAAATTGCTAAATGGCTGGAAGCAGTTCTTTATAAATTTATTCACACCGACTGTCTATCACGTGTGCATATTAAATGATTTGCTTTAGACGTACGTTTACAAATTAAAAACTGCTTTAAAATGCTGATGAACTGTTCCCCGTGTTTCTCATATGGAATTGTTAGATAATAAATATTCCGAAGCTTATATCTATCATTAGTTTCTGGCATAATTTTGTTTCGTTGCTGTTCTTATTTCAGTCAAAATAGAACAAAAAAATAGAGGAAAAAGTCGTGTGTCATAATATGTCTTCACCGCCCTGTGACCTTATTTTTTATGTGAATACACCTGTGCATGCAAGACGTTTGAAATAAAGAGAGAAAAAAGCCGTAAAGACATTGTCGACGACTGTAATCGTCGCAATTACATCGTGCGAGAACAAGTGCATTTAAAAACGACGAAGATTTGCCAAGGATAATTGTTAGCCGGTGGTTCTTGATTTCGATCTCGGCACGAGAACACCTCGAGCGGTTGGTCTGATCGACAGTGGTCAATTAGGGCAGGGTAAGTGCGTTTTCGGACAACCTTCTCCGCTTTCACAATATGGCCACCGGAGACAGCTGTCGGCGTTGAGCCTTTTTCCGTTGCAAAAGGGCCTCTCCGCGAAACGCTTTCTTTTGTGAAAAGATGCGGATCTCAATGAAAGATTTGAATCAGGTTAAGTTGGGTCAAGCGAGCCGAGCAGAAGCGCCAGGTGTTGAACTTTCCTTTCTTCTGGCGAAGAGATTTGATTCGACTAGGAAATACCGTGCCCGCTTTCATAGGTCCCTTCAAGGCCGTAGGGATCGTTCGCGTAATTGTTGCTCTCGTAAATCTTTCGCGAAAGTAGAACGTATTTTCTGCTATAATACGAAGCCCGATCTATTGAATGCCCCGCGCGGTGCATACAAAAATTCCGTTGCGCTCGGTTTCTTCGTAGAGTTTTCTGCTCTTTGTTAAGGTATATTGTGTGTTTCACTGTGCAGAACGGAACGGATGTTTTCCATTGCAGTTACGTGCTTCACATTTTCATTTGTAGACAAATTTCGTAGTTGAAAACCAGTAATTTCGCTTTCGGAATTGTATGGCAAATCGATGTTGTCGCGTATAGAAGAAATCTGTCAGATTCAGAAACGAATGGAATACTTTAATCAATTATTTGTACCGCGTCTGCCCTATTTGAAGACTCGGAAGCAACTTCCTGTGAAAATAAATGCTTATCCTTGTCCGCTCGACGTTCGAACGTTTCCTATTTACATATTTATACCTTTGATAGCATGATGTAGTATGATTATAATACAATATACAGGGTGTCTCGAAATTTCTTCAGCATCTGAAAATGGGAGGTTCCTTAGATCATTTGGAACGACACTTTCCTTTGCAAAAATGGGGTCCGCGACTTTGTTAAGAAGTTATTAACGAAAAACACGGACCAATTAGAGCGCGGCTATAACGAACGGAGTTCGACTCGGCGGCAGGTCCCGCTTAGCGTTGCGTTGCCGTTGGCCGAGCCAGATTCAATCCGCTGTAGCCGCGCTTTGATTGGTCCGTGTTTTTCATTAATAACTCCTAAACAAAGCCGCGGTCGCCATTTTTGTAAAGGAGAATGTCGCTTCAAATGTTTTCAGGTACCTCCCATTTCCGGATGTTGAACGAATTTTGAGACACCCTGTATATATGTAGATAGTAATTTTAAACAGTAAGTTGAATTTTACATTTTTCAGCTATTATTATGACCACTTTTAAGATGACAGACCTGTTCATAAAAAAGTTTATATTAATATAATAAAGCAACAACTTAAAAACGTTATTGTAGCATATACATGAAGTGTGTACAAATATTAATTCATGAAGCTGTACAATTTAATTTGTGAAAGAACTCCCAACATACACCACGGAAAAAGGAACAACAATTCACCGTATCGGCGTACACGTGTACGAATGGTCGTGCGTGCACCACGTGGGTCGACAGTGCCGTGTCACGACTTCCTGGCGCCCAACGGGCGTGTTCTTCCGGAAGCCGTTTTATTAATTTCACTTGAAACGTGCGACTTCCTCGCGCCTTCTTCGTGGAGGTGTTTGTTGTTCCTAACGGTCCCCGCTACTCGCGCCGTTCATCACATCTTATTTCTTCATTTACGCTGCCGGCATACTTGTTTGGAGTGTCCTTCGTAGAAGAGGTACACGGTAGAGTCGTAAAGTAGTCCCTTCGATTTCGACTCCCATTGATGGCCCAACCCTGCGACATAAACTATTTAGCTGGGAAATTATGGGAAACTGTAAATTTTTGCTTCGCTCTTCCTAGAACGCTGTTAGGTAACCAAATTTATTAACTTGCATTGTAATACGATAGCTGCAATGTATTAGGTTCGAGAGAAAGTTCCGTCGTATTTTAATTAGATTTACTATTATTTATCAGATATCATTTCCATTACTTGTAACAATTTGTTGACTCACTAGCAACATGTGTTTTTGATTTACAAGTAAAATCACCTGCTTATTTAAATTACAACAGAACTTTCCATCCAACCGAATATTATATCTCCTAAGTAGAGTTTGGTTTTCAAGTTCATTTGCATTGGCTATACAAATCTTTGCATTCGTCTCTTCAGTCCAAATATTTCTGCTTTCTCCGCGACCGTAGAAGAGTTCTTCGACAGGAGTTTATGGCCTCGAAGCATTAAAAGGGTCGGACCCAAAGGGAAGAAAATGAGTTTTCTGGGGGCACAGGTAGTAACTCACCTTTAGCAGCTGGTCCCCTAGGTTCTACGTTGGCCGGTACTTTTGAAACGAATTTCTGACTCGTGATTTTCGCGACAGGATCGTCAATTTTCGTGACGCGGTACCCTGTTCTTCTTAATTTTAGTCGGCCCACGGAAAGGACAATTTACTGTTATACGATTCACGACCTGAGAAAGCGAGTTTCGAAATTTTCTCAAATTATTTATGACAGGATTTAATCCTTGTAGCAGAAGGAGTTAATTCTTTATTTCGAACGTCCGTATGAGCTGTCTTAATAAATTGTTCTGAAGCGCGCCGTCGCAAGTGAACGCGTCTAATACTCTCGCTGTCGATGTTACTTTACTCTATTTGTCAAAATGATCGATGATCTCCCCAGGAAAATGTGTTCCATTAATTTAATACGTCCCAACACGTGTCGGTGGCTCATGACAGTTTCAGTAACCAAGATTTGCAGTTTGAAGCTTTATTTGCATAATCTTAATTGTTTTCATCGTTTTACTCGCGTCTTTTGTAGTGTTCTTTGCAATATACAAGGTGGACGATTTATCTGAAGACATTGAAATGTCTCGAGAACTATGCATCGGATCAAGAAAAGTGGCTAATGAAAGTTGTTCGTCGCGATGCAGAACATCCAATGATATAAAAATCGATCTCCTACCTGGGGATGGGAGAGGGAATTATGTTATAATTTTTAATGGAAACCCAATTTTTTATTGCAGATTTGGATTCTTCAGAAAAAATTACCCCAATTTAACCTACGAGTTTTCTTTCGGTTTACAAATGGCGCTGTAGTCAACCAAGATCAAATGGGTGAAACATTGTTGAAAATTGGGGATGTTTTTAAAAATACTATTAAATAACACCATAATTGACCCACCCCCATACTCCTAGGTGTGGGAGAGGGAATTATTTCTAAATCTTCAATGAGAAACCCCATTTTTATAGCAAACCTTGGCTCTCCATTGATTTGATATCATTGGTGTAATTTCTTCCACAGATGTGCAGGCAATAAAAACTAGTCAAGCAAAATGAAATTGTTTGAGATACTTTTAGTTCTAATTCTGAAAGAAAAGTGACATCTGACCGTATTGCACTGCCTTTCATTTGTAATAAGCCATAGTTCGCCACACGCCAACAGTGGTGCGTCGAGCAGTCCCCTCCTCGATCTGTCGGAGGAATACAACGTTGAAAATGGGGTTTCCCATTGAAGATTTTTAAATAATTCCCTCTCTCGGGATGGTGGGGAGAGGGGTCAATTATGGTGTTATTGAATAGCATTTCTAAAAATATCAAATATGTCTACTTTTATATTTCTGATCTGATGTGTATTTCTCGAGGTATCCCCAATTTTCAACAATTTTTTACCCATTTTGATTTTTTTCGATTACAGCGTCATCTGTGAACTAAAATGCAAAAATTCCTAGGTCAAATTGGGGTAGTTTATTTTCTGGAGAATCCAAATCTACGATAAAAAATGTGGGTTCTCACTGAAGATTTTGAAATAATTCGCTCTCCCACCCCCAGGGGGTGGCGGTGGGTGGTCGAGTTTGGTATGATTCAATGTTCCACTTCCAGACGAACAACTTTCATTACCCACCTTTTTTGATCCGATGCATAGTTCTCGAGATATTTCAATGTCTTACGATAAATCGTCCACCCTGTATAAAGAAAATTGAACGAAATCGAGTTTGAACATAGTGTTTCCCCAATCTGTGCTCGGGTGTCGTAAAATTTCTCGAGCTAATCTGCCTCAGATATGTAGCAATAGAGTCATACAAGATTGAATCAGCCGAAATCGAGATAAGCTGCCGGTTCGCGCGAAGATTTATAACCGATCCTAAACAAATTATGTAGATCGCGGTGTTTGATTAGCATCGCGACCAGATAGCGCAGACCCACTATTCAGAAATCGCGGAACTCGTGTCACGAAATCACCGAACGCCAAGTACAAGTCTCGCGTTGATTCCGTGCGAATTTCACATTTTCCATGTCCCCTCGACCTTAACATTTTTTCCCATCGATTCTGTCGCACGCGTGAAACTCCTTGTCTCGTTATTGTGAATTATAAAGCGATCGATCGGCTGAAATTGAAACCTCGAACCGGCGTTCTTTTTTTCCCCGGTTTTCCTTTAGCTGCTTGGTGGATAAAAAATTGTAATTAATAATTTTTGTATTTATTTGTTTATTGTTTATTTTAATATGGTCGCATTAACTGCTAGGTCATTAGTGACCACATAATTTACAATCAAAAGTGTTTTATACAAAGGTGAATTTATAATAGTTTATATAAATCGATGGATGTAAAAACGACGAGGACGTTTTTAATGTTTTTTTATTAGATAATCTCATATGAGATTTATTTCAACATAATTACAAAAAAAAACGAATTACGCCACATACAAAACAGAATATAATAATTACAAAATAGAATGTGGTATATTAGAGATACACAGATATTTTAATACAGACATATAATCAGTTGGAACAGTATAGACAAAACTTTTACTTTAAGACCACAGCTCTTAAAAAATGATAATATGTAGTGACAAGCTTTGATGTTTGGTTTAGCTATTAAAATTGAGACATCCATTGGAAGCTGGAAATTTATTTTGCTGAGTTTATTCATTAATTTGAGCCTTTCCTCGTTGTATAAGTTGCATTGCCATAGAACATGGTTCAACGTTTCGTCACCCTCCCTGCAGCTACACTCAGGATTATCAATAAATCCAATGCGAGCCAGAGAAAAAGCAAGATGATAGTGATCAGATCTACACCTGTTTATATTGACAATAGTTGAACCGGATAAGTTTAACTGAGAAAACCAAGGAAGTCTATTTTCATTAAAAAAATACTGAAAATATGTTTTGCCCTTAAGAAGACCATCAGCCTTTATAGAGGCGAGAGTGTTGTCTAGCATAATTTTGAAGAAAGATTCAAAACAATCGGTAAAAGGAATGTAGGAAATACATTCCTACCAACATTTTTATTGCTGAATCTAAACTTCCGCTATTATTTGATCGTTTTATAAACTTATGTTATCGTCATCTTGCTAAAACATTATCCAACAGTAGTTCTCTTGGTTTCCAATTGATCAAAAGCTATTATAATATTATTAAAAATAAACGCATCAGATCTAATTTCATACTTAGACGATGTATAATGGATCTGATGACAGATTTATACAAAATTGAATCATCTTATAATTTCAATATTTACAGACATTATTTTGAAACGGTTAACACCACAATTGCAGTTAACGTTTTTAATGTTGTCTTCTCCTAGATTTAACTTAAGGTCATCGTAGACGCTTCGTGTCGTGCGACATTTCCCATAAGAAATTCGAGTATTCTTATTGCCGTTTAATTGTTCGAAATTCATTGAGAACGTGAAATTTGGTGTTGAAATACTTTCCGCACCGACTGTACACAAGCCCAAGAAATCCCTTCTGTTTGAATTGTAGCACGAGTTTAAATGGAGTAACGTTTACAGGAGAATCGCGATGAGCACTGTATATGAAAGTTCGTAGAAATGTCGTGGGCCAGCACGTGAAAGTTTCGTTCAGTCTCGCGTCATACAACTTTAAGTTCGAGTAGGAAACGGAATGTCTCGTCTTTATCGTGGCTGGTGTTCCAACATTGACCTCGCCGCCTTAATAAAGTAGCGGGTTCTCGATTCGATCTGTCTGGACACGCCCAATGATCCTTTCACGCTCTCTTTCTGTCTCCCTCTTCCTTTCTCCGCGCAATCTTTCTTTCTCGTACCCCCCCGTCATTACTTTTTATCCTCGTCTTACGTTGAACCAGTACCGGAGAAGTAAATTTCGAGTATTCCTTCGGTCAGCTCTAAAAAAAGATGACCCCATCGATTGTTCCGTAACGTTTCCTTTCTTTCCATTCGGATCAAAGGTATTTCAGAAATCGTGATGGAGCGTGAAACGAATTAATTAGAACACACTGCGATTTCATTCGTAATTCTAATTTGGCACCAGACGTTCACCCAGCTTGATCAGCTGATCGTCAGGCTGGGGATTAGGCGGATCTAGATCTGTATTCCCCGCGTGGCGAGTCTGTTCTCGCGAGACGCGGACAATACACACTCACCACCTCACAGTACAATAGTCATCGGTGTTTTTGCTGCCGGGGTGAAATCACCGGTTCATTCCTTTGGCTTTCTCGAAAGATATCCCTTAGAACACTCCTGTCAAATTGTATTCTGTATCAGGGAAACTGTAGAATAAGAAACCTGATAAATTCACCTAAGCGGTGTCCGTATATCCCTGCGCAAAGGTTTCCCTCGTCGTCACCGTGGCCCCCATTCCGTGGCCACGCAATTGCAAGGCGAATAGAATTTATAGCGTTAAGTCGCCGTTATCAGTCCTGTAAAGTGCGAAATAATGCGCACTAAAGATATCAGCATTTGTCAGGGTCTACCACGGGCAGATGGGAAACTTCGAAATAAATATAACCGCGACATGGTAAAGTGATAGCGACTAGCTGCAACGCCGAACCCGCGAACGCTGTGTCTCGCAGACTGCTTAATCTTTTTACGTTTTCCTCTCCGTAGGCTATGCGGGAATTTATAACGCGACCCGTGCAATATGTAGGTACATACGTATGCACACATACATACCATTTCGAATGTAAATAACTCGGGTTCGTGGAGCACTCGAATCGAGCTATGGAAACGTTGCCTAACACTTCTATGAAGCGAGACCGAAAAATCTTCTTCCGCTTTCGACGCGAATTCTCCTGCGCCACTGTGGAGAAATCTAAAACAGTAGGGTGACTTGTACTATGCATGAACACTCCATCTGATAGCCTGTTGAAATTAGTACAGTATTTTATCGATACAAGTCCCCAGCACGGGTCTGCCGAGGGACATTTATGCGCCAGGGACAGTATCCAGGGACTATTGCCGAACGTAGAGAAGAACTTTTTAACAAGTAATTTCCTGATTTTGTTAACGTTCAAATTTAGAATTTGAATTGCATATTGTCATTGCTTTTCTTTTTTCAATTTACATAGGAATCTAATTAAAAATTCTATGTTAAATGATAGTTAGTTAGAGTATTGTGGTGGCTTATTGATTTGAATTACCCGCCAATTTCCTTGGTGTGTTTACTGTGCTTATCGATTTCCCGTTTGATTGCGATTCTCGAAGATCTCACGTGTGTTCTCAGTGGCTTGACAGACACCATGAAGGAAACTTGTAATTTTGAAACTCAGTTCCGTTTTTAACAATTTTTCTATAAAGCAGGTCAGTGATACAACAAGAATTGTGATCTTTTAATCACAATTTTGATCGTGTATAACTCTTTATATTTAAAAATGTTTCAGACGCAGTTTTTTAATTGTATTTCTTGAGAATGATAGGAATTACTATCGACATGTCGAAAGTTTAATTAACTTGTAAAATTGCTTTATTATGTTTTAATTGATCGAACCATTGCGCCGAAAACATACTTAAAATTCTCTTGGTAGAGAAGGACAACCGAACTCGAGAGGCGTCAGTCGCCGAGAAATGTAAACATAGCTAATCCAAATTTCCAACTTCTTTATTTTTCATTATTTTTTTATGGGACTTCGATGGCCATATTTGTGGCACTTTTCTAATTTAAAATCATACCAAATATGATATAATTCCGATGATATTTACTTGTGTAACAGACAATTAAAGTTTCTGGTGCGAGGAAGCGTATGGGAAAGAAAGACTGTCCTTCCGTGCACCCGAAACTTTAATTATCTATTACACAAGTAAACATTACCGGAACTATATCATATTTGGTATGATTTTTATTAAGAAAATGTCACAAATATGGTCATCGAAGAAATAAAAAAAATAAAAAATAATGGAAGATAGAGAAGTTGGAAATTCTGATTAAGCTCACCGATATATCCGAGTCGCATAGTGCCATATTTCTCGTCGATCGAGGCATCCCGAGCTTCACGGCCCCTCAAGGGGTTACAACCCTCAGTAGTGGGAATAGATCCGAGACATTTACAGGTCAGACTTTTGGGACATTTATGGATAAAATACTATATAAGCAAATCGTTATTTCCTTTTGCGAGTGTTATTTCTAAATGTAATCGTTCTGAAAAGTAATCGTCCGTCTCCATTATCGAAAGCGATTCCTCGTAAATCCTCGAGCCGCATCGCTTATCGGCAATTTCTTCAAAAACCGCGCCGATACAGGCGAGGGGTGTTCGCCAAACTTTTTCGCGCGAGGATCCTAATATATGAGAATATCGCCGTGCCCGCGTTTTCTCCGCGATATAAATCGTCACCGAATATATCACCGTCTCTCTGTCAATACGCTCTCGAGTCCTTCTCCAGTGAGAATAGATTGTAAAAAACGAAGAGAACAGAGTGCTGGACGGCACGGCTCGGCGCAAGGGGAATAGAAGAACGCACCCTAGGTTAGGGGGATAGTCGGGATGTACCGGAGGGTTTGAGAAGGGGCGAAAGGTAGATAGAGAGAAGTTGGCAAAGAAGAACAAAGGTACAGACACAGAGAAAAGTAAGGAGAAATATTCCGGACGCGCTCTGCTGAGACAGGTCCTTGCAATCACTGTTTGAATCTTTGCCAAACCACCCCCAACTTTTCGTGTCCCCTACTCCCTATCCGGTGCTCTTACCAGCCCCTGTATTACCCCCCTGGTCCCACCTCAAGGTTCCCCACCAACCACCAAACCATTTCAACGTTGTCCTGGAGGCAGTTTTCCTAAACGCATGCCGATTCCGAGGGACGTAATAGGCGATTCTACTTGACGAATATACTCGCGACCCGTCCGGTCTAGACGGCATTAAGCCCCCGTCGAGCGTAAGCGATCATAAGTCCGAAGGAGTGGGGTTAGGCGAACCAGTAATTCCCTTATATTTTCCTTATGGATCGATAAGAATAAATAGGGAGTTCCCTGGAAAATATTGTTCGCGGGGCTCATCCACCGCAGGGAGCCAGTTGTATATCGCGCACTCGGGCTTTTCACTTTTGCGACCCCCTCGTTTTCATAATTGCTTCGATGCCGACGCTCGAACCAGTCGTGACCTACGTATAATATCCCTTGCTTCCGAATAACGGCAGATTTCTTCGGATCCGCGATACTTCGTCGGAAATGTGTAGTCAATTATGTCGCCGCGAAGTGCTCAAATGGGTTCCGACCATCTCTCATAGCACGGAAAGAGCGAGGATACCAATATGAGATTTCTATTTTCGTTTTTGATGGCTCGAGTCTGAGAATAAATAGAAAAGTCAAATGTAGCGGTTTCAGGAATTTTATAAAAACACAGTATTGATAATGATTTCCTTGCTCGAAACACTTCAGAATCGTTTTAATCGACTAGTACGATAATGATACCGTGAGCATAACACGAGATCGTATTTTCTAGTATTGCGATATCGCGGTAGTACTTTGTTCGAGTTATTATCGTACTATCAGATAACGCGCGACTACCTAGATCATCATCACATGTACGAAATGCAAACATTTCTTTTTTAATTATTCTCTATCAGTTCTCTATCGGGATAAACATTATTTCGTATAGTAAATTTGTTCATCTGTTCAACTGTTCTTTTTCGAACAATATTGTAATTTGTGTCTTGATTTCGATTACGAATAGATTAAGAATCGGCTCTTAATTGTCAAGCCTTTCTAAAATATTGAGCAAGATTCTTTCTAATAACGGAAAAATTTACTCGTGATCGCAAAATAATATAATTAATAAATGATATTGGCACAAGGTTCGATCAATTAAAGACCCTATAGCAAATGTGCAATTATTTACGTGCTTCTGACGTTTTGATCCCTGTGTGGATCTTTTTCAAAGAAAACAGTTTTGCGTCTGAAAAAATATATTTACAGAAAATTAGTATGATTTATTAAATTACACAGTTCTAGAAGTAGAAATCATACTAATTTTCTGTAAATATATTTTTTCAGACGCAAAACTGTTTTCTTTGAAAAAGATCCACACAGGGATCGAAACGTCAGAAGCACGTAAATAATTGCACATTTGCTATAGCGTCTTTAATTGATCGAACCTTGCGCCAATATCATTTATTAATTATATTCTTTCTAATGGATGAATTCCTTTAGCTCCATGAAATCAAACTTCTAAAACGAGAGTCCGACTGATCATTGCAATTCGTTCGAATATTTTTCGTCGACCGCGTTTGAGGCAACTCTTTCGGTCCGGAAATTGATACTTATAAATTACTTGGTGGATAAATGCTGGTCCCCTGTCGAGTCAAGTTGCATCTCCCGGAGCCGGTTTTATAGTTAAGGTACCGGCCTTGACTCCACGAACATTCAGGAACAGGAATCTTAACAAACGATTGACGGGTTCCTTCCGATTCGATTTTAGCTAAAGAAATCGGTAACGACTCGTAACTTTGGATAATTTCAATTTCGTTTCGACTTTCTGTCGCGGGATTCAATTTTCACGTGAGCCGCGTCGTTCGAGCAAACAAGTTGTACAATTTCCGACATTTCGCTCGAACGAAGGCCCGCCGTTGCAACAGCTCTTTGTAGTTCGTTGCAATTTGCTGATCCATTCAAATATTCATGCTGGATGATGTTTTGCGAAATAGGACCTGATCTTAATGTTGGCCATGTAAATAAGATCCCAACAAAAACATCCTGTAAACAGGAGCCAAGTTCACTATGGCCGTAAAAAGTTGTGAGATCAAACAAAATACGGCCAAATTCGTTAGCTCACAAATACCTCTTACAATACTGAAAAAAGCGTTTGTAAAAATTAGTTTAAAAGAACGCTATTTAATTTTTAAAGAGTTACATGGAGGGCCAAATTATTCATACTTTTTATTTCAAATTAACTTTTTAAATTAGTTTTTTAATTAATTAACTATTTAAATTCAAATTAAATTTTTAAACCAAATTATTTCAAACTTTGGTTTTACAAGTTCTAATTTGTACAAGAGTCCATGATTAAATTCAATTTAAAAAGAAAAAAATTTTTTTTTAATAAAAAAAGTAAAATTTCAAACTTTGATAATTATTCCCTTGGTTGTGTGTTATGGTGGACCTATGTTCCAAATTTCAAGCTTCTAGGTCAATGGGAAGTACCCAAAAGGTTTTGATGATCTGTCAGTCAGTCAGTCAGTCAGTGACAAATTTAGCGATTTTTGTGGTCCTATATCTCGGAACCTGCTAATGTTGGAAGATTAATGTTTTGCCAATATTGAGACATGATAGCACTTAACAAGTGTACGAAATTAAATCTCTCCACCTGCTTCCAGTTCCGAGTTACAAGCCTCTAAAAAACGGCCAAGTTGTTTCGTGTAAAAGGAGGTAGTGCGAGAACTTGGCTGGTGCACTACCGTGCACCTAGATGATTGAGAAATTTCGAATAGAAGATGTGCAGTTGATTATCGCGAATATGTGATTCGCAATTAAAAGAATACATTTTTATACCGTAGAAAATTTGTATAAGTTCACGAATGGGTTTTGTGCTCTGTCAAGGTTCGTATTAACTTTTCTTCGATGTACTTCGAGTATTTCTGTCAGCGACCAACGCGTGGGGTTTCATGTATGAACACCCGTTGACAATTTCGTTCTGTGGTTTTGATGTAAGTCAGTTGTACTTTCATCGACTCTTCTATGCTCAGAAAAAACCACGATCTTCCCTCCCGTGGTTTGTCATATATTTACCACGATGCTCGGAGGACACATGATAAAAATATTTCACTGCATCCTCGTCAGAACGTGAAATAATAATTCTCAACTGCCTCGTTCGGACTTGACAATTCTCCTCGAAAAATTCTTAATTGGACATCGCCTCGAAATTAATTCTCCCGACGAGAATTAACGATGATTGAACACTATACGATCGTTTAATTTAAATCCGATTTCATTTCCTCTCGGAACGGACAAGAGCTTAATAAGAATCTAATTGCTCATATATCAGACAGTACGGTTCGAAATTCATAAATAATGATCTATTTGCTTTCGGACCTCTCGGCGTGCAGCAAGAAATTATACTCCCGTTCCTGCCGTTCGATCCAATTTCCTTAATCACTAAAAAAAGTTCATCACTGTATAATTTATCGAGCACTTGCCTCCGCATAATACTACGTGTTCGTATAAAAGTTCTTTCCGTCAGGTCGATAATGGCACGGCCGACTTTTCTTCTGGATGCCGGGTCGAAAGAAAAACGCGATATCGATCTATCGATCTCTCGCTGTTGCTCCTGGTCAGCCGGGTACGAGAGAGCCGGGTTAATCAAAACTCATTCGACGGCCGATCGATTGATCTCTCTCCTGTTGTCGAATCGTAATTATCGCATGCCGGTATCGTTATGGAATTTATCAGGAGAAACACGCCCCGCCGACGCGTTACGTAAAATAGCCTAACACCGTAAGGTTTCGTCAAGGTGCGCGCATGCTTCGGCCACGGTGTGTGCGCACGTGTCGCGGCTCCCTACCACCCATACACGGCAGATTTTCTTCTTGACCACACAAGTTATACGTGTATATCACAATTTATTTTAACCTTTTGCTCGCACTCGTGATGAAAATTTTGAACAGTCTAACAAATACGAATGTTACACATTTCTTTTTCAATGAAATCAAATCTTATTCGTTTTTAATCGGAAATTAAGCATTAAAAAATCTACCTATATATATAAAAACTTTTTAGAAACCACTTATATTAAAATGCACTAAAAAGGAGAAAATAATATTTTTAGGTATTAGCGACTATAAATAAAAGCGTGGAACGTTAATCTATATTAACGTAATCTTCGTGGACGCTCACGCTTTTATTTATAGTCACTAGTATCTAAAAAAATTATTTTCTTTTCAGTGCATTATAATATAAGCGTCTTTACTACCGAGGGTATTTAGTAAGGCCCGGGTTAGATTCCCGCTGAGACACTCTGCTGAGATTTCTTTTATATCCTAAACACACAGATTAAACTGTTTTTTAAAATATTGCATTGTCATCCAGTTCTGAGCTATGTTCAAAGTTTCAAGTCTCCAGCTCATCGGAAAGTGGTTTATTATAATGTAAGCATGTTAATAAGTACAACCATACATATAGTATAAATTTTATTTTCTCTTCTACGACATTTTTGAGGATAAAGACGTTTCAATCACTCTAACTGTAACACTGACTAAAACAACATTTAGAAAAATATTATCCATAGGAAAATTATTTTTTTAGATGTAAAGTACCAATCTGCACAATGAAAATCTGTTTTGGTATCGCGACGAAATTGTACAGCCAGTATCACGGAACAAGGATTACTTAAATCATATAATTACAATGCTTATTTTAGCTTGCCGAGTTGTTGTTGTCGTTGTTGTTGTATGCGTCAAATCTTGAAATCGAATTTTGATCCACTTCCCGATGAGCTAGAGACTTGAAATTTTCAACATAGCTCAGAACTAGATGACGATGCAATATTCAAACATTTTTTTTAAAAGACTGTTCGTTTAGTATTTAAACAATATTTTTAAATATTCCTCTTCGCCTCTCGCCGCGCGACGTTCGGTAGTACGTCATCGCGTGCAGCGATCCCCACTCCGCGCACTCCCTACTCCACTACGCGTTCCCACTCCGACGCCGACCCCGCTCCACTGGCCCACTTCGCAACGAAGGAGCTCAGTTTCCTTACTGGGTTGGTTTGGATTAGGTCGAGTGGGGATGGAGGGAGCGACAAGAACCGGCGGTTCTGCTCGATAAGCTAGCCTTACTAAATACACTCGGTGGTAAAGACTACTTTTTAAAAACCACGTTTATATTAGAATGCGCTAAAAAGGAGAACATAATATTTTTAGATTTTAATGACTATAAATAAAAGCGTCGAGCGTCCACGAAGATTACGTTAATATAGTTTGACGCTTCACGCTTTCATTTATAGTCTAATATCTAAAAATATTATTTTCTCCTTTTTAGCGCATTCTAATATAAGCGTGGTTTTTAACTCTTTGCACTCGATGTCCCCTCTGAAGCATCATTACAAATTGTTGTACCATTATTCAAAATATTGTTTACAGTATTAATTATATCGGTATATAATTAATTATTAAATATTTAGGTATTGTATGAGGTATTATACTAATTTTATATTCATAAAATTTCAAATATTTAGATCGCAAGAAGTGTTTAATTTTCCAGTTAAAATAGCTCCGAGTGCAAAGGGCTAAAATGTTTTTTTTATATATTTTTTGAAAGTGCGAGTAGCAGGACTCAAAGAGACCAAAGGTAACAACACAAACTAGTCTTCTACTTCCGTGTGCAGTGCGTACAAGTAATGTTTGATAAAAAACGTGGTAAGTTATTCATTAGTTCGAGGAAAATCAACAAAAACATGTTATTTGATTTTATTAGCGCCATCTATGAATACTTAAATATTAGCTAACGTCACTTAATTTCATACAAAAAGGTACGCGTGTGGACACATAAATATGTAAACATAGAGGTATAAACAAGACAAAACATAGGTAAGGAGATCAAATTTGAATTCGTGAAGATTGTTTAATAGTTTAATAATTTTTTCACGCGTAATAGTTTTAAGTGGAATAACGTGCAATAATATTTGGCGTTCTCGCAAGAGTACGGGAACAATGTAATCTCGTTAATTGAGTTTCCGTCGGTGTTGTCGAAGCGTGTAAGAAGTGTTCTCATGCTTTTTAACGTGACTAGCCGTTGAGTAACTTCGATCTACTGAATATCATATTGCGGTTGCGGTTGACTTTGCAGAACGGCATATATGTAGTATGATATTCCGATTGGAATTTAAATGCAAACGGTATTTCAAGTTGTGTAAGATTACCGAAGTATCAATTCCTCAAACGGAATTGCCATTTAATGGGGGGGGGGGGGGGGAAGAGGAAGCGAAGAATAAACCAGTAGTTGTAATCTTGATTTGCATTCACACTTTTCATTATGCTAATAAATATTTATAAACGACATGTAAGTAGCTGACGCGCAGTAAAACGTACAGCATGTATTTTTTTTTCAAAGGTTTCGTGCTCGACAAATCCAACTGGATTTTATTTTTCTATTCTACCACAGCTAAAGGCAGAAGTTTAAACATATCGCAACTTTTCCGCAATTTATTCATCGTAACCTATCGTGTAGTCGTTTCGTAAAATGAAAAAGATGAAATTGGGAGCAGAACGTTGGAAAATGAAATTTCATCCGCGTAAGTAGGTATGTTCGGTTGGCTCACGAAGTGTCAGGTTTCTTTATCGAATGTGTCTTTGGACAATTCCAGTTTTTTTTCTCGGTCGATAAACCAGTTTTAAAACTAACGGATGAGGAAGAGGTTTTCGTGACACCAAACATTTATTTTGTATTTCAAGATTATTCCCGATTTCACCTTTTAGCCGTGTTTATATAAGAAATTGTTTGCTGCACTGTGCACAGTTGGGATTGATATAATCTTCTAACGTTAAGAGATAATGGTACTCTAATTACTTAGCTATCTTGCCCTAAACAAAACCGTCCTTTTGTAGTCCCACACGTTCATAGTTCGCTTGTATCTTTCAGCAAATCGCCACGTGTAATTTATTCAAATTACACCCGCTCACGCCAATTTTTTCACGACCGACACAGAAATTAGTATTTCCCTTATCTATTCGGACGGCCATTTTTCACGTATCGTATCAGCGTGGCGCTCTATTTCATAAACTCGTTCGGGCCTCTCCTACGAACTAGTTTACCTATGCTAAACACCTGTGTTCACATAGCGGCTTGTGTAGTGTTTGTACTAAGTAGGTGTATCGACAGATAGCACACGTTAAAAAGAAAAGCACCACGAAAGAGCGAAACGAAGTGTAATGTTCTCGAGCTCACGAGTTTTGGTTATCTATGCTTTTACCGTAACGGCAGAAAAATGTTTTCGAGCCGACACTTTATTTGGTCTCACGCGTGATCTTTTATTTGTGTAATAGTAAAGATGGCTTCAGTTCAGCTTATAGCATAATTATAGTTTTATATGACTTTTGTCACTTTTCCGATCCACCGTAAAATAATTGATATCAGCCTGGCGAACAGGGTTGGTTGAACCAACTTCTTGATTAGCTATTCAATATACAATTAACATAATTGAAGTACTTGAAGAAACAAGTAAGGAGAAAGATTTTACCAAGCCGCATTCTTAGGCTTTGTCTATAAATATTCAACAGCTTCCTCGGTAGAAAATCTCAAAATTTCTTTTCAGTTATTTTAGTTAAGAGTCTCCTAGCTGGGATATTAATAAGCTGTCCTGTGAGCACATGTAAGAATTTCGCAAAATCGAAACAATTTATTCGATAGAACAGGAATGTGGAAGTCAAGGTTTATCATAGTAATTACTATTTCAATCTTCCTGCATCTCTGAAACATCTAACGAAACTTGTTCCACTCAACGTAAACGAATAACTAACTGCAGCAAGAGTTACCGAATTGATCAAAATTTCACATAAAGATATTCTCGTTATTTTCTAATTTTAGTAATGATCAACGGACTTGCGAGGTATTTCTAATTTCTACAATACATTTTTTAACCATTTTATAATTGATAAATTTTAACGTCACCGTCGTTCACGCGTGTCTAAATAAATACATAATTTAACCTAAATAAGCAAATAATTAATTGTATCTAAATAAATGCATAATTTAATCGAAATAAGTAAATAATTAATTGTGTCTAAATAAATATATAATTTAATCGAAATAAGTAAATAATTAATTTCAAATGTATAGTCCTTCATAAGAATTTGTGGTAATCATTGCGAAAGGGTCACTGTACTCCGATTTTGATGAAATTTAAATATTTTATAGATTTCGACATTTTAACACTAGAACTACCGGACCAGTCAAAATGACTGGTGCAAACTTTTTTCGATTAGAAATATTAAATGTATAAATATGTTTCTTTGAGAAATTTTTTTAGTGAACTTCTCTATTATAGTACATATTTAAATATCGCCTGTGCGGAATCTAAATAAATAAAATATTGTCATTATTAGAAGGCAATGTATGCCAAATGCGTTTAATACTTGGTAGTTCTAGTGTTAAAAAAGTAAACAGACGCAGCACAGTGGGTTATTTTCCCGATTTCAACGGCCTCAGCTAGTTCAAACTTTGCTCAATATTGAAACTGCTGTAACTTTGCTAAAATTTATCCAAATTTGATGAAAAATGAACCCTTTTAAAGCTTGAGATTTCTACTTTTTGTACTGTATGTCGTTTTTACTGAAGCGGACGTTTTGAGTGCAAAATTTGTCCATAAAGAGGAGCGTATTCGATTGTACAGTTTGTAGTCATTTTCCAATCAAGTAGTGCGGATAATAATTAATATTTTAACGTTATTCATCTATTTTATGTACACTATCGAAAAGTATAATTATTTACATTTGAATTATCTTTTTAAAATACTTATAAAGAATGCTGTGGTTTAAATACTCATGGCGAAAAGTATGCATTTTCCAATAGGGAGTTCTACATATCTAAGAAATTGAAGATAACCTTCACATGATTTTCAAACGTCTATCCAAGGTCTATCCAAATTTTATGTTCCCCTAGAAACCATACAACTTTTGTGTGAACCATTTTTCTCCAAAATGCTTAATTTCCGAGATATACATCGGTTACACTTTAATTGACTAACCCTGTATATTATTTAAATTTTACGAGTGTACTGTTTTCTTATTTTAGTGTTTATTGTATATTTATTATTATTTAGTATTTACTTAAGTTAATACGGAGTTATAGTGAATGCAAACATGCCATTTTTTCGTAAATCAGCTATAAAACACGAAGTCCGACGTAGTCAGATCCAGAAAATTCAGAAAACTTCAAAGAATACAATGGCACAGAAATGAACACCGAGACTCACTCGGAAGTATAACAAAATCATTAGCAAAGTCTTAGAATCATCAAGAAAGTGACTCATCATTGGTTATCTTTAAATATTAATTTCAAATATGTATATAGTACAAAAGTGAATTTCTCTTACAAGTATACTTTATACTTAGCTAAAAAAACTTATATAAAACAAAAATCTGTTGGGGTGTATGTAGATAAGGTAAAACTTACTAATAGGTGAATTCATTGAGAAATGAAAGCAGGTTAACGGAACTTCAAGCTTCCGACAAATTTCAGTGCTTAATGGATACACGAGTGGGAAAGGAATGATAGGAAATTGTTCGTCAGACTTTCGACTAACTCAAGCCACAAATTGAATTTTGACCGCTGAAATCGGGCAAATACCCCACTGTTCGCCGCGCGCATCAGCGTTACGTTGCCACGGAGCGTACAAGAATACAGAAAATTCAATACAGTATCAGCAATAGTTTTTAGCGAATATCTCGAAAACGAAAAGCTACTTCTCTATACTGGAACAGGAAAAAGTTGTTCAAAATCCGTTGCTGCCTAACATATTGAAATTTCATCAAAATCGGAGTACAGTGACCCTTTTGCAACAATTACCGAATTTGTTTTAAATCTACTGCCGTAATTTTTCCTTAATCAGCAAGCTTAGCTGCCTAGAAAGAGGCAAGTAATACGATAAGTCGATTTTCATTATCTCAAGAGGAAATCGTTGTTCGGTTGTAAAATCGTCGCTCTATCGGACTCGGGCACCCGAGGACAGACAGTCGGAGGATTTACCGTGTGCTTACACGGTACGTGTGCCCTCGCGATTCATTATTCTCGATGAAAAAGGGGGCTAACGAAGAAGGATCAGTGAACAGAGCTGGGGCCATAAATAGTCGGTAATAGAAGTGTAATATTTCCGAAGGCATATCGCGAAGACTCTTACTTTCCAACCTGGGGTGTAGAGTACTATGCTTGTTACCATCCAAAACAGAGCTCGGCCACGAACGAACGGACACGCTTGTATCCCCGTAAATCATCGACGATGAAAATACTTAGGTCGAAAGACAAGAGCGCCAACGGCGGAAGCATCGTTAAACGGCAACGCTATTATTGGAGCGCGGGTGGAATTACGTTACCCTTGTCTTTTATTAGCCGGTCGCGGTTCTCTTTCTTCCTGCTCTCTCGAGAGCCTCCCGCGGGATGACTAACGTCTGGCTGTCTATCTGGCAACTGGCCAGGATTTCTTTGCCGACCGGATAGATTTTACTCGCGGCTTTCCCGTCCTGTCTTGGCACAACCTTGGCCAAGCCCAGGTACTCCTGTCATTGCCACGTGGAGACACGATCTCCGGGGGCACTGGCTCCTTCGGATTCTTCTTTTGTACCAGTCGAGATATTGATAAAAGATAGCCGAAATGGAAGGGCAACCGCGGCATGGCGGGCCGGGGGCGTACGACCCGCCAGATATAAATACCTCTTCGTGTCCGCCTGACCGTGTGATTGGGTCACCGATTGATGGGGAACCCGGGAATTTCGAATCGAGAGGTCCCTACATCAACGGGGACCGGTCGTTTCGACCTCCCGCCTCGTAGCGCGACTACATACTAGGCTAGACAACCAGTTTCGAATGAAAATTCTTCAAGCACACCGCGTATACAATTGCTGGCCAGCGAATCTGATTCGTCACGATCCGGGATGAAACGCGGATTTCATAAAGTAAAGAGCTTCCTCCCGCAACGTACAGTATAAAGAATAGTGTTATTTTAAAAGTACCAGAGTGCATCTCTTCACAGTCATTTCACAGTATTGTTTCGTGCTTTTCATTAACCCTGTGGGAAAATGACGTGCGCAAAATTTGTAACCACTTAACTGATCCTGCCTTGGACGACGCGACATTCGATACTTTGATCCTTGTATTAATCGTCGGCGGATCGAGTGTTTGTGGGAAATACATTATTATTTTATCAGATTTCTCGCGGTTACTATGCCACCGCAAGCCACCGTGTATTCGAGAAAACAAAACTAAAGGTAGTCGAATTTTTCCATGGATGCTTGTTCCGCAAACAAACGATCGAGAAAGCGAATTTGCATGAACATCCGCGATCGAATTCGCAATTAACGCTATCTACAGAATCTTGGGTGGAAAGTGCGCGAGAGTGTAGGTATACTATATCGGAAAGGCGTGAACGTGTACCGGGTAGCCAATTAATCGATTAAAGGAAAATTAATGACGCGCTCGGTTTGCGAATGCTCGAAGATTTGACAACAATCTTGGACTTTTACGCGGCGGAGGTTGCGTTGCTCTTTCGCGGACAAGATAAGAGCCCTCGAACCGTTCCGCAACCGGTTCGCGAGAGCGCTTTGCGCTCCGACACGGAGAGCGCGGTAACGAACTGAAGTTTCTCTTCACGGCGAACAATAAATATTTGTAATGGCCGACCCCCTAAATGGATTAACCGGGACTCCGATTCTGTCGTGTAACCAGATTCGATTACTAATTGCGCCGATAATTTATACGCCTTATTTTCATAGGATTATTAATATCCTTTCGCGGTGTGTGCTCCTCGAGTATCATGAATCTGCGCCGGAACGGATTTATGGCGGCGAAACACCGCTGCGCCGGTGTTCGGCCTGGCTACGAAAATGCGAGTGGAAAGTGGCCTTTTGCCGTGCACAGAACAGGTCATAAAATTCTAATCTCGCATTATCTGTGGCACACGTTCTCCTTGCATATTTTCCACCAACTGCATTATGTTTCTCGCCGCGTCGAGAAATCTAACATAGGGGAAAGTACGACATAACGAATCACCGAACGGGCCCAACGAGTCCGAGCTCTGCCGGTCTATCGATGAATTTACACTCCGCCTTATCGTTCGATTTTCTCTTCCTTTTTTTTAACATCCGCGCGGCGAGCCTAAACGCTCCGCGACCGTCTGTTACGCGCTCGGAAACATTTGCTGAAAGCACCGCCCCGCCGGAACACGTTCGATTGCTACAGATTTATATCGACCGTGCCCTAATGATCCTGTCCCACGGTTTACCGGACATGACATGCGCGAAGAATCTTCGCTTACGGTGTTCCATTTTACTTCAATCTTCAAGCAACATATTGTTTAAGGGTTCCCTCTCTCTCTCAATCCTCTCGTTTCTCGATAATGCAAAAATGGGGTTCCTCAGTAGTCGAAACCGCTAAATTAAAGATATCAATGTACACCGCAGACGTCTTCGAAAGTGCTATTTTTACGTTTACGAGGTGTAATTTGCATTATTCGCCGGCATGTAACTGTCCCATGTTTATACTTCCGAATAATGCAAATTACACCTCGTAAACGTTTAAATGGCATTTTTTAGGGCGACGAAAACACAATTTTAATTTGTTCAACCTCTGGTTTCCGAGATGTCTAGAAAAATGTATCGGCCCCCAACTTTCAGGGCTGTGTTTACACCTTGTTTGTATAGACAGTTGCCGATAAGAAAGAACACGTGTAAAATATTTTTAGAAGTTTTTCAATTCGGATGAAAAAGAATTGAAAGAAGGTCAGTTTTTGTGTGTTTATTTAAGGGAAAAATATTACAAAAAAAAATTGAAACAACATTTTCAGAAAAATAAAAATAATAATAATTCACTATATATCTGATCTGTTAAGTATATCAGATATGATACACTATATAGCGAAGGGTGAACATTCTGAGCAGCTCGAAAGTAACAGGTGTAATTCCAAGTCGCTGACGACCCTGTCCAATACGTTGCTGGAGTATGTCAACGTTATCAACTGCCGCGTTGTAAACCGAAGACTTGGAACACTGATACAGTAAAGGCGGCTGTAACTTGGAAACAGGGTCAGATAGGACAAACGTGCAGTTGCTTCTTTTGTTACTCGTGTGTATTGAGTCCGTTATTCCGGTTATGTTCACGTGTTACGGTGTGGAAGAACAAGTTCTTCCTTCGTTATCGATTTTTCAGCTCCATTTTTCTACAACATCCTCTACTGTCATCTCTGCACTCTTCCTTTTTCATCGTCGAATTATAATCGACGTGTTGCTTTCTCTGCTCTGGATTATCATTTGTGAAAAATGTTTAGAGAGTCAACGATACGCAAGCACACAGAAAAACAAATATGCGAATAAGAGTAACTGGAGACGCAATGTACCTCGGAATACTTAGAAAGCGTGAACAGTGTTTTTAAAATGATCTACCGGTCGAAAGGAATTGTACTCGCAGGCAAATCACATTCTCGTTTCGCATAGATATAACTATAATTGCGTTATTAACAGCTTCCAATTATACAGTCACGCGACTGAAATCTTGCAAGAGGTACAGTGTTTCTCACGGTACACGTGATGTAATAACAGGGTTAAAGCACACGTATATCCGAAACAGAAAATAACAAGATTAGAATAATCGATCTGCATTTCAGCAGTATGCAAGAAATGTATTATATTTTTAAATTTTCTCACCGTTGAGCATCAGAGTGCACTTAATGATACTAAAAACTCGTTGCGCTGTTGAGCTTTTTATATTTTTCATACGCGTTCCATGCGTATTCGCTTGCAGAAAATAAAATTCGAAACAAAAGAGAACGATATTTCCTTTCTCAGGGAGTGGAAAGCATTTCGCGCGAGTAAAATATATAAATTATGAAACACCGTGGAACAGTTGTTGTAAACCGATGCAATATTAAACAACTCGAAGGCGCTTTTAGTGTTTCGCTTAATAATATTCTGCTCGCTTTGGTGAACGCAAGCGCGATAAACTAAAAACACTTGAACATTTTACGTAGCCATTTCGATACGACTATCGTACACCGCATTATATGTAACTATAAATTGAATAATTCCGACGTCGATTGCAACCATAATCGGAATGCTTACATCACGTTACACGCCTTTTTAAGTGAACAATGTATTGCATTTAAAATACGATGCATTTGCAGCAGAACGCTTCGCAACGTGTCCGTTCGTACGCGAAATTACGTATTCAATTTCTGGTTCTGTATCGTCAGATCTGTTTAGTCTACAAGAATCTCGCTTTCTTTTTCTCTGTTAAATTAACGTTTAAGAGAAACATATCTGAGAGATTTTTAATGAAATTACTAAAGCCTGAATACGCTGAGCAGCAGCGCGAAGAAACGATTTCGTCGAGCGGTCGCCAAGTGCAATCGAACCGCTGCCCGATGGCGGGATACGTCTCGTGCTTAGCGCTCGTCTTAACGACATTATCAATGTCTTGGTAAGCCGATGTGCAGTTTCTCGCAGCCAGAAAAAAAGACAAGCGAAGCCCACAATGCAAGGACTTTGGCGGCTTCGGTCTGAACAATTTGTCGTTGCCGGGTAAACTCGCGAGCCGTCTATAGTGACGCAATGGACATCAGGGCCAGGGTGCTCGTGGATTAACTTGTCCCAAGAGAAAGTCCGGTTTTTCCGTTCGGTTCCCACTTCGTTGTCTTTTCCAATTCCCGCCGATTGAGCACAGCCTCTCTGGGCTCCCTTGGTTGCGCAACCCGTTCTACCGATGATGTCCGTGCCCGTTCGGAAAAAAAGAAAAGAAGAGAAGAGGATGCACGTGTGCTACGGAGAGGGATCAGAGATCAGAAAGGAACAGGGATATCGCGCATAACGTGGCGGGGGGAAAACGGACGATAAAGCCGCGGTGTCATCAGATATAATCGGTATCTAGCTCACTCTTTCACAAGAGTCAAGTTTATTGAGCCGGTCTCGTGAAAAAAACGCCCACTATCTTCACTCCGCTCTGACATCCGCCGATCAGGATGAACTATGACCGGTTCGTTCGATTTCGGATTGATCCGGCCGTTTCAACGGTGAACCGGTGGGATAGGACGGGCCTAATCGGTCCCGGCACATCCGGATTTTCGATATCATGGGCTAAGGGTACCGATTTCCGGATATTTAGTTACCACTTGAACGTTTTTGTTAACTTCAAGGCATTCTGTAATTTATTTATTTTTTTTTTATTAGAAAATCTCATATGAGATTTATTTCAACATAATTACAAAAAAACCGAAATACGCCACATACAAAACAGAATATAATAATTACAAAATAGAATGTGGTATATTAGAGATACACAGATATTTTAATACAGACATATGATTAGTTGGAACAGTATAGACAGAACTTATACTTTAAGACCACAGCTCTTAAAAAATGATAACATGTAGTGACAAGCTTTTATATTTAGTTTAGCTATTAATATTGAGACATCCATTGGAAACTGGAAATTTATTTTGCTGAGTTTATTCATTAATTTGAGTCTTTCCTCGTTGTACAAGTTACATTGCCATAGAACGTGGTTAAGGCATTCTGTAATTTATTTTGCCTTATTTGTGGCGAACGATTAATCGATCGTCAACTTGTTTTTCGATCTCGTTGAATCTTCGTTTCAATCTTCGTTTTTCGACTTTGTTATTTGGAATTTTATCTAGGCAAATAATTGGTGAAAGTTTTCCGGTTGAAAGCGAGTCAGATTGGTCGATTATCTATGATCGCCTTATTTCTTTCTGCTCGACATACCAGAAGCATGCGAAAGAAGTTATTTTCTAATAATCGTGAACGATATTCATACTTTTCTACTGTATTACAACTAAATCGTCGAAATCGGAACATATTTGTGTGGTGTTTGCTGCAGAGCGTATTTAAGGGACAATCTGTGATACACGTTATTAACAGCCAACTAGGTTTCGAAAACTCATTGGGAGCCAGCATATTTTCGAAATAAATACCCTCGAGGAAAGTTAGATTTATATGAGAACACCTGTTAGTTACCTGCATTCCTGTTTGTTGGAAAGCGGCTCCTATTTGATCGATCAATCCGGCCGAGTAGATCCACCCCAGTAAATACACAGCCCTTTCGAAAATTCTTCATGTTCGGGGAACGAAGATTATCGTTGTTACGTGGCTCGAGCCTGTATTGGGCAAATGTTATTCAGAATAATGAATAAATCCAATCCTGTTATTCGCGAGTGACTCTAATTAATTTATTCATTATTCACGATCAACAAATAAATTGTGCTTATCCGTTATTTAGAATTTTCGAATAAAAGAATGATTTGTATATTCAAACTGAAAACATGCGAAGTAGTCATCTTGAACATTCTTATTTGAGGTTAAGGAAGAAGTTTTTCTTTCTGGCACCGAAATGAAATAATAAAAAAACTAAATGTATTAAAAAATCACATTTTTCAAGCTCACGATACCGCAAACTGTACAATGTCTATGCTAAGCGAGTTGGCTTTGACCCAGTAATCGTGTCTGTTCGGTAATGGCATTGGATTAATTATCGGGTTACCGTGCCGGATGTTTAGACGGTAAAATCTTTGATTACGGATGCGCAGAGCCGCTGTGTAAATTCCGAAAATAAGCGCTGCTTGTTCTTTGAAACGTTCATGTGTTCGACCCACGTCACTCGGAACAATTCATTTGCAAAGCGGAAGAAAGTTAAACTGTCGAACATTATTAAATTTTGATCGACTCGGCCCGAAGCCTGCAATTGAATTAAAGATAACGTTAAATCAAAATTACAATACATGTACTTCGACTTACAAAGTAATTTCAATTTCTATGTTCCCCCTCCCCCCTCGTAAAATTTTGATTTTATTCGTACTTCATTTGGCTTTTGTTATATTCATTTATGCCCGTTTCAGTCGGTCTCATTTACCTAATGAGAAACGGTTGAGTAAACTGATTAAGTGTACATATCTCGCGTCTCGATGCGATTAAAATGTTATGCATCAAGTATAATTCGAATTGATTGCACTGAATTGTTATAGTTAGTTTATAATATTATACGACAGTGGTAAAATACCGTTATTACGTTATTATAGAATTCTTCGGACGTCTAATTAGATATAAGCGCAATTATTGGAAACTTGAAGACTGCGAATAAATTAATATAAATAAGTTAATTGGATATTATTTCGTTCGAGATTTAATCTCTTATAGTAATATTGTGCCTTATTAAATTTAGGATATTATCTGGACAAAATAATCATTTATAATATAAATTTTATATGAAACGAAATTCTCGAGGAATCCCATTCTTTTGAAAATATTCCATCGAAACTTTTCGCTCCAATTTTTCGGCGAGAATGCAATTTGTATAATCGTCGAAAGCGCAGATTAAAGATAATACAATATCTCGGGATAATTTACGAGAAACATAACGTTTAATGGGAAGGTTTACGGCCTCCCTTTTAGAGGATTATCTTCATCATCGATGCAGTGAATGTATCGTTTTCATCGGCGACACAAATCATACGCAACGAAGACCCACCAACCTGCGTGAACGCCGTAAAAAAATTCCGATCCCGTCTCAGTTTCTTCATCGAAAACCGATTCCCGTAGCCGATCAGATTACGTGTTTTTCGTCCATGCACCCTCAAATTGTCGACACAAAAAGAGCGAAACGATAGCGGCATTTTCATTCCGGTGCGTGTCGCGTATAATTCCCGAAATTAATATCAAAATATCGGAATTCGTTTTCTATCAGATGATCAATTCTTAATTGCAGATACAGCTCCCGACAGATTTCTATATAACATTTGCTTTTCGTTTGATTCCAGCTCCCTGGAAGTGTTCATGCAACACGGCGTGACCCACTTTGAACTTCTGAAAGCTCAGAGGACAGCCGGTGGTTCTGGATTAGGTGGACGCCTCAGATACCCCAACTCCATAATACTGTGGCTGCAGTGTGACAAGGTGAGTCTTTATCCTACCGATCTTAGGCGCCATTCCAGCCGAAGAACCCCGACAGCAAAGTTTCCAGCTGTCTGAAGAGTTAACTCCCGGTCTCATGATACTTTTCTGACGAATATTTCACGAAGAAAGTATTTCGAATTTTGTTTATGTGTCAGATCAGAGTTGTGCTAATTCAATTACATTGTAATTCAATTACTAAGTATTTTAATCAGATGTGTAATTGAAGTACAATGTATAATTGAAATACAATATAATTCAATTATACATTGTATAAATGAAATACAATATAATTAAAGTACAATGTATAATTGAAATACAACGTAATTGAAGGTGTGCCGTAGGCACGTCACAAGCAGCTAGTAAATTTATAAATAATAAATTCCTTTTGTTTAAAACCTTGACATGGATTTTTCAATCTCTTCTTGCCTATTACTTCATTTTTCATAATTTAATTACAATGTATTTTATAATTGTACTCTATTGCATTTACGAATTACATTGTAATTTAATCGAATGGAGATCTGAATTATAAATTACGATATAACTGAATTACAACGTAATTCAAATAAGTTGTAATTATAATTGTGGAGTAATTCAATTGTAATTCTGCACAACTCTGTGTCACATACTATCTACAACCCCTGACGGTATGGTTCCGATCGGAGACATTAATACGGACTTAGAGAACACATTCAGAATTTATGAGTATAAAATATTATTTTATGGAGTTAAAACCGATGGGAAATGAAAAGGGTTTTATTAAGGAATGAAAAACAACAAAAGCTTCCATTTATTATAACAAAGAACCGAAAAAATAAACAAATTGTTTCACGGAAAAAAATTTCCGATTAATACAACTGCTGGAAGAAAGTTTCTGATCACGACTCGAATCAGTAGAAGCGCAGAAGCTCCTTGAATGTTAGAATTGTAGAATTTAGACGTAAACATTTAGACGTACAAGGTAATCATGTCTGAAATATCGGTCCGTAGTACTATTCCGTTCGGTATAGACGTAAGTTAAAAGTCCGTAATGTACTATCACGCCAGTTGTATTCCAACGATATAAAGTTGAGGATAATTGAGCTTCTCAAGGAGGGAAGAACACTCAAAAAAGGTGCAAATATCATAGGATGCAGCTAAAGCACTATCAGTGATTTAAAGAAGAAGTATAAAAAAAAGGGAAGTGTAATAAACTGCAAGAAATGTGGACGTCCTCGTGCAACGTGTACACGAGACGATAGGAAGTTGCGTAATATTATTAAAAATACGAGACGATTTGACTTCGAAACAGATAAATATAATATGGGCACAAAATATTTCTGATCGTGCTGTTAGGAATCGTCTACACGAGATGGGTTTTTCATTCCGAACAACTAAAACGAAACCTTTCCTAATAAAAAATCATAAGCGGGAACGGTTACAGTTATTGGAAATGGGTATAAAATAAAATAAGACAGAGTTAATCTTAAATAAAATAAGATTTTATTTAACGGCTCGGAACGAAAACGTCTTTCCTTGAAGAGGATCTACAGCAGACTTACCTGCGAAAAATGTCCACAGCAAAGCAAGCCCAAAATCAAAACTATAGAAAAAGGATACAGGGTCCTTGTCTACACGCTACAGCGCGCTTTCTAATTGTTACTACTTAGCCTGGTGCGTCGGGGTTTTCAGGTAAAACCCTCTTACGGCACATCTGGTTTGCAGCCCTTATACTGCCTTCGGTTATTTCGAAGATCCCAACAAAAACATCCTGTAAACAGGAGCCAAGTCCTCGATGGCCGAAAAAAGTTGTGAGATCAAACAAAATACGGCCAAGTTCGTTAGTTCACAAATACCTCTTACAATACTGAAAAAGCGTTTGTAAAAATTAGTTTAAAAGAACGCTATTTAATTTTTAAAGAGTTACATGGAGGGCCAAATTATTCATACTTGGCCGTTACTTTCTAAACCAATGGCCATGAAAGATGTTTGGTA
>CM052343.1:12551387-12618272 GCA_028455595.1 Lasioglossum vierecki
CATGGTTAAATTCAATTTAAAAAGAAAAAATTTTTTTAAAAATAAAAAAAAAGTAAAATTTCAAACTTGGATAATTATTCCTTTGGTTGTGTGTTATGGTGGACCTATGTTCCAAATTTTAAGCTTCTAGGTCAATGGGAAGTACCCAAAAGGTTTTGATGATCTGTCAGTCAGTCAGTCAGTCAGTCAGTCAGTCAGTCAGTGACAAATCTAGCGATTTTTGTGGTCCTATATCTCGGAACCTACTAATGTTGGAAGATTAATGTCTTGCCAATATTGAAACATGATAGCACTTAACAAGTGTACGAAATTAAATCTCTCCATCTGCCTCCAGTTCCGAGTTACAAGCCTCTAAAAAACGGCCAAGTTGTTTCGTGTAAAAGGAGGTAGTGCGAGAACTTGGCTGGTGCACTACCGTGCACCTAGATAGACAAATGTAAAGGCAATTTTGAAAGTCGGTAAATCCCACAACAGTAACGTAGGGACCATGTAAATTGGACAATGACGGACTGGTACAAAGTAATAGCCAAGAACATGTTCTCGGATTAGACGTGGGGGAATGAATCTTAGACATTGTCTTCCCTCACGTCCCGAGTCACAAAGAAAGGAAATATAAAAAAAAGGGACTGATACAAAGTAATATTCAGTGACGAGTCTCGTATATGTATTGGAACCGATTATAATGCAGGAACATTCGTGTAGCGAAGACCTAATGAAAAATTCGATAAAAATTGGTTAAACTTTAGAAAGAAATATCCAGTCTTACACGATTTGGAGTTGTATGACTGAGAAAGGAGTTTGAAAATTATGCATTCTTTATCAGAATGTCAATTCAGAAACATACATCCACTTTCTTGAAAATTTCTTGATTCCCAGCATTGAAGAATAGTTTGAAGATTCTTCAAACTGCATTTTCCAAGACGATAATGCCAGTTGTCATCGTAGCAAGACAGTAAAAGATTTTTACGACATAACGGCGTTAAAACAATGCACTGGCCAGCCAACAGTCCAGATCTTAACCCCATAGAAAACGTACGGGGAAAAATAAAACGTCATATCAACGAAAAAATGCCAACTAATAAAGAAGAACTTAAACACGCTATACGACAATCATGGGAAGAAATCTTACCTACAAATTGTAAAAATCTAATCGAATCCACGCCGCAACGTATTAAAGAAGTTATACGTAAACGTGGGGATGTAACGAAATACTAAAACACAAAATAATTTATATTCATACATCGAAATCGGAAACTTTCTTCCAGCAGTTGTATTAATCGGAAACTTTTTTCCGTGTAACATTTCGTTTATCTTCTCGTTTTTTTGCTTATTTTGTTGTTTTTCATTCCTTGATAAGCCCCTTTTCATTTCCCATTGGTTTTAACTCCATAAAGTAATATTTTATACTTCTAAATTCTGAATGTTTTCACAAAAATCCTTATTAATGTCTCTGATCGGAAAAATTCTGCCAGGGGTAGTATATAAGTCGTCGTATACGTGCCCAAAATTATGAAGTGGTCTAAGTAAAAATTTAAAGACATGAGTTTATCAGTTATTTCACACCACATTCACATTTTAAACTAAATTTAAAGTCGCGAGTTTACGGGCAAATTTACCTGCAAATAACAAAACAGTATAGCTTATTTCAGGAAACTGTGTCAAATTGACACAATGGAGGAATGGGGGTTAATATAAAAATGAATACGTTCGCATAGTCTCCCTCGGAAATTATTCAAAAGCGACAGGACGTTTGTCGACCGTTTCCAAGGCAGTCTCAGCCTACGAACCGAAGCAATCGTGTGTAGTGTTTCATAACATTGTGCTACTTGATAAACGATAAAGTTTATCGCCCTGTCGTTACGCTTGCTCGAGCTGTTAACGAACGACTGAAAGAGATAATTCGTCCATTGAGATTCCGTTTATTACAAGGCTGAAGTCGTCGTCATGTGTAAACTTCCGACTGTACGCGATGCTCCGTCTTATGATTTATTCGGTATATATGTTAAACAATGCGGCGAGGTCTGTCGCGATACCTACACGTCGGAAGATACCGCGGCGACAAGTATCCGAGCAGTGGAACGCTCCAGTTTTAGGAAGAAAAGTTGGAATGTTGAGAAATTGTTGAAGAATTTTAGTTCTACTCGTGCTTCAGGTTCTTTAAACAGTTTCACGTTTCTCATTTTGCTGTCTCATTAAAGTTACTCATTTGTATTGGAGATTATTTAAAGAAATTCTTTCGTTCAAGCATATGATAATAATTGCGAAATATTTTAGTAATTACAATCTCTATAAGGCAATAGAATTTGTTTCCTGTTTTTGCAGCTCTGCATTATGCATTCGTTGCTCGTAAAAGTTGAAAGAAAACAGTGTAATACAAAGTTCAGTGCGATCTAAATGCAGGCTTAGGTCGTATCTCTAATCTAACTATTTCTAGAGAAACTCAAATTCTACTAGTAGCCAAGGCTAGTCATGCAAGTTACGTTCCACAAATTTCCTGTAATCCCACGTCTGTCCACAAAAATGTCAAGTGGCAACGGGTTACTTCACTTTTATTGAACTACTAAAGTTACGCGGAGTGATTTGTAATAGTGAGAAATAAAGATTTCATATGCAGCGTGAAACCGCGTTACGAATTAGTTTGTAATCTTAATAAATAGTAGTAGAAAACTGCTTGACAAATTAATAGTTACTTGGTAAGTAATGCGCCGTTTAATGGGCCATACTGTTAAACATTTTTATTACACCACCCTTGGCAGAAAGTGTACTGTCGAATGAGCTTATACGACTATAAATTAATGTCATACCAAGCGAGGTAGAATGTGTTACCTGTATACATAGGAATTGCAACGATACCAGTGTTTTTCGTTTAATTCTTGCGTTGTCAATAACCGGTGTTACAACGTTGTTGCATTAGGTTTATGCAAAACTATTAAGACATTACGTGACCGCCACGGTTTCAAGTTTTCCTGGTATTTTTACAAAATTCTACTTTCGAATAATGCAATTTTGTTGCACGCAGGTATTGTTCATTCTTAATTATTTGATCAGAGAACGCATTGCATGATTCGAGATGCTACGTATGATTCGAAAGTTACGTATGAATTAAAAATAAATAGCACACGTTCCCATAACACAGTTTATGTTCGTTGATAAACGATAAAGCTTATCAGACCTCCGAGCGTTGGTTGTTTAGTGGATCGTCCGCACGGACACACCAAACTAATCGTCTATGTTATCATCAACACTTGATTCCGTGTACCAAACAGAGATACTGGAGTCCGGGAACTCAAAACCTGCGTACTCACGCAGTACGTAGCGAAGTACTAGAATCGCAGCTTGCTTTCGAGCTTTGAGGAGGGTTGTGTTCTCCGAAAGAATGAAATGCTGTTTTATAATCAAATAATCAAAATACAAGTTGCACAGCCCGGAACGAACAGGAAAATGAAATGTGTACTTGTCTGCGTACTTTCCTCAGACAATTTTTATTTTGCATAAACATGAAAACGATGAGCAACCAAAATTTTCTGTTGTAAACAATGTGTACCATTAAAGTTCAACGTACGCTCGTCGGGCAACGTCTCGTCAACTTTTCCGTCTCGCGGTTCGAAACACACGCGACCATTACTAGAATTTACGACGTACCACTTATGCGCTAGTGGCCGCGAACCTTTGGATCGGCCAATAAAACTGATCGATTGAAAGTTTTATTTTTCCACTATTTTATTACGCGATAAATCAAATCGTACTACTTTGGAGGTCGCGATGCCGTCTCCCGCGGAACATTCGGCATTGCATAATCTTGTCGATCGGCGGCGGCGATGAAATTCGCAGGACTCGTCGACAAGGATAGTCGATGGTCAGTGGAGAGGCTGCCATAATCCAGATACCGGCGAGAGCTATTCGTACCGCGGTTTCGAAATCGGAAGCCGATCCATCGGCCTTGCGTATCGCGGTTGTAACAGCCGCTCGAGAATTTCTTTCATCTAGACCAGGGCAAATCCGAACTTTCCCTGAAGGGGTCATTGTGCAACCGACACTGACGTACACAAATAATGAAAAATTGTGCAATGATCGCTGCATTCTTGGTTATTATACAGGGTGACTCTCACGCAACTGCAACGATCCATTCCTCTTTCTTAGAGTTTATCAGAGTCGCATCAACTTCTTGGTTCTCTACTTAGTCCTCCAACCACCTCTAAATGTGCGAAACCAAACGTTGAAGCTCGTCTTTTGTATTAATTCTGTTTTCAAAGATTGCAATCTGCATATTTAGTGTTGACAGACATTGTTATTCCATTCACTTGTACTTATTCTCGTTAAACGAAATAAATCCAGAAGGGATTCAAGTGTTGAAGAAAATTAAAACAAAAGACTTCTTGGTTTTTAGCAAACCATTTCTGAAATACAGTTGATGTTTTGGCGCACCGGTTTGATCACTTTAATCGAAAGCAATTTTGCAATATGTTAATTTCGACGTTTCGGTATTTGTTTAAACCTTTTTCAAGAAAATAATGATTGTTGATGAGAACATGTTAAACACTTTTTGAAATATGTCAACTTACTTGCTTATTGAAATAACTTTAACAATTATAGAGAAACAATGCAACGTGCTGTGTTCATGTCTTACTTGTAAGATATTGAGACAGAGTGAAACTCTCTGAAGACCAATCGATATTCGGCGGTTATTTCAAACCTTGAAAAGTCACATCCTAACCACATTTAACTGTCCGTACACCACGTTGTCATGGTAATTCAGAGTAACATTCGAAATTCTATTAATAAAAAATAGCAAACATTTCAATTAAATTGATCGAACCGGTGCGCCAAAAGCATCAACTTTGTTTAAACATACGATCGACAAATAATAAGAAAAGTCATTTCTGAAATATTGTTATAATTGAGGAATTTATGAGAATTATTATGAAAATTATTTATTATTTCCATCTTTTTCACCGACACTTTTCTTGTAGATTTTACGAGAGCCCAATTCGCAATAGGACTGCTACACTTATGCGTTAGTTTTCTTTTTGTTGCTGCGTGGTTTCACTTGCTGTTACGTTTACATTACCAGGAATATAATTTACGCGTGTTACGACAGTATCGGCATAACGGTGACTGAATTTAAAACGATTCCATAATATTTTCTAAAAGACACGAGTATTTTAAGTATGTTTTCGGCGCAACGGTTCGATCAATTGAAACATAATAAAGCAATTTTACAAGTTAATTAAACTTTCGACGTTTCGATAGTAATTCCTATCATTCTCAAGAAAGACAATAAAAAACTGCGTCTGCTTTATACAAAAATTGTTAAAAACGGAACTGAGCTTCAAAAATACAAGTTTCTTTCATGGTGTCTGTCAAGCCACTGAGAACAACACGTGAGATCTTCGAGAATCGCAATCAAACGGAAAATCGATAGGCACAGTAAACACACCAAGGAAACTGGCGGGTAATTCAATCAGTAAGCCACCACAATACTCTAACTGACTATCATTTACCATAGAATTTTTAATTAAATTCCTATGTAAAATGAACAAAGAAAAGCAATGACAATGACAATTGATCGAACCGTTGCGCCGAAAACATACTTAAAATTCTCTTGGTCAGAATGTACGATCGAAAACCAAATTTACGTTTGACACGAGTATTGTTTGATTTTCTAATACGAAAACGTTGTTTGTCACTCGCGCATTTCTGCGAAACCGTAAACATCACAATTAGTCCACACGCGTGCCTTATCAATCATCATGTTGAAACGTTCCAAACTGAAACCTAAAAATATGCGCGATTGATTATGTAATCCATCATTACATCCGTAATAAAATTAATTGCACTAGATAAACGAACTGTAATTCCTTTCGATATGAAATCATGAAATAATGTAGTACATTATCGATACTAATGTTTCAATTCGTAAAACTGCCTATTAAATTGAATGTTACTGGCATAGTTATCAGTTGAATAATAAATCGCTAATTTACGCACTGACAGTTAAGATACATTGTGATATAATTTTACTCTACGTACATTATTTTGATTCGAGACAACATCATTTGACTATTCTTCGTGTTTTATAGCACGGATTCATGCTTCATAGATTTTTTGAAAGTTTACGGAATTGTAGAAATGTAGAATGTCTTCGTGGAGATTAATTTATTTTGCTACCCGGTGTATAAACATTATTCGAAATCCATATTCGAAAAGGTCGGCATTTCCGATAACCCAGGTTTAATCGAAAATTTAATCAATAATTTTGACACGTGTTGATAATAATATTTACGCTAAAATTATGCAACACTTATCTTTTTTATTGTACATCTAGCATAGATATAGATATAGGAAAGATTATAATTAAAATTTTTAAAACAATTGGTCTTAAAACAATTGGTTGAAAAATATTTTAATTTTTATCGAACCTATGGTGACTATCTCGCGTGGCGTTTCGCCTCGGAGCGTAGCGGATCAGATTCATTCACTGCACAGCAATTGTGTTCGCTGTGCGCTTAATGAAGTTTGAACTTGAAAAAAATTTGCAGAACTTCTTGAACGACGTGATAATATAAAAAAAAAAGTAATAACGCCAGGGAATTAGGGTCAGAGATGCGGCATTACGGTACTGAAAATGAGATTTCGAAGCAGGTATCAGGACGCGAACGGATTCCTTTCGCCCCTTTCTACCGTTGATCCTCGGAAAGAGTTGGCCGGGACTCTCTCGTTGATCCGGAGGCAGAACGTCCGAAGCCGAGCATGAACTTTCCCTGAAAGAGACCATCGCGTCGCGTCGCGTCGTTAAGTAACGGCGTTCGCCTAACGTCGCTCGTCCACGGATCGCTGGCTGCGTTTCGCGAGCAGCCGCGCTGGAATGCCGGATTTTTCTGTGCCAGTGGAAAGACCTCCCTTCCACGAAGGTATCCGCGACCATTCACGCACACCTCTATCGCCCCGAAGAGTGAGAGGCGATACTGATTTGCTTTTCCCGTTATTGGCCTCGGACGTTGTGCTCCATAGAGCCCGTCCCGTCGCCATCACTATGCATTAACTTTCGATGGACCTGCCGCACAGGCCTAACAGAAACGAATTTCTTTCTACAAAACGAAAAAGAAAATTCCCCTTGACGCAATATGAAAAATATCGATTTTTCAGCATTTCTTAGCATTCTTTATTACTCCGAGTTTATCCGAACGGTGTTTCACCTGGGAGCGTGATGGATCAGACTCGTTCACTGTCCACCGATCAATTCCCATAAAAACACTTTTAGCATTTCAATAGTTGTGAAATTAAAAATGTAAAACCGGTCGTGTGAACGGCGGTGGTAGGCTTAGTGTTAACCTGGAATTTTGTATTAGGTCGACAAGTTAATTAAATGGGTTGCAATTACGTTGATTACAAATTCTCGCCCTTAGTTTGCAGGAAAAGCGTTAACTGAAATGCCGCATGCGATTATGCACATTGCAGCTTTTTCGAGGTGCGAGGCCGAATATTTATGTGTTTCACAGTCAACGGGTTAATATGACGGCCGTAAACACATTTCTCGCGAGGCTAATAAAAAATTCGTCACAGCAAAGGTAATATAATTGTGTTTGTTGGTTTGCAAATTTGTCGGAGAGCTCTGTCGGCGATCACGAGTCATTTACACACGTTCGTGGTTCGCGCGTGGAAGGGTCACGCGGAAACGCGAGGGGAATTTTATGTATGAGGGACGAATTTATGACATCCTTGTCTTGCGCTGAAATTAAAGGTCCCTTTATCGCAACATTGTGGAGAGTCGGAACACTCGAAGGGCGATCACGCCGGGAGTCGTAATTTTATTTACTTTTCCCTTACACGTGACAGGGTTAATAGCAAGTTACGCGCACGCTGCAAATGCAAACGAAGCCCTATGTATATTAGCATGCATCGCATTAACAGACAATTGGTTAGCGCAATTTCATTGCGAGACGCACCGGGTCAAAAGCAAAATATCACGTTTGACCTTAATATATTAGTCTTAATTCACTGTTAGAGGTAGTCGAAGGAATTTTTAATCAAGAATACTTGAATACGAATTTGTAATTAAATCAATTTTAGAATTCAAGATACAAGAAATCCATACCACGGAAAATTTGTTTACATTTAACCTATCACTGGTATGACCGGATTTATATTTTTCAAAATTATAAGAGTAAATATATTTGAACTATTAATATTTATTGAAGGAACGCACACAATCGTGAATGACAATATATAAGTACTCCGGACACCGAATACATAATCGTAAAACTCTTTAGCTGTAATTCACGTTCGTATTCCGTATTCGAAATCGTGTCGTATCGTATTTAATAAGCCTCGACGTGAATTCGTTTTCGAGAGAATGCCGTCACAGCGTGAACGGGTCCTTTTTATACATTTCTCGCTCTAATGTTTTACATGCGTTTCGTTTGTCTCTTTCCACGTCAGCTGTTTGTTTATGCCGTTGGTTACGTTTGCAATCGATGTATCGCATCGATTGACTCACGCATACAATCGAAGGATTCGATCCCACCGCCGGCACCTCTGCAAATATTCCATGTGCCATCTAAATACTGTGGTGTCCAAGGTGATTCGGAACCCACCTTTATACTAAACTGTAGGTTCCGTCGTGAAATAATTCTCACATAAGAATTCAAAAAGCGACATTAAATAATAATAATAAAAAATACAATCAAACATACGTAAAAGATTTTCAGAATCTCGCTCCTACACAATTATTGAAATTGTGAAGTTGCTTATGTGAAAATCGATTCGATAAATTGCTTTATCCAATAAATAAGTATTATTTAATTGTCTGTAGGGGCTACTGCTACTATAGATTAATACTTAGAACCGGTGTCTATAATTTGTCGCCGCATATGCGTCCGCATTATAGAATAAGAGGGAAATGGGTCGAGTTAAAATAAAAGCCTGAGTAATTTCGCCCACACGGATGTTCTAGCTACATATCATGCGGGATCTCCCGAAATGAGATCATCCAATTACAGTTTCACCAAGGAACTTAATAGAGGAAAGTTTATAGTGGGATCATATATTTTTGAAAACATTGAAAATCTTTGATCAGGTACAAAATACGTTTTGAGACGAATGTAAGATCTTAAAAAATAATTTCTTTTTGATAATGCACCTTTCTGCACGTTCAACGGGATTTTTACTAAAAAACAATATAATTCTAAGCGGTTCGATCATTTAAACTAACTAAAGCACTTTTGCAAATACTTTTAAACTTTCGACGTTTCGATCCTTATGTGGATCATTTTCAAGAAAGTATAAAAACTGCGTCTGGAAATGTGATAGAAAAACGGTTATTTTAAAGTTGAACTCAAATGTTATATCAAATTCAATTTTGTATAACTCACTTGCTTTATGGAAAAACTATTTAAACTAAGAAACTGTTATTCCGACCCATGTCGAAGCAAGGTTACAGGGGAACTGACCACGAGGTATGGGAAAACAAAAACCGCTTACCGGTCAAACAATCTAACCAATCTAACACGTTATTTGGCGGTTAATTCAAATAGTGAACACAAACGATACATCAACCTTAAAAGTGTGATAGAAGTAAGTTTGAAATGAAACAAAGTATTTTATAATTCAATAGATTGACCAAGTCAAAAAGAAACACATGTTTCTAAAGGTGAATAGTTGACTATTTATAGGATAAATTCAAGTTAGAAAACTAATTCATCATATAACATTACTGGTTCAGTAATGTTGCGTAATATTCATGAATCGTAGGTGTTTCATACCTAAGATTTACGCTAGGTTCTTTAATCATATGAATTGTTTCTAATAATATCCTATTGTTATAGTTATTTTCCCTGTCAACTATCTTAGCGTTTTTGAAATCAAAACAATGGTCAAATTCAATTGAATGCTTTGTTAAAGCACTATGTTGTGTTGGATTGTGGTATATGTTTCTTTTGTGTTCTTTTATTCTTGCCTCCAAACATCTCGACGTTTGTCCTATGTAAACTTGGTTACATCCCATACATGGAATTGAATAAACAATATTATAACTTTTACAAAGTGGGAGCTTGTCTTTAATAGGTGGGAACCATTTTTTTTAAATAAAATGGAACTTTGAAGATGGTGTGTAACCCAACCTTTCTGAAAATAGTTGAACAATGTTTAAAAACTTGTTTAGGTGGAACGGAAGCTCTTTCGTCCCATTTAACCGGAACAGCGCACTGAATTGAATTTTTTTCGTTTCCCAGATGCGTAAGCAGATCTGTTTGACCACAAGCTGCGAGTGCATTCACTTTTTTGCCCACGCTGATCTCGCAAGACGTGCAATTTCGCGGCTTTTGTCCGAACTCGTTGGCATTGTTCTTAGCTCGTCATTCGATTCGCATCTTCCGCCTCCAAATTCGTTTTCTTCCGGCGCGAAAGAATGGACCAAAAGAAGTCCAGGATCTATCTCTCTCTTTCTCTCTCTTGGTTCTCCTCAGAATTCTCTTTGTTTTCGAAAGTTCGCGCGACCACGGTGGATGGGAAAGGAACCAGTCCCAGTGGCTAATTCCTGGAACGGATACTAATTATTACGGGAACCATAAGTGCGTTTAAGTGTATGTAAATACGCACATCCGCGCTCCAATGTACCCTTAAGTGGACGCGCGTTTATTTCCCTGCGATCGCGATAGGACTCTTCCGAAAAAGAATTTTTCCAATTCTTTCCGACAGAAACACTACCAGATTAGTTTACATACTACGCCTATTAATTTACACAATTATTATTGCAAATATGAATGTGGTTGATAAAAATGGAAATGAAATGAAATGGTTCATACAAATGAACTTCCGATTTCCGTGCAATTCAGCGGACTTTTGCGGATCGTCAAAAATCACGCGAATTAACATTTTTTATTATTTTGTTTCGACAAATATTTACACGAAGTTGCGGTTCGTATCTTATCTGCTTCCTGGGTTGATCGAATCACTATTAGTCCACTGACTACTTACTCAGTTGAGATTTTTTATTACACGATACGCAAGCGATAACTTGTTTGCATACGAACGATACGTGTCGTAAATCTCTGTGTGCATCGATTTTTTTTCAATCAGCGTACATCCGTATTGCAGTTTGTATGCTATTCACGACATCGGACCATTTATAACCTTTTGCACTTGGTGCTGCTTTAACTTGAAAACTAAACATTCCTTTCGACCTAGAATAATTCTGTTCTATATTAATTGTTTTCTTTGGACGAATATGAAACTGATATAATACCTCGTACAATACTGAAATGCTCATTAATCAATTAGACAACCAAAAATATTTAATATTCTAGAATATTTTGAATAATGGTACAGCAATTTTTAAAAATGTTAAAATAAAATGTTGAAAATGAATTGTTTTCTTTGTACGATTATGAAATTGATATAATACCTCGTACAATATTTAAATGCTCATTAATCAATTAGATAATCAAAAATATTTAATATTCTAGAATATTTTGAATAATGGTACAGCAATTTTTAAAAATGTTAAAATAAAATGTTGAAAATGAATTGTTTTCTTTGGATAATTATGAAACTGATATAATACCTCGTATAATACTGAAATGCTCATTAATCAATTAGATAACCAAAAATATTTAATATTCTAGAATATTTTGAAGAATGGTACAGCAATTTTTAAAAATGTTAAAATAAAATGTTGAAAATGAATTGTTTTCTTTGTACGATTATGAAACTGATATAATACCTCGTACAATACTGAAATGCTCATTAATCAATTAGATAACCAAAAATATTTAATATTCTAGAATATTTTGAATAATGGTACAGCAATTTTTAAAAATGTTAAAATAAAATGTTGAAAATGAATTGTTTTCTTTGTACGATTATGAAATTGATATAATACCTCGTACAATATTTAAATACTGAGTAATCGATTAGATAACCAAAAATATTTAATATTCTCGAATATTTTGTTCAATATTAATAATAATAAAATTTGTTTAATATTAAGAATATTTTTAATAATGGTAGAGTAATTTTAAAAAATATGAAAATAAATCGAGCGCGAGAGAGGGGGGCTAAGTGAAAAATCCAAATCGATCAATGTCGAAATGTGCTGACACGTGTTCAGCGTGTTTCTTTGAGTCGACATTCCCATTTGAAAGAGTCTCGTAATAGCTATCGTTGTATTAACATCGTAATACCTGTGCTCATGGGCCGTCTGAGTCTCGGCGCGGCGGCGTAGCGTTCCGACTCCGCTTTCTCGTCTTCCCCTTTCCAGGCGGGTTACGCTCACCTAGCTGCACAATAACCGCATGAATGTATCCGCATTTTTACGTGTGTGCACGTTTTACGCCGGCATACGTGCACCGTACTACGTGCACGCCGCGCCGGCGCTGAATAAGCCTCGTAGTAGTAGTATCCGCGTGCGCCGACCGCGTTATTTTTATGAATGACTGGCTCGCCGGCAACGTAATCCAACGTGCAAGTATGACAACGTGCAACCGCAACGACGCCCGAGAAGCGTTACGCCGCCTATACAACTACGACGGCTTTCCTTTTAACACCTTCGCCATTGACACAATGTTTACACCCGACAAAACGCTATTCCATTTTCAATATCCACATTCTACTCGAACATTCAAACACTTCAATGTTTCAACACGTTCGCTTCAAGCGAACTATTTAATGCGGCACGAACTGTATTCACAGTGCCGAGATTACCTCTACCGATATAGACAATCGATTAACCATAGTGAAAGCGATTCACGTTGTATCTCCGGGATTCTTTTCACATTCAGTCAACTGTCGTGAAGCGTCATCCGTTCTTCGTTTTTCGTTTTAAAACGGGAATATAGCGGATCTTGATGCATTTACGGTGTTCGAATATTTTGAAAGAATACTGCAGTACAAAATTCAATCGAATTTAATACCATTCTTATTTATTGCAGATCTACGAAGGCTATTATCACTGAAATTAAGGGTTTATTTGATTCGGATTTCTTACAATTTGTCTAAAAAAAATTGAAAATTACATTGGAAACATCGTAACGATATTCTGAGATTTTTCTAATCTCATTTATTATTTCATATTTCCCCGAGCCTATTTCTTCATAAGTGTATAAAAATCCCAGGTCTAATAACAATAAATAATGCGATGATAGTTAATACCATTTTTACCATGGTTATATTAGCTTGCCGAGTTGTCGTTGTACAATAACTAAGTGTTTAGTAATTGATTAATAATGTAAACAATATCTTGAAAAGTGGTAGAGCAATTTTTTAGTGGCTCCTCGAGAAGTTTCCGCCTGCAATTTTGAAAAAATCGATTCGTTATTGAATTTTCCTGATATATGTGTCTTCTTAATATATGTGCCTGCTGATTGATTTTGGAAGTGACGCGCCAGAGATCCGTGCAGGCAGAAATCAGCTGTTATCTAATCGCACAGAATCGATTCGATTAATTCCGCCGGTGTCCTCGATGTGTGACGCTGTTAACACCGTACGCTCCCGCAAGTATGCCAATGAATGATACCCTTTTTACCACGCTAATATTAGTTTGCCAAGTTGTCGTTGTATGCGTCAAATCTTGAAATCAAATTTTAAATCACTTCCCTATGAGGTAGAGACTTGAAAGTTTCAATATAGCTCAGAAGAGGATGACAGTGCAATATTCAAAAACAATTTTTTTAAAAGACTGCGTTTAGAATTTAAACCATATTTTTAAATATTTCCCTTCGCCCTATACTACGTTCGGTAGTATGTCACCACGTGCAGCGATCCCCACTCCGCGCGCTCCCTACTCCACTGGCCCACTTCGCAACGAAGGAACTCAGTTTACTTACTGGGAGGGTTTGGAATAGGTCGGGCGGAGGCAAAGGGAAGCGACAAGGATCTGCGGTTCTGCTCGGCAAGCGGGCCTTATCAAATACGCTCAGTAGTAAAGACCAAAAGGTAGAAAATAAAAAAATATATAAGAAAATTTTTTTAAATAACGCTTATATTAGAATGCACGAAAAAGGAGAAAATAATATTTTTAGATATTAGTGCTTATAAATAAAAGCGGGCAGCGCCCACGAAGATTACATTAATATAATTTAACGCGTTCCACGCTTTTATTTATAGTCACTAATATCTGAAAAAAATATTATTTTCTCCTTCTTAGTGCATTATAATATAAGCGTGGTTTTTAAAATGTTTTTTCTAAATAATTTTTTCGTTTTAAAACGAGAATGTAGCGTTTTATTTATTGCAGATCTACGAAGGCTGTTATCACTGAAATTAAGGGTTTATTTAAAATTACATTGGAAACATCATAACGATATTCTTAAATTTTTATAATCTTTCATTGTTTTATATTTCACCCACACTATTTCTTCATTAGTGCGTAAAAATCCGAGTTTTAATAATAACAAATAATGCGATGATAATTAATTTGATTTTAAAAGTGATGGACAGTTATAGAATTAAGTACGTGAATAATTGTTCGCAATTGCTCTTTAAATCCCACGAGCAGCCGGCTTCTGGCGACACAAGCGCCGTGTACACAGTGCGAAAAAATTGCGAGATTAAGCCCCGCGGTTCCGTATTTGAATAACTCATTCAATTTGCTCACGAGTCGACGACACCTCGAATAATATGGGCGTGAATATGCGAGCATTCCTTCATCGAAAGAAACGACCGAGTCCGACTTGAATGGCGACAGGCGATCGATTTTTACATATGTATGTATTATCGGTGTTCGCATGAATTCACCTTCTGCGAATCGGGCGTTTGCTCGTGCAGATTGGAATGATGTTTGATGCCGTATATTTACGCGTGACTGCCACATTTATCGTTTTTTCGTCGTGAATCATAGATTCCACGAGTCTCTGATAACAGTGAATTTCTCAGGATCATACCGCGAAAAGTCGGAAAAAATTATTGCAAGAGCATGCGATCATACTGCAAAGTCGTTGAATTTGTCTTAACGTCAACAATAATATTATTATATCAAAAATGCATTTTAGCATTTTAAAGATCAAAGTGACTTTTATTTTTCGTCTGTTAATGATACCGGAAAGAGCATGGGATATTAATCAATAGTAAAGCAAAATCTTCAATGAAGTTTTATCATCGTAAACAAACTACATGATATAACTTGCATCGTAGCACGTGTACTCCAACTTTTTTATCAGTGTATGTACTTTGTGTAAAAGGCGACTGCGATATCGTTGATACAAGTTCATTGCGACGAGATGCCGTCCAAGCGTGCTCGATTATCTCGAAAAAATGGCAAGTTTTTCCTGACGGGAGTCAAGCACTGCTAATCCGGGAGTTTAAAGTGTTGTCAGGATGTCAGAGTGTCGTTCGCGACGCGTTTCGAGAAACGAAATTACACAGCGGACGTTTCGTTGAATTCCAGAAATATTTCGGAGTTAATTCGCGAAGCGAAGAATGCACACGGAAACATGGAAACGCGGTAGAATTTACTACAGAACGTATCAATTTTATTTTCGAGTGGAACAATCTATGAAACGGGGGCTTAAAAGCATTCCTTCGGAAGCAGTAAAGTTGTAACGAATCGGCTTAAGGCAACCGATGCACAGTGTCGTTCGACTAGTACTCGAATGCGATAGCTTCTTGCAATTTATTGAAACAAAAATTAGTCAATTTCAAAAAGAAACGATTTTCTGTTGCAGTAACAACTTCAAATTACATTCTTTGGAAATATTTGAAAATTCGTAAACTATACAACACGGTTTGCGGTAGACAACTGCAAGAACTGGTGTTCGAAATTTTAAATACGAGTCGACGTGATAATAGACAATTCGCAACGGCGAGCGGTTTGCTCGTTTTACTACTCTGCTGAAAGTTTCATTAACCGAATCAATCAGCAGTAAGAGTTGCAATAAATGGCGAGAGAGCAATAATAATATAATAAAACCACGAGGAGATAGGCAGCCAGTGGTTTCGCGTTTAATGTCGCGAGCCTTTCAGCGTTTACAGCTCCACTAAAATTAGTTATTCAGCTTCCTAACGATGCTGGGAATCGCGAGTGTGTCGAAACGCGACGCCACGTGCTCGAGCACATTCCGATGGATCAATTAGACGTCTAACCCATTGACATTCGAGGTTCGCGTATCCGGAGAAAAAGAGAGAGCAAAATTAATTACTTGTTTGTGGGTTCATGAAAGCTTGGCAGCATGGAATTGCGAGAGAAAGGAGTCCCGAGGTTCTGTACTTTTGGAAAACATAACGGAAGAAAAAGAAAATCGATTTTTCGACCGATCTACGGGAGATTGCCTCGCTAGAAGATATCCCGGCATTATCGTAAAGTCAGTCCAGCGAATCTTATTCTCCGCGGCAAAAACAGGGGGAGACCACTTCCTGTTATCCGTTCCCCAGAACCGTCGGGAGATGGTCGCTGGGAAAAGGGTCATCGGATGGCCCTGAGCTCGGGGTCACCCGTCTCGGAGGATGTCTGGACGTTAATTAAAATGTGCCGCGCATCTGGCGATGCCACGCCGGCTTCGGTTGCCATCTCTTTCTTCGTCTCCTTCTCCTTCTTGTTCGTTCCTGGTCGTTTCCTTTCATTTCGTTCCCACCTTTTCCCTTTCTTTCCTGCTTCCTCCCCAGACAGTTTGCATCTCGTTTCTTCCTGGTGTCGCAGTTTCTTGTGCGGGTACGTGCTTGCTTTGCCCGGTTGCTCGCTAGCGAGCGAGTGAGCTCACTTGCTTGCGTGCGTGCGTGCGTGCGTGAGTACGTGCGTGCATGCGTGCGATCGCACGTAACGAGAATCGCAACTTTGAAGCCAACAGAGCAATGTGACTTGGACGACAGCTGCCGTTTTGTACACACGACCACTCGCTGCTGAGACACATGCCGAGGATATGTCGTCACTTCCTGCGAACCACCGGAGCCTCTCGATCCGAACAGGCCCGGAACGGTTTCGGTAGTTTTGCTGGGACGCTGCGCTCCAACCATCGCGATGCATCGCCTGGGAATTATCCTGGACCGTTAGCTTCTCTCCCTCTCGACAGATACCACGACAATCTGCCGATAACTTAATTACGTACGATCGATCTTGGCATTTGCCAACGCTTCGATCTCTTATCTAAGCTTCTCCGTGGCTTGTTATGGCCAGCCCAGCGGAATAGGCCAGCTGAATTCGTTCGGAGAACAGGTTGCTCTCGCTGTTGAAATGCCGCTGCTACTGGTTTGCCATGCACCGTCAGTCGGCGAGATGCACTCGTTTGTCTTCACTGCTTGTGTCGATTGGCTGAGCACCTCGACTCTCCTTGATAGGTCATTATCACCTTGCGCGATGGTGCTTTTTTTTTATTGAAGGAAATCTTAGAAAAGATTTATTACAACATTTGGCAGTGATACGTAAATATAAATACCGTATGTAGAGTGCGAAGCATTAACAAATCAGACAAAATAGTATACAAATTAACATTTATCTTTTTGTAACACTCTCACACACAGAGATCACAGTCATTCAGAAACGATACAATGCAATAGCAAGCCCTAATATCTGGTCCAACCAAAAACATAGAGACGACCAGAGGCAAATGGAATCCCAATCTGAAGAGGCTTTTCAAAAGCAGCAGTCTTTGAACATCATAAGAACTACACTGCCAGAGAACGTGATTAAGGGTCTCATCTCCCTGACCGCAACTACACTCTGGATTATCAATAAACCCAATTCGTGCAAGGGAAACAGCCAGGTGATAGTGATCCGTTCTACACCTATTAACAGTGACAACAGTCAAACGGGACAAGTTTAACTTGAGAACCAGGGAAGTATGTTATCACTATAAAATTTTTGGAAATAGGTCTTACCCTTCAGAAGCCCATCAGATTTTATAGAGGAGAGGGTGTTGTCAAACATGTCTTTAGAAAATGACTCAAATAAATCAGTAAAAGGAATGCTAGGAATACAGGGTATGTGTGATGGTGCTTTCTTCATCCTGATAGTCGTAATTTTTAAGTCAATACTTCTTTAGACGCAACGAGTACACAATTGCTGGCCAGTGAACGAGTCTGATCTGTCACGCTCTAAGCTGAAACGCTATTCGGATAAACCACGGAGGAGTTTGGTTCCTTTTTGGACTTTAAAGTTTACACTTCAAACGTTTTTACGGTACCCTCAGACTGTAGTTTTTAGCGAGTAATAGTGTTTTGCTAGAAAATTAATTTCGAGAGACTTCATGAACGACTCGGTACATCTTTTGCACAGATCACTCATCACACAACTCGAGGTGGAGGATTGCACATATTGTTTGAAAAATCGGTCGCTGGTTGCAAATTTATGCGCCGGCCCAGAAAATATGTATCGCACACACGCATCATATAATGCAATGTCGATGCGGAAGAGGGGTTTGTACGTGTACACAGAATTTAATCCTGAAATATGCTCGCAGTAGAAGCAGACAGCTTCAAGGGATATTCTCATAAGCACTGTCTGATTCTACTGCGAGTATATTTCAGGATTAAATTCAGCTCCACGTCACTGGTAACAGTCGGATAATGGACAGTAGCGAAATTTATCCTGGAAATACATTTAATCCGTCGAAACATTAATTATTGGCGATCCAATTTGGGGAAATTGTCTTGCGCACAATAATCAATTTTCTACTTGAAAATATAAATCCATTATAATTATGTATCATTATAGTCTAGTCGCCAGGTACTTTTACCTGGACAGTATTCCGAACCTAATGGAATTATGACACGTCATTTAGGGGTACTCTAGAGTGTCGAATCTGAGTTTTCAACCACGAAGACCCTGTGCTAACTTAGGGAAGGGGAAAAACCACGATTTTTATTACCTCGTTTTGGTTTTTCGCCTATTACTCAAAAACTATGGGTCCTAAGAACTTTTGTTTTTCAATTTTAGAAAGAGCATTAAATTTCCTTCAAATTTCCCTGTCACACGAATTTCTTTACGCAATAGGCACCGAAAAACTAAAATTAGGAAATTAAGTGGCAACTGACGAATCTGTAGGAAAAAACAGAGTAAATTACACTGCCCAACAATAAAAATATTTCCATATAATTGTTGGGTGTATCTCATACAGTTTTTGGCGCTGATTCCGAATCTGACTTTAATTTTTCTTCTACACTCACAGTTTTTGAGAAGTTTGAGTTAAAAAAAAAACATGTTTTTCGTCTTTGGACAAATATTGTGATGTTATTATATAAGATATTTTATTGTTCTTTACAGCAAAAGATTCTCTAGACTTTCCCGAATCCAAGGATGTGCAATAGTAATAGTATAAGATACATCCAACAGTTATATGGAAATATTTTTGTTGTTGGGCAGTGAGTGTAATTTGCTCTGTCTTTTCCTTCATTCGTCAGTTGCCACTTAATTTCCTAATTTTTGTTTTTCGTTGCTCTTGGTTCAAAAAATTCGTTTGACCAGTGAAATATGAAGGAAATTAAATGCTGTTTCCAAAAATGAAAAACAAAAGTTTACCCATAGTTTTTGAGTAATAGGCGTAAAACCAAAACAAGCTAATAAAAATCGCGGTTTTTCCCCCTCCCCAAGTTAGCACAGGGTCCTCGAGGTCGAAAACTCAGATTCAACACCCCAAAGTACCCCTAAATGACGTTGCAAAATTTCATTAAGTTCGGAATACTTTCCAGGTAGACGCCTTTTTCGACCTGCCGACTGAACTATTAATCCAACATAGTAATATTTTCAATGAAACCAGTAATCGAGTATCTCGTTAATCAATCGAATCATAAAATCGAATCATAAAATCGAATCTGATGTGGCAATTCGGTGTTTACTAAACTCAAACCGTGTTTTCTCTCAAAACAATATTCTTTTTTACGATGGCCGTAAAAACGCGCGTCCACTAAATGACTTCAATTTTCGCATTTGGGTTTCTAGCGAAACCCGCATCTATTAATGAAGCTTTCTTAATCCGCTTTCCGGTTTCGCAGTTATTAAATTAGAAAGTGGATTCTTCTTTTTTTTTAAGAAAAAAAGAGATAATTATTTCTTCAATATAGAAAGCAGCTATTCATATGTTTAATAAAAAATTAATTTATTCTGTTCAGGTCATTTATGGACACTTTCAGTTTCACTGTGCAATTTCCTCAAAAGAATGAACCTCGATCATGTCTGTTATTATTCGGTGGTGTTAATAATGTGAAAATAGACTGGTCGCGTGAGTGATTAATACTATTGTACCCAGTGAAAGGATAAAAAGATACTATTCAACTGTCCTGCTTCAAAGAAATCCAGGGAATTTATTTCCTACAAGATCTCGGGTCGTTTTACGATCTTCGGGTTCAATGCCGTGTTTATTTTGAAACCGTAATACGCCGTAAGTTTGTCCGTGTGCCATCGGCATCATGCGAATATGTTTACAATTACATTAACCTATTTAATCATTCCCACGCGAATAATAACATTTCAGCGTACAATGAAATCCCTGATGCTACCACGCGAACACCACCTGTCGCATTCGGTGTACACGTTCACTTGCTAGGATACGCAACGAGGATATGTTGTCACTTCCTGCTGGCGACGTCACGCCTTTGCAAACTACCGGCTTTATTTTCGCGTCACCACAGGTATTCGCCGGACTGCACGACCACGCATGACCGCGTTGCTCTATAAAGTGCTCGATAATGCTCCACTAAATATGCGCGCACTCGATCATGAATTCCATCGTCCGAATTTTAGTAACTCGATTCCATTTTTCATAATCGCGACACGTGCTATGATAACACGGCTGTGTTATCGTCTAGTATCAATAGCATGACTTATTAACTCTGCAGGGAACATGATAACGCGCTCGTAGACACATTTATTTCGATGAAGACAGAAGAAGAAAAATGAGCATTGTTACAGTGACTCAAATGATTGTTCCAAACACCCTTTAAATCGGACTTGCGTTTTTAAAAGCGGGCTTAGCAACTTGAATTTTTTTTTGGACATGCAAATTGCAAGGAAGCAATTTGTATAAACCCTCGATATGTGAATATCCATTAAACTCTAATTTAAATAGAATGCACTTAGAAGAATAATTCAATGAATGTTAATTGCATAGAAGGAAAAGTTGCATTAAAAAGCGAAAATTTATAATCCAGTCTGGTTGAATGATCGTTACAGCTTGAAAGTAATATCGTTAAAGTGTCTGTTGCACCATTCGTTTCTATCATCTTTGCACATGAATCATTTCTCTGGCTTTTACAATCGGTTGCGATAAAAATAATGTCAAATAAAGTCTGTACTTTACACATCACCGTATTGTTCGAATGGTATCGCAGTTTCATAATCTCCATTCATCTCCATCAATTTTCTCTTATCTTACTACAGTCTTCCAATTTCATTGATATGAAATTTCGGATTCATCGTACTATTTTCATTTTATCTCATCTTACCGCGATCTTCCATTGTGAAACAGAGAGTTTGCAAAAATCTAAGAGACTTGATTTCACTCATTAACGTACTTCGCTCCGCATTGTTCCCTTATCACCCGCCCATTGCCAATCTGAACGACAAAACACTTTACCACTCAAACAGAACTTGGTAAATACTCGCAGATAAGATCGTATCTTACAATATCGAGTTCATACTATTAAATGAATTTAACAGTAAAGAGCAAGCGGTACAATTATTCAATTTCACGGGAGCTGTTCTCGGAAAAGGGTGGCAATGATTTATAAATGTGTGAACGTCCATTTCGTTTCCTTTCACATCGCGACGTCAAGGGAAATTTATTTCTCTCATTCTGCACAACTAAGATCGTAATTTTCGCGCGTTTTAAGCCGCGGAGTGCCGCGAAAAAATAATATTCCCTTCACCCCCGTGGATTCCTTGTCCTTGCGTATTTCATTCGTAACGAAACGATTTTAATGCCATCCGTTTCCGGTATCGTTCTCGTAAACATCAGCCGAAAAGCGTTTTAAACCGTCCGCTACCGAGATATTCGATACCAGGACTGTAATGCCGCAATTATACGTTTCTGCAATTAACTTGTTGCTGGAAAACTGGTATACAACGCGAGGAACCAATTGTGAAATGCAAAACGAGCGTTGAAATCGCGATCGCTAGGAGAGAACGAGAAATTAACGCTCTACAAATGAATTTTCTCTTTCGCCGTCGTTAATTGCCGAGGTTTAGCAGCTTCGGTGCTGCATCTTTCATGCGCTGTTACGTAAAGAAAGGCTGTCTGATGATTATTCCTAGAGTAGAATAGTTACGAGAAAAACAATAGCGAACTTAAAAGAAGAAAAATTTAAACGAATCTAAAGATTCACTTTCGATTTGTATCCTGTTTCAAGAAGATGAATGAAACGAGCTGCAACTTGTGCAACAGAATGTTACTCGATGTGTTAAAAATAATTTCCTACATCCCGCAGTGATGTGTTCACGTGACTCATCGATCAGGTCTTTCAAACGGTCCAAAGTCCTTTAGACGACGAATCATCTGATGGTGTCCAGTTGTTCCCAGCAGTCATTCCGAGAAAACAAGTTCGGACTGATTGATGAGGTGTCCTATTGTTGCTTCGTGAAAAATATCTAGTCGCCTATTGCTACCACGGCACTAGTGCTATAATTATTTAGAACCTTAGGTACAGCCCTACTCGTGTATAATATTTACGTATTTCAATCTGTGTTTCCCGTGCTTTCGAAATGGTAATTTCACGAGGCTGTTGTGCACACGAAAGAAACCAAATGTCACAGTAAAAAAGAAGATTTACAGTGATTGGTAGTTGAGTCTAGGGTCTGCTAGCGTGACAATGCGTCCCTGGGGACGTGCACGTGGTGTCGGTTTCGTGAAACCGAAGATCTCGCGACCGATCATTCCGGGCTGTCGGTTCCACATAAACGCCACCGAAATTTAGCATGGATGGCGCCTTTTAAAATTAGACTTAGCCTCCCAGGGTGCCGCGGTCGTAGTCCGAACGAGTTCTTAACGCGGACTCCGACGCTATTAATAAAGCAATTATAAGGGCTACGACCGGTGCTGTTTCTTACTCGCTCATGAACCTGTTACTCTCGATCTGACGTCTCCATTAGAGCTTTTAGTTGTTAATGGAGATAACTAGTTCAGGAATCCGTTTTATCGGTGTCTCGACGTTGAAGAGCGCCTCGACGTGATCCGGACAAATTAGTTTCATTTTGACATTAATTATTCCGAAATATTCCTCGGCAAAGATTATATTCGTTCCAGATGTTGGTCCACGAGTTCCTGTTGCAATATCTTTTCAACAATACCGCGTCGCGAGTTTAAAACTAAAAGTTAGATAGTTTCCTGACTGGTATTTATCGTTCCATTAGTCACGAGGGAAACCGCGTTTCCTGAGATCTGTGCCAGCAACTGTTATTCGCTAGCTCAGTTATTACGTAATTTTTACCTGCTTTCCCTCGATAACGATGTCCGATCGAGTGGAACGTGTACAGTCTATTGAATCACCGCAGAAAGTGTGAAAAATGATATTTCTGTAAACACGTAGTACGATTGAAACGGAGAACAATTTCCGAATGGCAGATTCGAAAATATTCACTGAATTAGCAGTTTCCTCGAGAGGGGGGAAGAAAAAAGAAGTTAGCACTATATTTCTTCTTCATATCGACGATACGCTTCACGTGGTCGGTTTCACGAGTTCGCGAGTCGAATTCGACCCGAATAAAAAGCTCCTTGTCTCGTATGCATCCTTCTCCCCCCTTTATTTGATCCCTCGTTCTTTTAATGCCATATGAGTTGTCGGAAATGCCACGCATGCCACAGTGCCCGAAACCACCGTAATTGTTACATCTGTGCAGAAAATACGAACAACAAAGCTGGAGGAGTGGCGAATCAACATTAATGGAGCAGGAACTTAACGAACAAATGAACATTTTCCACATTCCTATCTTAGTCGAAAAACATGATAATAACGCAGGAAACGAAATTTCCGGAGGACGTAATATTTTTGGCTATTTAATTGGGACAAACGTAGCATATAACTATAGAATTTGCGGTAAAATATTAGATTATTTGACTATCAGCTTGGTTTCTGACCATAATGCTATTCTTATCGTTCGCCTGACTATCGAGCGAAAAATTTATGCGGACAGTCATCGTCGTTTTGGACTGACCATGTAAATTCTACTATTTATATTGCACATTACGTCTATTTAGTTTATCGTTGTTCCAGAGCTATTCTAGGTATTCCTTAAAATATAGATTATATTTTAGATATTTTAGATATTTGTCCTAATTATATTACTAGATTCTGTATGTTAATAAAATCCGTGAGACTAAATAGAAATAGAAAGATTTCCTCGATTTCCGTATTTTCGGCTCCGTAACATTGCGGTGACGTGCCGTTGAAATATGTGTCTACTAAGTTGATTCATATTGTGGCATAGCGCGATTGTTACAGGATTACGCGTGTCTGCGAAACGTCTCCGGCTCGATTTTCGATCATCGCCATGGAAACACTGACGTCCGAACTTCGAGATATCTGACACTGCAGGAAAATAACTTCGAATTGGCAGGTTTGCTGAATGGCGACAAAAGTGCATTCATAAACGGCAGGTTGAAAATAAGTCTAGCAAATAATTGAATAATCTTGATGACCTAAGCCAACTTTATTGCACGCAGACTACTACGAATTGCTGTTAAGATTTTAGTGTATGCTGAGCTATATTTCATCATGATTCACGAACAGTATTGTATCCCGTGACGTTAAACAGTACTTGGAGTCTTGGAAAATACGATATTGCGTCTACATATTTTGCATATCGCTCAAGCTCATATTTTCCCAAATCTTTTCTGAAACAACAAACTTGGCTTCCCGAAAATACTTCAGCGATAAATCATTCGACACGTGCGCTCCACTTCACTGCAAAGAACTTTTTTAAATCAGATTTTCGAGAACATTGATAATAATGTCAGTATATTTGATTTCTAGGTATCGAGTGAATGAATGTCTGCTTGTTTACTTGTCAAGTGCAAATTTACTATAAACGTGTTTGTTTTTCATAAAAATGATTGCTACAGGAAGTGAAAGCCTGCTTAGTTGCAGGCTGTTGACATTTGCTCTTTAAACTTAGAGAGTTTTGGATAAACATTTCTAATCTAATCGCATAGAATGTTGAAACAACAAATGTTTGACACGTGATTGCAACTTAGTCAGCGCGTGGAGACATTTGAAGCAATGTGTCTTATAAATCTTGATGCTTCGGTTTTGCTTTCATTTAATGAATTATTTCGATTGTCAGGCATTTTTATTTCAGCAGCGAATACGTCACGGACACGGGTCATTGATTGCTCGACGAAGATACACGAAATCTATAATAAATACCATAGTGGAGAGCGTTTGCAAGCCGATGTTATTGTGCAACTGCGATGAAGAAGATTAAGTGTGCTTTTGTTAGTCTTTGAAACGTAACCTCTCATTCTGCATTCGTTTTTAGTCTCATATAACAGGGTTTCGTGTTACACGAGACATTGCTGGAACTTAACTGCCGTGTTATGTGAGGGTTACGCGCGCTTTATTATGAACTTGTAGAACATAATTACGATGTTCATTAACGAGGTTATCGCACGTAGGAGGAAGTATCCGATTCCTCTATACAGAAGACAACGGGACCTCATTATTTTTGCAAATTCGATCGAAATATTTTCAGAACACGTGTTTCAACTGTTGTACTAATTTCTGTAAAATACAAGTCGATTCGTTGCGCTTGGTACACGAGAATTTCTGTTTAAACAATAGTCTTCCGTTCGTAGAAAAATCGCGAACGAAGCGAACGGAGCGAACGGTATTTCCTATTGTTCCTACGTTGCGTTTCGTTGAAAATAAAATCAAGCACGGTGAAGTATAATGCCAAGGTTGGCTCGATCTAGGTTCGGCGCGGCTCGGGTCTCACGAACACACCATCACGAATCTCTAGTAGTATCCGTAACGCCCCTTTGATCGGGGAATCGTGGGCTAGCGGGTTCGCAGAGAGCTGCCGCCGAAAATAGAGAATCGGGTCAGCGTGCATTGATGAGAACGCGCCTTAGCATTCCCATGGAAGGCCCCCTAGCCGCGTGCTTCTCGTTCTATTTCGCCTCGACGCCATTAAAAAGGCCCCTATCTCCTCTTTGTCGAAACCAACAGATCCCTATCGAGACAGAAACGACGAACCACCTGTTTTCATTTCGCCGTTTCATTTTCCGACGATTCGTTTCGTGGCTTCCATGAGAATTCCGGTAATCATGACTTTCCAATGAGTGATCATACCGCACGATTTGGGGGCCCTAATTGGTTCGGTTTTGTGGCGTTGCTTCTCTTCTCCCCTCTCTTGCGGCTTCGATGCCACTCCGTGGGATTCTACCGAAAAATATTTCATTCGACTGTTTCGAGTCGTTAACTATACCAGAGAAATTATTGAACACTTTTCGTTGAAAAGGGGAAGGCGCTATCTAAATTTACAGTAGGGATTGCAATCCCGCAGGATTCGCGTCATTTCTTGTTCCCGTTTTTCTTAAATAGGTGATGTGTCGCGAATGACGACGCGTGCAATGAACTATTTTGATGTTTTGTCGAAAATATTTAAATATATATCGCATATGCATATATGTATATATTTCAACCGTAGTTCCAAAAACACATTTATTTTCATTTAAATTTACGTAGATTTAGATTTTGTTTCTATTTCGTTCATAAATTTTGACCAACACGATTAATGATGATTGTCTCATTAAGTAAAATTTGTTTTTTTTTTATTAAATATATACATTAGATTGAAGAACTACATCCTTAGTCCACAGGACCCCGCGGAATTGAAATAAATCCCACATCTATCCCCCGGGATTGCAATCTCTAATCTACAGTAGCTTCAATCACCAGAATAATTTCTCAGTGTTTTTACAAACGTTTCAATTTGTATAATTTTAGGTGAAAAAAGTGTCCTTTATTTTTCAGTCGCTGCGTCATACAAAAATATTTTAGACCGAAGAAATTATGTTTTTATTATAATACGTTGAACGTCTCACGCGACTAACGCCAGCGCCGATAGGAAGCCGATGCATATTCGCCGAGATATTTTCATGTTAATTAAAGATTATCGAATTTGCTGCACGAAACGTGCCGAAAGCGTGTCATTAGTGTCGAATGTTGGTCGGTGCGCGTCTCAAGTGTCTATCGGGACCTGGAGGGTCTCCGGCTCCTGATGGCCGGCAATTTTTTTGAATACGTTTGTATACCTTTTTATTCTGTTGTCTTAGCCGGCCGGTTTTGCCGACCTGAGAATCGACGCGAAACGCCCCTGTATGTTCTCACGAAAACTACGTCCACGCCGTCGGCATGCTCTGATTTTCCACGAAAATCATTTCTGCAAATTACACGGGGCGCGCAACGCAACGCGTCTAGTCCTTAGAAAATGTCGAATACGCGAGTCAAGCCAGATAAATCCTTTCTTTTTTAAGCATTTTTACCACGCATCTTGAAATCGAATTTTAAAAAAAGTTGAAATTTTCAACTTAGCTCAGAACTGGCTGACAATGTAATATTCAAAAAAAAATTTTTTAAAAGACTGTGTTTAGGATTTAAACCAATTTTTAAATATTCCCCTTCGCTCTATAGTACGCAGAGCTGTGATATGGGGCGCTTTTTTGGCGCATGCGCGACTATTTTAGCCTCAGTCAAGTACGAAGATCGAGTAAATTCGGGTACCTCGGGTACCTGCTAATTTCGCAAAATGTATTATGATTTGATTTTAAAAAATGAATGTAAAATTAAACGATGTTTACGATGTAAACGGTCGTAACGGACTCCGCTGGACATTCCCGCTAATAACACTCCTCCACTCTTTTCCCTCCAATAGTCCCCCACAAACTTCGGACGCAGATACGTTCCTGCCGAAACTCGCGCATGCGCGAAAAAAGCGCCCCATATCACAGCTCTGATAATACGTTCGGTAGTATGCCCATCACGTGCAGCGATCCCCACTCCGCGCGCTCCCTACTCCACTACGATTTCCCACTCTTACTCCAACTCCGCTCCACTTCGCAGCGACGGAGCTCAGTTTACTTACTGAGTTGGTTTGGATTAAGTCGGGCGGGGTGGGGGAAGGCGACAATGATCTAAATACGCTCAGTAGTGAAGATTAAAACGTAGAAAATAAAAAAAAATATATAAAAAAGCTTTTTAAAAATCACGCTTATATTATAATACACTAAAAAGGAGAAAATAATATTTTTAGATATTAGTGACAATAAATAAAAGCGCGGAGCGCTAAACTATATTGACGTAATCTTCGTGGGCGCGATCCACGCTTTTATTTATAGTCACTAATATCTAAAAATATTGTTTTCTCCTTTTTAGTGTATCCTAATATAAGCGTGGTTTTTAAAAAGATTTTTTATACATTTTTTGCAGATACTTACGATATCGGCATGCTAATAACCCTGTCCGCCGCGTCGGCAGCCGTTCAAATTCCACAGAATCGAAGTAATTTATTTAATGAAAGAAAAATTTAAGAGGCTGCTTAACCATTCCTTTGAAATGTGAATTTTTATAAAAATTTTCAATTTGGCAAGAAGTCTCTTACGTATATTATCGTGGTAGAGTGATATTTCGTGCCGTGTAGAAAATAGCATAAATTTCGTGAAACCTCGCGCTTTATCAATTTAGCAAACCTCTTATTAGTCAGAAATATATAAAGGCACGCAGTCTATTCATAAAATCTTTTAAATAACACGTAACGTTCTATAAATTTGCTGTCCGTTACTTTCTCATGTCAGATTCTGTTGGTAAGCGAGATAAGCGGCGCGTCTATCCGCGATTGCCTGAATATCTCAGCTGAAATTAGGCACCTTTAACGAACAAGTCGTCAGAGATTTGACCGTCTAACAGAAAATTACGAAAAAGATAATGGAGTTCCGCTCGTTACAATCCTTCGCGGTGTGCCATCGAATATTCATTGGCAAACGGCTCTGCCTATTAATATGAAAGAAACGGATAGAGAAACGTGTGCCCGGAGCGCACACATTCACTACACCTCTGTTGAACTTCAAAATTAATACGTAAATTAATCAAAAGTCGGTTAGAGTCCAGACACGGTTACCTTTTTATGAAGAAAGCAAAAAACTGCATAAAAACTCTTTCAATCCTATTACAACTCTGTATTCATTTTCGTCTGGTCCAGAGAGTAAGAGATACGCAATCTGCCAAACTTCGTGCTGCGTCATTTATCGTGCGATTTTTTGTTGTTGTTCCCCGGGCATAGATGCGCTCAAGATAAATTTAGATTTATAGTGTCAGACCGTGCATACACGATTGCATTTTTTTTAACCATCGTCGAAACGTCTGCAGCGACCTTTCCTCGAATCAATGATCTCGTCTGAAGGTGAAAAAGTCAACGGCTCTCCTGACTAATCCTGATTTGGTAAACATATACGCACTTGCGCCGTGTACACGAGTGACAATACGCAACATGCGTGGGTGTGAATGCTTCGATTCTTCCTTTGTAGGCGAGACACAGCACCGTTTCGTAGAAATCACGTGCCAGATCCTCCAAGTACGATATCACGTTAACCTTGACATTATAATTTTCGCTGGATCGCACGGGCGAACCTATCATTGAATGGCCAATGGATCCGACGAATACCTGAGCTCCTTCGAAAAAAATCGTTTCGATGTCCAAACCGAAAGCTTACTCGACCTTCGGATCGCGGAACTAGGGTCCATTCGGACCCCGAATCTTTTAAAAGTGTCCGAACACTAACAAGAGCCACTGTCAATAGAAACAGTAAATACTGAATTATGAATATGTACCATTTATAATCTACAAATTGTTCAATTTTATCACTACTGCTAAATATGATTAGTAGACTACGGACAGAGTTGTGCAGAATTACAATTGAATTACTCCAGAATTATAATTACAAAGTAATTGAGTTAAATTGTCATTCAATTATGTTGTAATTTATAATTCAGATCTTCAGTCAATTAAATTACAATGTAATTCCTAATTGCAATGGAGCACAATTATAAAATACATTGTAATTGAATTAAATTGTAATTCATTTATATTGTAATTTATAATTCAGATCTTTAGTCAATTAAATTACAATGTAATTTGTAATTGCAATGGAGTACAATTATAGAATACATTGTTTTCGCGTATTGTATTTCAAGTATATTGTATTTCAGTTACATTGTATTTCAATTACTTTGTATTTCAATTACATTGTGTTTCAATTACATTGTATTTCAATTACAAATCTGATTGAAATACTTAGTAATTGAATTATATAGTAACTCATTTACGACGTAATTGAATTACTATTAATTGAAATACAATGTAATTCAACTACATAATTGAATTACAATGTAATTGAATTAGCACAACTCTGACGACGGGTCACTGTGTAAAAGAAAAATTGTTTGCATCGATTGCAAGAAACAAAAGCCAAATCGAATGTCATTTCTTTTCCCTTAATGATTTTAATAGAGAAGAAATCATATATTGACATCTTAAATTTAAAAAATATTCCAACAATTTTATATTTCATCTGCTCGATTTTACTGGAAATAAAATCCAGCAAGGTTTAAAATGTTTTCAGATTACTTTTAATTCGCTGAAATGATTATTGAAAAAAATTTTTTTTAAACACGTTTATATTAGAATGCACCAAAAATGAGAAAATAATATTTTTTTTATATTAGTGACTTTAAATAAAAGTGTGGTACGCTAAACCATATTAACGTAATCTTCGTGACGCTCGACGTTTTTATTTATAGTCACTAATATCTAAAAATATTATGTTCTCCTTTTTAGCGCATTCTAATATAAGAGTGGTTTTTAAAAAGTTTTTTTATACATTTTTTTTATTTTCTACTTTTTAGTCTTTACCACCGAGTGTATTTAGTAAGGCCAGCTTACCGAGCAGAACCGTTGGTCCTTGTCGCCTTCCTCCACCCCCGCCCGACCTAATCCAAACCAACCCAGTAAGTAAACTGAGCTCCTTCGTTGCGAAGTGGGCCAGTGAAGCGGGGCTGGAGTCGGAGTGGGAACGCGTAGTGGAACGCGAAGGGGAATATTTGAAAATTTTGTTGAAATCCGAAACGCATAGTCTGTTCAAAAAATCTTTTTGAATATTGCATTGCCATCCAGTTCTAAACTATGTTGGAAATTTCAAGACCCTAGCTCATCGGGAAGTGGTTTAAAATTCGATTTCAAGATTTTACGCATACAACAACAACGACAACAACTCGGCAAGCTAATATAAGCGTGGTAAAATGAATATTTGCAAAACCAGTTACAATTTTAGTACGTATAATTTATGAGAAATAATAAAGCAAGAAAGCTCGACGCACTATAGATTCATGAGCTGCAACATTGTGAATTGACATGCGCATTTAATGTGGCATTATGATCCCCATGCACCGTTACATTCTGTGGCTCGTCTGAGGATCACTAATACGCTACTGAATCCTAAATCAACAATGCGTGACACACAGGAAAATGCAGATTAGAGGAACGCCCACTATGTTGATACGCAAACATCCTGCTTTGTCTTTTGGCAGCACTTTCGTGACATTACGTGTCCCTGTGGCTTGTGCGAGAAGAAAGCGGTATGCGTGTGTGAATATGTTAATTAATATTGGCAGCTATGTTTCGTCGTCAGGTTACGTTACGTTCAGTTACGTTTCGATCGTAACCTTGACGAACGCCATTGTACAAATGTTTGGATACACCTTGAGTAGTGAAATAGCTGTAATTCAAACTTCCATCATTGGAATGTCTTATTACATACCGTTTTTCTCTGTGAATAATGTGCTGTAATTTTTCATAGAAAATATTTTCTGCTGATAACAAATATTTGGAGGTTCAAATCTAGAAGTCGGTAAGGAAAAGTTAGATTCGCAATCGTGAATGGCGCTAGCATTCGCAATAATCGCCGGTGGATTTACGACAGTGCAGGACAGGCTGAAGTAAACCGCTTCCCGGACAGGGTCGTGAAAATTCGCACGCGGTCACCTTCCACCTCGTCTACTACTTTTGTTTCTTCTGGAGAGACCTTGGCACGATTTGCGAGGTAACGAGGCGGCCGAGGCTTTCTAGTTTCTAGCCTCTGTTCCTTCGCTTTCTGTTGGCTACGATGAAACCGGAGGAATCGTCGCTTCTGTTACGTAAAGCCGCGTTCCTTCGCGGCGCGTTTAGCCGAGTCAACGACAAGAACGACAAGAATTCATCGGCCGTCCATCGTTGCCGACGTCGACAGAGCCCTTGGGTGTACCATCGATTCTTCCAGTTCATTTATCACGTGCTACTTTGTGAGGACCGGGCAGCTTCCGGTCGCGTTTCACTGTTAGACTATTCTCGGATCAGCTACCGGGACCACGTTTTTCACCGGAGCGCTATAATTGACTGACACAGGGCCGCCAACGCGGTACCTATGTTAGCAGTTTTTATTTCAACCATGACGGTAATATATTCGGACGATCGCGTTAATTATCGATGCCGGAAGGGACCTGTGGAACAGGGGTTGCCGAATCTCTCTCCTCCGTCTCCCTCGATCTCCATCTCTTGATCTTTTCAGCCACGATTATTTTCAAGCCCGCAATGTCAGTGACGAAAGAGCAGAGAACGTATCGTGGCGATAAACTGCTCTGACGGATCCCAGTTTCCTCGAAACTATTTGGAACAGCGTTACATGCGGCGCTAGTAAATAAGATACGGAATCAAATTTATTGGCGTTCTACAATCACGTGGAGAAGATACTGGGCTCGATGGAATTCGAGTCCCTTTTGGAAACGTCGGCTCGATGCACTCTTCCGATCACTGTGGATCGTTCTGCAAAACAAACGTTATCGAAATCAATTGTGAGAAACAACTTTCTAGACTCATTAAACGTATTAGTATTCAATGAGACCTGTTCGGACTTTCCAAACAGGTTGAACGTCCTCGTTTAACCGAAATAAAGTCGTTGACCACAAAGGGGCAATTACTCTGACGTGGCTTAAAGGGTTTATCAGAAGCAGGATCAAACCTGTCGCTACTTACTATTAAACTGGCCAGACGTACTCGCATCACTGTCAAACCCTTTCGGACACCTACAAATTTCGCGAAACCTTAACAGCGTTGCTGCCTCTCTTTTTCTCACTTCCTGTCCATCGCGTGTGGACTGCGTGATCATCGCTGAATTTTAAGTCTTGTAATAGTGCTCATCATTATTTAATTCTCTCTAATTGCTCGATAATATCCAGCCACGTTTTACTCGCCTTCTTGTTAGATTCGTCCGCTGATAAATCCTGTCCGTTCTAAATAAATAAATAATTTATACAGCGGCTATCAAAATCTTCGAAAAGTTATTCTCCTTTAAAGAACGTCTGCATCTTAACAGGGGCTAACTGTATGTATCGTTACGTCGTTCGGAAAATAATTTCGTTTTCGTGTAGAAATGGCATTGCTTTTATTTGTTATTAGAATTTTCACTTTTCGCAGACGAATTTTAATAAAGCGGAATAAAATAGAATCTTATTTCCAGTGGTGGTAGCATTTTTTTTTTTAATAGAAAATCTCATATGAGATTTATTTCAACACAATTACAGAAACGAAATACACCGCATACAAAACAGAATATAAAAATTACAAAATAGAATATGGTTACTAGAGATACACAAATATTGTAATACAGTCATGATTAGTTGGAACAGTATAGACAAAACTTATACTTTAAGACCATAGCCCTTAAAAAATGATAACATGTAGTGACAAGCTTTGATATTTGGTTTAGCTATTAATATTGAGACATCCATTGGAATCTGGAAGTTTATTTTACTGAGTTTATTAATTCGAGCCTCTCCGCATTTGCAGATCTGAAACAAATGAAAATTGTACTAAATTCCGTCGAATTTTATATTCTATACTTTTTTATGCGCAACATGTATCGTGCGGTGGAAATTGTATTTCAAATAAAGTGGTAAATCTATTCAACTATCTCATCAAAATCTCAGCCTGACACCTTTTCCTGGCGTTCAGGGTCGACATCAGAAAAAATCATGCCTGCCCGTAAGATTTTTGACAATGAAACTATGAACGAGTTTCACGTGTTTCTTTGTTCCTTTCTCGTTACCTTCGTTCTCTGTCCTACCAGTTACCCCCACTCTCTGCCAGGTATCACGCCCCCTTCTTCGACGTGTCGTGTACCCCCGTCCGGGAGACACGTGGGTTAGGTTATACATGATAAGTGAAATGTCGTTGTGGCACGTCGAGCGTTATGTACCGTGTGGTCATCAAATACAGACTTCGATGGATCTTGCGTCATTGACGGTGGCCGGTGCCCATGAATGAAACGGCGACGAGGTTCTCGGCCCGTCTCGGGCCCGCACGTGTAGAGAAATCCGCGAGCCCCCGTCGGCATTTAAATACGATTTAAAGCGAACGCGACCGAAACGAGTTGCGGAGGTCGCGTTTTATACACGCGGAGAGGAACGAGCGTGAGAAATGGTTTACCGGAGAGAGAGCCAGCCCTCTACTCCTCTCTCAGAAGGAGTTGTTTTGCGTGCGAACACCGACGCCAGATCATCTCGGCCAGGACTCGTTTTTTCTACGAATTCTCGTGTCAGCGAGTTAATTGGGGACTTAGCCTAACGGCTTAGCATTGCCTCGGGATCGACCGTTCCAGGCCCCCTTTGATCTTGCGGCGTTGCCCACCAGACTTCGAAACGAACCAGTCGCCACACAAAGGGAAATATCAGACCCCCGCGTAGGCACAGGTATCGGCCTTCTACCACCGACAATTATCCCAACGATTTTTATCAACGAAAACAGCCGAATTTATTTAATATTCCAGTTCACCTTCTGAATGTTTACTCGAGGAACCAGCAAGAATTTCCAACTTTTCTCAATATAATATGTATACAAAAGATTATTTATTATAGACGGATAGAAGCCCGTTTACATAAGTGTTTAAAAAAAGAGAAAGATACAAGACTACTTGTCTAATAAGAAAGAAGGGACATGTACAAAAAGACAAAGAAAAGAAAGGAAAAGCAAAATAGTACTGATAGAATCGATAGGTATCGTGTAATCCTGCGTAGTTGCATTTTAAAATTTTGCAAAGATTTAATGAAAAAATCAATACCATTATAAGTAGTGCATGATCTTGCATGATCTTGCATGATCTTGCAATTCTGCAATTTATCAAATTCAATGTACAGTAACACGATGGCAGCATGTGTTTTGTCTGTTTTAAGAAATTAAAATTATTTTGATTAAGCAAGTGAGTAACTTTTTTCATAATTAGATACTCAGTGGTTGATCAACTGATATCAATAGTCAATATAATAATTTACAGACGCAATTTTCTTGAAGATGATCTGAACATAGATCGAAACAGTCGATATTTGAATTTGATAAATTGCTGAATTGCTTCTAAGTAGAAATTGATCGAATTAGTGTGTCGAGAGCATTAATATACATCTTTTATAAACAAATATACGATGGAAAGGAACAATAATACTATAAAATTGGACGGAGAAATGATAAATCTTTATATTCCAGTGCGAGGAATCCAAGTTTCAGTCAAGTTCGATATGTTAGAACGCTGCCATATTGGATCCCTCGCACTGAAATTTACAGTTTTATCATTGTTTCGTTGAACTGTATAATATTGCAAATGTTCTCTTATGTTGATCGTAGATTGTTGCTAACAATATTTTTATGTTTTCGGCGCACTGGTTCGATCATATTTTTTCGTTTCAATTTTACTTCAGATCATTCTTAAGAAAAATAGGAGAATTGCGTTTCTAAATTATTAAACTAAATTATATTTTATTGTACGATAATTAAAAGAAAAGGAGAAAACTGTTACCTACTTGCTTAGTGCAAAGGAAAAAAATTTTAACTTTATAGAAACACGTGTTGATGCCAGGTCGATGTATAAGACAATAATCGAACCAGTGCACAGTGCGGAATGTAAATGGACATTCGAGACAAAAATCATAACTTCTAAACTAATCCATTTTTGACCAAAGTACTTCAATAATTTTTTAAAGGGAATACAGAAATGCATCGATTAATGCACCAAAAATATAAGGTTCCATTAGTAAAAAAGTTTATTCTAGTTTATTTTAATGAAGAGTTTTTTATGATTAGTTGTTATTGCAATTTGTTGTCAACTGTATACTGTACAACTTTTGTCGTAAATATTTTTTAATTATGTGGTTAAATTTAATTATATCTACTATAATGCATAATTATTTACTTCAACCAAATCGCGATTACGAATGCATTTCTCTAACAAAAATTAAATAACATCGAGTCTTGCAATTTATCGCAGAAAAAAATTATATAGCTATGTAATATAACATTTTGTTGATACGGAACAGCCAAAATTATAGGATGTTTTGAACCGTTTTATTGTAAATTGCATTTTAAGGAAAAAACGCAATTCCTAAATTGCCAGTTAAAATTATGCATACCTCTGGTCAAATTCTCCTTACCTAAGTTGTAAGAAACAGTTTAAAACAAAAACTAACTTAAAAGAGCAATTTGGCTGTTACTGATCCCCTATTGAATTTCTTGGATACTACTTTTTAAATATATATTCCATACTTACTGACTGATGATCTTGTAGGATAATTAGATTAGAATGGAACCATGATTATTTTGATTTTTGTCCATTGCATGCCGCACTGTGCAGTGTGCCGAAAGCATAAATATATTGTTTGTATAATATTACATTCAGAAAGATTGAAAATTGTTGGTCCCCTCAGTGAAAGTTTAACCAAACTAATCTTCTTTGGGACTCATGCTACGAGAACATGTTTTCAAAGAAGTTCTGTGATCCAGGTTTCACCACATCGTGAAAAAAGTGTACAAGCTGAATTTCAAGCGTGTAATATTTTAGACCCACGGAAGCTTCCTAAATACATGTCAGTGGACATTGTTCCACTCTCCGGCATCAGTTTATTGAAACTGCCTAAAGGAACGAAATCAATCAAACGGTATCATTAGCTATTGGCAATATTAATAGTTACCTCGACTTGGCATTCAAGTTTAACTGATTATCGAGCAGTTTCAATGGTACGCGCTGCGAATTATTAATGTCGACGTAACGCGACGTCGGTGGTCTTCCATTAAAAACAAAAGGAGGAGAGGAACACGTCTAAAGAAAGGAGAGGAATGTGTCTAAACCGGTGTTTACCTTCGACATGTCGATGCTAACTTGTGTGTACACACTTTCCACGTTTTGTGTAACCACACTATGAAACACCTCTGTCTCGTTACCTTCTAACGTTCGCGCGTGTTTCATTTGCTTATTTTATATTGGAATTTCTAATCGTCTCGGGATCCCGTTCCCTTCAAACTTCTGTCTGTTTAATAAAGGGAAATCAGTGTCACCTGTTACTAGTCAAATATTCGACGTGTTTTGAGGTCAACGTTGGGCGATTACTATGAGGCAATGCTATACGCGAATTCACATTTTAGCCCTTTGCACTCGGAGATATATGTATTCACTAGAACATTCAACGTTTCTTCCGACCTAGAATATTTCCGTTCGCCACGTTTTTTTAAATTTTATGGACATAAAATTGGCAAAACGCCTCGTACAATACCTACATGTTTAGTAATTGATTAACAAATTAAACAATATCTTGAATAATGATGGATCAATTTTTAGTGGCGCTTTAGAATTTTGAAATAATCGATTTGTTATTGCATTTTCCTGATATACGTTTCTTCTTAATATACAGGGTGGGGCAATAACTATGTCCACCTTGAATATCTCCGTTATTTGTAGTAATGGAATTGTAATTATTTGAAATAAGACAAATTAAAAAAAAAATGGAGATGACCTTCAAATGTCCGAAGTACCCCTACCTAAAAAAAAACTATTATCGCCACCGGATGGACCCTTTCGTAGTGGGCAATTATTTTAGCAAATATTTCTGTGAAACTTAGCTTCGAAGACATCCGCTGACCAGAAATATTTGCTGAAATAAAATTGCACACTACGAAGGGGTCCATCTGGTGGCGATAATATTTTTTTTGTAGGTGGAAGTACTTCGGATATTTGAAGGTCACCTTCATTTTTTTAAATGGAAAGTCCTATTTTTTATACCATAGAAGTATTGACCTTCATATGTCCTAGACCTAATAACTAAACGAAATATTATGCAAAGAAAAAAGAAAATTGTTTCGATAATATCTCGTTAACAATTAGATTTAGAACATACGGAGGTCAATAAATTTTTACTCAGAATTCGATGGTCTATCGATTCATGATATAGAAAGTAGGAGTTTCCATTTAAAAAAAATGATTTTATTTTTAATAAATGAAATTGAATTTTGTTAATAACATTTTTCCATATTATTACAAATAACGGAGATATTCAAGATGGACATAGTTATTACCCCACGCTGTATGTGCCTGCTGATGGATTTTGAAAATGACGCGCCAGAGATCCATGCAGGAAGAAATCAGCTGTTGTTGAATCGCACAGAATCGATTCGATTAATTTCGCCGGTGTCCTCGATGCGTGACGCTGTTAACACCGTACGCCCGCAAATATTCCAATGAATGACACCCTTTTTTGTTTGTTTCTAACGCGTACTCGAGAACCGAGTCACGTCGAAGCGTTTTATCGCCTCCGATAGATACCTGACCGGTCGGATTTTGCACGTCGTCGATTTCGAGGACACGGAACTCTCCTAACGCGTTCTAGCTATTAGCGAGTCTGCAGCAAAGGGGCGGAAGAGAAACCGAGGGAAAGAGAAAAAAGAGAGAGGACCCCAAAAACCGAGAAGAGGATTAATTTCAAAACTTGTTAGAGGCCACCCGATGTCGATGGTATCGTTCTTTCCTAATTTTTTCGTCCAATGGTGCCGGTTAGCCTTCTAACTCTTACGTAACTCGCATAGTTCATTGATATCTCGAGTCCCTTTTAACGGGACGAATTATCTCGGACCGCAATGTGTCCTTCGGCGATCTGCACGTGAAAACAACAGCCATATTTGTTCAATGTTCCAACATTTAATGTCTCAGAATAATTATTTTCTCACACTATTGCTCCACTTTTATGCAAGGAATACCTAACGCTTTCTCCCAGTAGTAATAACTAAATAGAATTATAAAATCCTTGCTGGATTTCCACGAGATTTTTTCAATTTGTATCGTCACTGTTTGTATTTTTAATTTCGCATTAATAATCAAACTTCTTTCCAGTAAAGATTATACCTCTAACGTACGACAAGTGTCCCCACTTTCTAACGTATCGGTTTAATACTGAAACGTGTCAGAGACACATACACGTGATATCAAACAAATAACGCAAAACAAATTACAAACTGAAAGTAGAGGTCGAAGAGAAACCTCAGTTTCACTTGTTGATTCAAGTTTTCGATGTTCTCTTTGAAGAGAGACATCGGCACACGAACTAACTATATATCATTTTTCTTAATTCGTTTCTAGCGATTGATGCTATTCTTAGATATATATAATAGAATTTTTTAAAACGTTTTAATGGATTCCGTACGGTAGCGTTCGGTATAAATGAAATTTATAAATAATCTTTTTAATATTCAATGATTATTCGCATTATCGTGCATTCAGTGAGCTGCATTTTAATCTATTCATGAATTTCTATCAGCACGTCGATATGAAAATGCGGTGAAGAGAATAAAATGACGTTGCTTCCAATGGAGCGATCACGGAAGATTATTAATCTGTGTATATTTGCGGAACTCATTTTAATAACCAAATAGCATATGTTCTAAATTGATACAGCAAGAGATTGAAATGTTAATCATTCGAATAGTCATCTCCTAATAGTGATCAAAAAAGTGTTTTTGTAAAAATATTTGTTTTCTTAAAAATAAACTCTCCTGGCCATAAACAAACGACAATGCCAAAATAAATAAGAAAGATGGATGGCAATTTGTTGTAGAATTTTTTGAAGAAGCTCGATATTTTATGTTTCTTGCGTTATTTTCTATAAATGACAATGTCGTTGTTAATTGATGATTCTTTAATACATATATCTTTTCAACAATTGACGAAATTGTATTGAGAGATACAATAACATCCTACGTCTTGCAAATCATCACCGTTAATGATACGCCCTTCTCGCGGCTCATCTTCGAGTCTCTCATCCTCCGAATTTTTTGAACCACTTTTGCGTGGCACGTTCACTTACACAATCACTTTGGAATGTCGTAGAAATCTTCCGGGTTGTGTCACTAGTCACTGCACTAACTTTGGAACCATATAGCGAATGTACGTGACGAATAGACTGCGAACCATTAGATGAGTAGATGCAATTCGAAATTGTAGGAAAATTTTGTAAATTTAAGAAGTCAATATATGCATCAACTAAACAATATATGTATTAACTGGAAACTTAAACAGTTCTTACGGTCCAGAATACTTCCATTCCATTTTGGAAATTTTATGGATATGAAATTGTATAATACCTCAAATACCTAAATGTTTAGTCATTGATTAGATACCGACACATTTAATAATGTAAACAATATTTTTAATAATGGTGCAGCAATACCTCATACAATACCTAAATGTTTAGTCATTGATTAGATACCGATACATTTAATAATGTAAACAATATTTTGAATAATGGTGCAGCAATTTTTAGTGGTGCTTCAGAGTGAACAACCGAGTGCAAAAGGGTTAAAATTATTAAGAGATAAAAGAACATTCTATTTGGTTTCTATGTCTTGCAATCGACGCAGAAAATTTTGATTTTCCATAAAGATTCGCAATCTGGTGGTTTAAAAATGTTAAACATATGCCGATTAATCATTGCAGAAGCTTTATGCGAGTTCATTCGTGGCTTTACACAAAATAAGCGTAGAACTGGTAATAGGTGGATAATCAGAAAGAGAAAAAAATTTATTGAACGAATGACAGGGCGAGAAAAGGAATAGCAAAATCGAACGATAAGTAAACGGCTTAAAGACGGTCAAGGATATGTCGAAAGCGGTCGACGAGGGAGCGTTTCTGGAAAGGCGATATCGTCGATACAGAGCGGTTAATTAATTCGAGTCTCCTTTCTCCGAAATTCTTGCAGACAGTCCTCGAGGAGCGGCTGGATAGCAGGGTCGATGCCATGGTAGAGACCGGTCTGGTGCAGGAACTGCTGGACTTTCATCGGAGGTACAACGAGCAACGGATTGCGTCCAACACGTAAGTGCATGAGCCTATCAGTAAGTGCTTTACATCACGCGACCGCTCCCCTGATTTCAGGATTTCAGTCTTTGCCTAGGTTCTGTCTTCTAGGTTCATAGATAATTAGGACGACCCGATTGCTCGAAACAAAATTTCAAACTCGTGGATGATGGGACTTAGGACCATCTTCGCCCAGAGTTGGAGCTGGAACACCTGCAACTTTGCCCTGCGCGTCTCCAAATCTAGGTGCACGGTAGTGCACCAACCAAGTTCTCGCACTACCTCCTTTTACACGAAACGACTTAGCCGTTTTTTAGAGGTTTGTAACTCGGAATTGGAGGCAGATGGAAAGATGTAATTTCATACACTTGTTAAATGCTATCATGTCCCAATATTGACAAAACATTAATCTTCCAACATTAGTAGGTTCCGAGATATAGGACCTCAAAAATCGCTAAATTTCTCACTAACTGAATGACAGATCATCAAAACCTTTTGAGTACTTCGCATTGACCCACAAGCTTAAAATTTGGTACATAAGTCCACCGTAACAAACACTCAAAGGAATAATTATCAAAGTTTGAAATTTTACACCGTAAGGGGGTTGTATTGGAAAAAATACATTACGAAATAGGTACGTAGGAAAGAACATAGCAGCATAACATACATAAGTATACGTTTTATTAGCTTCGAAGTCGCAACACATACTGATGAATAAAACAATCAACAAAAATCGATGAAATCCCAACAAAAACATCCTGTGAACAGGAACCAAGTTCTTTACGGCAGTAAAAAATTGTGAGATCAGATAAAATACGGCCAAGTTCGTTAGCTTAGAAATACCTCTTGCAATACTGAAAAAAGCGTTTGTAAAAATTAGTTTAAAAGAAAGCTATTTAATTTTTAAGGAGTTACGTGGAGGGCTAAATCATTCAAACTTGGCAGTTACTTTTTAAACCAATGGTCATAAAAGGTGTTAGGTAGCGGCCAAGTTTGAATAATTTAGCCCTTCATGTAACTCTTTAAAAATTAAATAAGGTTCTTTTAAAATAATTTTTACAAACGCTTTTTCAGTATTGCAAGAGGTATTTCTAAGTTAACGAACTTGGCCGTATTTTGTTTGATCTCACAACTTTTTACGGTCACAGAGAACTTGGCTCCTGTGTACAGGATGTTTTTGTCGGGATTGATTTAACACTAAACTTGATTTGTCACTTCCAAATTTTGTATCTCACAATTATTGAAATTATGAAGATGTTTTCGTGGTAAATGAATAAATAAATAAATATATATATAGCCGAGCGTCGTTGAACACCAACACATGTAGGTCGCGCTCTGGATTGGTCCGTGTTTTTCGTTAATAACTCCTTAACGAAGCCTCAGATGACATTTTCGTAAAGGAAAATCTTGCTTGAAATGATCTCAGCATCCTCCCATTTCCGGATGCTGAGGGAATTTCGGGACACCCTGTATATAGCAGAACAGATGCTATAATATGAACCGCGCAAAGTTGAAATAAATTAAGTTTTGTTTTTAAAGTAGATTTAGTGTTGAATCAGCTTGGAAACGCAGAGGAAGAATTATGTTAGATGATGACACTGGAGTGCACCTTAATCCAAAGTTGCAGATGTTCCTCCGAAATTTAATTTCTCCGTAACCAGTTTAGATGATTAACTATTTATATTGAATTAGCTTGGGGATGTTCGGACGAAAGATTAATTAACCTTTGGATGATGAGGTTTCGGTCAACTTTGACCCAGGATTGCGAAGGTTCCAGCTAAATATTGGTTATTTAGGTCCAATAAGATCAACGCTGATCTTAAAGCAGAATGGATCCAGCTTTTGGCGGAGGGTTAATTAAAGAATCCGATGGCGTTGTCCTAAGCGGAGGGTTTTCGCGACACGACTATAGAATTGCGTTCCTCGAAATTCTTGAGTCACGTGTGCGCGATGTGCACGTGATCCTCGCGATTTGTAAGCGGCGCGGCTCGGCGCAGTACCAAGGCCCCTTCAGAATGAAGTTGCTCGCCTCTCGCCTTACTCGCTTCCGGAAATCGCGAGCGCGTCGGCCGGATGCCAGCGAGAAAATAAAGGAAGTAACCAGCCGCGAGGAAATGTAGTAGGTCGTCACAGCAGCGCATCGTTCGTTCTTGCAACGTGGAAAAAAATTCTTATGCACGATAATCGCGTTATCGTGAGTATCTAGAATTCGCGAAGCCTGTACAGCGAGGTGAGCCGCGAATTCTTCTCATTAACGATCCTCTTGAAGGTATGTAGCCTTGGGATTGATAACGGTTTTTAACGTCTCGCAAATATTGGATAACAGCGTTTGGATAGAGTATGAAATGTGGTTAGTTTCGTCTCTATGTACCCGGCGTTCAAACAGGAATTGACTGATTTTCTACGTTGATTACGATGCGCGATGGCAAACGCTGAAACCTACAGCAGTATAACAATTCAGACCTTGACAGTGTTTCGAACGGTATTTCCCTGTAGATGTATCTGCGACGTAGTTTCAGCTTACATCGTTCTCATAGAGTCATCGAATTCCGGGAGATTCAAGTAACCGGCATTAAATGCTTTGCTTATCACAGGTTCTGTGAGTTTTGCGCCGATGCAGGGTCTGCCGACTGGGACGCTCGTGTCAACGGGATTTTCCTCTTTTCCTTCGCTTCCGTAATCATTCCTGAACCGTCGTCTGCAAGCCTACATTCTTGAAATTTTATATTCTGTTCGCATTCGTGATAAATAGACTGTGGAACTTCGAAATACAAAATTGCCAAATTAATTATAAGAAACTGAAGCAAAGTAAAAAGTTCTTTCTAATACTTTTAGCAAGTTTAAAATAATATTTTGGTGTTCCTGAATTCTCTGAAGGCTTTCACTATTTTTTATATTTGTACTCTTTCGAACAGTGCTCGTCCTTTGAATTTGTCCTGTTCGCATTCGTGATAAATAGACTGTGGAACTTCGAAATACAAAATTGCCAAATTAATTATAAGAAACTGAAGCAAAGTAAAAAGTTCTTTCTAATACTTTTAGCAAGTTTAAAATAATATATTGGTGTTCCTGAATTCTCTGAAGGCTGTCACTATTTTTTAAATTTGTACTCTTTCGAACAGTGCTTGTCTTTGGAATTTTACATTCTGTTCGCATTCGTGATAAATAGACTGTGGAACTTTGAAATACAAAATTGCCAAATTAATTCTAAGCAACTGAAGCTAAGTAAAAAGTTCTTTCTAATACTTTTAGCAAGTTTAAAATAAAATATTGGTGTTCCTGAATTCTCTGAAGGCTTTCACTATTTTTTAAAAATTTGTACTCTTTCGAACAGTGCTCGTCCTTGGAATTTTATATTTTGTTCGCATTCGTGATAAGACTACACTGTGGAACATCAAGATAAAAATTTCCACATAAATTCTGAATAACAGAAGCCAAGTAAAAAGTTCTTTCTAATGCTTTTAGCAAGTTAAAAATAATATATTGCTGTTCTTAAATTCTCTTAAAGTTTTCACTATTTTTTAAAAATTTGTACTCGTTTGAACAGTGGTTGTCCTTGGAATTTTATATTCTGTTAGCATTCGTGATAAATATACTGTGGAACTTCAAGATAAAAATTTCCACATAAATTCTGAATAACAAAAGCCAAGTAAATAGTTCTTTCTAATAGTTTTAGCAAGTTCAAAATAATATATTGTCGTTCTTGAATTCTCTTAATCTCTTCACTATTTTGAATCGTATTCGTTCGAACATTGATAGTGTTCTAGGTAATGTTTAGGTGTGGACTCACCATTAAAGAAAGGCGTGCAACGATAAGGCGAGTTATCGACGCGTTTACTCGTGGTACATTAATGTCGACGGTACCTGCGTTCAGGGAAAAAATGCGATGTATACGAAACGACTTCAGAACTGGGTTTATATTATTCTTATTCGCTTCGTACAGTCGATTTCCTGTGTTACAAACCCTGTGGATATATCCGCTACAGTTTCGATTCTCGTTTTCCGATAAGGAGTTACATAAATACCTCCGCACGTTTCAAGAATAAGATTGTATACAAAAATTGTGTTTCATCGAAGCAACAATATGCACATCTTCTTATATTCGTGTAGAATGTTAGAACTAAGAATGACATAGTTTGAGAAGGTCATTAAACTCCGGAGCATATGCTGATTAGCATTAATTTGACTAGTTTGACAGCATACCGTTTCTTAGCTGCCGACTGCTTAGTAAATGTATTCATTTTTCTTCATAGAATTAGAGACATCTATTTTTAAACCGGGTATATGATTTTTTTTTTAAAACTAATCTGTCATTAAACGTATGTAAGAGAGCAGAAAGTTGTTCATTAGAATTTTTAATAAATTTTATTAACGTAACTGAATAAACGTTAGTGACACATACTGTCGTTACGATAATACTCGGACAACGTATTAAACATCACATTTTTAGACATGTTTTGCTGGCATAAAAAGTACGTAAGATCATTCATTTATTCTTTAATTTCCGTATCGAGTCTTCTCCTCGGCCATAATAAAGTAATAACACGATTCATGCGAGGCTTAGTTACATTGTGCTCGAACCTCGTGTAATACTAAATTGCAGAAGCCGAAAAAAATGATTGATGCAGCGAAGATATGAGTCCTTATAAAAGGGGAATCATTAATTTCGCGGCATTAACTTTTTTTCAGGATCGTTGCACCGCATTTTTTCTCTCTCTTTCTCTCTCTCTCTCTCTCTCTCACCCCTCCCCCCAATCGATAATGCACCCGAATTTCCGGTGGTTCGATTGATGCTTAATACCGCTGACAATTATCGCTAATTATTACCGGTCGCATATGCGTGCAGTGTGCGCGCCGCTGCACCAGCGGCTATGCAAATTATACCGCCAGGCCAATTTGCAGTCGGTTTCGCTACGGCACGTGCAGTGCGTGGTACACAACGTGGAACCACCAGCCGGGAGAAGGTTCCAACTGAATTACATTCGCGCCTAAGAAGTTCATGGGAACGAGAGTAGCCTAACAAGTGTGCGGCCTAAGTGAACGTTATTATCTTTGAGAGCGCACGATTATAAAGAAATTAATTCAAACTGGCTCACAGCTTTCGTTCAAACGGCTGATTAATCTTGCTCTCTAGCCTACTCTCTGTCATTACTATCATTGTGCCCTGCTCGTTCAACGTCATTTTCCATTTAACACGTATCACATGCTCACCTCTCTGCTCTTTTTTTATATTTTCTTCGATTAACCCTCGCACCTGCTGTATTTAATTAAAATTTTTCTGGCGAATCCAGAGCAAACATAAACAGAACCATGTCCGAGCTTCTTTTAATAATATTTAATTTGTTGCTGACTTCGGTGCACAGTTTCGATCACTTAATAACTATTAAATTAGCAATTTTGCAATTTAAACTTTTTTTTCGGTCCAAACTAAGACCAAAACGTTAGAGAAGAAAAAGTTTAAATTGCAAAATTGCTAATTTAATAGTTATTAAGTGATCGAAACTTTGCGCCGAAATCAGCAACAAATATTTAACATTTACAATCGACATAACTGATTATTTTTTTGATAATATTCATTACTTATAAAGATAATTAACATTTAGTTGTGTGATATCCAGATTTAATCGTATTAATATTCATCAGAAAATGTTTCATTGAAATCTACGATCACTGTGACCTCTCCTTGTTAGTAGAAATTAATTTTTAATGGAAGAAAAGAATTAATGAATATTATTAGATCTATATAAATAAAACCTAAATGCTGTTCGTTGGTAAGTGCATCACTTGAAAACGGCTGGACCGATTTGATTAATTTTTATAAAAAGTATTCGTAATAGTCTGAATAAGGTTTTTAGGGAAAGGAAAGTGGGAAAAGTTTCCCGGAAAAATGTAAAATTCGGGAAAAAATGAAAGTGCTTTTTTCTATGGGATTTTTGTATGAACTAAATAATAACTCACGATTCGAACGATAGATATGCGTAATTAGAACGATCACAAAGAAATTTATTGAAATTTAGACAGGACCATGTCTGTCGGGTCAGCTAGTAATAAATAATAAAAAGTGTGAACTCGCGTAAGATATTGCCGGACTATTTATTGTTAAATACCAATGATCCGATCATGATGAAGTTTCAGTAATGCCTTCGGTATAGGAAAATTTATTAATGGAAGAATTATGAGTACGTTTCAAAGTCGCTACTGTTTTTACAATGTATCAAACATTTCCGACGAGTGGTTTCACCGTCGACGACTGGATACACAGTTATTGTGACAGTGTTTACAAATAGTCGACAACATCTGGTACGTGGCATACCGTGTAGATGGGTAACGATGCTTGATGATTATTACAAATAGAGGTGTGCATGTGCCCGACGTATCCATTCTACGTCGAAATAAAGACAATCGTGAAATGGCGCGTAAAGAATGTAACGGAATTGTTGTTTTCCCGCAATTCAGCACGAAACTGTCCATGGGTTGGTTTACAAAATTGCGTGAACTTGATTTACTACTTTTGCGTGGCGAATTTACTCACGAACACTTGGAAATTCGCAAAATAACGGAAACAATTCTTTTTAATGACATTATTGAACGCGAAGTTTCAATTGTTATCTTACTGAAAATTCGAAAATGGATTTCGGGTTGACCGAATACAAAATTGTAAAGACATTAGAAAAGAACAATGTTGTTATATTATTCTCGACTTACTCAGATTATTCAAAGGGCAAATTCATTGTTGTTTAACTACCGTTTCTTACAATTGATTTGTACAGTCTATTAATTATAAATAGCGATTAAATGGATAGCTTGTAAGAATGATATTAATAAATACTATAAAGTGTAAGGCTATTACTCAGCAGAATTTTAATTACAAAATACCAACAGTGATCTAGCGATACCTGATAGCAGTAACATCTAAGATAACAAATTTAAAGAGAAAAGATAGCGCACCTCTTCAAATCAGTAATTTAAAACTATCTACTACATTACTATAAAGTCTAATAGAAATTCTTCTTAGCACCAAGTGAAATTAACGTGCGATCAGTATTTCTGCATTTTATCATTCGATATGATAATACAAATTAATATGTGTAATCCGATATATTTTCACATCGGATTACTGGAATGTATGCCTGGAGTGGTGCACGTGCCGCCATTTTATCAGAAATACAATAATCAGTGAATCTTTATATCAAGAGTGCCGAGGAAATCGTTATTAACAACCGATAATCAAAATGTCAATTCTCCGCGATATGATCGCGGTTAGTCAGGAATGCGCCAACATTCCTGCAAACAATAATGATATGTGTGCCACTGGTGGGTACAGCGATAAATATAATAGCGGCAGCACAAGTAGTGATAGAAGTAGTGACATAAACAATTAAGATAACAGTGACAGCAATTGTCGCGAACACTTGTTAAGCGTTTTTTTAACTTGATGCAACAAATTAAGTTCACGCATTAATTTTATACAAAAAGAATTAATTCAACAGATATACGTAGAAAATTAATTTAAGTATCTAAAAGCGAAGTTTCTACGGAAGGAAAGTTATAATCTTATCTTATTGCAAGGAGTCTATCCAGACCGGTCTTCTCGAAATGACCGAGGACAGTAGCGATTTGACCACATTTTTTTATATGCAACGTATCGTGATACGACTCTCGATACGATGAGTGAATGAGAAGTACCGGACTGTAAGGGCAAAGCAACAACGAGCTCTCTGTAGCTGTTCATAGTGATCGGTATCCGAGAGAAACGAGGCGGACGCATTAGATCTGATGGTTGTTTTCTATACTTCTTGTTCAGAGTATGGGCAGCAATAATAGTGAAACCAAGCGTGGTATAACTCTTTTTAGAAAATGTTTTATACGAGCAATGTAGGGAAGCAAACGTACCAGTTCATACTCGTGTATACGTAGCTGTAATATAATTGTCTGATTGCAATCAAGTCTAAAGAATTGTAATAAAAAATCTGATAATAATTCAGATTTTTCTCTCGTAAGTAGAAGTTGCCTGTACAGTTCAGACACGCGTTGGTGCGCATCTTTGCTTTTCCGATTTCTTAGAATAATTTGATATCATAATCCTTTGGTTCAATGTTCGATTTAAAGATACTGAAATTGCAAAAAGTTCTTCACGATTCTCTTACGAGTTTTAGATGCTTCAAACGCATGGAGTTCTGCAGTCGTGTAATCACCGGATGTACGTTAGCATTGCCATTGTGAGCATACTCAGCATTTTCAAGACCAGTAAGGATATACCATAGTGGTATTCGATTCCTCGCGACTCACTGTATACATATATCGGGATATCCATTTACCATCTTATATCAAAGGATCAGTGTTTGATTTCCTCTGAAGCAGGGGTTCGTGTATAGTGTACTTTTTCTTAAATTCTATCGTAGATCATATTCTTTTCTCGATCGATAGACCAATCTCATATCCATTAAATGAAAAACAATCATATATACACTGCGTTTCTTTACGCAAAATGAAAATATTTTGCACTGATTGTGGTATTCCGGAGTAAAACACAAATTACTTTCATCCCTTAATGACTTTCCAACATTGAAAATAACATTACAATATTCTTTAATCCTATTCTTTTATTGTTTTATATTTCTTCGATCAATTTCATGTAGAATGGAATTATTCTAGGACGGAAGAAATGTTTAATTTTCAAGTCAAAATATCTCCGACTGCGAAGGGTTAAGTAACTTGAAATTATACCATGCAAGCTTTAGAAAGATAATGTCAAGTTACATAAAGCGAAAGTCTCGGCAAATTCTTGATCATTAAGACGTGTTGTATACGTGATAACACAATCTTCCGTCTCACCTTCACGAATCTTTTCCGGTTGAGTGACAACCGCTTGTCAATCGATAGTGACAGATCGGTACGATACACTTTTCACGGTGCCGGTAATGAAATTTTACACGCCTCGTTTCGCACGATTGCCTCGTATATGTCACTATACCTAGCCTGTCAGTTTTTTATGTAATAACACGTCTTCGAACGTAATCATACCGATCCACGGATCGTTTCGGATCGACGGTACTTAATAATAGAATATCAATTAACGTGCTCCCTGTGGTTCGAAATTCTGAAAAAATCTAACGAGTCTGTAGGATGTTTTCGGATCAGTCGGAACGTGTCGAAATTGCTTCTTAAAATGGTTTCCAATGCTGTTCGAATAAAAATTGAGAAAATTGGGAATTGGCCAGACGATTTTCTCAATTTTTTCGAAAACTGTTTGTTTTACGAAAGAAGGTATTACAACGTGAAAGAGGCACCCTGTAAATAGTTTAGAAGATATTCGAGAGCAACGATTTTGTGAGCATTTAATTATTTTATTGATGAATTCGTTTAGGGCACGTTTCACCGTTATCGGATCGAACTCAAAATTTGCACAGATATTTTTTTAATTAATTGTAACAACGCTAGGAGCTGCCGTAAATAAAATTTTAACAAACATTCTTGACAAGAGTAAACAAGAGCCACCCTAGTGTACACACTACGAAGAATGTTATCGGCGCTCTGGTTCGATCAATTTTAAAGAAAAAATATAGCAAATTTGCAATAATTACATGAAATTTTAAATTTTCAACGTTTCGGTCTAAGATTCAGACCTTTTTCAAGAATTTTACTAAAATTTATGTATTGCGTCTGTGAACAAAGAATTTTTGTAATCAGGAGTTTTTAATTGTATTACTAGTGTACACAGTACAGGAAAATTAGGGGACTGGGAATGATAGGGAATAAATGATTAATAATTAGAATATTACAAAATGACACAACTGTTTCTGTAGAGAATTTGTAAAAAGAGTAAAAACACCTGTCACGCTAGAATAGCCCCTTGGATTGAAGCAGGGCGGCTAGGCATTGCGGCACGGGCACGGGCACGGGCACGTTTGCGTCCTCGGTTCTAGTTCTCGAGTGGCGATGGTATCTCTGCCACGAAAGGAGAACTGCATTTTGCAGGCTCGCCATCTTATCACGGCTGGATAGTGATAGCGGGCAAGTCGAGGTCGTGGCGGCAGCTTACTTGGCGGGAAATGTCTGCGACGTTAAAAGCGCGGACACGGTTCACTTGTTCCCACACGTGTCAATGCCAAACGTGTACCTGCGGCTACAAATTAGATCCACGTGACACGATAGTGTGCGTTGAGGCGTCTCTCTTTCCCTCCCTGCCCCCACCTCCACCCGCACCGCGTAATCATCGTGTCCGAGCGGTGCCGCGTGTCGATTTCCACCTTCGATGAATTTCGAAAAGTTGTACAAACACATCGAGCGAACCTGTCATTCGAGCCTAAAGCTGCGTTCCCACCGTAGCGATAACTTACATTTGTCTAATAGAATCCAGTTAACTTAATAAACTGACGATCATCCCACTACCATAGAATTTCATTTTCTTTTCATCACTTTAGTTACCGGAAATTTGTAATAACAAATTCTCTTTAAAATTCGAAATTCAACAGTCGAGGATTTCTCAATAAATTATTTAAGAACAACAGCAATGTCAACCCTAATTCAACAAATTTTTCGAATCAATGGAACTTAACCATTTCTTCAGGAGATTTTTATTAAAAGAAAGGGAGGGTGTACTTCTGAAAAGCCCATGCTTCGGTTTTCTTTTTCATACTCTAGATTTTTACGTATTTTGACGTGCTGATTACGAATATGATAGTGACAATTGGTGCAAATGTTATGTAAAAAACCATAAAAATTATAGTTCTTTCCATTTATTTCCGCAAATAGTGGGAGTTTTGAAAAATACTTCAGATAAAAGTTGCAGACCTCCCCAAAATACACATTTTATGTCCTATTTCCAAAATACGTAAGAATCCAGAGGTATAAAAGAAATCGGAGGTATGGGCTTTTCGGATGTCTATCCAAAAGAAAATTATTGAGCTTCTTGTAAATACAGTTGAATCATTAAAAAGCTAAGAGAATCTATTGTTGGAAAGTAAAATTGCAAGTTCCACAAAATGAATCCATAGAAATTCGTACGGATCTAATTTGCGAATAAAGTAAATCTGCATTGATCTGATTTGAGCCTCCTCGGTGTTAAGTGGCATGGTCCAGAGGCTTTGAAAATTGTGCTCACGCAACGAGAACATGCTCCCAACTGCCAGAACGGTTTCGCAACGAACGTACCCCTTGCACTTATTAACCTTCTTATTTTTTTTATTCGCGACTTCCACTCTATCTTCCCTCGCTTCGCTCCTCCTTACGCGCTTTAGTACCCGCGCGTTTCTGCAAGTAACATGTCTCATATTATGCAAATGCACGTGCCCGCCTGCTCTGCCTGCTTGCTCGACTTCTGCCGGATGTGACGTCGCACCTCTGTAGCATCAGATGCAAGAGGCAGGTGTGATTAATACAATATGCCAATACGAGAGCACACCGCGGCAGGTTAATTATATGAAACCTTTACGACGCCATTATAGGCGCGAATTCAAATTTCCTGGCCCGTGGTAAATTTCATTGTTTCACTCGAGCTGTAATTAGGATGCCAATCTATGCATTTTTCTATTTCGCTCCTATTTCCTGCAAAGATATTTCCAGAAAATATGCGCGAACTAATTATAACTGAACTGTTTCTGAAAACAAATATACAAGGTGTCTCAAAGTTCCTTCAACATCCGGAAACTGGAGGTTCCTGAGATCATATGAAGCGACACTTCCCTGTGCAAAAATGGCGTCGGACAGTTGACTGTGCCAACACGCATCTAATTTGCACTTTTCGCACGATTGGTCCGTGCTTTTCGTTAATATCTTCTTGACAAAGCCGCGGATGCCATTTTTACAAAGGAAAATGTCGCTTCAAATGATGTCACATAGGAACCTCTCGTTTTCGGATGTTGACTGTATAATAACCTGGTAAAATTGTTATACTTTTTTTTTTTAAATAGCTCGATATTTTCATATCTGATGTACTCATTGCATAAAATCTGGAGTCTGGTCATAAATTAGATTGGTCAGAAGGTCTTTTCGCATTTCGTAATTGCTACTTCATTAAACTGAAATTAATAAAACATAAGCGTCGGATACACTATTAGAATACTTTTTTTGCCATCTCTTCGAATGGCCTTATTTTATTTTACTCTTGCAAATATAATCAATGGATTAAAATGGAAAGATTTTGTGGCCAAGCTAACAGAACGGGTTAATATTTCCGCAATAGTAATTAGTTTCATTTCTTTTAATTGGAACCATTACCGCGATTAAATCTCGCAGCTGTACCGCCAGAAAATGTTAATGGTGTGATGCGTACAGGAACCATCTGCAAATCGTAAATAGTTTAAATACGATCTTGAATAATGAAACGAATGTTAGGACAAGCTACAGAATTCTTTGGATTTATGAACATCTCGAAAGAAATGTATGTATGTAAATAACTATTATCATATATTTGCAATGGTCGGTAATGAACCTGTCGATCAAATGTTAAAGTTCAATCAAAAAAAGTTTGTCACCGAGATACAGTTGATCGAGCATCTGGATTTTGCACCGCGGCCTCGTAATAATTAGAAATACAGTTAGAATAAAAAATATAAGTAGAATGAAAATAAGTTTAAGAGTAAACATTTAATATACTACGTATCAGGTTAAAACAAATTCCGAGAAGGAACAAGAAAGTTTCGCGAGTCCATAAATACCGATTAACTACTACAAATCGATTAATTAACGGCAATGACGGTACTCTATTCGACGACTACAAATAGAAAAAGTCTTTTGTTGTCAGTCCAGTAGTCTTTCCGGTTTTTTTTTCACGACCTACGGAAGAACGAACCATCAAAAATTCTGAATGCATCACGGGAGACGCCTGCACGTGTTGGCCGTTATCAATTTCTTGTATCGATTAGCGGGGCTAGTGTAATTAATGGAGGCACTTATGATGAACGAAAGGTATTTAATTTGCATATAAATACAAATTACGTAGGCATTGAAAAATAACCGAACGGAAAGTTTCCGCAGGAAAGACGGTAACAGCAGAACAGACACATCAAGATCAAAGAGTGACCATTAGGGTGGCCAATAACGATCCCAAATGGACTAAACATTAAAATAATTAATTTAATGCTAGAATCTCCGGGAAAATAAACGTTACGCAGTTCGAAAAATGAGACATATTTCTAGCTAATGTTTATTGCTAAGAGATAATGAAAATTCACTTCAATTTTCAAATTTTAGAAAAAAAATTTCGGATTTTGGTCCAACGTTCTTCTCAATTTTTTCGGAAACCGTTTGTTTCACGAAGAAAAGGAACGAGACGTAAAATACGCAACCTTTCCAAATCTAAAGCCTTTGTTCGACATGTTTTTCGACGCGGTAAACGGTTTACAGACGTTCGAGAGAATTCCTTTCCATAGATTTGTTTTAAATTATTCGGGACAACCCTGGGGGTGGTACCGTACCAAATTTCGAAATTTCAAAAATAAGAGTCACCCTAGTGTACGCAAGACAATGGTCTCGGTCATCGATGAAAAGTATGAAATAAGGGAGGGAGGTTTCGAGGAAGTTCGTCAAGTTGAGGGAGCAGGTAGACTGAACTTGGACGTTTGTTTATGTTCCAGGTTACCTGACTACACGAAAGGCATCTTTCAGAGCATCGGCTTCAAAGAGTTCCATAGTTACCTGGTGTTGTCCGAGGAGGAGAAGCGAGAGAAAAAGGTAAGCAGAAGAGCGGCGAACTGCAACGTCGTCACGTTCGGTGCAGCTGCAAGCGATTCACCGCGATTAGCGCCGCTGGAACCGATCCTCCCTGTCCACGAGAGAACTTTTATTTGCAAGGGAACCCGAGGAGCTTTAAAGGGCCTGCCACCGTCATTGCTTTTGTTAGAATCGCTGCGGATCGAGTGGTTGCGATACTGCCATATTTTCTTTTTCCCTGCATTCCTTTCCTATTTTCCTCCTTTCTATTTCTGACACTTCCGCCAAACCGTTGCCAGCCAGATATTCGTGCATACTCCTCGGGAATATACAGGAAACCGGTCGTTTCTGTCTGAGAGAAAGGGGAGAGGTGGAGTTTGTGTTTACAGAATTGCCTCGATATATGGGAAAGAGATGCGCACGATATTTCCGAAGAATTTATCCCCACCAATGTTGGGTTTATTCCAGCCAGTCGATTGCTGAGGAGTGTAACATGATACGGGATTAGTAGAACACTAATCCAATGATAAAACTTCTCTGTTTCGAATGGAAACTCCTGTTAACATATTAGTGACATCTTCGTGATTAAAATCGATCCAAACACTGTACAATTTGTAGCAATTTAAGTACAGTCTTGATTGTTCTAACTGACGATACCTAAAATCTATACTACCTAATTGAAATTTTTATTTATTAGCACATCGCGGACCGTATGATGTGAACTTTATAGAAAGCCAATTACCATGAATTTGCAGGTAACATTCTTGTTCGAGAACGTACAATTTGCTGATTTGCCGATTCATTTCACCGATACGCTATGTGTTAACATACAATAGATAAGTACACGCATCGAAACGAGCTACGAAATGTTGCATATATAACACTTGATTTTCTAAAATCAACAATTTTTTATTAGCACGAAGGAGTTCTGTAATTAATTACGGTGTACCTTAGTTTTACATATTATTATGTAGTTATTCCGAGAGGATAAAATCAATTCTTTTATGGATGAGAGAACGAATGTAATATTTTAATAATAGTTTTAATTATCAAGTTTCTGAAGCTACTAGTATGATAGTTTTTTTTTAATAAAAAGTAATGATGATTGCGACCGCGCGTCCCAGTTCCGCCATATTTGTACAAGATGGGACCACGTTTGACTCTCCAGCCACAAAGAGTCCTTTCGTTAAATGAAAGCAGATTCCATTTCCCAAATTTTTTTGTGATCTCGTTACAACATACCACTGTAAATCACTACCCTGATAGTTTAGACTTCTATGAAATTTATACGACGACAGTTTCGTCTTTGTTTGAAGCTTCCCAGAATAAATTTGGCTTAGGCTACATTCCAATTTATTCGACGGAAGAAAACTTTCTAAGAAAGACCCTTTTTTACCAATCTTGGGAGTATTCCATATGTCGCGCTACGCACACACACGGCGCGAACGGAATCATTTTTTAATGTTTTCATTGATGCAAACATTAATAAACGAATTCTTATAAATACAGTAAGGAGATTACTAATTTCATACTAATTAAATTATTGTGAATGTACTGTTATTTGCAGGGGCAAGAGTTGCTGCAAGAGGGGATCGATAATCTGAAAGCGGTTACCAGAAGGTATGCAAAAACGCAAGAAAAATGGGTCCGGAATCGCATAATTCGTCGCAGTGATAGACAGGTACGGTGTACTTAAATGAATGTCATTTATTAATATGAGTAGACTGCGAATTTCTATGCAAAATTAAAATTTTTTATTCTTCTGCATTTGATCTATATATTTTTGTCGTACATGTATAAAGAGTTTCAACTAATATATTAATAATCATTACAGGTACCCTGTGTTTACACATTGGATACCACCAACGCGAAGAATTGGGATACTGCGGTGTACGAGAAAGCTGTCTCGATAATAGAGGCAATACTAAGAGGAGAGAAACCCGAGCAGAAACCTCTGAACGAATCTGTTGTGGACAGCAAAGTCACGGACAGTAGTAACGAAGAACTTCAGTACTGTGATGTAAGTGTTATCTTTTGCAAGTTTACCTTATTATTTATGTTGATTACAAATTCTAATGTGTCTACAAATTCAATATGCTGTTTCAGGTCTGTGAAAGATTTCTTATTGGTGAACAGTGGAATGCACATATAAATGGTATGAAACATTACAATACTGTAAAGAGGAAAAGGAAATTAGCTCAGCAAGAGGCAATGGCTCGAAGCGCAACTGGACAGGATTCGTGAAAAAGATCAATAACATCGATCCTGATTTCTATGATCATCGTATTATGTAAAATAGACTGGGAGCGATGCATTTTGAGCACAGTGTATATAATACAGTTAAAAAGCGTAGATATTAAATATTTTTAACATTTCACACTCAATGATCGGATTGTTTATTGTTCACTAATAGTCTTTCATTTGTAATTCCATCGAAGGCAATTAATTCTTCCCATTTTCCCATAAAACACAAATGTATACTCCCTCTCCTGTATAAGTTTCAAAACTATCCACTTTTAGTAAATGAGCATATGCTATATTTTAACTTCGCACAAACGTCTATTTACAGTTATTACATAATTGTGTATCTCAATTTTAATTAACCCCTTGCCGTATTTTGACGAGCCAGACTCGTGATGAAGGTTTTTAGCAAAGTCTAACAAATATGAATATTACGCGTTTCATTTTAGATGAAATAAAATTTGATTCGTTTGTAATCAACAGTTAAGCATTCAAATAAATGTAGCCATATAAAAAATGTAAATTTTCTTTTCTTTTCTACGACATTTTTGGGGATACATACGTTTTAATCACTGTAACTGTAAAGAAAATGGTACGGCAAGGGGTTAATTAGATCACCAACAGTAGCGCTCTAAGCGGCAAAGTCTTCAAACTTGTTCAGATGTCCGTACAGCGCCATTTTAGGTAATGACAAACGTTGAAATTTCTAGCCAATCTTACTAGCAGATGGTAATAGATTTTGAAATTTTGACAGATCCCGATAATGTAGATTTCTACGTATTTTCAAGATATTGGTAATGTGAATTCCTGTTTTACAACGTATATCAGTTTTCCATTTTACCGACAGCATTAATATTGAATATTTATTCGTTTGTTCATCCTTTCCAATCAACGAATTTCTTTTGTAAAATCAAATCAAAATAAATCTTCAAATAAGTTACATGACAAATTTATTATTCGAATATCTTTACATGTTGGAATTTTGCCATGAGCGACATCTGGGAATTGGTCTAGAACTGACTGTCGGTAATGTTTGGCTAACAGTTTCCGCGTTTTCACGCTGCATGGAACTATATACGAAAATATACTATAGAATATACGGTAATTATTTAAAAGTTTGTCCTCCTCACCGATTTTGATGACCTTGAAATAGGTTGTCCAGGTCATCATTCTGAACAACTTTTTTCTATACATGTTACCGCCGCTCAGTCTTAGTTATTGAGATATTTGCAAAAATCCTTAGTCAAATTCAGATTACGAGTACTTACACTTCATTTTAGTATAGGCGATCATAATGTATTCTACTTCTTACAAATGTTATGCATGTGCGTTTGCCTGTTTCAGCCTGGCGTCTGGTTACTTGTTTTCTTGTATACACGCTGTGGAGATTAGAGAGAAAAGAAGATCTCACTTTGGTCGTACCTACACAAGTTGAGCTTTAAATTTTGAAAGACTACTCTTGCTCCCTCCACAATCTATCCACAACACAATTTAATTCACATAAACTTTACATTGTAAAAAATCAGTTGGGTTAGTTACAAATAAAACTTGCAATGTGAAATTTTCAAGGTGACCTTGAAATAACATAAAAAAAGAAGTTAACGAAAAATTCTTCATAATCACGTTAAAGCTGTCTTGAAACGATGCAAAAGCTGATAAAAATATTTTCGATTGGACTGAAAATAACAGAGTAATCTCTACTGATCATATGATTCATGATTCACCCTTACATATGGCCAAAGTGAGACCTTGTTTTCTCTCTTATTTCTACAGCGTGTTAAAAAAGAAGAAAACAAAGTAAAACAGATGTTTCTCCCAAACAGGCTTACGTTGCCACGGAGCACGCAAGAATATGGACAATTCTAGAGTATATTAGGAACAGTTTTTTGCAAATATCTCGAAAACTAAAATTGAGCGGCGGTAACATGTCTAGGGAGAAGTTGTTCAGTATGATAAGTTTGACAACATATTTCAAGGTCATCAAAATCAGTGAGGAGGGCAAACTTGTAAATAATTACGAATGTGTAATTGCGTTCCTTCTTTTCTACGGCAAGTGGCCAAGTGATGAAACAAAGCACAAGTCATAAAATGGTGTTTAATGAAAGTCCGTAGCCTGTTATTTCTTATGCATTGTTCTGCGTAATTTCACGTAATACGAAGTCATTTTAATTACACGCGAATCTATAAGAAAGACAGTGCACCGTTCGCGTACAGTTCTTGACGTTTACCGTACCAAGTCATTGTACTCAACGTGCATTAGTCGCTATTACATATGCATATTGCATTAAGGCAGGTCGCTCAAGCACGTCAAGGAAGTACTTTCTCATAAGAAACAACAACTCCCTACTGAATTTGCTGTTGCTACCCCCGAGCATTGTCTTCGAAAGTGAAATCTCCAATCCGTTCATGTCGACAGTCTAAAGCTGTTTTGAACGATTGCATATTCTGGTTTGCTTCATCATGTTCCTTCGCATGACAACCAGAATTAGCGATTGAGATTCGGGATGTTACGTCAGGCGAACGCGTTACAACATTATTTACGATATTCATAAACAAATAAAAACTAATGCTGGAGCTGGCGAACTTTTCAATCGGTTGAACGAGTCTATTTAATGACCTTTCAAAATCTATTTCCAACTTTCATTTAACCAGTTAGGTGTCGCGATAGCTTCACGCCTGAACTTCACTCTTCATCCCACTATTTATCGGTCTTTATTGTTTTTATTGTCGCTAGAAAGTAAATGTTTGCAAACGAATATCACAGTAGATATTTTAGCTTAGCTTAGACTACATGCGGTTAGAGATAGTACAAATAGTATTTGTAAATGACATATGGTAAATAGTAACTGTCCGATAAGATTGAACGTGCAATCTAGCATTTCAGAGTAGACACAGAGGGACATGCTTAAAAAGGTACAAAGTCGTTCCATGATTCATGTTTCTATTCGGTCACTGATTTATAGGAAAACAATGATTGTTCTGTAGGAAATGAATCGTTAAATGTATTCGTTAAGTATTACACGCTCGATCGAGCAAACAGCACAGCGTGGTAAATGATCAAGATTTTTATTTTCAGATACTTCCTCGTTTTTTAAAAAAAGATACTTTACAGAAAAATATATAACTCATGGGGGGGGGGGGGGGGAATTTTGATTTTTAAAAAGTCACGTAGAGTGAGTGTACGTGTTCGTACATCTTTCGAAAACGAATAACTTTTATTACGAATGTGTGGTACGCGATAAAAAATTCATAGGTGACAACCAAAATACTTAAGCAAAATATAACGTTTAATTAATTATTTTCCGCAAATGGATTTCCATTGTAGTTACGCATGATTGATCTTTCCCAACAATGTATCGAGCGCAAAGTATTATCTTTCCATGCCATCATTAACACAGTCACGCTGTTACACATCGTGTGAAAAATCCCTAAAAGTTAGTAAAAAATGGCATAAAATATAAATAACAACCCTGTAGACTGTAATGTTATATCTTGATCGAAACGCTTCGTATCACCAGTATCTTAGAATCGAACAAAGAGTTTCTTAATTCTTTTAGGAGAATTTACAGGGTGATCATATTTGTTTGAAAAAGCTTGGATATACATACGCTTTTGTATATCTGGCAGGAATGCTAGGAGAAATCGTCGAAGAGTGATTTTACGGAATTAAAAATCCGCCGCGCTGCTGGTGAGACAGTGGCGTAGCAAGAGTGGGGAGCACCAGCTGACTGGTCTCTCGGTGAAACTGTCTCGTCGTTTGCAGCGCGCTGTTGCTTTGACAGTGCTATATCAACCTCTCCGAGAGTGCAGTCGTCGCATTCTCTCCTCCACTAATATCTCGGTCTCGCCGGAGCGAAGAAGCTACTCCCGGTTTTCTTTCTGTGTTTCGGTTTGGAAATTTTTGCACGGAAATTTCCTAGGAAAACGCGACGATCGTCTCGCGCTCACCGACCGAGACGAAACAAAACGAAAAGAAAATAAAAAGGAATCGAGAGTGAAACGAGAGCAAAATCGTGATTTCACTTCGAACCGCGCTCAACTCTCCAGCGCGTCGGCACCAGCGATAAACCACACGTATCTGCGTGCGCGACAGTCACAACGAAGTTACTGTTGAGAGACACATTCTACGAATTTGTGCCGCGTGCTGTGCGTGATAAAACGTTATCGCCTTGCGACAACTGCGGACATTTATTCGTGTCAATAAAGAGCAGACCTTTCCATTTCGGAAACAGTTGTAACAGTTCCAACGGGGAAGGGTTGCTTCTTCCTGGACAACCGGAAGTCTGTATTAACGAGCGAAGGGAGAACAATGCCGACACTTCTGAACAGCTTCCCTTGAAGTTATCTCGCGCACACGCTGAACAGAATTCGTCCGTTGAATCATGCTCTGCCTTCTTGCGCTTCGTCGAAAGGTAAATAAAATTTTTAATCGGCTCGCCTGTTTGCGGCGCGCCCAACAACCTAATCGCCGATGTCTTCGCGAAATGAGGACTTTCAAGTTCGATTTCACTGCTGAAAATTGTACGATTTATTCAGCGTACATAATTAATTGGAATTATAGTTTTCATTCGTATCATTCGACCGATCTGTTGGAGATACATTCTCGAATAAGCCGAAAGATATTCTTTCGAAACTAGGTTGGTCGGAATTGTTGAAAAGTAGGACAATTACCTACCGACACGAGATCAAGCGAACTTTTCCCTCAATATTACATATCGAGACATGCGAATTTTCAGGTGAATTGCAAATGCTGTAAGCCGAGTCACGAACGGCGGCAAACAGTTTCTCGGGGAAAACTGCAGACGCAACGAAATCGAGATTTAAAAATGATGAAACAACAGAGCTGTCCCTGTCGGTGGAATAAAAACTGAAGAGAGAAATGTAAAGCAATCTTGAAAAGAAACTAGCTTTTGCATACTAAAAGATTTTTTTAGAACAGTTCCGTTAGGATTTGCGGTTCGCCGCCATTTTCAATCCCGAGGGACTCAGCATTCAGTTCTGCAAATCTGATCTATGTTTAATAAAGAAACAAACTTTACTTAATGAGGTAATCATCTTGAATCACACATAGTGACTAAGATTTATTAATAAAATACAAACAATACTTGAAATATATACATATACATATACGCTAATATATTAATAATATATATTATAACTCGTTACACCTAATAATTATTAAAAGAAGGTACTTAAATACGAAATTATTGTAATATCGATAAATTTTTTCCTTTAGCAAAATGTTGGTGAAGCATTTGTTTTTTGAAATTAATGACGGAGTTAAGGATGTTAAGTAAATTATTTAGAACGTATTGTAGCTGTCTGTAAATACAGTTTGAATTCAATTGAAATCAGAAGGATGTTCACAGATTATGAAACAAAATTTTAATTTATAGAACTGTGAAATATGATCTTACAAAGGAAAAACTATTAATTGCAAGTCGTTAGAAAAATATCCTGCAGCGGAAAAGGTTCGTTCAGCCTTTACACTCGTAGGTCGAATAGTTAGTATGAATGCAACATCGAAATGGTTGCGGTGAATAAGTTGGGCTTGAACGCCTTGCGACCGGAATCCGAAAGAGAAGTTCATTTTCGTTGTGTTAGGCTTGAATTAATCTGTCGTGGAGGCGCTTTCGCGTCGCGTGCAATTCATTTCCGCGTGGAAATCAAGTGTGTGTATCAGCCTTTCGAAGAAGCGAGGCAGCCGTCCAGGGATTCAGGTAGAGAGAGAGAGAGAGAAAGAGAGAAGAAAAAGAGAGAGAGAGAGAAACTTGAACGCCAGATGCACACGATGCAGCTTTCACGTTGAGCGACTGACAAAGGAAACCGCGAAACTCAAAACGAGCGTAATATGCAATTCGCGCGAGGCTACGCGCTGGCTCAGTTTCGTTTCATCATTCGTCCTCGCTCGAGGTCGAATCACCAAGATGATTTTCCTCTTACGTTGCATCTCGCGTTATCTGTCGAGCGGATGAACGTAAGAGTTTCCTCTGTTTTCAAGCGCACCGAAGAAAATTACTCTGTCCTCTCTCCTACCCACAGATTATCGCTGATTAGTCCTAATTGCGATTGGTCTTGGTTAATTTCTCCTTTCCCCGCGTCGTCTGAACGCTCGCCGTATTATGTATCGCTTTCGGAATTCCTTTTGTTCGCTTTCCGAGAAGTCGATGCACGCGGTGAAAATCGTTACACTCGTTGCATTGTTGTTTCGGCGAGGTTTCTTCGATCAGTTGATCCGACGAAAACGAATTCAATTTATTTACACAGCTGCTGAACGAGTGAAAATAATGTTATCTAGGTGCACGGTAGTGCACCAGCCAAGTTCTCGCACTACCTCCTTTTACACGAAACAACTTGGCCATTTTTTAGAGGTTTGTAACTCGGAACTGGAGGCAGATGGAGAGATGTAATTTCGTACACTTGTTAAGTGCTATCATGTCTCGATATTGGCAAAACATTAATCTTCCAACATTAGTAGGTTCCGAGATATAGGACCACAAAAATCGCTTTTGTCACTGACTAACTGACTGACTGACTAACTGGCAGATCATCAAAACCTTTTGGGTACTTCCCATTGACCTAGAAGCTTGAAATTTGGAACATAGGTCCACCATAACACACAACCAAAAGAATAATTATCAAAGTTTGAAATTTTACTTTTTTTTTATTTTAAAAAAATTTTTTTTCTTTTTAAATTGAATTTAACCATGGACTCTTGTACAAATTAGAACTTGTAAAACCAAAGTTTGAAATAATGAACTTTGAAATTTTACACCTTAAAAAAAGCGTTACTTAAGTGGTGGGGATGGTCAGCCGAGCTAGTCTTAAAAAATGGCTGTATCTCGGTGCTTCCTACCGCGAAAATAACGAAATTTTCAGAAGGCCGTATCCGAAGCATAGAGTGTATGCCGAATCACATGACGTATATAGTCTTTTGAATATTTAAACAAAAATAGATGAAATCCCAACAAAAACATCCTGTAAACAGGAGCCAAGTTCTCTATGGCCGTAAAAAGTTATGAGATCAAACAAAATACGGCCAAGTTCGTTAGCCCACAAATACCTCTTACAATACTGAAAAAAGCGTTTGTAAAAATTAGTTTAAAAGAACGCTATTTAATTTTTAAAGAGTTACAAGGAGGGCCAAATTATTCATACTTGGCCGCTACCAAACATCTTTCATGGCCATTGGTTTAGAAAATAACGGCCAAGTATGAATAATTTGGCTCTCCATGTAAGTCTTTAAAAATTAAATAGCGTTCTTTTAAACTAATTTTTACAAACGCTTTTTTCAGTATTGTAAGAGGTATTTGTGAACTAACGAACTTGGCCGTATTTTGTTTGATCTCACAACTTTTTACGGCCATAGAGAACTTGGTTCCTCTTTACAGGATGTTTTTGTTGGGATCTGAATTTTTCGTCGACAATTGTCAAAATTATGGACATGTTTTCATGGGGAATTCTATCTACACGATACGTACAAATAAATTGATTCATTTTAAAATCCAATTATTACATTCATGTTTTGAAGTGTCGAGCGGTCGCTTTATTTTCAACCTATTAAACAAATAAAATGAATCAAATAAATAACTTTTTTTTTTATTTTCATTGAATGAAAATAAATTTCAATTTCACTCCGGTCCGATGCAAATTAGGTAGAGAATTTTTATTTTGCATAAAGATCCGCTGTCTAACCATGAGGAATATTTAATTTCAAATTTCCGCGAATATATTTACCAAGGAGAAATATTTTTATTTTTCTTAAGAAGGAAGTTACGTCGGCGGACGAATGGAAAAAAGCGCAAGGGAAATTCAATTTAACCGTAGCAGTGGGCAAGAGAGTACGTCGCTAGGTTATCGAAGCGCGTTATTTGTAATCCTACCGGGCCTCTCTATCAACCAATTAGCAAGTAGGTCATCCGCTCATTTGGTGGCCACCGAAAAAGGGAACCTTGAATGCTCACCGCCGAAAAATTTAAGCGATCTATTGATCTGCCGTAGTCCCGTTTGAAATTCCGCTTAATTAAACACGGAAATGAACTGCCGGGCACGCTCTCAAGTATCTTGTTAAAATCTCTATTTGCTGGCACACAATCAGTTACAGATTATATCTCGTGTGTGTGCGTCGAGTCCAATTAAGGTTGATGATTTTCGTGTAAAAAAGTTTCGATTCCATTGTGAGTGCGGATTTTTAAATTTAAATATCAGTTTGGGATCGTCTACCGTAGATTGGAGAGTTAATTGCATAGGATTAGGAATAATTTCACGTTTCACTAATCTACATAGATTACATAGACTACACTAATTTATAAACGCTAAGACAATATTATCAGGAAACTGTGCACTGAATTGCTTAATTTGCAAGTTGAGGACGTTCTTTTTATACGCGTTATATTAATAATAAATACAAGGCTGATTACGAAAATTACATTATAGAATAATTTCATTCTGACAGACTATTTTCTCGCATTATCCAACATTTTAATGCTTAGCTTTGCGTATTGGCATGCTTAATGTGCACAGAAATATTTATTTTCAGAATGTCTTTCAAAAATTAACTCGTCTAGACGATTGCCAACTCAGATCAGAAATTCTCGGGCATTGTAGAAGCATTTCTCTAAATTCGCTCTTCCATTCGAATACATATATCTCATCTCACATAGGTATTGATTTTGACTCGGTAATAGAACCGAGTAGTTGCATTCACTTATGAGCTAAATACGGAGAATTTCATCGATCGAATTCTATTGGCATGCACGCCCGGTGTACACCTTGGCTCCATGGAGAAGCCTTAATTAATTTTACTCCCGTAAGATTTTAGTGAAATAATTAGTTTGATAAATGCCATTCTGCACAGTAAATTAATGAAATACCGATACGAATAAAGTGCATATAATTAATTATATCCTTCATTATACAATAACAGAGTTAGTCGAATAGAATTGTTTGGTTATTTTAGAGACGTCCACTAATATTATCGAGATAATGATTACAATCGACTTCCTAAAAAAACGAGGCAAATTAATGAATCAGACTATTTTTGTCCGGGAGTGTACCCCGCGCAATTATATACGAATATTGAAGCATAAAATACATTAGACGTCCTGCGTGCGCAGACGACGAAAAAAGGTGGAATAAATTCCACGAGACGCAGTCAAGTGGTATAATAAAGGAATATCTCGAAGGATACGAGCTGCCAAATATGGTTTCCGGTGCTCATTATGCGGTCACACTCTGTTGCCGACTTTTATTCGCGCCCTTTATGCTCGTAGATAAAAAACGCAGGCCGGAGCCTATCTTAATTCTTTAATATCGCAAGCGTGCTTACACCTCATTGCTTTTACGTGTTCATTACGCAATTTCCTTTTGTCTGTCAGATACGAGGGAACGCGATATCGTTAAAAAAACGTACGCGTTGATAGAAAGATAAGAATTAACAAATATTTTCGAAAACAACTGCAGAACACAGAAATGGTACAAACTATTTCTTTTAATGGGTCAAAAATGAAAAATATTTTTATAGTCTGCTTATGGTTTTACGTATCGTCGATTCATTTTCTGCATTCATGGCAAAAATGAGTAATTCGAAACCGCAGGGAGATTACCTATTTACTTAAATTATATAAATTTTTCGAAATTAGCTGCAGAACACCGTAATAGAAGAAACTATTTCTTTTAGTGGGTCAGAAATAAAAAATATTTTTATAGTCTGCTTATGGTTTTACGTATCGTCGATTAATTTTCTGCATTCATGGCAAAAATGAGTAATTTGAAACCGCAGGGAGTCTACTTATTTACTTAAATTATGTAAATTTTTCTAAATTAGCTGCAGAACACCGAAATAGAAGAAACTATTTCTTTTAGTGAGTCAGAAATGAAAAATATTTTT
>CM052343.1:12624154-12709446 GCA_028455595.1 Lasioglossum vierecki
GCCTACGCAAACGAAAATAACAATGAAATGTTATCACGCTTTCTTTCACATCCTCGATCACGAAAATATGAAGAGGATTTACTTTGTCGTAAATAATTTCACGTAGAACAAAAGAGTATACAAATTAGCTGCGCAGGAGTAGAGCATAAATAATGAAGTGCGCCGAAGTAGAAAATTAAAATCCATTATATGAAACGAATCAGACTGCAACCCTTCTCGGAACATTTAACAGCGTAATAGGAGATCCGTTTAAATTAGACAGATATAGTTTTCACTGGGAAGATACAGCAGTTGTTAGTTGTGCTCGATTTATTACCTGCTATCGCAGGTCGATGCTCTTGTCCGGTGAAATAACGTCGGATGTTTATTATTTCAGAACGAAGATGTCGCGCGCGAAAACATCACGGAAACCCTTGGTACTATGGCGAAAGTCTGTCTACGAATGTTAGAAAATCCGTAAGTAGAAAGTTCATTGATCAACGACAAACATTCTTCAGTTATATAAATAGAATACGAAGCTTTCGAAAAGAGGAAATGATTAATGACGTGTATTATTATTCTCAGCAATCTTCTGGCGCAGTTCCAACGAGAAGAGACTCAACTCTTTGTTCTGAGAGTGATGGTTGGGTTGGTTATTCTTTATGATCACGTACATCCTCAAGGTGCCTTTGTTAAGGGTTCAAATGTTGATGTAAGTTTACATTAAATTAATGTAACAGCCCCCTTGAATAGCGAAGGTTCAAATGTTGATATCGACTCGAAGCAGATCTGTCTGACTAAGTTATTACTAGACTGTGGATTTTATGCATTTATGACAAAGATGAGTACGAGTAATTTAAAATAACAAAATATTAGAGAAATTTTTAAACATATTATTATAGTACACCCCGTGGCAGAATGTTTCCGATCGGAGGCATTGAAACGGATTTTAGAGAAAACATTCACAATTTAGAAATATAAATTATTACTTTATGGAGTTAAAACTGATGGGAAATGAAAAATAACATAATAACATAAGCTTACATTTATTATGGTAAAGAAACGAACAAATAAACAAATTGTTACTGGGAAAAATGTTTCCGATTGATACAACTGCTGGAAAAAAGTTTCCGATTCGATTTACACTGTCCAACACCTTCGTTAAACAATTGCAGAATCTGCCCTCAATTTTTCCCCTAGATGCACAGTTTTGAAGAAACTTAATTTGAATGAAAAAATATATTTTTCAATTTTAAACAAATATTGTCATGTTATTATACAAGATATTGCGCTGTTCTTTGCAGAAATAGATTCTGTAGACTTTCCCGAATACAGTGATATCCAATATTAATACATTATGAATCTTGAAACGTTAACAAGTTCGAAATTAACAAAATCGAATGGGAAACTTTTTTCCAGCAGTTGTATCAATCGGAAACTTTTTTCCCAGTAACAATTTGTTTATTTGTTCGTTTCTTTGCCATAATAAATGTAAGCTTATGTTATTATGTTATTTTTCATTCGTTAACAAGTCCCTTTTCATTTCCCATCAGTTTTAACTCCATAAAGTAATAATTTATACTTCTAAATTGTGAATATTTTCTCTAAAATCCGTTTCAATGCCTCCGATCGGAAACATTCCGCCAGGGGTTGTATTCTCAATCTACTAAACATCATAGGGAAGAAAATAAATTTCTATTTCACTCGAGTTTGTTGCAATTCAGCTATGTAATTTTTATTTCGCATAAAGATCCGCAGTCTAGTTATTAGGTTCAGAAACATTTTTCATTTTTCACGTTTCTCTGAAAAATGGTCAACTACTGATACGAGGTCAATTACCGGCGCGTTTACCTTAGTTCTTATCCAGCGGCGAATTCAGAAAAATATTATTATCTAAAAGATGGTATTATTTGATGGGCAGGTTAAAGGGTGTGTAAAATTGCTGAAGGATCAGCCACCCTGCAAAAGCGAAGGTCTCCTGAACGCGCTCCGTTACACGACGAAACATCTGAACGAGGAGAACACGCCGAAGAATATTAAAAACCTGCTGGCGGCATGATTACCGAAACAACGCGGCTGCTGTATCAGAACCTGAGACAGCTGGTTGCTACTCTTCCAGAACCTGAACGAGTGGTGCATCTTATTTGTATCGCTACGAGGACGTTGAAGAAGATATCCTCGAGTTTCCACGTGACCCAAGCAATCTCCTTTTTCCTGATCAATGGGCTGGGTGGTGGACCAGAAAAAAAACAAGTCTTTCGAACCGAGTCTAAAGCTGCCCGAAATCTGCCGACTTCCTGTAACGAAAGAAACGATAGAAAATTGTAGGAAGAGAAACCAAAAAGAACGCGACGACTGATCGTTGGAGGAATTGCTGAACCGTTCGCCGTGCGGCAGTTTTAATTCGTCGCGAGATAAATTAAAACGCGAGCATTTAGGAATTATTATGGTACATTTCGCTATCTTCCTCACCACTTCGATTAATATTATTGATCATTGCTATTGTTAAGATTACCACGACATCTTGTGTTCGTTCGAGTTCTATTACTCTCACCGAAGTATTATTCACCCGATTGACGCCACTCATTAATATTATTGCCCTCTCGAACGAAGATCGAGTTAATTACGGCATATCAATAGCGTATCTATAGAGTAATTCCGATTGCGATCATTCAAATAACTGTTATGATGAGAGGTTTAATAACGTTGTAGATATTGTGAAGATTTTTAGCTCTTGTTTTCTTTGTTAAACAGTTGTCAACGGAAGAGATGGTAATTAATGACTCGCACGGTCGCCGGTGAGTGCTATTACATCCGAGAGAAATATCGATTCTGATGAGTATTTCGAGCATGTTTTTTCTTTTTACGTTTTAAGGTAAAGTATCGGCTATCGTTCAGACCATAGAAGCAGAATGAAAAATGATTCGACGACATGATTGTTTCTCGTCGACGGTCGTGCGAGCGTTAAGGCAAATTGTTATAAATAAGGGAGTGGACATTGATCGAAAGTGAAAATCAGGGACGACTAATGTTATTTTAATTCGTTATTATCGACGAGTTTAAGATAACTTCGCAACGAGTACATACTTTGCAGGAAGTATCCTTTTAGAATTTCCCTCTTCTACTTTTGAGTAATATCTGCATAATAGAGAATTGAAAACCAAAGATATTATTATTAATATATACCACTGCTTTTGTTATGCATTTATTATTACAATACTTTTTATAAGGACGTTATTTGCGTCTTCGGTGGAAGAGGTCGCGCGATGTAATACATTTGATTCAAGTAAACTTCCCTGGAAGAGAACATGATTCCTTGCGCTGGCAGTCGCATTCTACACTCTCTCGTTTTAAGTGCACGTTCACGGATTTTAAGCGTACGAAATCAATTAACTGTCTGCATTTTCTTGTATCAAGACTTTTAACTATTTGTATATCCAATGTCGTAACATTGTATTGCACATAGGAGATCCTATTATTACGAAAGCTGTCTTGATTATTTTTATTAAATTATACGTTCGACTATTCAATTGAATTCGCAACTTCTAATTTCGAAGGTATCGTTACAAACTCAATATACAATATATAAGATTCAAATAACATTTTGACGAACGTACGGGATCTTATAAACTATTTTGAATTTTGTATTTGGTACATATAGACAAGAAAAGACAAAACAGCTGTTCAACATGAATTTCTTAAGTGTTCATTGTATTATCAATCTTCTTAGTGATATTTATAATAACTGTCTTGTTATTGTTTTTTAAGTATACCCACATCCGAATGAATTTTTTATCGGTACGATTATATTTTACTATGTATATCATTCATGATAACTTTTAATTATGCGAATTGTTTTTCATCGAAATATTTCGATTGTTCGTCTCTTATGCCGTTTGCTTGATTTGCACACTATTTTAAATAACTTGCGATGTATTTAATCTTATTTTTATACGTGAATTATTTAACATGGCGTTTGCTGGTTTCCAATGAAGATATAAATGTTATTCGTTTAGTTTTATGTAATTAATTTAATATTAAGGTCAACGTTTCCATTGGCGGAGTATTTTCTTAACCTTTTTGAAACAACATTTACGCCGAAAAATAAAACCGAAGCAAAACCGAGGAAGAATCACTCGAACACGAAATCTTTTTGAAGGATTAATATTTTATTACAGTTTTGACTTTGAATATTTTTATAACGACACATGCTTCCCATATCTTTGTCTTCCAACTATTTCTTAATCATTATTTCGAAGACGATCAATCGAAGTTGTTACACGTATTCTTACTAGCGGAAGAGAAAGCTTTACAGACATAGTTACGGAAATAATAGTCACTTTTACACTCGTGTTAATGAAATCGAAGTTCGAAATACGCTCCGACACTTAAATTTTGCGCAACGATCGAAACATGTGAAGATTTTGTAAACAAAATTTATTGTAATGTGCTGTATGAATACCCTGAGGAATAAACCTTCAAAAATGTGAAACGATCATGCTACTATTTCCAAAATAGATTGCATCGGTTCCCATTTATCTATCGTTTTCTGAAGGTCAACTCTGTTTTATTTTTTTAAACGGACACGGCATTGTTTTCAATCGAATTTAATTTAATTAAATGTATATCGATGATTACAAGAACGATATACCAACAACCAGAGGAGACACAAACTTCACTACTTCAAGACGGTTTTCTGAAAATTCATTTTATATTGCAGTTGCCCTTGAGTGATCTTGCATGAAATCCATAATAAGTCATTGTATTCGTCTTAAATCACATTATCAGAATGTAAACGAAATCCATACCATTCCTGTAAAAAATAGAGTTGGCTTTCGTATTTCCTTGACGTCTCCAGCAATAAAAAGAAATGTGTAACATATTTTATCCATAAATGTCCCGAATCTATCCCCACTACTGCGGGGTATACTCCGTTGAGGTGTATACCTGTAACATCAAGCGGCTCGGGTATATCGGTGAGATCACCTAATCCGAATATCTAACTTTTTTATTTTTCATTATTTTTTTACAAAATTTCGATGGTCATATTTGTAGAATTTTTCTAATAAAAATTATATCAAATATGATATAATTTCGATGATATTTACTTGTGTAATAGACAATTAAAGTTTCGGGCGCAAGTTTCGGCGACTCGGACTTTCTGCGTCTCTTTCTTTCCTATACGCTATCCTTCCTCGCACCCGAAACTTAAATTGTCTTTTACACAAGTAAATATCATCGGAATTATATCATATTTGGTATGATTTTTATTAGAAAAATGCCACAAATATGGTCATCGGAAATTTGGATTAACTATACAGGGTGTCTCAAAATTCGTGTACTTCCCGGAAATGGGTGGTTCCTTGGGTCATTTGAAGCGACATTTTCCTGTACAAAAATGGCGCCAGCGGCTTTGTTTAGAAATCATTAATGAAAAACACGAACCAATCAGAGCGCGGCTACAGCGGATTGATTCTGGCTCGGCCAATGGCGCCGCCACGCTAAGCGGGACCTGTCGCTGAGTCGGACTCCGTTTGCTCTAGCCGCGCTCTGATTGGTTCGTGTTTTTCATTAATAATTCCTAAACAAAGCCGCTGGCGTCATTTTTGTAAAGGAAAATGTCGCTTCAAATGACCCAAGCAACCTCCCATTTCCGGGAAGTACACGAATTTTGGGACACCCTGTATGTTTACATTTCTCGGCGACCGAGGCCTCTCGAGCTCGGCTCTTACTCTACGTTCGGCAAAAGTCAAAGAATACTATCCCTGCCGCATAAATCCCTTGGCAGACTCGTGTTAGGATTTTATATGGATAAAATACCGTATAAGTTTGAACTGATGTATTTTCTTCAATGTTCAAAAGCAAGCGAATTATTCAGGCAATCTGTTTATAACGACCCACCCTGTATAAGATACTCGATTCTCGCTAATATTCCCGTTCCAGTACTTTCAGTATGTGAGTGCTAATACTGTTGGATGTGACAATAGTTAGATCAATTTTTGTATATCGTCTGTAATACCGACAGTTGATAACCCTTATCGTGTACCGATAAGATCACTTTCTGAATGACCATTTAAACATAATAACTTCATTTCGAACTTTGCCCTTTCGACTACAGGTGGTTTTAGGAAGGTCAAAGCCCGCCATTACGTGATTCCAAGGGGGTTATTAAGGCGCAATTCTTTAAATATTGATTTGAAAGTGGGTTGCAGTCGGTGGGCGGAAGCTCAAGGAGGTTGGATAGAAAGAAAAAGGAGGTAGAGGTTAGGCGAACGAACGAGACGAGATGAGATGGTAGACGGGAAGGGAAGATCGTCTATTATATACGAAGGGCGCGGTCGCTCTCTATGGATTTTTTCTGCTATTAGAAATACGAGGAACGTCGAGTATAAATTTTTAATTATCGAGTCTGTGAAAGTTCCATAAACTGGCATATGCGATAACGTTAACGGTGATTATACATAATCACACCTGTCCGAATATATTCAAATTTCTCTAGTATAATTAACCTTTAGCACTCGAGGGCGCCTCTGAGGCACCACTAAGAATTGCTGTACTATTATTTAAAATATTGCTTACATTATTAGATACGTCGGTATCTAACCAATTACTAAACATTTAAGTATTGTAGGACATATTATATCAATTTCATATCCACCAAATTTTTAAAAATCATAGAGAATGGGAATATTCTGGGTCAGAAGAAACGTTTGATTTTCGAGGTAAAATAACTCCGAGTGCAAAGGGTTAAAAAATAGAGTATTAACATTTTAGTTTCTTCTTCGATAAAATAGGAATTACTACAAGAGCGATGGAAGCAGATTCTGTGAAATGAAAGACGTTTCCATAGCCACAGAATTGAAATTAATATTCACAGAAAGCAATTTATTTTCAGAAGGGCTGACTATGTGGGGGCTGAAGTAAGGCACAATTTAGTGTGCTGATTAATTGCGAGGACCATGAGTGAATTTTTACACTTAACAATCAAGATCGTGTAAAATTTAAATGAGTTCTACGTTGCCATTTTGATGAGGCAACCATCATAATTTATTTCTAACGTTCGGTATATTTCGAGTTGAACTTCCAAGGAAAGCATTCAGGTCGCCGAGTTTCCAACGCTGACGAATGCGGCCATGTTTCCGAAGGCGTCCGAGAATGTCGCTCGGCTTTTGTTTAGTGTTTAGCGACCACCACCGTCATCAGTGCCACCCCTTGCACAGTTACGTTCCTCCGTGGAGCAGTATGTCCCCAACTTTCGCGTTACCACCGTGCCTTCTTTTTACAGACTCAAAAGCTTGGGGATGAGAGAGAAGGAAAGTCAGGCACCCCTATGGATTTTTTTCCGTGCCGCGGGTTCCCCCTGACGGTATTTTCCCCTCCACCTCTTGTCGGGATCGGTCCACGATGTTTTAAGGGCTCGAGCAACCCCTCCCGGTGGCTCTAAAAAAAATTCAACCCCCAATTTGTAGGGTTGGCGGCCTGTTTAATTGCGATATCCAGTACCTTCTCGCGATTCATCTCTTTTTTTTTTTACACAGCGGTTTCTCTTCTTCGCTCAGCTCTTTTCTCTCTCTCTTCATCGTTCGCTCTCTGCGGTTTTTTGTTTTTCTCTCTCTCGTGATTTTCGAGGCGTCAAGGTGGCTCATAAGGGTTCGTTGCTCGTTAATCTTCTGAGAGTCCTTTTTTTTGGCCATCCCGCCACGGAAGCTGCTCGGGAATAATAATGAGACTAATCCGTCCGACACACCCAATGTTTTAATTTCTTGCATGAACCGTTTCTCGAGCTGAACACTTCAGAATCTTACCGAATCGGATTGTGTTCCTTCGGATGGGACTGTGTAACGGCGTGTCTGTGTTAATGATGCCGTAAAAAGATTGTGTCGCATTTGATAATACTTTGAACTCGATACATTATTGGAAAAGATTAATTATGTGTAACTGTAATGGAAATCCTTTATGAAGAGTAACGAGTAATGAGTTAATGATGGAATATTAATCTTCTTATAGATTAAAACCGATCATGGTTAAGTATGTTGTTTGTTGCCTACGAATTTATTCTTGCGTGTCATAAGCACCTAATAAAATAACAAAATTAGAATATGATATACAAAAAAAATCCACCGAATAGTTTACAAATACTTCGTATATGCCCACTGTATTGTATTATACACTAGCTGAGCCGACAAATATTGTCCTGTCCAAATTTCAATAAATTTGTTTGTAATCGTTTTGTGAATTTGCGAAGAGCTATCGGAAATGTGTAAACAAAGTAAAAATGAGTACATATCAATCTGCTACTTGTACCGTTTCAAAAATCATGATTTTTCCTTTCTAATTGTCTCGAATTTTTTTTCCTGAAAAGTTTCCCAAATCCATAATGAACAAAACCAAAAAAAAAATTACGAACACCTATCCTTCGAATCGTGAGTTATGGTCTTGAGTTCATTAAAAAATCCCATAGAAAAAAGCACTTTCATTTTTTCCAGACAACTTTTCCGATTTTTCTTTCCCTAAAAACCATGTTCGGACTATTACGAACATTTTTTTTAATATAAATTAACCAAATCGTCCAGCCGTTCTCAAGTGATGCGCTTACCAACGAACCGCATTCAATTTCTATTTACATAGATAGTTTATGACGTATTTATTTATTTATTGTTTATCTTAATGTGGTCACATTAATATATGTATTGCCTAATATTGTATATTTCCTCAGAGTATAGGGCGTATAAATTAAAATTGTACTGGTTGTACTCATTGTACTCATTTCACACAATCACACAAATTGTACTCATAAAAGATTCGAAATGATTCTCATGAAAAACAACATGTTTTGTGTCCTACAATTGGCAATTCGATCTCCCGCAGTATATCTTGTTCCGGCAACACAAACCATAAACGACAGCGTTACTCAAAGAATAAGTTAGACACAGTGCAGAAAAAAAACGTAACGCACACAGTGTCTACCCATTAACCCCGAGTATAGCGGTGCGCGAGCATAATGCGGAGTTTACAGTGGCGTCGCGCCACCCCTTTCGCCACGCTGTGGGATACCGTGCACCCTTGTAACCGGTCTAATTGCGATATCGCCTTTTTTCGTTTGCGTTTTTTTTTGCCGGACCCGTTTCTCTCCTGGTCGCGTCTATCGTTTTTTGCTGGTTATTTCCCCGCCACCCGGTAATTATGTGGGCGCGGTGGACCAAACAAGGGAAGGAGCTCGGTCGCACCGCGCGCGGCCGAAGAAAAAAGTCGTTTTGCATATTTAAATCGCGAACTAGGGGCGAACAAAGGACAGAGAATCGTGCGCGGGGGTTGTACGAGAGAGACGGCGGAAGGGGTTGCCGGCGTTATCCACCGGGAGCGACGGAGAAAAGAGGATCGTCGTAAGGGCGCGTGCGCCACGACAATGGGTTGTGTTTGCACATCCGAAAATTGGCCCGACGCAGAAAAATAGGCGGCTGTCTCTCGGCATGAGGCAAAAAAACAACGACATCATGCAGAAAAGGGAGAGAGAGAGAGACTGCCTAATCGAAGGACACGCGTTAAATGTCTTTAACCCCGTTACGCCTGGCACACAAGGGTTTCTTGAACTCCGACGAAATAATTGGTCGGCCATGAATTATGATATTTCAATGACAGGTCGCACTGGCGCTCTCGAATACATTAACCGCGTAATTTATTACTTTCGAACACCACACTTGGAAATTGCGAGCACGAGATCCGATGTGACGTGTAAAATGTAAATTGGGTATAAATCAGGCGCGGGATAAATTGTACGCTACGGCGGACTGGGGACTTTTTTGTGGTTTCGGTTACGGAGTGTTTGCTAATATGTGTTGATATATGTTGCTGCTTATAATTATTCTAAGGGCAGAATTAATGATTCCGAGTAATGTTTTAACGAGTCAGACTCGCAATGAAGATTCGAACGAAGTCTAACAAATATGAATGTTACGCGTTTCTTTTCAGATGAATTAAAATTTGATTCTCGTTTGTTGTTAATGTTTAAACGTTCAAAAAAATGTAGCCATACAGAAGACATAAATTTTCTTTTCCCTTCTATGAAAGTTTTGACATTAAAGAAAACGTTACGGCGAGGGGTTAAGAGGGTAAGTATTAGGCAGAATATTACTAGAATATTACTAGAAAAACCAGTAAAACAGTGTTGCTGATGAAAACATCCGTTTTTCAACTTAGAGGTTAGCAACATCAGCAAAACAGCGTTTACGCCTTTGGATTACATTTCCCTATATGAACATAATAGAACCTGATGTTGGTTGTCTCGATTTTACCCCCTACTTTAGACGCTCATATTATTAATTATAAACATAATCTCGTTAAATCATGATGGGAATAAGCTACAATCAACCTTCCTCTTTACAATGAGCCTTCACACAGCTGATTCTCGTAACAAAACTTATGCTCGTATAAGGACAAACAACTCGATCCCGCAAACACTGTTTTACTTGTTTTCCTAGTAATATTCTGTCTAATACTTACCCTCTTAATGATTAGCTGTTTCAAGCTAGTATTATTTCATTTTTATGTATAAAAGGTTCGATAAAAGGAACCTGTACGATTCCGACCGCAAGATAGATAAATGACTTTCGAAACTCGCCCCCTGAGAGACTCGAGTGAAATTTTCTTAATTATTTTCGATAGGGATCGTGCCGGGAACAATCGGCCACCATTTTCGTTCTATCCAGGTGTCCGAACGCAACCGTGTATCACACGCATCGACGTTTCGTTCTGGATACGTGAACGTAGCCAGGCATCCATCGTTGGGATTAGTCGGATCCAATTTTCTGCGGACGATAAATTAGAATTTATGAAATGAGCGTGGAAGGCAACGCGAGTCCTTCGAGGGTGAAACCTTACGAGGGAGGTCCACTCCCTCCCGACATGGAAACTCACGAGAACCGTACTCACCCCCGCGTATAAAAAAGGCCCATTGCACACCCCCGTAGCACACCGGATCTAATAGTTTTTTCCTCCTCTTTTTCGTACGGGCATATTCCCCTTGGTGTTTGACGTGACCGCGTCTTTCCGATCATGGAAATCGTTCGTTTTCGAAAGATAATATCGGCGACTGTGACATTAACCCTTGGCACTCGAGTGGAGACAGTAAATATTGTTTACATTACTAAATATATTAATATTTAGATACTTTAATTAATTACTAAACCTTTAAGTATCATATGAGGTATTACATCAATTTTATATCCATAAAATGAAGAAAAGCATACAGAATGAAATTATTCGAGGCCGAAAGAAATGTTTAATTTTCACGTTAAAATAGCTTCGAGTGCAAATGGTTAACACTAAACGTACCGAGCACTAAAAGCGACTGAAATGTTTTAGCCTACGAAAAAGAGAAAACTCTATTTATTTAGATTTCGTGTAATTTTTATCACAATATGTTCCTGAGTAAATAAATTTATAAAAAAATGTAAGATCAAAATATGAAACAGATGTCTTGACATGTTACACAGCTGTATCGTAATAATTAATAATTACGATAAAAATTGTCTGTATTAATTGCAAGACATAGAAACTGCACAGGCATCTATTTCTCATCTTAATAATATGAACGAATCACAAGTTATACAACAGTTCAAGATCAATTGTTTAAATAATTCGGCAACCGTGTCGTTTTGTCAATGATTTCCAAATGCTTTCTGGGTAAGGGTAGGGTATTTGAACGGTGGTATTCAACGAAATGGGTCGAAGTGTTCGATAGACATCGAGGACCGACAGATGTTTCCCATTTTTTTCACACTCTTTCCTTTATCGATGGAACACCGTTATTTTCGCAAAAAAATTTCCCGAAACCGATCGGCTGCTTCGCGCACACATGATCACGCTCCGTTCCACGTACGGACCTCCCATTGAATCAATCGTTTTCTTTCAGAAGGATCTCTCTTTTACAAAACGGTGGAAATATATTTCCAACAGCCCGCGCGGGGAATTCAACGAATTTGACGATCCGATCTGAAGGCCGTCTAATTTCTCTGTTAGAATATTAATTCTACCAACTTGTACACGTCATCGTGAATTTGAATATTAAAACAGTAAAAACATTGCAACAATTACAAAACGCTCTTATAATATTTCCAACCCATCAACCATATTAAGAAAGAAAATAAATTTTCATTTCACTCCAGTTTATTACAACTCAGGTGGAAAACTTTTGCATAAAGGTCTATATTAGTATCTATTTATCAGCTGTATTATTTTTAACCCCTGTGCAAGTAATTATTGGATACGTAGCCCCAGATACTTATTGATTGCATTTCAATTAATAATATTAAGAATGAAAATAAATTTTCATTCCACTCAAGTTTGTTACAATTCAAGTGGAAAACTTTTGCACAAAGGTCTATATGACTATCCATTTATTAACTATATTATTTTTAACCCCTGTGTGCGTAATTATTGGATACATAGCCAGATACTTATTGATTATTTGTCAATTAATCATATTAAGAAAGAAAATAAACTTTTATTTTACTCCAGTTTGTTACAATGCAGGTGGAATACTTTTGCATAAAGGTATATATTAGTATCGATTTATTAATTATATTATTTTTAACTTCTGTGTGAGCAATTAGGGGATACATAGCCCCAGATACTTATAGATTGTATTTCAATTAACCATATTAAGAAAGAAAATAAACTTTTATTTTACTTCAGTTTGTTACAATGCAGGTGGAATACTTTTGCATAAAGGTATATATTAGTATCGATTTATTAATTATATTATTTTTAACTTCTGTGTGAGCAATTAGGGGATACATAGCCCCAGATACTTATAGATTGTATTTCAATTAACCATATTAAGAAAGAAAATAAAATTTCATTTCGCTCCAGTTTATTACAATTCAGGTAGAATACTTTTGCATAAAGGTCTACATTAGTATAGATTTATTAACTATATTATTTTTAACCCCTGCGTGAGCAATTACTGGATACATAGCCAGATACTTATTGATTGTATTTCAATTAACAATATTTAAAATTTCCCTAAAAGTATTGGTTAAGTTAGTTGCTTTACTGTTTATTCTGTTTTTGCTGGTATTATACAGATTACAAGCTTCCTGTATGTAAATGTCCGATTACGAGCACCGCTAATTTTTTCTGTCGAAGGTTATACGAATGCTAGTCATTTTCAGGCGAGCCGACCGTGTAATCCTACCGTGATACAGTTGGATATAGGACTTTTTCCTCGAGAAAAAATCCTGAAAATCCCCTAATCCCGAATGGACAGAAATAACGAGAATTTGATGACGGCCAGTGTGGGGCCTCGTGGAAACCACTCGGCGGTTCGTAAATGCTGTGTGGTGGGGCGTGGGGGGTAGTAACGTGAGAATAAAAAAATGTGGGGCACAGGGTCTTGGGTTACCGTTTCCTACCCCCCAAATTCGAGAAACGGAAACGAACGGTGGGTCAGGAAGTTTGAATGTAAAGTCATATCCATGCGTGTGTGAACAGAATGAATATTCTTATTACAATTTATTCACTGTAAATTTTTCCAACTTTTTCTTGTGAAGAAATGTTTATTATATTATTAATTGTACCAAAGATTATTTCATCTTCAGTCATTTGAAAGAACAATATGGATAATATTATCTGAAATTGATGCGACGTTAAGTAATTAATATAAAAGAAATATTGTAGATTATTTATGGAACCAAATGAATTGTAGATTATTTATAGAACTAAGTAAATGAGAGAGATGAATATATTTTATCTGGCAACGAAATGATTTTATCGTAGGTGAAAAACTGCACGAACCCGTCGAACCTCTCGCTACCCATGGTGGATAGGTGAGTGACCCCCTTCGGTTTTTATACAAGGGTTTTCCTGGGAGGGGGACGTTTTTTATTTTGGGGCACCCGTGCCTGTGGGGTAGAGATCTTTTTTTATGGGCCAGCATCTGTACCCCCGTAGCTAGGAAAGCAAAATTTTTCAGCCAGCCAGTCACTCACCTGGCTCACTTCGGTACGGTGAGCATTTGGGAAATTTCTTCTCGGCTCTGTTCTATTTCATACTTTCTCTGCGTGCTGATTGATCACAGTTATTATTTGTAAGTTTCATATCTGTAGCAGGTTACTCGAGAGTGATACGTGTTGTGTTGTGTAACGAGAAGTTCGATCGGTGCGGTGTAAGAACATCGATGGTGGAAGCAATCGATTGACTGGTTTGTCCCCTATATACACGATTTTTCGTCGCTAGAATTTGTTGAATTTGAAGTTTCGCACAGTGCGGAATGGACATTCGAGACAAAAATCATAACTTCTAAACTAATCAATTTTTGATCTAATTACCTTAATATCTTTTTAAAGGGAATATAAAAACGCATCGATTAATGCACTAAAAATATAAAGTTCCATTAGTAAAAAAAATGTATTCTAATTTTTTTTAATAATGAGTTTTTTTATTATTAGTTGTTATTGCAATTTGCCAACTGTATACTGTACAAGTTTTGTTCTAAATATTTTTTAATTATATGGTTAAATTTAATTATATCTACTATAATGCATAATTATTCAATTCAACCAGATTGCGATTACGAATGCATTTCTCTAACAAAAATTAAATAACATCGAGTATTATCGCAGAAAAAAATTATATAGCAACATACTACAACATCTTGTTGATACGAAACAGCCAAAATTATAGGATGTTTTGAAAAACGCAATTCCTAAATTGCCAGTTAAAAATATGCATACCTCTGGTCAAATTCTCCATACCTAAGTTGTAAGAAACAGTTAAAAAAAACTAACTTAAAAGAGCAATTAGGGCACGAGTAATCTAACTTTTTAGTATTTATACTACAATAAACTCTTGACTGTTACTGATCCCCTATTGAATTTCTTGGATACTATTACTATTGAATTTCTTAGATTTTGTAGGATAATTAGATTAGAATGGAATCATGATAATTTTGATTTTTGTCCATTGCAAAATATTTAAACAGGATTTCTGCGACCATAATCGTTTGTATAATATCACTTAACCAATATACGTTCCTGAAAAATACTACTGAATTTTATAGAAAGAAGAAAATGCGTGAATTTTTATCTGAAGTACATGTAAGGTATATGTTAATGAATTGTTATTTAAAACCGAAAATGGAATCAAGATGTTCGATACGCGATTGAATCAATTTAAACAATGAAGGTAGAAAGTATTATGTTCTCGAAGTGCTAGGTGCAAAACACAGTTTCCGTGAATTCGGAAAACTTGCTCGCGGTTAACGTATAATTTTTGACAAAGGAAAAAATTGAAATGAGAAACGCGAGGGCAAGAAATCCTGGCTTTAACTTCGAGCCGGTAACCCTCCGCCTTTCCCGGCTTCCATTAAAAAGAAAATGCCTTTTTCCTCTCCCCAGGTTCCCCCGAGATTAAAACATTCGTGAACGAGTCGTGAACTCGTTTGTCGTTTATGCTCTCCCTCATGTCAATTTTCCTTTCTCTCCTGGCTCCTCTTCCTGGTCTTGTTCGCGGGGCACGTCTCTGCCGCGACAAGATGAATCGGATAACGAAGCGGTTTCGTCATAGAACTAATTTTCCGTAATTTCTCGAAAAAGAAAAAGAAGAGAGAGTAGAAAGGGGATGAAGAGAATCAGCCTTGGTTTTTTCTGGACGTTAGTCCCTGCACCCCTCGATACGGTCCCGGGAACTTGCGCTTGTGGCCTACGAAAGAAAGAGATGGTAAAGGGAAGAAAGGTAAACACGAAGGAGGAAAGTGTGGCAGTGCGAGAGAGGAGAGACGAGAGTGAAAGAGGGAGGCAGAAGGCGAGAGAAAAGAAAAATAATCTCTTATACGTCGCCCACGGTGTAATGGAGGGTATTTCGCACTGCAAAACACCAGGGCTACCCCCTTACCGTCTCCATCCCTTTACCGTCGCCCCCGTCTCCGGCGTTGCTCATCCCTGCTTGTGCCACGACGTTGAAAATAATATCTATCTCTCACGAGCAGCGAGCGAGAACGCCGAAGAGGATCCGCCGGCTGATGCTATAGAAAGAGAGAGGCAAAAGAGAGGGAGAGAGAGAAATGTATATACACGTTCATGCTTGATATATCCGCGTTATATCTTCCAGGAGGAAATGCAATTTCCAGGGGATCGTCGGGGCTCGCGAAATCAAGATAATTTCGCCGAGTTAATGATAATTGGGACAGGTGTTTATGAGCAATCTGCCCCGGAGCAGGTGGCCCGTGTGATTCCTACGCCATTAACGTATTTAACGCGGGATACCCAGGGATTTTTTGCGAATATTAATGGTCACAGTTAAACACGCCGGGCGAAAATGAATATGGAGATACCGAATATTATGATTACCGTTATTAAGATAAGATGAGGGGAAATGAGCTCTTGAAGGTGCTGCTAGCGATGGGCAGAAATCAGTTCGGGATGATTTAATTGGCGGCCATATGTCGAGGACGTGACGATGGAAATGTATTATCGAATCGCGCGTTTTCTCTGATGAGTTGTATATTGAGTTGCAGAGTCGAGTTTCTTTGATTAATTTCGAGCTCGGAACAGATAGAACTTGAATAAGGAATAAAGGATGAATTTAATCTGTACACGGTCCTGTTATTATTTTCGCAATAAGCTTTCTGACAACATTGTGAATGTTTTCAAATGAATTAGCATTTTCTTCTTACTAAAGTATAGTAGTGATTTCTAAGGTAAACGGATCACACAGAAAATTTAAAGTGCTAAACATTTATACGGTTACAGTTCTCTGAATCGCGATCGACAATTGTTTTAAACTACAATTAATGTTATCGGCGCACTGGTTCGATCCATAAGCAAATTTGAAAAAATATCTATACAGTTATATTTTACTATATTAAATATCTATACAGTTACATAAAAAAATATTTATACAGTTACGTGTAATGAATAATTACTATAAAATATACTATATAATTACTACAAAGTTATTAATTACTTTTTCGTGTCCGGACAAATTAATTTGATGTTTAGCTTTTGCTGTCTTACAACAATAAATTGAGAAACTGTTTCTCTGTCTGTTTGTTGCTTAAACTGAATTTAAAAGTACAATGCGACCTCGGAGATGGGAATATTTATGGGATAGCAATTTTAGAACAAAACACGTGAATTATTTTGTTCGGAGCCGCGAGCACATACGTCTCGCGATTGGAAAATGTCTGATACGCCGAAAAAGGGCGGAGAGAAAGCAGATTGTCACGGGGAAATAATAGATCTCGGTCGGAGCACAAAAACAGGAATAATAGTTACAAGTTCCGAAGTAATATATCAAGCGGATTCGTGTAACGATAAATAAGAGTAAATAACGGCAGTGATTCATAATTAAAGAGCCGAAGAGCCGAACGCCGGTAAAAAGGAAGAAAACAGTGTGTTCGGTGGAAAGGGTAAAAGAAGAGCACGGTGTACATTTTTTCCGGAATACTGATTCTGTTCACTTCAAAAACTAAACGAAACTTCCGAATTCGAGGTTTAGCAACGTGGCTAATGCCATAAAAATCAACTTGGCAATGAGAAAAATTGTACAGCAATAATATTTACAGATTAACGAAAACTAAATGATAAGCGTATTTTCGAAAACTCTTAAAAGCGAGAGAAAAGTGTTGAGGTTGCCATTCCGTGGACACAAAGAATAATTTTGTGAGAAGTCATCTGCAGAGATAATAACAATGATAAAAAAAAGATCTACACGTAAAACGATATATATTGCGGGTTATGAATTCCAAATATTCCGTCTTTTCCGTCGCAAGGACATATTCATGAACGATAACGAACAAGATCCTACTCACCGTAGCGTTTCAAAAGAAAAGATTACAATGTGCAGCCTCTTGGCTACGGGGAAAATCTTTCTTCGAATGCTCGAAATATATTCATGTCTGGATTCGAGTCCCGTAGCAGCAATTATCCTGAAAAGCTTCGCCGACTTTGTATTCGCATAAGGATATTTCCGGCTTCACAACGGAAGGATGAATGGGAGAAAAGGGAGGCGCGGAGAACGAGAGCGAAAACGGACAAGAAAAATTATTTAAAAAAAAGAGAAACCTAGGACAAAAGTGTCAGATGTGACCGTCACTCGTCATCGATCGGCATTAAAACGAGGACATTGATGCTTCTTAAAACTGCCACGTTTCCTTGCGATCGAACTGGAACCAGGACACCGCGTATATTTAATTCAAAAATTACATAATGGAGATTCGAATGCAGGCGGATCGATACTGCAGTTAATGTTTTCGGAATAGGACTGCCTTGGAGGTAAACTTCCCTCTCGAAGACGCTTTAGAATACACCGGTACCCGGCGTACCAATTATCTCAAGAAGCTCCATTGATTTTGTATTCACATGAGGGAATACCTGAGCCCTCAGACGGGCCACAAAGAAGCAACGGGGAGAACAGAAGAAGAAGAGGAAGAAGAGGCCGAGGAAGAGGAGGAGGAGGAGAAGGACGAAAAGAAGGAAAGAAAGGGAATTCTGGACGAGGATGCACTTTGCAGTGGCGACGGGGTATAAGCGGGTTCCATTTTGTCCTGGGGGTCCTTAGGCGCCTCCACACTTACCAATACTCGGGCACACACGGTGCACACATTCATTAGGAACGAACACGCATGCACGCCAGCCTCTGATACACACCAGCTCTCCTCCCTCTGGCCTCTCATGTCTCTCTCTCTCTCTCTCTCTCTCTCGCTCTCTCTCCCTCTCTCTGTCTCTCTGTCTAGCTCATCTACCCTGCTCTATCTCGTTTTCTTCCCTCTGCCTGTTTCTACATGTGAACCTTGAGAGCTCGTCGGAAGGGATGCTGGATGATGCGCAGGCGCAACTCGCGAGATATTGATAAAAATACGCGAAGGTCTATCCCCACCCACACAACCCCGACGAGCCAGCCCCATCGGAGGGAACTAAGGAGATATTCTGACGTCGAGGACCACCCCTACCCTACGACGTCTCTCGGTCGAATCTTGCATTACGACATTAACATAATTATTAATATTTTTCCTATCCTCCTTGCTCCCTTTCTTACCTACGTACTTTCTTCCTCGGCGACCAAGATTTTCCTTCCGACGAACAATATTCCCGCTTCTTATTGTGATTGGAAGACGTTTTTATTGTCTCCGACTCTATAGCTCCACGATATTATTAATTTCATTGGCGGAGGCGACGAATCGTCCGGATCCGCGAGCTTTCGTTAATGATGTCGATAAAATGACGACGCGCGTAGAACGTAATACGAAGAATTATATCATTCCAACTAGGGTAATTGTACCGTCAGCCATCTTAGGCGATGCTATTGCGAACGTGCTATTTCCTATATGTCTTATATAGGCACACGAAACCAAATCGTAGAAAATAAGATTTTCATCGCATTGATAATAATTCTGATACCACCATTAATTTACGTGACCTTTCACTTAACTCGCTATTTACGACGCTCGGTAGCCCCGTTTCTAAATTAATGGCGGCCTCGTCTGCATATTTATGAGGCATGATCCAGTTACCGAAAAGTGTCGAGCCGGTATTAAATTTATCGATTAGAGATTACGTTCCGGGGAAGACGAAGGGTACCGGCGAAGTTCAACTAGAAAGTAGTTCGTCAAAAGGGAAACACGCGCATAGAAACGACACCGTTTTTCCTCGTCGACAAAGGAGGCGTCTCACCCTCGGCCTTTGATTTTTCGGTAAGTTTTCAAGTATTTCGTTCGGATTTGGGTACCTCGACAGAGTAGAGGATTCACAGGCGAAGTGGAAACAGTGAGATCGCTGCGGGCCTCGCAATTAAAACGTTCTGGTTCAAGTGTTTCCCTTTGTGGATGCCAGGGCATCCCGAAGGAGGGCATGAAGGGGGTGGAAAGGTCAGAGAACGATGTCGATCAAAGGGGATTATTTCATTAAATCGACTAATCATTCGCATGGCCTATCGGAACAGAGGCTTCTCGATGGATCGACGTGGATGGACGCTTTAAAACCGATTCTCGGTGTTTAACACTTTGACTGCCACCCCAGAAACTCTGCAAAGTCGATCGATTTAATTGAATCAGAGTTGTCAGAAAAATTACGATACCATTCGAGTGTATTTGTCAAGAATGAATTTCGCAACTGAAAAATTGCACCAATGAGCATCTTTGCAGTTTGGGTGCGATATCGCTGGTTAAAAGGACAGGCTTCATAAAATTCCAGGCTCCCGCAGACGACAAGTATCGAGCTCTCGTCCGAACTCATCTAATCCTCGATCGTGGGTGGTCGTGGAAAGGGGTGAGGACAGGCGAGCAGGGGCGGTGTTGAGGCGAAATTATATTTTTTGTCGTCAGGACACGTTCTCGGCGTCCAGGACACTCGCATCCCGAGGGTATTTAAAGACGCCCCCGTCCTTTCTTTGCGGGCGCAAGGTGCGGGGGAGGCGATGAACGCCAGGGCGGCTCCTAAGGCAGTAATCCTTCGAGCGCTCACGCACCAGTATTAGTCCTCCTCTATAAGATGAACACACGAACGGGAACACTGACATATACCTGAGCCTGGTCACACAGCTGTTTCGACCGTGGGCCGCACACTTGCGCACGCGGTAGAAACCGAAAACCGCGATCAAGTAGGATTACTTCGGAGCAATATGCTCCCTCTCTCTTTTTCGTTGCCGTCGTTGACCCTCCTACTTCGTTGTCGAAGACACCCCTGAAGTGGACACACGGCCACGGGTACGTACGCGGCGACTGTGTGCGGAATACAAGCGAAATGTACAGGTAGAATCTTCTATCTTTCGGCCAGCGCCCCGTTATCTGAAATGAGAGTTTGCTTAGTGTATCGATGTCCCGCTATTACGTTCTACCGTTAAACGCTCTACCGTAAAGCGTTAGTTATCGACAGATAAGCCCGCCGCGATTTACCCCCTCGTTCCTCTGCCAACATCTCGCAGTCATCTTTCCGAAAAGATGTTTCTTCGATTCCGAAAGCGTCGTGCAGTCGACAAACTTTCACTTCTTTGGCAGAAGCGCCACCTCTGACCAAGTTCGGAGATTGAAATTTTTCTTTTGATATATTTGAATGAAACAAATTTTTCGTGCACATTTTTACGCAAGAAATCACATACAATTTTATAACAGACAAATTAGATTATAAAGTTGACGCGCGTATTTATCAACCTCCACTGTGTTCTGTGTATCATATACGTCACACTGAGACACTTATATCCTCGCGTATCTGACAGAAGAATTTTCTGACTGCATCGGCAACGCCAATGTCTTATCCGATACGGAACGCCACTAAATGCTGACTGAAGATACTACCTATTTGTGAGAAATTCCTCTTTCCTTGTTCTTTCTGTTTTCTTCTGTTGTTTCGGCTCCACTCTTTTCCAATTTTCTTTTCTTCTCGGACACATATCCGTTTCGATACTGTAACGCGAAGTGTCGTATCATAGTTATTATACGAACATTTTACATTAATCAGCGCACGATGAATTCATACAAAAATATTTTGTTTGTCAATTTCGAAAAATCGTATATTTTATCGTATATTTACTTGCATCAAGTTCAACAAGAAGATGAACGTTGATCTTGTTAAGGAATATTAAATGGAATATTATATATATAGTATAATTGAACTCGATTTTAGATACAACGTGTACATTTCAAATAACTAAAGAAGAAGAGTAGTTGAAGAACGCCCTTATATAATGTATGTATAAGACGACAGGTATCGTTGTACATAAAAAGTAGTCGCTAAACAAACAAATAGAAAACGCGCGCATTACAAACATAATTCCAAGAGATCTCTATGCGCTTTTGAAAACATGTAGGATGTAAAAACTTCTTCCCGAGGATTGACGCTGAAATCCAGCGAAAAACTTGCGTCAGTCGCACACAACTGTCATGACAGTCTGACTGTTACCATCCTGTGCGAACCACGGAAGACGTCACCGAGAATCGTCCATTAACCTGCAGTCTCCTCGACGATCTCTCGGCGAGGATCAGCCGGCTCGCAGCTAGCGTAACAATAATCACATCGGTGGACCACTTAAGACGTCACCTTGATTTTCCAAGCAAATTCCTCCGATGGTTCGTTCGGGTCCCCGACGAGGAATTCTGAAAGGAGCTATAGAGCCTTGCTGACGTTCCTCGGAAGTAACGTGAAATCCAAGAGACGTAGAGCAGTCAGCCTTAAAGCGAGTTAAGGATGGTTACACAGTCACCCTGGTGAGGTGCAAGCATAATATTCCCGAGGCGGGCAAAGTAGGTGCCGCTGTGCGATGAGACGACGAGGTGAAACCGGATGAGGGGGGTGGGAGGGAGGGAGGGAGATAGGGGGTGGAGAAGAAGAAGAAGAAGAAGAAGGAGGAGGTGGAGGAGGAGAGGGTGGCAGCGAGGGGTGGAAAGAGACCGGCGAACGAAGGCGGGGACTGCGGGAAGGGGGAGGCTGGAAGAAAAATTCAAAGGAGGACGAGTAACAGGAGGAAGAGAAGCAAATAGACGAACGGGACGCGAAAGATGAGGTTGGAGAAGAAAGTGCGGAGATAGTGCGCGAAGAAAAAGAAAAGAGGAGAGAAGACGAGCGGCGTCGGCTGCGGGAAAAAGATAGAGTCTGCGAGGAAAGAGTAGAGCGAAAGGGGGCGGGGGTGTAACGCGGGGTAAAAGTCCGCGAGCCATTTTTCCCCATATAATTATAAGAGAGGGACTGGGCGTTTCCATGGTAACCGCACACCACCCTCTACCCGCCAACCCACCCCCCTCCCTTCCTCTCATACACTCTGCACCCCGTTTACTTATATGTTGGAGGACGCGCATTGGCACATGTGCACGTATGCGCCTGTCCGTGTGTGTATATCCGCTGATGGAGGTGGTAGCTCCGGTGGCTCTACGTGTGCGCCCCTCCACATACGCGCGTCTTCTCGTATGCGTGCATATACATACGATCACAGAGCAGACCGGGAATAAGGAGCACAAGAGTGTGTATAACAGGGGATGAAGGGAGAGAGTGAGAGAGTGAGAGAGAGAGAGAGAGAGAGAAAGAGAGAAGGCTTGCGCTTACGTGGGACGGCCAGGGGTGGAATGGGAGGGTGGCGATGGTGGGTGGAGAGTGAAATTAATGTATTTGTTCTGCGGCCACCCTCGTATGCCCCCGGTAAAGACTCGCTCTCGCGAAAAGGTCTGATGGCGAGGCGGATGACCGAGACAACACAGTTCGCGTCCGCGTAGAATATCAGGGCGTTATTGCTTTTGTGTGCAAAGGACGCGCCACCCCCGCAACCACCCCCCAAGACGGCGGCGGCGGGCGTCGTCGCCGTCCTCTGTTTCTTGACGCTTCTTAGGACGACAAGCGTTATGTATTGGACTCCCGTACGTTTCGGTATAGATCGCGTCGCATGATGCATAAAATTCTGCTTTTTCTGGAACTGTCTCGGCCCCCTTTGCTATACCCTACGATAACGCTGGATAAAGTATCCTGGATGATGGTTAATCGCTTTGGTTGGATCGTGGTTTTGTGAAATATGATCATCCCTAGAAGATTAAGGTAGCTAAGGGTGAAGGAAACATTTGTTTGTTGAAATTAAATACGTAATTTCAGTTCTCTCGATACTTACCAATCGAGGATTTGCGAGTATTATTTTGTATGTCTAATCGGTGATGGGCGTATCGGCTCGAAGTAAAACGTCGATATAAAGAAACCGTGGTTCCATTTAGCTAACGTTCCCCGAAGAAAATGGCGGCAGTTTCAGTAGTTGCATAATTTAGACTTAGGAAGGGTCCCGGAATTCGCAGTAACTAGTGCATTGCTCCGAAATGGAGGAAGCCAAGAGGGTGGGGTTCATTCGAACTCCCCTTGGAAAAAAGCTATTTAAATAGCTACGATCCCGGGTGGGTGGGGTTGGCTCGATGGTGGTGGGTCGGTTCTCCATGGCTTCATCTCAATGTAAAGCACTCGGCCATGCGAATGCGTAACATGGCAGGACTGGGTAGGCATATTTTATTAAATAAATAAATTCGCGAAAATAGATTGCTACGTAATTTGATATTCGTAGAATCTTGGACAAAACGCGAGAATCATTCTGGTTCTTCCTAATTAGTAAATTTTCAGTAACAAAATACTTGATACTCTGCATATTCTTTATTCTGCAGTAAAAGAAACATTTAATGAACTCTAGATGCGTTGGGAGGATGAAAATATCAAAATGTATATAGAGGAAAAGTTTACATTCGAAATAAAGTTCCGATTTCCATCAGGGACCACACGTTCGGACAATTACCGACAATCACCCAGCAAAATTAGCCGTCCGTTAACGGCCAGCTCGAAAATGCTCGGCGCGTTCGGGGCGGGAGGTTCCTAGCGGTCGTAGGACGTGAAAAAAGAACATCCCCGTCTTAAACAGAGGCGCAGGAGATTCCCGTGAATAATTGAGCCGCGTAATTTATTGCAAGGAATGCAGCCGGTGGCTTCCTTTCCCGGGTCCTCAGGGTTTCCCGAATGGGGAGAAGGAAGCGAAAGAAGGAAGGGAAGAGAGAGAGAGGGTGGCGTAGTGAAGAAGTGGGGTGGTAGGTGAGAGGGGTAGCCCGGTGGAAATTGAATTTCGATCGAACACCGCCACGGCAGAGGAGCGAGAACGGTGAATGGTATAGAAGGAGAAGGAGGACGAGAAGGAGCAGGAGTACGCCGAGAGAAAGGAGGAAGACGAGGAGGAGGAGGAGGAGGAGGAGGAGGAGGAGGAGAGGACGAAGAGGGAGATGCAGCAGTAGGAGGAGTAGAAGGTAGAAGGAGGCTGTAGGACATTACAGGGCATCCTCCGGCCCCGTCACTATGGCGAACAAATGAGCAATTCTCTCAACCCCCGTGTCCTATGATGTCCTGCACGTAGAACCTAGCGATGGGCGTCTTCTGGGTCGATCTCGAGCCATACAAACCATCTCCGACCTCCTACCTCTTTCCTATGTACCGCCATCGGGTTACCCTCGAGGTGATCGTAGTTTAAAATTTCTCACACGCCGCCCGGAAACCACCCGCGCCCTTCCACGAAGACAACCGGCTCATCTGCCAATCCTTGGAGCCCTGGCGTGTCCAAGACCCTGCCTCTTCCTTGGCAAATAATTCTTTCGAGCTACAGGAAAACCGTGTTTTTGGTGTTCGCTCCCGCGACGACGTTAATCAACGATGCAGACGCACGCGTGTCCCAAAGCAATAATATCCGGGAGTGGCCCGAGGGGGTGGGAAAAACGTAAATAGAAAATTTTGAAATGGAAAAGAAGCTATCCGATAGATTGGAAAGCAGAGAAGAGGAAGGATGGTCGTTGACCTCCGGTTTAGGTATGAATTGGAGAACTTCTTCCTCCCCCTCGACCCCGTAACATCCCAAGCTCACTGTATCGAGGATATATACGTTTCGCAAACAGAATATCTCCGGCCATCTCGGAAATTATTCATACATATTTAAGAATCGGATCGTTGCCGAGAGATCCGCGTTCATCGGCCGACTCGCGAGCCGCTGTCGCAAAAGAGTGGGCGTGTAGCAGACACGTTAATCAGCCTCGGAGAGAAAATTCTCCGGAGGAGCGTGCTAGCAGGCGAGTTAGAGACGAAGGACCCGGGGATGCAGAAAAGAGAAAATGGCCGGTCCGCCATTAATTAATAATAGAACCCGGCCGTAGTCGCGGCTGGCAAAGCGAGAAACGGAGATCCGAGGGGCCGAGGAGGGTAACGAAAGGCGAAACAGAGACGGAAAGTACGGGGAGGAGGGTGACGGTGGTGGTTGTTCTCTCTTTCGCGATCTCTCCCCCGTTTCGTTCCTCTTCTCTCCCTGCTTTCTGTCTCGTTCTCTCTCTTTCTCTCTTTCCTTTCAGCTCGAAGGGGGTGAGAGAGCCAGCTCCGAGGTGGATAGGTGGTTGGGGGAACGGGGAATGGATTTTATGCCCAGAGCGAGATATATGGCGGCCGCTACGCCCGGGCAAAAATAATATTAATATCGGAAAGGAAAGGAGGGAAAGTTTCGCAGGCTGGCTGGCTGGCTGGCTCGCTGGCTGGCTGGCTGGCCCTGCTTTGGGCAGGGGATATCAAGTATAATCATAATAATAAACGCCCGTGTGGGGCGCCATTGCTGGCTCTGCCACCCTCTCCCGATCCACGTCTTCCTCCTATCCCCTTTCCCTCTGTCTACGCTACCCTCATCACGCTCGCACACACCCCCGCACCTACACATCTACACACATCCTACGTACCATAGTGTACGTAGACTTTTAGGTATAACGTGCTCTCAGACTCACGTGTGCGAGTACGAGTAAACCTTTCTTAGGTATTACACAAACGTCTTCTCTCTACTTTTGTGTCTCTCGTGCGGCGGCGGTCCTCTCGCATGTGTATCTCCCGATGCGCGCCTGTATCTACGCTGAGCCGACTATACACTCGAGGATTAGATTAGCTTCCACTGGCTTCACTGCAAAGACTTATATCCACGAGGAATAAGCGGCAAACAAAAATGGCTCTTCCCTCGAAAAACTGCGAGGAAAATCGCGAGGAATTTTTCACCGGCACGGCGCGCTGACCCTCCTCTCTTGCCCGCTCTGACTAACCTGTGCGAAGAATGTCGCGACGTTAGATTTATGTCGGGATCAAAACCCGGCACCGGCCGTGATTGTTGGACGTTTGGTTACCGTTCGTTCGTTCCTTTATAGCAGCGTTGCGTCGACCGGGTTACCATATTCCCGAACCGTACATTTATCTGTTGAAATTACATTCGACCGCAAAAACTTGTGTCCGAGAGACAAACGCGAAAGAATCTTTCGGTTAGACACGTGTTTGCTCGAAGAATTCCTTAGTTGAACTATGAAGATCATTCTACTGCGTTGTTAACGTGGGATAAATTTGTCCGTTTCCCAGGTTTTCCTATCGGTAGGATAAAAGAGACGATTCCACGGAAAAGGACACTCGTAATCCGTCTATATCTCCTAATTAATCCAGATAGCATATAAATAGACCCTTCGGGTCCCAGCCTGGACGTTCTCCTCTAATCCTCCCACGATCATCCCGTTTCCGTTCAGCCCTCCCCCTGGAACCTTTTCTATCCTTCTCCCGCTTAGGATTCCTTGAGGTTACGATCAGCGCAGATGCATTTATATCGAATTGCAGCCCGGTCGTATATTGGCTCTTCCGAAATGGAGGCTTTTGTCTTGGCGTGCCTCATAAGCGTGGATTTTCCCTTATCCTTGCTGTCCTCCCTCCTCTTCTTCTCTTCCAGTCGTGGACCACGCTCGACCACCCCTGAAGTCAACCCCCTAACGTCGAGTCGACAAAGATGGGGTAGGGCTGTCGCGCGCTGTCTTCCTCCTTTTCTCTTTCACTACATTCCGTCTTTTTTCCGTCGTTTGTTTCGTTTCGAGGAAGTTAACGCGCGGACACACGTGCGCACACGCAGAAAACTACGTTCGTTTCATTATCATACTGTTACGTTTTTTTGCCGGGCGCGCGCCATAAATTGCCTTTTTCCGTAGATTTCCCGCTGCCGCGTCCCACTTCTGCCATTAATGTCAGAAGCTCGCAACCCCTCCCCCGAAAACCACTCCGGCCCACCTCTTCCTGGCCATTTATTCGCTATACGTGACTTTTCTTGCTAAAAACACATTTCGTCCTGGCCAGATATTAATGAGCACAGATCCCCCGGGATTTCTGTGCTTGGCCTGCTCCGATAGTTCTTTTTGTTTCGGAAACACAGGGTCACATAATCTCAATTAACCCTGATTAATGGAGCAAGCTTTCCTTCAGACGAACGATCGAGACAATAAGTTTTATGGTTATGATTTGCGTCAGAAAGGAAGCACATTTTCATGATTAAATGATTGTATGAAATGCATTCTTCAGCGAACACGTTTATACAAATCATATCGTAGTAATTAATTAAACGATTACTTAGAGACTGATTTTATGCATTTATAAGAAATATGAATATCTTGATCGAATGAATTTAATCTTAAGAATTAATATAATTTCCATTTCACTCCAGTTTGTTGCGATTCAGGTAGACAATGTTTATAATCAGTAACAAACCGGATGATAAAAATTGCAAGATGAATTTTTCTGATAAATTTCTTCCGGTGAGGTGAAGAAAACTGGAGATTAAGTATACATTTAATTGAATAGAATATGGGAGACCACTCCGGAAAGAGGAACGTGCGTGCAACCAGAAAGCAGCGCTTAAATTATACAACACGGTACAATCAGCGAGAGCTTTTTTAAAATATCCGAAGGTACGAAGCTTTCCAAGGAAAAAGCAGTGAAATGACTGAAACACGCGGCCAAATGTATAATGTACAACTCTCTATTGTCAAATGAAGACGCGGCCTGCATCTTCCAGAGACAAAAGTGTTTCCGAATACTGCTCAAGGCACTTTAATCTTTTTGCCCCTTCCCATCGAGAACGTTGTATTGAGGATCGGCCCAAGTGTATACTCGAGCAAAAAAAAAGAGAAACGGGCAACCTCCTCGTTTTGTCTAGAAGAATTTGCGTGATAGGGGTGAGAGTCGCGGGACAAAAATACTGTCGGCTAGATTACCGAGCATTTGACCCGGACGAAGGAACCAGATGAAGAGGGTTGCACTCTTGGTGATTAAAGTGAAGCCGGGAATTAGAGTGAAGGAAACTCCAAAGAAGAAGCCGATCGAGGAGGAGCCATGGCAATCAATGAAATGGCGGTGAAAATAAATGAATGGAAATCGAGTCTGTCTTCTTAGTTCGTACTGGCGCGGACAACCAAGCGGATAGAATTGCGCCGGGCATGCTTGACAATTCCGCGTTAGCTCCCCGAACAATGGGAACGAAATTCAACTCAGCTCGCGGATACATTTGTAATTACAACGAGGCTTGCGAATTCCATTCTTCTCGCAGCAACTTCGTTACAGCGAAAGAATTCCACTGCATTTCCTTTAAATTCAATTTCAGCCTTAGTAGAATCGTTCTGTGATTCATTAACAGTACGCAAGTTGATTTAATGGTATTGAGAACCATTTCGATGAGTTAGTCAGTTACGTGGTTAAACTATTCGACACTTGAGTGATTTTGTACTAATAGTTGTGATAATAATTTCATTGTACGTTTAGATGAACGCAAGTTTTGATTTGATCGGACGCGTTTGCATTGAAAGATGAGACGTCGCTAATTAAACCGAAATTGCATCAGACTGGGGAGTAATTCCGAAGTTGGTACGATTTTACGGGGATCAAGCCCTAACGGGTAACATTACCGAATCCCATGGCAAACATTCCGAGACGATAGGAGGCTATCGCGAAATGAACAGAAGCGCGCATCAGAGGAGTGGAGTCCTTGACTGTGTTTCGCGTGGAATCCCTAAACTAAACTATACCTCATCCCTATCGGCGGAGCAGCCATCCCTACCCCTCAGGAAAGCAAGCTTAATGCCTCGGAAAAAATAACACAGGCACACACGTCCTTTCACCATCCCCACGAGCATCGAGGACCTCGTGCGAGAGTCTCCCGTGTCCTTTTTTTTGTCGGGCAAGAGGGTGGACATTTAGGGCGACAAAAAAGGACACTCTGTCTGCCGCAGGAAGCCCCCAGAACACGCTGGAATTTCGACCTCCTGCGCGATCGATCGAATCTGCATGTTTTTCTTTCTCGGGGAAAACGATATTGCCTTCGTACTATTGCTGAAGCGGCAATTGTTCAGGGGTTCGACGAGACCTCACCCTTCCGTCCTTGCCCCCGCCCCACCCCTTTCCACCGCGTCGAACGAAACTTTCCTCGCATTCGACGAGTTTAAGAAAAACGTGATTTAAGTTTGGCCACGTTGTTTGTTACTGACAGTCCGCCGAATGACTTCTGCGAAGCATTTTTATTATACAACCGGTCTCGAGCATTTTGCACCGAACAAACCAATGCTGCTGGAACTACATACAAGTTGAACAATTAATCATGTCGTATATACATTGTTTTCGATTGAACTATTGCTTTGTGGAAAGCATTTAGACGATAACGAATTTAGACGCCAGAGGTCCGGATAATAAAACTTCCGCTGTATGAAGGTTCATACATCAATTATCAGTAGACAACGGCTCTTTACGCAAAATGAATATTCGCTACTTGAATTTCAACAAGCTGGAGTGAAATAGAAAATTATATTCATCCTCGATACGCTTAATAGGATGAAAATCGTAGAGCAGAATTTTTAAATTGCACCTACTCATTTTTGTTACAAATGCATAAAATCCGCTGTCTCATTTATTAGGGAAAAGTAACTGATAAAATAGAACGATTCCCATATGTTCCAAATTTGCTAGTTGCATCGAGTCTAAGAAGAGGATTAACATTAACGTCCATCGTCGAATGGTTAATTATAACAACGTTTTATGACTGCCGACACTTGCAATGCCCTTGTCCAAGGTGCGACGGGGAGGATTTTCTGATTGCAATTAACTAATTAATTAGTCTAATTATCGGGTTTAATTGCGCTGGTAAGCGAGCCACACCTTTCGAATGGCGCATAGGTATTCCCAGGACCGTATCCTCCCGTTGGGTATCCTCGGGATTACACCGTGATCAACGTGTATCGCGCACCCGGACAGCTCACGCACACATAGTGATTCACCCGCGCCGTTGCTCTCCGGTCGCACGTGTGTCGTCGTGTGTAATCCCCCCACCAGACGTGACTCCCCTGACTCGCCCCTACCATTCGGTGGTGGGTGCGGCCTCGGCCATTTTGGTACCACCTACCCCTCGCGCGCAGGTCCTCCACCCTTCTAGGGGATTTCGTACACGTATGCGCGGCGCAGGAACACCGCCGTCGGGTGTATGGGTGCGCACATGCATGTGCTCTCGTGTGGAAAGGTCCTCGAAGTCACTGAAACAGGTAGGGGGACAGTCGAGGAGGGAGTCGGAGCAGCGCGGGGCGAAAGGGGATCGGGGAGAAGCAAGCTTATTTCAGAATCCAGCGCACGACAAGGAGAAGAGGAAGAAGTAGTCGAAGAAGAAGAGGAGGAAAAAGAGGTGTCGTTTCGAGGAACGTCGAGGTGGGGAACCGACTTAATTTCTGCCACCCCCTCCGACACATTTCCCTCCTCGGCCAACTACCACCCTCTCTCCCTCTCACTCTCTCTCTCTTTCTCTACCCCCCGTGTTCCCCCTCTCCGTACCCTCGGGCTCGCTCGTTACACGTTCCGCGCCCGGTACGGGGTAACTTCTTCATGGAGTTCTTTGAAAGAGATTCAAAGGTCTCGAGAGTTTGCTGATTATTACTCCCGTTAATTTCCTTGGACGTGAATGGCTGCGCCGAGGACCGTTTAACGTAATCGCGGCCGAGCTATTATTACCGGAATGTAATATATTTTGTCCTTTAATTTCGAAACGCCTAACGCCTCGGTCATTAACGTCCTCTTCGTGGTATTTTTTAACGAATTATTGTGCACGACTTTCTCACGTTCGTACGACGGTATTGATCTGCAGGACTCTGAAATGTAGATCGCGTTAAACGGTGGAAACTCACGATCGCAGATCACCGTTGAGGAACGGTCAACATACTCGAAGAACGAGGAGGGAGGTGTGCGCGACGTTCTTGTTCACAGATGGCGGCACGAGTTCATCTTCCCGTTCATTTCCGACCTTGCATGACTTCGTGATAGCTCCCACACGTTAAACGATACTAAAAGATGCTCCTATAAATAATTGAACAGAAAATTATCGGAGAAGAACAATTCGTGTACTGTGTACTTGAGAATAAATCATTGAAGATCATATTTCGTAATAATTTCGCAATTTCAAACTATTTCAGACAATTTATTAGTTCCTCGTTACGTTCCGTAGTAATAATCTTAATCGAATACCATTGTATTATAAAATACTATTTTATGCAAATATACAAAACAAACATAGAAAGACAATATACAAAATCGTATCGGTGTACTGAATTTCGAAATAATTACGTATCGTTAAGAAATGTAATTACACGGGTTGTTAAATGAGCAGAGCAAATACCTAGATTTTGGGTGTTAAACGTCTAAGAAGCTTGTAAAATTTTTCCATGGAATTCAATATAAATTCTCCTCTTTCCTTTCAAGTTTTCCGTCCTCGTCCGGCGCGAAACATGTTTCCAAGAGGGTGGATAGGTTATAGCAGGGGACGAGGAAGCGTAAGTGCTTTTTGTCGGAAAAATTATATGATAGCTGGCAACGCGAGCTTTTCCCTCCTCCATCCGCCATTCCCTCCACTTTCAGCGTTGGATTAGAAAATATGATTAGCTTCGTGCCGGGAGTTTATTCGGGTTACGAAGCTGCCTGGAGAAGGGGTGGCTGTCGCCTGTACCCTTCGGATTTTATGGATGACCATGGTCCCCTACGTGTGTCGACAGAAGAACTTTTCCGAAAACTCTCTTGCTACCCTCTCGTGACTAATTCGCCCAATGTGTCGCTGTTGTGTTATTTTGGAGCCTTTCAGAAAATAACAAACTACGTTTTTCATCATTCCCTTCAATCCACATATGAAAAGACGCGGCCCTATCTTCGGTTACTTTGCAAGAAACATTAATCGAGATAAGATGTTTAGAAGAATATTTTCTTCGCAGAATCGAATAGTTTTCAACGTTAGATCGTCCGTCACGTTTCGACCGTTTCTAAATGCGAAATTAGCAAGCCGTAAGCAAGGAGTTTTTTCCGCAGACGCAATTTAGAAGTTAATATGTAGACCGGCAGACGTCAAAACGAAACAAGAGGTTGGCAGGAGTTTTCTTGGGGTAAGATATGCAACGCACGTCTCGCTATCGTTTTGCTTTCATAAACCTCTCTACCTTTGCCTGTTTCGTTTCGTTCCTCTTATGGAGACCCTCTTTGCCCTACCGCTCCATCTTCGTAGCATTCGTGAACACCCCCTTCCAATTCCTATTTCGAAATGACTGACTTCGTAACTCTGTGACGAGACGATATGCTATATGCCCGGATGGAGTAGATAACATAAATTTTTGAATCAAACGTGATTGCCCTTTTCGACGAATGCGGACTCGATGCGACGTGGGTTTAAGAAATTAAGATAGAAATGCCACCTTTGCACTTTACCCCTTACGAATGAAATTAGAAATATCGAGGTCACACGTCTGCTTGAAGTTGAAATGAAATTCTATTACTTTGTCATCGGTATTTAGTTGTTTTCTAGGAAATTATTAACGGCAAACGAGACGGAAAATTGATTCATTTTGGGGTGAAAGCAATTTTCGTGAGGACCGAGATTAAGTAGATTTGTGTCGTTGATCAGACGGATTTGTAGAATAGAGATTCGACGGCGCGTCGAGGAAAGGCTAAGGATTGTTGATGAGAAAAGTGACAGTGTATCATAAATGAGACAACTGCTACACGATCCTGGCCAGCATGGGGGCAAGAATGAGTATTTCCCAGAGGAGGAGCTCCGGAGTCAACTCATCAGACACTCCTCTCTGCCACCTCGAGTTCTTCGACTGCGTAATAAAAACATGGCAATTTTTATTGAGCATCGTGACGCCATTGTTCTGTTCGCGACTATCGGATTCCCGGTGCTCAACGCTCATCCGATTTCCAGTATTCCCGTCGCGATGTCTCACGACAGCTCGATGAAAACTTTCGGAACGCCACGAACCGCGAACGTGCGTGGAAAAAAATATCAGTTTCAGAGCGCGAAACTACGACGTGATTACCGACGTCGTTCAATTAACTTCGGATACGTTTCAATTGTACAATTTATTCGCTTTCAATTTATTCAAGTTGCCAGAGGAATGCATATATTTTAATTTAATCCCCGTCTCTTACGATTGATGGAGATTATTTTTATTTTCTATGGGGATACACACAGTAGTCTAATCATTATTTAATTTTAACTCTTGATTTTATTCTCTTTCAACGCGACTGGTACAATTTATTTATTTGCAATTTATTCAATTTTCCAAAGGAAGATATACATTTTAATTTAGCCCCTATTGATACAGATCATTTTTATTTTCTATGGAGATACACACAGTCTAATCATTATTTAATTGCAACTCTTGATTTTATTCTCTTTCAACACGTCTGGTACAATTTATTTATTTGAAATTTACTCAATTTGCCAAAAGAAGATATACATTTTAATTTAGCCCCTATTGATACAGATCATTTTTATTTTCTATGGACATACACACAGTCTAATCATTATTTAATTTCAACTCTTGATTTTATTCTCTTTCAACACGTCTGGTACAATTTATTTATTTGAAATTTACTCAATTTGCCAAAAGAAGATATACATTTTAATTTAGCCCCTATTGATACAGATCATTTTCATTTTCTATGGAGATGCACAGGCTAATCATTATATAATTCCAAGTGCTGATTTTGTCCTCTTTCGATGCAACGAATAGATTGTCGAAATTAAACGTGAAATTAAATTAAATACTTCATTATTGCGACGACCATTGAATAAGCTCATTAGCGAGGCTCGTTACATGAAATGATCAAGGTACGTAGAACGTCAGCCGAATAATAATAATAGAACGGAAATTATTAAGTACGAAGTATCGACGTTACGTCACATTTTCTCGATATACTTTCAACGTGCCGCTGGTAAAATTAGATTCTAGAGACGCGAGTGGCAAGCGATGCATCGGGCGGGAAGGGTGATCGATGAAAAAAAAGGGCGATCGGTTTCAACCCCATCCATGAAGCGTGGTTGCGACCCCATCGGATGAGAAACGATCCCCTCTCTCCGATGTCGAATTTATATCGAGATCGAATTATTGATCTTTACCGGCGACCGATTGCGACGACCCCATGTGTCGATTTTACGGTGTTAACGATTACCGACCTTCTTGCAGCCGGTCCTTTTTCTTTCATTTCTTTTTTTTCAAAGCTACCCCCTACGTTCCAACGGTTCCGGTAGTCGGTTGCGATTTATCTTGTTTTCTGGCGTAGATACGCGAGCGCCGAGTAATTAATCTAGATCTAGGAGTCTCGTTAGGTCCAGGCGACCAGATATCCGACTCGTCTACAGGCGATCGGTCAGTGTCCAGTTCTATTTTAACTGCGGCTTAGACCGAAACTGGACTAACTACAAACGCACCGGCTGTGTTGACACGAAGCATTAACAATTAATATCGATGTCAACGGACGGCGACACGTGTAACCCGGATTGATGGCTTGTGACCGTATTTAAACCTAGAATTAACATCTCCGAATAGAACTCATTACTGCGAAATAATTTGAAAACACTTCAGATATAGGTACAATATAACATAAAAATATCTTCCAACGATTAGGCGACGTTCAATCGATCATTTCGAGTCAGGGTGGCAACCCGAGGACCAGGGTGATCTCAATTACCCGGAGTCACGTCTTAGGCGTTTTTGAAGGTACATTTCGGGAGTTCTCTGGCAATATCGAGCGTATGAAATTCCATAAATTATCCAGCCATCCATCCCCCGCGCACAATAAGCGGGGGCGATATTACAACGGCAGCGTCATTGTTGCCTTCCGAAAGAAGTAGACGAAGACGAAGGCGAGGAGGAAGACAAGGAAGAAAAAAAATGGTCCGGTGACGAGCGTCCGGTCAAAGACGTACTCGAACCCCTTTGAGCAACTGGACTTAACCCCTCCAGGGTTTCCAGCGGGCGCGTGATCTTTGAGGGGATGTATGTAAGTTGTGGGCGGTGGAGGTGCCAGAGCTAGGGAGCCGAAGAGAGGTTGGCAGACTAGCGAAATAAGCGAAGGCGTCGTGACGATGGGTTTGGGTCGGTAGTGGTGGTGGTGATGTTGGTGGTGGTGGTAGTGACGGTGGCAGCGTCGACGATGCTGCTGCTGGTGGTGGTGGTTGGTGGTGGAGGGGCTGAGATGAAACTGCCGGGTGGTGGTGGTGTAAAATATGGATTTACTTCTCCTCCAGGACCTCGGCTTTTCCTTCGGGGTCTACGTTCGCGAGAACGTGGATGCTCATCTTTCCATGTGTGTGTGTGTGTGTGTGTGTGTACACGGCTCCTAGGCTTGTGCACCGCCACACGCACTTCTAACACCCCTTCCCCCCATTATGCGAGCAGCACACGGGGGCGGTGGTAGGAGACGGGCGCCATGACTCGTTTGTTAGACGGGACTTGGAAATCCAGGGGGTGTTTTGTTACTATTTTCTTTGCACTGTCACACGAGACGCTTCGGTGTTTTGTCTCTCTTCGCGAGAAGAAGGAAGGAACTTTTGCGGAGCTAACGGCCAGGCTGAAGCCAAGCACAGTCCGAGAGAGCTGACGCTTTGGTTAAGCGCGAAGCCAGAATGCCGCCGCCGCGCCGCAGCGCCGCGCTTTCTTGCGCTCTTAAACGATTCTCTCAATTGGGTTCTTGCGACACTCTGCGGGATAAATTGTCGCCGCTAGCTAGGAGACGCTCGACGATTCGAGGAGACTGTCGAGTCCCGATCTCTCTCGCATAGCTTCCGAGAGCTTTCCAGATCGTTTCCAGGGATGCAACTTTCGTTCCAACTATAACTTCATCACCGTGGAACGGTTCCCAGCCGACGTTCCCCCGTACATTCCGATTAATTAACAAGTTTCCGAATCGACTAATTTACTCTGCCTCTCTCACGATAGAGAAACTCCCGTTGAAACTCTAAAGTTAATGTATTCGCACTTCCCCGGCTCATGATAACTTGGATGGTTATTTCCAAGGTACGTCTCGGAGCACATAGACTCCCTCTCTCCCTCCCCCCTCTGCACTATGTGTGTATAGTGACATTCGATCTCTTCCCGCTGACTATTTCCATCCGTACATACGCCCTGAGTATATATTTACAGGCATGTACACTCGTATACCTACGCGGGTAATTTAAAATGCGATTACACGAAGGGTGTCCTTCGTAGGGATAGCATTCGTTCGTGGACATAAGAATAGCTAATACGGAAATGGCGAAGGAAAGTCCGTCGGAGGTGGAGGAGAGGTGGTCGTCGGAGGGGCAGGGGAGGGGAGGGGGGTTGAGCGGTTGGATGGCTGCCATTAAAAGATTTCATCCCTTCCCCTCTCTCTCTCGCCCGCGGCACCCATATATAAGGGTGAGTAATCTGAGAGCCACCCCTCCTTCCTTATTTTCCTTCCTACTTTTTCTCACTCTCCTCCTTCCCTTATATATGTATATGTATGTATATATATATATATGTATATATATATATGTATATATATATATATACATACACGCATATACATACTCGCATCCGGTCCCCGTGGTGTACGTTCACGAATACACTCGAATACGATCGGGCATTTGCAGAAAAGCACTGTCTGCTGTCGATGCGCGTTAGACAGAGAGCCAGGTGTAAAAGAACCGGAGCTATGCTCTCGCGTCCGATTCGCATGGTTTTCACGTGCGATATATTACTTTCCTACGTACAGATCAATTCCGAAAATGCGGATCTGTAATGAAACTTGATATCTCGGAGTCATCCGTTTGAGATATTCTTCGACCTCGAAGTTCACGCGCATATAACATTTGGAGATGTAAATGGGACAATATAACATATGCCTGATCTTATTTGATCATTGCCGTTACACTATTTACAGCCAATAAAAATTGTAAATAGGCGAAATCAATTTTTCTGTAACTGACGTTTCTTGTAATTAAGACGAAACGTTCTTTATTTTGCATAGAGATCCGTAGCCTAGTTATAGGTAGGCAGATAGACGTTCGATTCGTACATTAATAATTTTAACAAGCTGAAAACACTAGATTAGCATTAGTAATTCATTCGAAGTTTTTTACTGTTTTAAATGGCACCTACTCATTCCTGTTGTAAATGCATAAAATCTGCAGTCCAGTTGCGAGTTTGTCATTTCTACGATTTCTGATACCAGACAAACTAACAATTTTACTTTTTGTTACAGGTTAGAACGTGGATACCGAGGAGTCTATTTTGTAGTAACAGCTTTGTAGAAGATATTCGGAATAAATGAATTAGTATATTTCGGTAAAAACTTTGTGTCTATTACCAAAACTGAATACGAAAAGAAAGATTATGGAAAGCTACGCAAACGCTATACGGTTAGAAGTGAGTCGTGCGCGTTGGATTAATGCGGGAAGATGACAGAGGCGCGCATAAGTTGAAGGAACGAAAACGAGAGCGCAGACACTGGGCTGCACCTAAGGGATACGTAAGACCAACACACACATATGGATTACAGAGGGTAGGATTGGCAGCTCTGATCAATATTCGATTTTTGAAATATCTTCCCCACCTCGGTACCCATCGACGTCCTCGCCCGCCCCTGTGCGCCACCCGCTCTTCCCAGCCACCCCTCGCGGAACGTTCCTCGAAAGCTCGATACTCCATTTGTATTTTTAAACTGGAATCCCTATACACATACATCTCAGCCGCACACGTACACGTTCTGTACACGTATACAAGATACGTATACAATGACACAGGAAAGCGTCCTGCCACCACCATCGCCATTCGCCATCACCATTACCACCGCCGGCGGCGTCGTCCTCTCGTCTCCTCAACCCTCTTCTTCCTCTTCTTCCTCTTCTTCATCTTCTTCTTCCTCTTCTTCTTCGTACTCTGCCCTACCGTCGTCGTCCTCCTCCTCCTCCTCCTCCTCCTCCTCGTTGTCCTCTTCCCACCAAGGTGTTCCCTCTCGTCTTTGCTCTCTTGTCGCGAGATCTCTCTTTCTTTTTTGCGCTGTGTGCGCGACGCACACACGCCTAACGAGCGGAGCCGAATGTGCGGATTGGATGTATTTGCGCGTGTGTGCCGGATCACGTGTGGGGGTTGGAACTCGTCTGTGTACGTATTACGTATATGTATCGGTTAGGTGCATGCATGTATGCGTGCCAGCGAACGGAGCACACTCAGGGGCTGGAGGCATACGATCCATCGGAATTTTAAGGAAATAGAAGGACACTCGATGCATACCATCGGTATGTAGCAATGCGCTCGTGGTTGTGACCGCATCTGTATGCGTGACTGTTAACGCGTGTACGTGTTACAGGGCCGGCAATAGTGGCTGGAAGAGAAATGCGTGGATGTGACAGAATCCTTTTTAACTTTGTTGCGTTTGAAGGAATTGTATCATTCCGTCCGGGGAATCCAATACCCGAGTGGTTCGCTTATAGGTATTTCAGCGCCGGGCGATGCGCGTTAATATAAAATGCATCTTTCCGCGGAGTCATATTTAGCCGGAGCGGCGCGGCGCGTCCCGACGCCTCTTCGCGGGTCGACTCGCACAGAATCTTCAACTTCGAGGGAACATCGCGTACCGGGACGTAAACCGGAGGAGGGAGAGAGAGAAAGAGAGAGAAAGAGAGTCATCGACGAGACCCCCGGGAATGCGCGAGGCATTACTTACCGAGAACGGATATTAATTTATTTTATCGTGAAATGCAATTTCAGGAATTACGTTTATAAGGGTTAGTTGTGTACAGCAAATATCGGGCGCGCCGTTGGATCAATTTTCAGCTCGTCCGGGACAGGAAAGTAGATTTTACCGGTCCTGTGTATCTTTATACACGTCAAACCGACGCGCACCTCGCGCGCATACCACCGGTCTCGCGCGCGCGTTCGAGTACATAGAAATCCTCTCGACTCTCGTGTGTTCGCGTTTCATCAGGAATGAAGGGATGCAGGTACCCATACTCGTTCCTCTTGGCCCGGCGAATTGGAATTTCTCGCCGCGGATAGAATTCTTTTTCAAGAATCACGCGACGCCCACGATACACAAGACGTAGGTGTCGGGTTCCTGTACGGAGCCACACGTACACGTCCTCGCGCTCCTTTGTGTTAAATGAATACGATGACACTTCAATACTAATTGCGTGTCCGTTCGTGTAAGTTGGATCAAGTTCGTTTGCCGGATAAATGTATTTTACCTTTTCGAATCGATGTGCTTGTGCGACCTCGCAAAAAATCCGGTACAAGGATGCAGCTTCAACTCTGTCCGAACGTACCAAGGGTAGGAAATGTTGCTCATTTTATCATCAATATTTACATATTTAATATTTTCATTGTTACGTACGTATTTTTTAATGATTTACCGGCAGAAACTGCAAGTTTATATTATTTTACAATTTTCGAATCGATGTGCTTGTGCGACCTCGCAAAAAATCCGATTCAAGGATGCAGCTTCAACTCTGTCCGAACGTACCAAGGGTAGGAAATGTTGCTCATTTTATGATAAGTATTTACATATTTAATATTTTCATTGTTACGTACGTATTTTTTAATGATTTACCGGCAGAAACTGCAAGTTTATATTATTTTCCAATTTTCGAATCGATGTGCTGTGCGATCTCGCAAAAAATCCGATTCAAGGATGCAGCTTCAACTCTGTCCGAACGTTGCGAGGGTAGGAAATGTTGCTCATTTTATGATAAGTATTTACGTACTTAATATTTTCATCGTTTCGTACGTATTTTTAAATGATTTATTGGAAGAAACTACAAGTTTATATTCACTGCGAATCTACATTTAGATGTACGTGTTTCAAGGGGTTGGAAATCGATGATGGAGAATTTTTATCGTCGGACAGGTCGATTACAAATTGCAATTAAATGATTTAAATGCGGCGCGAGGTTTCTCTGGGAAATGATGTCGCGTATGAAGTCGGTCGAGCGATACGGAAGTTATCAAACCCGTTCCCCGCGACCCGTTGTCTGTGTTCCATTATCGCGGGACAATCATCGATAGGTGCATTTGCGAGGTCTCTAACCGGCGCTCTCCGCGTGCATCCATTGAAAAGCGTCGAGGAGAGCGAGTGCGAGAGAACGAGAGAACGAGAGAACGAGAACGAGAACGAGAACGAGAACGAGAAAGAGAGAAAGAGAGAATGAGAGAGCGAGAGAGAGTCGTCCAGCGAATCCGACGGCCGTTTGCAGCCGGTAGGTGCATTTTGCGCAACTGCGGATCGAGCCTACCGGTGCAGTACCGTGTGCAATTAATTAAACTGCGGCGCAGCGTTGCTCATTAGCGGGCGTCGATTGGCTGCCGGCCGGTCACGTGACAGCCATGCCGGTGGAAGGAACGGGCTAGAAGGGTAGGAGGACGCGAAAGGGGGGTGTTGGTTCGCTCGGGATAGGGGGGTGTGGGAGGGAGGGATAGGGGGGGCAGTCTGGATCAGGGGGAGGAGAGGGAGGGATGGAGGAGGGGGGTCAGTGGGGCAGAGAAGGCAGCACTGCACTCGCTCAGTTGTTTCTACTGGAGAGCCACGCCCTGCCCCTTTCGCGCCAGGCTACCAAAGGCGGATACTCGGGAATTAATTAAGACGCCCACCAACAAATGATATCTCGCCGTTTCCTCCGAGCACACTTCATCCCCGTACCGCGGGGTAAGGTATTAATTAGAAGGACCAAAGGCGGACCGTCTGATTGGAGGCTCCTTTGGGGTTTCCTCCATCGTTGTGTCTGCGCGAAGACTCTATATCTTTCTCTCTCTCTCTTTCTCTCTCGCGGATACCCGACCACCTCCGGATTCTCTCTGGACACCGTTCACCCTCTCGCCTCTTCGCCACGCCGCGAAATGACTTTCCCGTCTATTTATTGCACGTCGTTAGCAACTTTTGCAGCGTTGTTAACGGTATTACGGAATAAAGGATAGTTAAGAGACGCGCGCAATAAGAACCGCATGTTAATCTTGCGCTTTACTTTTTTGGTTGTTAATGGAGTAGTGTGATTTGTTGTTCGGTATACGAGCTGTTTTATACTGCAAGCGATCAAATTACTATTTGCATAAATTAAATTTGCTGTGCAGAATCTATTTTTTATAATTAATAAATTATATATTATTAGGATGAAAGCCATGAATTGAAGTGGATTTAATGTTTGTGATTAAAAGACAAATCGTCGTTAAGCAATTACCTTGTGAAAATTCTGCCGAGTCATTTCGACATGTAAATAAGTAAACACGCAGCAATAAAACGTTGGAAGTGGTATTTTCTCATAATGCCTCGCAAGCCTCTCCCTTATAGCAAACGAATCGGCATGGAGATTCCATGCAAATTGCTTGAATGCGTCTTCAAGAGGAGCCCCAACGGGCCACACAGTAAATCTGTAGATTGGATTGTCGCTCGGTACAGCTAATCACGCAATTACTTTGCCGGGCTTTAATTTTATCCTTAATTAAATCCAATCTCGCGTAACAAACGTGAACGTGCATTCCAGATCCAGCGCCACGGGAGATTGAAATTTTGAAAAGAGGAAGCAAAGGGGTGGACCCGACTATCCGATAAATTGAGTTAGCTAAATTTCATTATTTGTAATAACTTCGGCAATAACGCTATAGGCATTCATTTCTCGAATGATCGAACACTCCGCAAATTTAAATATGTAGGTGTATTCTTCAGTGTTCGTCCATTCAGCAAAATGAAATGTAAAAAACATAAAATAGAAACATGTTTATTAACAAGATGGAAAAATGTTTCGCAACAGTTCATTTGAGGAAGTGTCCCATCTGACCAAAGTTACTCGTTTCGTCCCTTTAACTAACATAATCCGTTTCACTCCCGTCAGACTGTCACACAGTTCCCTCAAAATTGACGTACGACCCTGTTGACACTCTGCTCTTTACATCAGCAGAATGAAACAAATGTAACCAAAAGAGGAACCACTCACCGTTGATGCGTCTACATACATTTCGTACATATTTATGCATTTATGCCAAAAATAAGTGTGTGCAATTTAAAAGAGCAGACACTTTAAAAGAATATGAGAAAATCAATAAAAATTCTATTATTGCAATTGATGAATAATTTATATTTTGTATTTTATTGATATTAAAGCATAATATTTTTAGTCGTATATTCATTAACTTGTAGAGCATTTTTGGTAACATGGGTCGACGCGTGTCGCAGTGAAATCAGACAGTTTCAGACAGACCACTTTCGCATGACAATTTGGTTTACGTGAATGTTTCAGCAGATCTGTTTGCACAATTTACTAAATCTATTTTACTAATCAGCGGTTGTATTACAAAAATAAATTTAAACATATGACATGTCAGTATTTATTTCAAAAATAAGGTTGTTGCATTAAAAAAATTTAAATAGTCGAACAATCTAATTATTCATCGCGGGAACCGCAGTCCTCCTATACACTGAATGAAAACAAGCAGACGAGGTATAATAAAATTTGTTCCGAGCACGGGGGAGAGCGGATTCCTGGTGTAATATCACGGACAATCGCCCTGATTCGAAAATTAGGTAGAGATTCATGCGGCAACACGACGCAAGTGAGCAGAAAAGGCGGTGGCTCGTTTCTTCCAGGCTTAATTTACCCGGGCCTGGTGCGCGAAGGTAATTTTGTTTAAATTATTAAAACCTGGGGGCCACGTCTGCCGTCTGCCTAATGATGTAATCTTCTAAAAAGTTATAAAGTTACCGAGTTCATTTTTAAAAGCACGTCCCCTCCCTCACGTCGCGTTCGTCCCTCGTTCTGCTCCTGTTTTCTGTAGCCCGCTCGTATCTCCGGGACGATCCTTCTGAAAATACTTACCGCACTTTTTATTACCTCGTATTTCATGCCGTGCGCGGAACTTTACCGTGCATATTTATACAGGTAAATAACTAGCCGCGTGACCCCGCGCGCCTTTAAGCCCACTGCTGTTCTCGAATCAAGCACAGGAACGTTATCTATGAACGAAAGAATGGCGATGCTTAATGAAAACGGATGAATGTCGTCGTCGTCGAAACTGAGCAGCCCCGATGAACCATTCGTTCTACTCTACTTTGGTCAAGCTGAGAAATCGCCTATCAATCGGAAATGACAAACGACTCTCTCAACGAAACCTTTCCAGTTTACTCTTTTATCTAATTTTTGTAAGCTGTTGTAAGAATGATGTAAGTGTGCATGTCATATAACTGAGAAGAGAAATTTAAATATGTTTTCGGCGCAACGGTTCGATCAATTGAAACACAATAAAGCAATTGTACAAGTTAATTAAACTTTCAACGTTTCGATAATAATTCCTATCATATAACTGAGTGTGAGTGTGCATGCCATGACATATGTTAAGTGTTATATGTATATGTTTTTATCGATTTACGTGCTTTATGTTTTTATTGATTGGCATGTCGCGTTAATGTTTTGTTAACAAATGTATGTTTTACGTTGTGATTTTGTTAAAATAAAAATCTACGGTCCCCTGTGAGAATTCCGTGTCAAGACTCCTTATAATTTTTAGAAGTGGGATTGAGATAGGCGTTTCGCTGTAATATCATAACCCTCATAACGTTGCTTCAACATCAAATTTTATTAGCAACATTAAACTATATACAATATATTCATTGTAAATTATACAATAAACGATTACGTTGCAATATGGTTTAGTGACTACGAATCTTTTAATAAAAATGTTCTACATCAATTGCAAGATACAGATTAAATTGGAGTATGGCCTAATTGGAGTACGGTGCATAGTTTACGAGTTTTATCGACAGACTATATTCGATGGAAATGGTCACATTGTTCGGACGGGTGTAGCGTGGTCGCGAAATCGCATTTTTTTTGTTCACCTCTTACGGAACCGAAAGCACTCGCCTGAAATTTTACTACCAAATTGGCTTTTTCGCATTTCGAAAATATTGACTTCGCCGCGGCCACGGTGAAAAATCGTCGGTCCAATCGACGCGCGCTAGGCTAACGCCGCCGTGCGGATTTCAAATTCAAATTTCGCGGCAATCGAATTAACCCGCGAAAGAGTCGTTTGATCCGGCTATCGGGCACGTAGAACGCCGCACAAAGTGCCCGCCACAATTATGAATAATTCGGTGTGCAAATTCGCTTAAAAAATTCCTTTCGTTGAATCAAGGGGGCCAATCAACCAACGAGCCGACAGAACACTCGATACAGTCATCGAACGCTCTCAGTCTTTTATCTTTTACGGCGGAATACACGAAACTGACGTATCGATTGTTAAAAATGCGATTTTACCAAATGTTCGAATAAAAAACGCCATTACAAATGTTGTTACAAAACGAATACACTTGTTTCTGGTATGAAAACAATTTAATAAATATAACAAAACAAGACAAGTTGTCAAAAACGTTTCTGCAACATTAGGGGATGGCTGAAACACAGAATTGTGCTAATTAGATTACATTATGATTCAATTACTAAATATTTTAATCAGATGTGTAATTGAATAATTTAAATGTATAAATGTGTAAACTATAATTTAAATACAATATAATTGAACGTGTGCCGTAGGTACGTCACGAGTAGCTAGTAAATTTATAAATAATAAATTACCTCTTTTTGAAACTTTCACATAGATTTTTCAACCTCTTCTTGCCTATTACTTCATTTTTCATAATTCAATTACAATGTATTTTATAATTGTACAAATGGCAATAGCCATTAAGAATTACATTATAATTTAATTGAATGAAGATCTGAATTATAAATTACAATATAACTGAATTACAGTGTAATTCATATAATTTGTAATTATAATTCTAGAGTAATTCTATTGTAATTCTGCACAACTCTGCTGAAACATTCTTTCAATGAGTATCTTTGCGTGTAGTCTGATACTACCCAGGCAAAAACCACGCACTATTTACAGACTACATTATGCCCGTTATTCACGCCGTACACCTTTAACAGTGTCCTAAAAAGAGTATCAAATTTGTTCTTCTGTGGTTCCTAAACGAAAAATATCACAAGTCTAACTATGTTCTCATTTTTCAACAATGCTGTCTGTCGTTAAAATGACAATCCCGAAGCGAACCGTTCCACAAGAAGGAAGAAAACAAGAACCACCGAAGCAGCCACGGAGTAAGCGACGCGTTGAGCACGTCGCGTTTTCAATATCCATATAATTGGACGAGTAATGTCTTAATTTCTCTCGGCAATGTTTTGCACGCGTGGTACAGACGATCTAATGGTTTGAACATGAATGGACCGGACGCGAAATTCGTATAATCTTGAACCGTAACTATTATCCTATACATATAATAAATAATGGATATGCACGGAAGCAGCCCCATTTAAGTGTTCTTAATTAACCAGCCAGCCGGGGGATGTAACAGATGCGCGCGCTTAAATTTAAATTTATTCCAATCGAGCGGGAAGAGCTGCGGATAGCGAGAAAGAGAAAGAGAGAGTGAGAGAGAGGGACGAGGAAAGAAAAGGGAAGAGAGAAGGGACACAAGCGGAGTAGACAGCGTCACCTGCTACCCGCGCCACCAAGATTCTCTCCGATCTCGATCTCCACCTTTCGCCGTTCCGCCATTATTCCATTATTCCGGCGTGGACGTCGGCATAAAGCCGGGTAGACGGTCTCGTCGAACGATCAAACTTTAATTCAATTAGGAAAAACCGAGGCAGCTCGTCATCTTGTTTCCGTTCTCTATTTTTCATTTTTTTCCTTTTTGCTCCTCTACATGGTAAATAGATAGGTGAGACACCCTGAAAAATTGCCTCCGGACGGAAGGATCCCAGCCGGCTAGCCTTCCAACTCCCTCCAGCTAGTATTTTGCATTTCATCAGGCTTCTCTTCTCTAGTAATTACCGTAATAAAATTATCGTGAAACGGGATCGTTTGAACATCATCGGCTCTCCGGCCAGGTTCCGTGGTATTGACGGATTCGCGCGGATATCGGGTTTCCGCGGCATGTCTTAATGACGTTCGAATTTTAATGACAATCCCTCGGAACGGGCAGCTCTCCGGCCAGAATACAAAGTATCGGTGGCCGTTTTGACGAGGGTGCTGCGACTGCGAGAGCGCCGATGGAAGGAATTCACCGGAGCGTCCGCCAAGGTGAGCGTTTTTTCCCTCCGGTTTGATTGACTAACGTCAGTCAACGAGATCTCCTGCGACTCGCCATGGTGAATCCCCATTTGGTATGCCATGTAGATAAGTACAGTCCCCGGAGAAGTTTCAACCTAAGAGGAGACTAAGAGCTCGCTCCTCTTGCGAACCAACAGACACCATTCGCGATGGGAACTGTACACACGGCTCTCCGACTTCGACCTATTCCTTTCTCGGATCCTATTTTTTCGGCAGATCGAGCTACAACGCCAATAATATTCCTGCTCGACGGCTCGAGTGAGAAAAGGAACTTGTTAACCATTTTATATATTATTTAGCCGAGCAGATATTCGACGCCGGCCCGTGTTCCTAGCGTTTCGACACACCTTCAATGGGAATTGAATTCTTCTTAACGCATCTCCCCTCCCTTTGATTCAACACCGACACAGTCTAATGTGGAACGCAGCTCGTAAAAAAGCGAAATTTGAAATTCCAGTTATACGAGGTAACGGTGACGCAGTCGAGTGTCTATAACTGTCCGGGACTTAGGCGAACCCAGGATTTGCGTCTAAACGACTCAATTATACTTTGGTCGTGGGGAAGTTGAAAATTTGAAAGCTCACTACTAAATCTGAATAAAGAAAAAGTATCTGGAAGTACCGTCGCGTTTCCTACGCGAAACGAAGCTAGAAATCCGTGCAGCTATTTCGCGTGTCCTTAACTCACCGGTTAGAGTCGGGCGGAGTGTTAACTGTGAAAAAGTGAGGCTCATGAACAGATACGTCTCGGAGAGGGTATAACAAATCAGAAGTACATCGATATATGTCCGTATATATGGCAAACGTATATGTAAGTAGGGAACGAATGCGACAAAGTGAGAAAGAGAGAGAGGGGGGAAAGAGAGAAAAAGAAAGAGACGAGGAATCGGTGGAGACGGAGAATATCAGTCCGTGAGGAGAGGAACGGAGAGAGGATAAGTATAGGAAGGCGAGCTGGCGACCATCACCAAGTCAAATCGTCTCTCGCAACGCGCCAGCGAATAATCTTAAATTCAAATTAAGAGTGGGTCTACAAATTTAAACAATAAACGATCAGATTCCCCGCGATTCAAATTTAAACGCGGCGGACAATGGGCCCCGAAGAAGCTCGCATTTGTGGTATTCCCCGTCTTTACCTCGAAGCTTGCACCACGTGTACAATCGCTTGTATCTCTCGATCCTGGTATTTATGGCTTCGTTAAGTGTAAACGGTTTGCAACGCTTTGCCTCGCACGAAACGAATCCACGGTGCCCGTACCGCAGCGTTCATAATCGGTCGCGCTATCTCGCCTTATCTGTTATTATTCGATCGCCGGGCAGATCGCCAACCAATTTATAGCAATCCAAAACAAAAGTCCTCTAACCGTATCCGTTGCGTTCCGAATATGGTACAAGAATCCTGTTCAACATTTCTAGGGAACCACTGCGAGAGCTTAAAAATTCTAGACCAGAAAATGTGATAGATTTGTTAATGAAAGCATTCTTCGATTACTTACCGACGATCTATTCGCAGTGTCTATTTCTTCAGCACCAACAGACAGAGGCTAACTTTCCGCGGGGCTTGGATGTGATGGGCGATCAATCGTAGGAGCGATTTCGAAGAAAGATTCTGTATATCGGGCGGACAGTTGGAAAATTCTTGCTGATTACGAGGCGGCGCACGGTGTCGCAAGAAAGTGAAAAAAGGATTGAGGCAGCCGACCACCAAAAAGCGAGCTCCTAATTCGATGGACCGAATCGGAGGCAGCCAGTGACGGTGGAGCCGGTGAGCTAGAACGGTGTCGAAAGAAAAACTCGACGACGACAGCAACGACGACGAGGAGGACGAGGACGAGGACGAGGCCGACGACGAGTACGACAGGATCGAGGACGATTTGGATGAAGCGAGACGGTGGATAAAAGGGCGAAAAGAAGAGACAGGGAGAGAACGCTAGACGCAAGGCCGCCTCGCGGGAGAGAGAAGGAAGAGGCGGAGGACAAGAAGCGATCGGGATGTCAGATCGGATCTCGTTGGTGAATCAAATTTGGCCAAATAAACGAAGAGACGGAGGGGAATCGGGAGTGGAACGCAAGAGAGGAACGGAGGGCCGCGAGAACAGTTGCGCTTCGTGCGTGCATTAGCATGCGGGAGGGCAGCGAGAGAAGAGAAGAGGGACCAGCCTGTTGGAGAAGGATCGAAGGGGATGCTGGAAGAGGGAAGAAACGGGATAGAGGACCAAACCTTCGCTCCTTCAAGCGGCGAAGTCAAGGAGCAAGCTGAACGGGGAGGAGGGCAAAAAGGTTGGCAAGAAGGGACTTTTCGAACTTTCTTTGTGTGCTAAGCAGCCTCCCGGGTTCTGTGGTACGCGGCAGCCCCGGCTGCTGCTGCTTCTTCTTCTCCTTCGTCGTGTCCTTCCTCAGACGCTGTGTCCAACGGAGAAACGAGCCATCGCGGAACGGCACGAGTTCTTTCACTGATTCTTCGATCTCGTAATCGGTCACTATACCAACCGCGCGAACAGGAACGCGAGAAACCCTCCGTTTCGAAAGAAAGTAAATCGCTCGTTAATTAACCCCTTGTCGCTTAATCCCCTTCCGATGATAGTTCCTTCATCGTTTCTTCAATAAATCCGTCCCACTGTAATTAGAGAATGCCCTCTGTTTCTAATCGATTCACAAAACAAAGCAAAGTCCATGTTTATCGTACAACTACATTTGTGCTGCGTTGCTTAACGGTGCAAGTTCGCTGAGTGAAGCAGCGAAGTTGTGTGCCTGTTCGATCGCTATAACAGAAATCGAAAATTCAGTAACGGAATGAAATTCCGAATTTAGGGAATTGTTGGAGCATCGCCGGATGGAGAGACGCTCCTGTAGCAACAGCGAACTAAAATCACAAGGTTCAAGATGAAATGTATTTTCTGCGATAGAATTTGATGAGCGGGCTACGGTGTTTATACCAGTTTACATTTTCGTAGACGCGATTCAAGAAGTTGAAATTAGTTTTACATTTGCTCGGTTTATGCTGTAACAGGAGAATACAGCGTTACATAAATGTGGATAAAAAATATTGATTCTTCAGACGACATTACAAACTAGAGGCTTACAGACGTTGAAACTGAATGAAATGAGAACGTTAGATTCACAACGATTAAACGCGCTTATGGCAGTTTGCGGATTGAGGTCGAGTTACCATGCGCGCTGCGGCGCCTGACTTTCGGCAGCCACGTCAACGCACACGCGTAAAGTGAATCGCACAGTATCGCTGACGTGCGGGAATTCGAGGGCTGCGAATGGAAACTGTCCTCTCTTCGGAACGAAAATTCAGGAATAGCGTTTAATGATCCCGTCCCATCAGCATCATGAAATTGCCATACGAAAATAAAATATTCCCAAGAAACTTTATATAAAAAGAGATTTTATAATAAGAATCAGCTTCTCGAGAAAAGTATCCTCGCGCACCAGCGAGGATCGATTTACGGAATTTCAAAGGGTCGGCGAGTGGAAACAGCCGAGGAGAACTATGCCAGCGTGAATCCACGGCAGATCGTAACGATACGAAACCAGTATCATTTAAATGACATATTTATCGCAAACGAGCTCATCCCCATGAATGACACACGCATACAGCCGCGTTTATTCGTCGTACAAGGAGAACCGTTTCCGAGCACTTTTTAACCAGAGCTTCTACATGTGTACACGCAATCATACCGACGAGTCTACAAGTCCCCAAGAGAAACGTGTCCGAGTACGTGAGCGAGATCCTCCCGCTAGACAACCGGCGCCCTCGTTTAAGAGGACAATTTAAATTCACGCGGTGTCAGCCTTACTCGGCATTCCCCCGGCCTGGACACATACGTTTCCGCGCATTAATAAGATCTCTGTAAATTAGTCCGCGAGCGAACACGGCGAGTAAACTTACACCTTCTTCAATGTACCATCAGCTAGCCTCTAAAGTCTGACCATCTCTACCCTTGACAACAATCGTTCCACCAAACGCGTGGAACGGTTCGAGCCAAAGTTATCCTTGCGCTAAACGCAAGAAACATAGGATGAACTATCTCGGACTTGCGGTTCCCGTTTAAATTTATTTATAAGAAACTTTATAAGTATACATTAATTCGAACGAATATTCTATACTTTTATTTATTGGACACGTAGTATCGTGCATATATTGGTTTATTATTATTTAATCTTAAATTTAAAATTAAAATATTATTCAATCACATTGAAATAAGACGATCTATAAAACTCCCGCGGCGAAATTATGGGAGCAGTTAACAAGGATTTTTAAATCGCGAAACTCGTGAACGGAATATACGAGGTTGTCGTGGCCACACAGTGTGCCACTTCTGTTATGAATGCACTAGAAATAAAACGACGGGAGATCTTCATCGTTCTTCGAATGGCGACCGAGCATGGCAACCAATTATTACGGGGGCGAGAATGTTGCAGTCGAGGTGTGTTATTAGGCCACGGCGTCCACTGCTCTCCTTTTCGGGCAGTGTCTGATCGAGGATATCAGCGGTGTTGATCATCACTATTGATGAATGTATACCTCCCCTTTCCTGAGCCTAGTGTCGCGTTAAAGAATTATTAGCTTCCATCTGCGTCGTAGATAACACTGTTCGATAAAATAGCATCGGATTAAGTGAGACAACTAACAGTCAAATTCCGAGGCTGACGGAATGTCACTTGAATTCCAAGATTCACGCTCCTGATATAATCCGTGGAAAAAGTATAATTAATTATATTGAACAGCATTGAGAAATTTGTACATATATATATATTTTTCATTAATCTCTATTTTAAAAGGGTTTCTCTATCTAACTTGCATTGCTTCAATTTACAGGATATCTAAGGAATTTTAGACTAGAGCCTCCAATAAATATATAACGCTGAACTTAATTATTTAAATTTATTAATAACTTGTAACATTGTAAATATAACGATATTACTAACAATTTTTTAACTCAATTCTTTGATCTTTCTTCTATGAAAACAATCGATCGATTAAACATTTCCTGTTTTGTTAAAGACAAAATGATAACGTTCAAAGCACGGTAAGTAAAACGACAATTTCACATTGGTGAGTAACATTGTTGAGAGCGTTTCGCGAAATTATGAATTTCGCAAGCCTGATAGAGAAAACGGAAATTGGAAATAACCGTTTGTCTCATGCGTTAGGCGAACAGATACTTTTATTTTGACGGCGTGAATTAGACTGGAGCGACAGAGGATAATACATAGAGAGCAAAAAAAACGTACACTAGGTAGAAACATATATATATTTAAGGGAGTAGGCATACCTATTCTAGGGTAATTTATCAGTGTAACCAATCGCGTGGAAATAAAGTCTTTTTTTGGCGCTTCAATTTTGCTATGATTCCAAGTTTTCTTTTTTTTATTAATATCTTTCTTGTTTTGTTTGTTCACGATCGCCAATTTTGAATAAATTTTAACTAAATTACGGCGCACAGGTTCGTTCCTAAGTTACTAACTAAGCTGTTTTACAAATTTATATTACTTTTTTCGACGTTTCGGTCCAACACGTGCTTTTTTGATGACCAAAAATATCATGCTTTTACACTAAGCAAGTAAGTTTTGTTATTAAAAGTAAAAAAAATAGTTAGTTTTTTCTAGTTTATCAATTAACTCTTTAACATGGAAAATATAATTCACTTTCTCTTACAGACGCAATTTATATTTTCTGGAAAATGGTCCCAAGACGGACCAAAACGTCGAAAAAAGTAATATAAATTTGTAAAACAGCTTAGTTAGTAACTTAGGATCGAACCTGTGCGCCGTAATTTAGTTAAAATTTAATATCTTTATTGTTACTAATAGATCCGAGTGGATTCAAGCTTCTCCAATATTTTTTGTTACGATTTCACGTTGACAGTCCTGACTAGGCACCATCTGGTCTAACTAGTTGAACTAAAATTAGCTCTAGACTTGCTCTAGACTCTGGCATTATGAACGGAATATGGGGAAATTGAATGCAATCACAGGCATCAATTGTTTGTCCTAACACCAGCATATTTTGAGTTGCACAGGGGTTCATTTGATAGAGGAAGGTTCACCGCAGTGCGGTGAAAACAAAAAAAGTCTTTTTGTGACAGAAAAATACATCGGAATCCGCTGGTGTTTTTCTCGATTTTTCCTCTAGTTTGCACTTATTTTTCTTGACTCAAAGACTTTTTTTGACTCATATGATGGGGCACAGCAAACCCATGTTTCGACACAAAATCTAGTAAGATTCTAGTTACTTGCTAGTTATGTCACGTGATGTACCTTTTCCCTTCAAGACAAAATGATAACGTTCAAAACATGGTAAATAAAACGACAACTTCACATTGGTGAGTGTTGTCTGAATATTGCCACAGTCGCCACACTTCCTACCGGAGAGAATCGAAGAACTGTTCGGAAGGCAGTAATTTAGTTTTCTAAACGCAGAAGATGTTTTGTGTCGGATAACATTGCTGATTGTCCATTAGGAGGATGAATTAGATAATTTTCTAATAATATTCGACACGGGTGGCCCCATACACGAATAGAAAGGAGCGAGAAAAATAGTGATAAATGGGAAGGAAAATGGTTTTAGGTGTAGCGTCGATTACAGTGTCTCTTCGAAGCACTCTATCAGGCTCTCTCACTCGAAGTCACCTCGTAGCCGTGTACGACAGAGGTACCATCGTGTCGCCCAATGTGGAGTACGAGGAAAAGTGTATCGCCCACGCCGAATTAGAGATGACCGGGTCGATAAAAAACGAAACATGGTGCTTAACGGGTACCACCGCTAACCGACGCGTACTTCTCTCATTTATTATGCATACCCCGCCGATACGTATTGGAGATTGTTGCACGTGGTGGACTCCCCATAGCCGCGCACAGTAGTTACACAGCACACGTGTGTAACGAGACGAAAGATCTGCCCGGGGAGAAGCGGTCCCGACTGACAAGAAGAGATTCGAGAAACCATCGCCCTCTTCCTCTTTTATGTAGCTGCTATCGACTCCATCGACTGAATTATACTGTATTAACACATTACGGATTGCTATTTCGAAAAATGCTTTCGAGATCCCGAATTCAGTTCTATCGTAATTCCTTGGTCTGATTTTTCTAACATTTTCTGTGTCATTTCATCCGACTAATTAATTTGGTTTTCGATCGACTTTTATCTAAAGATAGCGTTACGTCCCAGTATCATTAAATTTGGGATAAAGCGCAGTTTCGAACCTACCTGCATTCACCGGCTTCGGTTCGGGTAATTGAGGATTCTTTCGTTAAACAATTGGCTCTAATTAGGGATTTATAGTGTGAAGTTCGAAGTTAGGTATTCAAAATGAGTTGACAATTTATTTAGTTGACAAAAGAAAAATAATATTATATTTTAACTAGAAATTCGGGATACATTGTGTTATTGGGATATTAATAATTAATTGTTAGTATTTACCGTGTTGTTGGCGTTAGAGCAGTTTTTATCCTTAAATCCAAGTATCAAACTGAACAAAAAACAGAACTGAACTGAAACTGAACAAAAAACACTGAACTGATACTGAACTGAACTGAGATATACTTTGGAATTATAGAATTAGACTGAATTATAGAATTGGACTGACTTATAGAATTGGATTGACTGCTCTTGACGATGGGCAGTCCCTTTTATAGTTTCTTTATTCTTTGTTCTGAGCTTTATCTTTGTGGGAACGGATGCATCTTCTTCTTCGCAAAGGTATCTTATTGACGTTGTCGTCTGCATTTTGGTCAGATTTCGGTTCTCCACGTTCAGTTCCATATAGTTTTTAGTGGTGTCTAGGTTTTGTTTATCCTGGACTTCTTTTGTAATCTGCGCTGCGTATGGTCTACGGAATCTTCGCTTGTCTAGTCGTATTCTGATTCTAATTCGGATTCTTTTTAGTAAGTTCTACTTAGTTCTATCGTTCGTAATATGATATAACATACGATACATTTTTAATATTATGATTAATATTAGTGTTAAAATTCTATTACCCCCTGCGCGACACTATGAGGGATTAATAATAATTATTATTCAAAAATATTAAATGCATGAATTTTTTTTATTGATTAATACTTTATGAATTGGATGGACCACCGGACGTGACAATAGTATAAATATTTATTTGCAGCTCGTTGGTTCGATCATTTATAATGGAAAAGAAAAGGAAGGAGGTGTTTCGTCATCTATCTAGCGTCGTCTATCTAGCGGGCCTTTGCCTTAGACACGGGATGCTAGAAGGCAATTTGGAAAACGTATTTATACTGTAATTACTACAGTATAAATATTACAGTATATTATTACAGTATAAATACGTTTTCCAAATTGCTTTCAAGCATCCCGTGTCTAAGGCAAAGGCCCGCTAGATAGCCTTACTGATGAGTCCTCTGGTGGGTCCAGGACGAAACACCTCCTTCCTTTTCTTTTCCATTGTTATAAACGATCGAACCAACGCGCCGCAAATAAATATTCCATCTTACGTTGGACATGAAAATTGTATTTTTTCCGGCAAATCTCGAATCACGACAAATAAGCGTATAAACGAGAAAACCAGAAAGAAACGTGAATATTTCTCGGTTTGATGTATTTACAATGCACGCAGCGGAATATTCAATGAATCCTCCGATTCATCTTTACGTCCACCTGTACCACCGGAAAGCATCCGTCAATCGCCATTAACATCTTCATGAAGAGTCTACTTCCAGGTCGAACATTCATCATGATCATTACAGTACACGGTCTGTCTCAAAACACAGGTGAATCGAATGGAACGACGCTGACAGAACAATGACGGGATGAAAAAACGATACACAATCCGTTTTCAGCGGCAGCCGAGTTGACAAGAAGCTAAATATTTCTGCGACCGCGTATTCGGGACGCGCGTGTGTATTAATATCGAATTTATGTTCGTGCGGACGCGATCGATATTCTTACGGTCGAATGAAGCGCACGCTGACGATTTTATTAAACAAAAAAAAAAAACAGAAAAAATACAAGAAAGATCAGGAAGTTGAAGAGAGAAGAAACGTCAATCGAACGCGCGTTAGAAGATAAAGTAGCTCTAACGAGAGTGGCTGGCACCGAACGGGTTGAGAGGAAATAATTGATAAAGCAAGTCAGCATGTGCTGCGCAAGGAATGTAGTAGAGTCATCCTATTGTCATCGGTATTTTGCGGTATGTATATTGGCTGTGAAATTGAAGGTAAATTTTTAAGCGTGGCGGACGCGGAGGATTGAAACATCATCTTTTTACGGAGGAGTCTTTTTGTTTCGTCGTTCGAACGATTTCTGTGCGCGTGACAGGAATTCGCTGGCAAGCGGCAAAGTCCGCGATAGTTCGCCAGCGTTAGAGGATCGTGCGTTGCACCTGGCGCTAAGTATTCCTTCACTTTCGAATAAAGAAAGGGACATCGGGATTCTCGCGAAGTTCCACCCGGGTGATGTTTTCAGCTCGATGACTTGGCGCAGCTGGTGGTCGGGCAACAGTGTATCGTTTCGACGCGACGAACGTTTCCGTCGAGGCTGTCGGTTGATTACTAATGCAACCCGGCCTGTGGCCACCAGAATTTTCTAATGAGCACGTTAGTTCGTTAGGCACGTCCCGGAACGATCGGCTGGGAAAAACACGATCGTCCTAGCCCGGAGGCCCTCCCACGGATCACGCGCGTTATCATTCAGCTTCTACGTACGGAATGCAATTGTTCCCATAAAAAAAAGAACGGTACAGTTGCATTCGCACGTACTTCGACGGCGCAACTGAACGTAATACGGTGACGAGACGTATGGGCCACTTCCAGGCGAAATGTCCGCGTTACTCTACGCTACTTGAACGTTAAATAACTGCTCGATTCTCTCTCTCTCTCTTGCTTTCGTGTCGCGAATATTCACGTGCCGCCTACGGGAAAAGATATTACCCTCGTTTGTCACGCTACCGATTTTTTGTCAAATAATATTTGTAGCTTGTAAAACGCAGTTGTTACACGTCCCGTGAAAAATTGTTGAGTATCACATTTATATGGCCCCGAAGGGCGAGCCGAGGCGTTTCGGAGCGAAGTTCGTCGCTCTTAAGTGGAACGGTGTGCTTTTTACGTCGTTGTCCGAGGGAGTATATATAAATTTCTGTTTTCAGTTGTTTCTAAACATATATACCTAAAACGAAAAAGTTGATAATATTTTATAGAGTTAGCTTAAAGTCGACGAAGGCCACAGGGGAAACAGAAATCAGGCGGGCCGAGTGATTTGCTTCGGGGAGGCTCCGGAACGAAGGTTTCCCAAATCCGAGCGAGCGTCTGCATACGAAGTGAACGGCGGAATGTTGGATAGAGTCGGTGGGGGAGGGGAGAAGAGGACACGGTGTTACCATAAAAGCGTGTACATTTTATTCCCGTTTATACGAAACGTGAAATCGGGCACGCATGTAACGAGCGTGGTTACGAGAGGACAAACCAGACGGCGGGTCGCTAATAGCGGTAGCCAGTTACACGCGCGGTTTTGGAGCCTGGATTGGAGCAAAATCTTGGAAAGGAAAGGGGAAAAGAGTGGCGACGAAGAGGACGACGAAGAGACGAGGGTTCCGAAGGGGGCCCCAACCGTGGCTCGCCTAATGAATTCAAATATTTGAATTACAAGAGTCACGCTCGGCCTCATTCATGGCGGCGCGGCGCCGCGTTAGAAGGCGGTCAGCTTAGGAGGACGGGGAGGATAGGGCCGAATTGGAGAGGCTGGTCCAGGCGCGCAATCGGCCGGTACGATCAGAAAAAAAGGCGGGAGCGAGAAAAGCAAAACCGGGGCCGGGTCCTTGTCGAGTCTTGTCGCGCGAATACAGAGAAGAGGAGAGAGGGCGAGAGAGGAAAAGGCTAGGCGAGAGAGGAAATATGTAACAGGAGAGAATCACGTACGACGCCGCCGGAACCATCTGTCATGCCGCGGAGAATTTCATAAACCGGAATGCGACGTGGTACCGCAGACACCGGTCTGAAATTAAGATGAAATTATGGATAAAAGCGGGGCCATGGTGCGTGGAGGGCTCCGAAATGCCCGTTAAGAGCCCCGGTCGCTTCTCTGCTCTCTCGGCTCGGTCTCTCCGTGGCTAGCCAGAAGCGGTTCCATTTAACGATTCTTGAATTAAAACGTTGGACCACGTTTATTCTGAAGAAACGCTCACGCGCGCGCACCTATGTGGATATGTGTGGTTGCGCTTCCGGACCGTGGATGATTTTTCGGGCGGGTATCACCGGGGCTGTTATGACGGGTAGCCGACCGGTTAATTTCGAGTGGCTGGACACGAGTGGACCACTCTCTTGTCTCGCGAGATCACTCTTGCGCCGCGAAGAGCCACTCTTCTGTGGCGAGCACTTTTTCCAGGAAGGATTTCGATAAGAACGTGTGGACGTAGCTGGCCAAAAAGTCGTTAGCTCGTTTCATATTTCCCCCGTACGACAACCACGGCTTCCCTTTGTTAGCCGGGTCAGATCAATCTCGGACGAGGCCGCGGGTCAGACGCTTCAAAAATATGCTGACATTATAGCGCTGCTCTGTCACCAGATCTTTTTTTCCTTGTTCGGATTTTTGACGATCTGCGAAAATACGAATCCGCATGGACAGTCTGTGGACTCGCTGGAACTGTGGAATGGCAACAGCGATTGTTTCACTCTGTGATTTTATTTATGCTGATCTTTCGCATATCTTTTGATAGAATTATTCCACGTAAATGTATCCTTACAAAGGACGTACCATATAATGAGCTTTTTTAAAGTCTTCAAAATTTTCGGATTCCACTTTTTCGAGGATTATGGTCTCATAGAGAGTACTCATAGAGAGTACTGTGTTTTAAAGAATTCTATAAAATGAACCGTTAAATAAACATGAGCAAATCCAAATCTTCGGATTCTCCTTTTTAGATGTACATTCGCGATATTTTTCCGGTCAAAACACCACTAAACACGATACAGTTCGGATTTTCCATGACTGTTAATTCACGATTTAGTGGAAGTAAATCTGAATCGGCCGGGCGAGGCAAGCAATGCGATAACGCGTTGTTTGCCGCGGCCTAGCAAGGTAACCTGTATTGTTTTCTTCGCCCGCGCCCGGAAAATTTTCAAATAATTTTCCTATCTACCTGAAATGTAGAAAAAACGTGAAAAACGTCGCGAAAATTGGTATATTTGGCAATAGCAAAATCAGCCGAAATTTACTTCTGATAGAACATTTTGACCTCAGCGCAGTGGTCCGGATCTAAAAATTTAGGGACAATTATGTATAACTTTTGTATCGTTTAACATGAGGTTTAACTAAAAAATATTATAAAATAATCTCTTTCGAATAATACATGTTAGGATATATTTTTGGCTTAATTTGTTACTTGGTTATTTTTATAAATTTTTATGTAGTTGTTAAATCAGTTGCTTTCCTTATTAAAACCATTGTATAATAATTGGAAATTCAAATCTTATAGTTTTCTTATATATGCTGTAATTATGTTATTAGAATTTGTAATAAACTGTACAGGTACATAAGGTATCTAACTTAACAAATATATATTGCAAACAAAATTAATATTAATATTTTATTTAATTGATAATATAAGAAGTACTAATTAATCTTACCATTTTGTTGTTGAAGAAGTAGGTACAAGTGGTTTTTGTTTTCTTTATATTTTTAATAATTTTGTAGCGTCTGGACTTAATTGTTTGATTTTCTTCTTGTAAAACTTATTCTTGACGATGAAATATGTGGGTCCGATATCAATAACAATTTGTGACATGTATCTTCATTTGTAGCGATTCCATAGTCGAGATAAAGTAGAAATTTTCCGAGTATTTTTAGTCCTAATTTTTTTTTTAAATCTTTATGTCTAGTTTCTTGAGTCTCTCACGTAATGGATCAATTGGAAGTAGTGTGTGCTTTATTATCTCCTTTCCATGAATTAATAATTTATTATTCACTGACTGATGCAGCTAGACATTGGGAAATGGCACAATATGTACAAACATAGGTACGCATTTCAGATGTTTAGAATCTTTATGAGTTTTCGGGTTGCCTCGTGCTCAGTAACGACTAACACGCGGCGTCCGTACTCATCACAACTTTGTCAGTTTTAAACAACTATAAATTTTAAAGTGAATCGAAATAGGAAATGATTCTAGTTGTACCGAAAATATTCATCTTTGTTACAGCCTGGGATATTTTGGGACAAAAAAGATATCCTTTGACAAATATGGAATATTTTTTTTATCTGTCATGTATCATTCAGTATCATTTTTTAAATATATTATTATTAGCTACTAATTATTTTTTTAATTACTAAAAAAAATATATGATTTCTTATCTGGATGGGATGCTCTACATCATACAAAAAATACTAAGAGAAAATATGGGACGAAACGATGAGGACATCGCAAAGAACTTAAGCAATTTTGCCTGGTGAAATATGCTACTTTCAAAACGCTCAACTTTAAATGATCATAGTAACTAAAATATTTATTCAATTTCTTTATTTTCGAGGTCCATAGACGCTTACAAAGCAATACGAATTCATTAGTTATAAATTAAAACAATCGACTTTTTGGTCGAAACGCCGTACCGTCCGCTGTAGTGTGAAACGGGGCTTAACGATTTCAAAATTTTTCAACGATTTTGACTTTATCCACTCAATTTTGTTATAAATGCATTAAGATCCGCAGTCTACTAATAAATATATATGTTATGAATTTCCTTTAAACCGAGATGAAATTATATTTTGGTTTTGTTAATGTATGGTTATTGGAATAAGTTTCGTAGTCTACTAATGAATATGTATGTTATGAATTTCCTTTCAACCGAGGTGAAATTCTATTTTGGTTTTGTTGATGTATGGTTATTATTATTTCAATAGATACAAATTTTTTCCTTCTTTAGGAACTTACGAACTACAAAAAGAGTTCTAATCACTGAAACAGTGAAATAAATCGTAAGACAAGTGCCTCGATTCAAGGTGAAAGGGGAAGGAACTGGTCCAATTTGGTATTTTATAAGTTATATGTACATAATAACTTATTTAATATAATAAGGTATTTTATAAGTTATTTTATAAGTTATAAGTTATATGTATATAACTTTTGGACCATAAAAGATAGGATGAAATTTCCACTAAAATTCATTATAAAATTATTCCTACCTACTGATAACTATCGTAATCAATGTATCCTTACAATTTTAATAATATTTTTACTGTCTTTTATTCGAGACATACGTTTTATAAAATAATTCCACATAAATGTATCCTTAATTTGTTAACAATATTTTTACTGTCTTGAGGACATTAAAAAACGACCGGCAACCGAACAATTCAAGAATCAATTGTTACGAGGATTCTTCGGAATAAGTAACAAATTCGAGCACAACAAAAGACATGGCTCATTTATATACCTCATAATACATTCTGTTCGATAAGCGCAGGCTTACGTACCGCCTTATCTTCGAGGCACTCCTAGAGAATAGTCTTGACATTTACTACGAGCACAACAAGAGAGTAACAATTGAAATATTGACGTCTGAAGCCGCGGACGAATAAATTGTCGACGAAATCTGAATGATAAAGGCTATTAATTTTCAATGGTCTTCCAGTGTTACTCGCTCTCGAATGTCAAGGTTCCTCGTGCCTGTGCAGTGTCGTTTTTCCACCCGATTTGTATAGACATCTATTGAAATTCCGATAAGAACGATAGCAGGCCGGATAGCCGGGAGGTTTCGCGAGAAGACAAGGAAACGGAGGAAGAAGGACGGATAGATTGGGTTAGCAATACGCGTATCTTGCGTAATAGGGTTCGAAATGCGTGATTCCGAGAGGCAACGAATCTCTTATAATACATCACGGGACGGATGGACGTCCCGGACGTATCGCGGCCGAACGTTAGGCGCAGAAAAATTTGAAAGAGCGGATCGAGGAGAAGAGCGAGAAAGAACGATCGAGAAGAGACCGGAGAGCGTTAGAGATCGGACCGGGCTGATTTGAATTAGAACAATGGACGTTCCTGATGCACGCACACTTCGAGGCTGTCGGTGACGTTCGAGATTAATGGCCCGAAAATTCAAAAATTGAAACCCCGTGGGGCGCCCCACACCTACCTTCTCCTCCCGACCCTTCACAACGTGACGTTCGTCGATCGTCCCGTCGGACTGTGCCAACAATACTTATTGATCGATCGCGCTTTGTTTCGGTCAAATTAATTTTAAATGCTCCGAAGTCCGACGATGTTACAGGCCAGATACTCATTCCGTTTGGACTGTTCTCACCAGTGCACAACGGGTGTCTTCAGAGAAGGGCTCTTCGGCCCTCCTTGCTTCTACGAAATGTATTAATTGCGACGAAGCATCTTTTAATTAACACTTATTGTATTCAATAAAGTCACGGTTATATACTTGAATGTACCAAATGTATTTATCTTTCAGGGAAGAACGAAACTCCTGTTTGACTGTTACTTCTTGCCAAATATAGTTGACGAAGAAAATGTTCTTGCTGCGCGAAGATCTTCATATTACCGGCCCGGCAAGTAACACGTCTATAGAAATATTTCCAGGTTTCGACACCTGATCAGTGGTGGCCTATAGTTCTCGATCGGGAAGTTTCCGACGCGCGAAAGACTTGCGATTCCCTTTGCCGTGAATAATTGTTAAAGCGATAGGGCGCGTTTGTCAAAAGCCAGATAAAAGTAAAAAGGAGAAGCGAGAGAGCAAGAGAAGGCGCGTCGGTTTCGCCTCGTGCCGTTGTCGTCATTCCACGAGCACGTGCAGAAAGCCGCGCGAATGTAAAAAGAAAGGGAGGCGAGCCTCGAAATCGCCAGGCCCACCCGTTGCAACGAAGAGTTCGTAACTCTATAATGCACCATGCGCCCTGCAGGGAGGAGCCGTGCATTCCTACCAGCATTCCATTCAACTCCCACTTGCATAGCGGGGCGACCTGCCGGCGGGTGCATCCGTGCACTCGCATTGGTGTGATGATGTACTCGGAGGTGCGTGCACGTGCAATGTTCTACCTGCACGTGCAATATCGCCAGTCCATGTACGATTTTTCGACCACACGTAGAACAGTGCGCATATGCAGATCCGCAAGAGATCCTCTCCTTCTTTCTCTCTGCATCTTCGTGCAACGTTGTCCGCGGGTACACGATATAATTGCATATACAGTGTCTTCATAATTTCGCGATGCTCCGCCGGGGCATTAATCAGCGCATGTTAGAGAAATTGATATCGACACGAGTCCCTTAAATATCAAACCGCGTGCACATCGGTCTTATAATTGCCGGCTATTACCAGGCTACATTGATCGGCTTGTGTACGCAGTGCTTCATTTTAATGCCGATGGTTAATTGCACGGTCTTCGCAATTAAATGGCCGCGGATCGTTAAGACAGGCAATCAACAAGACATTCGAGAAGATATATAATAATAATTCCTGAAAGTAATTGAATATTATCGGATGTAATCATCGGATTACTATAATTATCGTTACCGTAATCATTAGATCGCGGATGCTGATGCAAATTTCAATTTTTATTGCCCGGGGAATGTCGAACTTCCTGTAGCAATGGTATCGGTAAAGAGTAACCCACGGTTCTTGGTTTCGTTTTACGTAGTTCGTCAACATGTAAAACGTAAAATTAACATTTCTAACGTACAATTACTCGACTCGTGTGTCAGGATGTTATATCGTTGTTCGCGAATTCTTTCAATCTTTTGTCATAAATGCATCAAATTGGCAGTCGACATTTTTTGACGATTTATCGGGAGAACGAACAGGTTTCGGAGTAGGTCGACGAGAGTTGCAAAGTTATCGGCGAAGAATTGAGGGAATGCGAGAAGGTATAAGTGGAAACGGCCGTGTGCAGTCGTCGATTTAATGGTCTCTGTCAGTGACAAAAGAGCAAGGCGAACTTTCATGAATTTTCGTCGCAATCCAAATGACAGATAACGATCGAAGGACCGACACGCACGATGCTTCGTTGTTGCTCGGAAAGGGTCAGCCAGAAACCGTGACGGGTGCCGTGTGTGCGCTGATACCGATCGGTCTTTTGTTTCCATTGATCCCCCTTGGCACCTCACAACCATGCTCTACGCAATGAGCCTACGAGCCTATTCGTCTCCTTTACAATCCGCTGCACCTCCGTGGTCAGCCGGCCAGCGAAATATGCTAATTGAAACGATTCTTATTTACTTAATCGTTCGTCCACGCAACCATGTCGTCCCTCGCTTCTTCCACCCTCGGAACTCTCTTATTCTCAGAATGGGATCATTCTACCTGTTAATATCTCTCACTTTACTCAAACATAACGTATCACTGCATTGTTAGCCGCTACCTTATGTTATCAGGTGAATTACACACGAAACTGCAATAATCACAGTAGTTAGATGCTAACGATGAACATCGTAGGGCCCGCATTTTTTAAGAGGAGGTTTAAGGCAATTATTTTCAGAGAACTCACGGAACGCTTGCCTGCTGTTCGAACTTTGTCACCGGTCGCTTAATTGTCCATGAGCGGAAGGGACCAGTTTCAGAATTTATTTGTGACGGGGAAGAAACAGCGTAACATTTGGAAAGCGAACGATTTCGCTCTCGACTGGGTGTACTCCAGTGTAGTGGATAATTTAAGCAACGCTTGTAATTTATGTTAGCCCTGATAGCGGCACGGTTGAATTCAGTTGCCTCGTAATCCGTATAATAAGATGAACCTGCTTGCACTTGACGTATCTACCTGCGCCTCGAATGTATTACGAAGAATTTTAGAGGCCACCATAAAAAAAAAAGATTCACTTTATCGTTCAAGTACGTATTCGTAACCGTTCATAATGCTTGGATATTGATAACGAGCCAGCGACAACACAGACAAAACAAACTCTGAAGAATGTTTTGAAAGTTGATACAATTAAATCCTGTAGAAAATTTCGAATCGGTGGGATTTATAGACGTAGGGATGCGAAATTTAGTAATGTTTCGAGGATGCTGACCTCGAAAGACCCGCGAGAGACTCCTTATTCCGAGAAGGTAGCTCGAGATTCTTGTTTGGTAGGGCCCCATCCGCCTGTCCGCTAGTGTTCCTTCTGTGTCTAGTGTTTCCCCCCGCAGACGGACACAGCAGATTAGATCTTAGTCACTACTATATGAGATTCTCATATTACACCTGGCATCCTTTTTATTTGAAAGCTAATGTAGAGAGAAGTTTGCGTACCGCCTACAGCCAGCTCCTGTTTTACCCCTGTATCATCTTTTCTCCTTTTGCTCCCCTTTTTCCACGTTTACTCGATCCTCACCTCCCTACCTACATCTTCTACGGACCTTTTTTCTTTTTCTCTCTTTCCCTCCCTCCCTATCACTCGTGCTTCTCTCTTTTCTCGATCGATTGGTCGTTACCGGCGTTACGACTATTACACGATTATGATTACGACTGCGTGCAGCCAGGGAAAACTGTATTCAGAATGAAGTCGTAGCCTGGGCTTTCAGCGGGCGCCGATTCCGGGGTCGGTCTTATCTGGTAATCTTAATTTTCCGGATTCCCTACAAGCCTCTCGCCGGCAGATATAATGTTACCGGCGCGTCTTCTTAAGTGTGACTCGATTGCAAACGCCTGCTACGACAGACCACGTCGTCGGGAACGTCGTCTAGGGATTTAATCTTATCCGGACACTTAAGCGGGTCCGTGAGATCGTCCGATCGAAAACGGTCGACCGTGTAACGCCGGTTACAGATACTCTTTGCTCTACATAAAGCGGCTGTTGAAGAATTAGAAGAACGCAGTCAATCTATTAGGAATGTACGCGTATTCACGCGTATTACCAGATTCCGCTTCGTCGACATGGAACAATTCATTTTTTGGCGTTCACTTGTCTTTATGTGCTTCATGAATGATTAAGGGCGTTATTACACGAGGCCACTGGCGGAGCAACTTGGTTCCGAACGTTCCTGAACGTCAATTGCTTATGTTTTCGCCACATGTGGAGCAACAACTTTTACAAACAAAAACATCTGTTAACGGCAGCCAGGGCTGATACACAATTTTAATCCGGCCCTGGTTTTCGCGATGCTGGTGGCGCAACTTATTGTAATACGCTACAAGCAAAATAATGCCTCGACTGGTGTCGGCGCCATCAAATGTTGTCCGGCCGCACAGTGGGCGAGAAAGCGATCTTTGTGGCCAAAAATCTGCCTACAACTCAGTTTTCCACCGGTTCAATTGAAATTTTTTTTTAAATGTTCGTGAAGGTCTATATTTTGATGACGTGCTGCGCAAAATCGTTATCAAGAATTCTTATCTACAAAATTCACAGTGAGCGAAAAAGCGATCTTTGTGGCCAAAAATCTGCCTACAACTCAGTTTTCCACCGATTCAATTGAAATTTTTTTTTAAATGTTCGTGAAGGTCTATATTTCAGATTTACAGTTTAAAATTTTGCGGTTTAGGATTAAGAAGCGTCGGCAACTCAGCTGGGACATGCCAATTTATGGTATGGGCGGATGAAGTATCGGAGTTATTGAGTTTTGTGGATAAGGATTCTTGATAACGATTTTTGCGCAGCACGTCAACAAAATATAGACCTTCACGAACATTTAAAAAAAATTTCAATTGAATCGGTGGAAAACGGAGTTGTAGGTAGATTTTTGGTCACAAAGATCGCTTTCTCGCCCACTGTGAATTTTGTAGATAAAGATTCTTGATAACGATTTTTACGCAGCACGTCATCAAAATATAGTCCTTCACGAACATTTGTTTAAAAAATTACAATTGAATCGGTGGAAAACGGAGTTGTAGGCAGATTTTTGGCCACGAGGTACGCTTTCTCGCCCACTGTGGGCCGGTGGCCGAAGCCGTCCACCATACAGGGTGTCCCAAAATTCGTGTACTTCCCAGAAATGGGAGGTTCCTTGGGTCATTTGAAGCGACATTTTCCTTTACAAAAATGACGCCAGCGGCTTTGTTCAGGAGTTATTAACAAAAAACACGAACCAATCAGAGCGCGGCTACAACGGATTGATTCTGACTCGGCCAATGGCGCCGCCACGCTAAGCGGGACCTGTCGCTGAGTCAGACTCCGTTTGCTCTAGCCGCGCTCCGATTGGTCTGTGTTTTTTCTTAATAACTCCTAAACAAAGCCGCTGGCGTCATTTTTGTAAAGGAAAATGTCGCTTCAAATGACCCAAGGAACCTCCCATTTCCGGGAAGTACACGAATTTTGGGACACCCTGTATAGGCAACAATTTCTGGTGGATCCACCAGTTATCGTCGTCTAGCACGCTCCATATGATTCAATGCCCCACAAAGTGTTGAGCCACGTGTAATAATAACGGCCAAAGTGAAACTGGACGGATTAATTTTTACGAGCTAGTTTATGGAACACGTAAGTAGAAGATTCCGTACGCAGATTGTATACGTGTTCTAACAATAGACGCTTGCCATTTTAGTGGACGGTCCTCCGCCATCTTGTGCAGTACCAGAAGTTTCCATGGTCCTCAGGTAAGAGGAGGTTAAAAGTATTCGCAGCCTCCGCCCGTCTCTCGATAAACAATCGCGCATGAAAAGCCGCAGAGGAGGGTTCGATCGGTTCGATCGAATCGCGGCGATTGTCAATCAATAATCGAAAATTTCGAGCTCCGTAACGCACAAGGGCCGAGAGAATCTTGCTCGATTCGTTCCTCGTACTCGCGGGCAGGAACAATAATAACGGCAATGGGTATCTGCACGGGGTGGCCCCGGTATAGTTTATTAGCGCTCCGAAGACAATGGAGGTCGGGACCCGAAAAGAAGGAGAGGAAAAACGAGGAAGGAAAGAATCGGTGAGGTAAGAGTCAGCAGCAGCTCGGAGCACGAGTCGAGGATGTGGACCGAGAGGCAAAGAGAGGAAGAGAACACCGTGTTGAAAAGAAAAAGAGAAAGAGAAACAGAGAGGGAGAGGGAGAGAGAGGTAGGACACGGTCCATATTTAAGTATGCAAGACCGCCGTCTCCAAATTTATGCGCGGCGACAAATATTTCAAAATCATTCCCTTCGTGGCCTGACTCCTTTTCCTGGGTTGGAGGGGGTTGGGGGACAGACCGAAAAGACGATGATAGCCTCCGCCATCGGCAGCGGCACGGTAGATAATAACGTGACCGGGTGGAATGGGTTCTCTCGGAGTGCCGAAAGGGAGCGTGTATGGAACGGTGAAACACGGGGACAGATCGCAAGAACAAAGCGGAGCCAGGAGCCGAAATATATTCAAAAATTCAAATCGTCTATTAGAAACAACGGGCAGCGCGACGATGTGTACACGTCGATAGGAGGGAGATCGAGGAGCCATCCAGGGGGTTTTAGGGGATTGGTGGCGAGAGGGACGAGGAGAGAGGGTTTGAGGGGAGCTAGGTGGAGATAGAGGAACCGTTCGTGGAAGGGAAAGAGGTTGGAAGGAGGATTCTCCTTGGCCCTCGGTAGATCCCGACGAGAGATAAGGGAAAGAGGGCGCAAGGGGAAAGGAATATGCGAATTATAAAGCGAGTGATGGTAGCCATTGGGGCCCCGTGTGCCTTCTATATGTCGACTACGTCTCCTACGCGTGCACGTCGCGTTGTCCCTGTGTGTATTTACGCGTGTGTGCCACCACAGCGCAGGTCGAAGGGATCCTTCGGGGGCCCAGCTGGAGATCCGCGGTCCTCTCTTCGTTGTCCTGGTATTTAGGATCTCGCCGAGTAGAGCCGAGGACGTTGTGAGTGGCGACAGGATTTACGGTCTCGCTGGGAGTACGTGGAAGGAATACCAAGAAATATTGGTTTGCCGGACTAGAAATCTCATTGCTGATCGTCCACGGGGCCGTGGCACACCGTGGCCAAGATACTGTTCGCCGTTGCGCGGTGTGTGCCGGTCACTTGAATTTTTGATGAATCGGTTGATTGGATGATGTATTAACGCCCGTCCTCTTTGTCTTCAATGCCACGCGGCGACTTAATCACTGTATGAAGTCATGTGTGGTACGTTACACGACTAAACGGTGCCGAGGCAGGTCTCCTACCGGCGCGTCTCGTGTCTCTTCTCTTCGCTTCTCTTCTCTTCTCTTTGACCGTAGGGTTATTAGCCGTGGCGATAATCAATCTTCCCGAGCGCACCGAGAACCGATGTTGATATCTAAATCGTTCATCAACCGGCACAAACGATCGGTATCCTTGATGAGATCACCGAGAGAGACCCGAGATCGTGGCGCAGATACCGCATCGGGAAAGAATGCCACGGTCATACGAGAGCATTCCAGAATCTAGATCGCCCATTTGTACCCGCGCTGCCCGTCCATTAGCAATTGCTGCATCGATTGCATTTCTTTTTTTCAATTGAACCGGCTAAACGCCACAGAAGAAGCGCTGCTTGATAGAAACCTCAGAACCCGGGATCGATCGTTAAACGCTTCGAGAACGTACACCTTCTTTCCGACAGCTACAAAACGTTTACTTATGGGAGTAACGAATCGACTGACGCGGGACATCGTAAATCTCGGCAATTTTACCCGAGCGTGTGTCAACCATCGGCTAGCTCGATTTTTTCGATTTCAGACTCCCCGATGATATGGTCATTTCTGTGCACCAGTCTGATGGATTTGTGGATCATATTAAAAGTTCTCTGTACAAAAATGCCAACGAACGATGGAAGACTTTCAACAGTCGAATAGAAGCTTGGAGTTCTTTCGAACAAACGAACACGTCGCGTCGACTGGATTGATAAAGCCGTAAAAATGGCAGAACCGGTGGCGGTCTTTCGAAGAACCCGTTAATAGATAAATTGTTCAGCGAACCAGAGGCCGCTTGATAGCCACAATATTTCCCGTGACCCGTTATCAGCTCACGCCCGAGCGTTCTAGCAGTCGCGTTTACAGTGTGAAACAGCGGAAGCGAACGCGATCACGAATAGGGCGGTGTTGGCTAGTCCAACTGTTCTGCGTGCATCGGCTTGGGTTTCGGGACTTAATTTCCAGTCGTGACCGGAGATATTAAAGCGGGCCGTGTGTGACGTCGTATGTATGCAAATTCGGCCCTCTGGAAATAGGATGGCAAGGGGGAACAGGGGCAGTTTCCGTCTGAACCTTCGCGTAACTTTGGTAACCGCGGATATCGTTCGCGCATGTGCGTAACATGCATGTGTCCTTAGGACACGTATGCGTGTACGCAGGCTCGCGCGAAAGGACCACACTCACGGTCAAACGGAATGGTGTATACATCATGTATATTGATGGCGTGGCACACGTTCGATTCCCATGCCCTCTAAATATTGCACCATCCCCCTCCATCCTACCACGCGATCGCTCAAAAGTTGACTCCGCGCTCGCCGCAATTCCTATTCTGCGATTCTATAGAAGCTGCAAAATGGAACGGAGTATTCACAAATTACGTTTACCGTACCTGCCACATCAGCCAATCGAACGGCTTCGAATTTTTTGTTTCGTGTGTATCAGAATTGTATAGACGAAAAACTTAATTTTTTTTCTGTCGCAACGTTAATTGTCTATCCTCCGAGTTCACCGTTTCCGCGCAATACGTAACTGTTTCCATTTCCTGAACGCCCGAAAACGGAACGGAATGATCGGTTAGTTTCCTGTCGGCGTCGCACAATGGCTCGCTTTAACTGAATTTAATTCGTTCGTTCGCCGCATGCGACTTTGCCGAAGAAAGAGGAAATTGCGTGCGTACAGGATATTTTATAACGGTACTCGAAATATTTTGTATTGCTTGCCGCGGAAGGAATTCTGCGGTCGCGGTGCGAACAAATTCTTTTCAGACAGGCTTATCCTTCTCCGGGGCCAAAAAAGCGAAAGCCTGACGCACCTGTAACTGCAGTCGTTCGTTGCTTACTTTCGTATTCGCGTGGCTGCGACGTGTACACGCCCGCACACGCATCCCCGAGCACACGTATATATTTGCTCCCTTGAGCAACGACAATCTGTATCAGCCAAGTTATTTTCCATTTCTGCCTTGTCGCATTTGTTCATCCCGAATTCGTCATGACGTTACTGCCGTTCTGCATCGCTAGTTTTTCAAAGGCGCCATCTTCCGTGCGCATGTAATCATGTGTACGCGAAAACAAAAATACAGGTAACTGTTCCCAATAAAAAGTATAGTACCTACAACCTACAATATACAATCCCTGGCATAATGTTTTCGATCGGAGTCTTTAATACCGATTTTAGAGAAAACATTCACAATTTAGAAGTATAAAGTTAAAATTGATAAGTTAAAATCTTTATGGACTTGAAACTGATGGGAAATGAGAAAAGGGGCATATTGAAGAATGAAAACCAAAAAAATAACATAAGCATCCATTTACTATAACAAAGAAACGAAAAAATAAATAAAATGTTGTACAGAAAAAAGTTTTCGATTTGATATTTACACTGTCCAACATCAAATTTGTTAAACAATTGCAGTAGTTGGATGATTCCTATAGAGTTTTTTGCGCTGATTCAGAATCTGCACTTAATTTTTTCCCTAGACTCACAGTTTTTAAGAAACTTAATTTGAAAAAGAAAATATATTTTTCAACTTTAAACAATTATTGTAATGTTATTATAAAAGATAATGTATTGTTCTTTACATCGGAATATTCTCTAGACTTTCCTGAATACAGTGATATCAAATGTTAATAGATTATTAATCTTTAAACATGTTTAAACTAAAATAGTTAAAGATGGAGAAATAACATTTTTACACCAATTTGTGAGGATATTTTTCAGTTTATCTGAAAAATAAGGATGCAGCGGAAAATCGAACTATATCACGCGATAGAGCAGATTTTTATCTGGAGACTAACAAAACCCCAACCTTTTGAGATTAATATGTCGATGTTTATTTTAAATCAGAAAGCAAAATATCTTCTCAACAAACGAATCTCCTCGTATGTGGTGGAAACTCATGTCGGGTGAAGATATTTTGTTTTCGGGTTCGAAAAAAACGTCGACGTGTTAACTTTAAAGGGTTGGCGTTGGGTTAGTTTCAAGATAAAAGTCTGCTCTATCGCGTGATATAGTTCGATTTTCCGCTGCACCCTTATTTTTTGAGATAAACTGAAAAAATATCCTCACAAATTGGTGTAAAAATGTTATCTACCCATATTCAATTACTGCTTCAACATGTTTAAAGATTAATAATGTATTAATATTGAATATCACTGTATTCAGGAACGCCTATAGAATCTATTGGTACAAAGAACAATGCAATATCTTGTATAATAACATGACTACATGTGGTTCAATTTGAAAGTATATTTTCTTTCTCCAATTAAGTTTCTTAAAAACTGTGAATCTAGAGGAAAGATTAAGTGTAGATTCTGAATTAGCGTAAAAAACTCTATAAGAATCACCCAACAGTAATAGTTGAACTTTGGTGTTGGACAGTGTAAATATCGAATCGGAAATTTTCTTCCAGCAGTTCTATTAATTGGAAACTTTTCCCGTATAACATTTTGTTTATTTTCTCGTTTCTTTGCTATAGTAAATGGATGCTTATGTTATTTTGTTGGTTTTCATTCTTCAATATGCCCCTTTTTTCATTTCCCATCAGTTTGAACTCCATAAATTTTAACTTTATACTTTGAAATTGTAAATGTTTTCTCTAAAATCGGTATTAAAGGCTCCGATCGGAAACATTGTGCCAGGGGTTGTACAATGAGTTCATAGTCATTGCGTTGAACACCTTTCAGAAAGGTTACGAGACAGAATTTTGTTCCAACGGTACGTATCCGGCTGGAAAATTGGCACGAATCTATATCACTCCTACTTTGACCGACGTCTAAATGAGTTTCAAATGGAATCCAATTAAAGAAAGTCTATTTTATACATTCCTCCAACATTTCTCTGTCATTCCAGATATGTCATCGAGAATTTTCTGGTGTAGAGTAGCTATAGATCTTGCGTGTCTTTTGAAATCGAGTCTCGGACGCGTCCCGATCGTCTACTGGTCGACATGGATAAGTAAGGGGATGACAGCTACGGGTGTAACCGTGTAAGGGGTTGGCCAGCGTCAAAGAGAGATGATCCTCTATACATATATATCTATATACATATATGTATATAGGAGTAGGAACGTGATTTGCGGTTCGGGACTTCTGAGTCCCGGATTTGAATTTATCTTGTCTCCTTCCCCATTCCTGCACCTGCTACTTCGATTCGATGTCCCCTTTGCTAACACCCATCTAGATCAGTCCACAGTGTCCAGGAGGACAGTCAGATGTACTAGGAGATCGTCTTTCGGTGTGAGCGCGCGCACACAAACTCTCTTAGAAGGTGATTCATAAGGAGGTCAACGGGGAGAGGATTACGATTTGTGCGCAAATCGTTCTCTTCTGCGAAAATTGCTGGCTCCTCCACTTTCTTTAGTCGTAAAAATCTTCGCTCCGCGAATATATCTGAGCTCGCATCTTTTCATTCTTCTCGTTCGAGGCACATCGATTCGCTTTTAATTATACCGTTCTCCGGAGAATTCCTCTCTCGTCCGATGATTAAACCGGTGAAAAAACGCAACAGGGATGTGCGAGAGCGTGTGGCACAGGGAATGAACAACGAGGATCGCTAACGAAATCACGTGATTACGGTGGTACAATGGAGCCGAACTGTGTAAAATCATGCACGATCGTAATGCGCATCACAGCGCGACCTCGCCATTATACTCGAAACAAGCGACTAACGACCTGCCGCTGGGTACCGATTGGCCGAATTAGGCGCGATATGCGCGTACATAGTCGTGCATAACCTGCGGGGATGATAATTAACCCCGCATGAATGTGGTTTAATTGGATTCAAGAATCGACCCCTTTCGCAGCACGCCTGGTACAGACGCTTCCGCGGAATTCTGGCAGCCTTTTGACTTTCAAAGACAAAGTCTACGAACTGGGGGAGTCCTCTGCATTATTATCCTCTCTGCTTCATGCTCCGCTATAGCGGTAAATGGACTGTATCGTCAGAAGCGCGTAATAATTGTCAATTATGACGCGTGACGTTCCCGTTGCATAATATTCAGCGAAGATAACACGTCCCGGTGATTATTAGGGATTTTTGAAAACTGCTGAAGTATTTATTTTTGACTTGTGTGTCCGGCGCGTGCGGACAAGCCGAGTAGCATGATTTCTCGTCGTTTAACAAAGTGAACGAGCTCCGTTCTCTGATAGCGGAGCGGGAGCGAAGGGGTTCGCTTCTATCTCGCCGCCTCTCTGAGTTATTATTAGCATTGTTAACCAACTAACTCAAGCGATACTACCCTCTGATGCGTGAGCCAGTGCCCTGCAGCTTGTTCACCCCTAATTGGCGTTCTAACGTAATGGTGATCCCGTCAAGTGATCACGGAACCCTCGTCTTCGTAGGACCTTCTAACCCTTTCACAATTGATGAGGATCTCTTGCCATTCCTGCTACAGTGTTTCCGAAAGCCAGTTATGTTCTGCGACGATCTGGCCATTGTTATGCATAAAATATTTCACGCACAATAGAAATGAGTAATACGATGCATATATGCAGCAGCGTGTGAAATTTTAATCTTAATCAAACTAGACACGAGAATCAAATGGACATTGATTTCTCTTTTTTATATATTGTTACGTTCCAAGTATGATTTCCGATTATCTAGTGTTAATCAAAAGTTTAAATTCGGGATAAAGCGCAGTTTTCGAACCTACCTGCATTCACCGGCTTCGGTTCGGGTAATTGAGGATTCTTTCGGAAGACAATTGGCTCTAATTATGGATTTATAGTGTGAAGTTCGAAGTTAGGTGTTCAAAATGAATTGACAATTTATTTAATTGACAAAAGAAAAACAATATTATATTTTAACTAAAAATTCGGATACATTGTGTTATTGGGGTTATTATAATTAAATGTTAGTATTTACCGTGTTGTTGTTGTTCTAGCAGCTTTAATTCGTAATCCAAAATAACGGGAACTGGGCAGCAATAAAAACTTGAACTCAAATTGAACAATAAAACTGAACTTGAACCACAAAAACTGAATTTGAACAACAAAAATTTACTGAAAAAGAAACTGATACTGAACTTTGAATTATAGTTTGAAATATTGGAATTATACTTGGAATTATAGAATTGGACTGACTGCTCCTGACGATGAGCAGTCCCTTTTATATTTTCTTTATTCTTTGTTCTAAGCTTTATCTCGGTGTTAACGGATGTATCTTCTTCTTTGCGAAGGTTTCTTATTAAAGTTGTCGTCTGCATTTTCGTTAGATTTCTGTTTTTCACGTTCAGTTCCATATAGTTTTTAGTGGTGGTTGGTTTTGTTTATCCTGGACTCTGTTTGCAATCTCGTGCTGAATATGGTCTACGGAATCTTCGTTTGTCTAGACGTGTTTTGATTCTAATTCGGATTGTTTTTAGTGAATTCAGCTTAGTTCTATCGTTCGTAATGTGATATAACATACGTTACATTTTTAATATTAGTGTTAAGAAATCTATTACCTTGCGCAACACTATGAGGGATTTATAATAATTGTTATTTAAAAATATTGAATGCATAGATTATTTTTATTGATTAGTACTTTCGGAAATGGTTGGACCACCGGACGTGACAATATAATGATATATTCCTAAACTTTATTGCGAGACCTAAACATTTTGGTAAATGGTTGAAAACGACACAGTCGCCACAGTAAACCGGCGAATAAAGGATAGTTCCATCGAGTACGGATAGAAATGGGGGAACCGTGCGGATGAAAGTCGTTCGAAAGGACGAAAGCACGAGGCTAGCATGACGAGTCTCGGGTTGACGTTTCATTCCCAGCGAACTCCCGTACTATGCATACTAACTAGCCGTCGCTACGTTTATACATGTCTTGCGTCTTTCTTTCCGGAACGTTTAAACCGCAGTTGATCTTAGTTTCCTCATCGTTGTTTGTTAGATCGGTGTATTTGCCTGGTTTTCTCGAGGGTAGGCAGAAACAACGACAACGCCGAAGAATTGGTCCAAGGCGGCCAACCCCTCGTTGTTTGCATGGAGGGTGCCGACCACTGGTTAGTTCCCGCACTCGCCGGTAGATGTGCTCAGTTGTACTTCATCCAATATTATTCCCCTTATCATTCCCTTCAAACCCATACGAATTATTATTTATTCTCGATAATTCTACTTGAACAATTTTTAAACAATACCCAAAGATGACGAGAACGCGATTGCAAATTTATTCGAATCTCGTGTAACGTTCAGGATTGTATCCGATGTATTTTTCCTTTGAGAAAAGTTTCGGTATCGCCTGACAGAAGCAATACAAACTTCGTTGGACAATTTTACCCGCGAACTAAATGAAAAGTCAATGAAAGAGAGACCCGGGTATCAAGGCTGTTAGCCGTAAGTATGGACACGTAAGGATAACACATAAAACATGTGAATTCTAGCATAACGGTAGCAGTCACGGAACCACGGTCGAATCGGCCGCCTAAAGTCCTATTTTTAAACGGTTTATTTCCATTACCCCTGGCAACTATCTCTCCGAACGGATCTAACCATTATTTTGGTCTAGTCTTGTTTTTAACCACACGCTTCTACCGACGCTAGGCGAACCCCGTCCATCCCACTCAGACGACTTTCCAACCCCCCCGACCCCCTTCCCTTTCAGAAAGGATTTTATTTGCTTTTATTCGGATGTAATTGTTGGGGCCAGTCACCACTATCGCCACTGCCTAGCGATGCCTAACCATCCAATTCGCGAATGTTTCTCAGCCACGCGACCCTTTTATACGATCCACCGGCTTACTTTTCGTGTAGACTACCCCCCGAGTCTTCGTTCACCGACTCGAAGAAGTCGGTGAATCCTCTCTTTCTAAGTTCCTATTAAAACTACGATGATTACTTTACGGGACAACAACCACAAAACTGTTTTAAAGAGCTTTGCTGTACTCATCCGGCTTCTGAAGTGGTGTAATTCGACCCGAGATTTGTTTAGAGTGTTAAAACGAAACTTTCGAATACGTGCCTTACGAGATTGAGCTTCCCAAATCGTTACGTAGACCGAGAGAAGAACGTCGTAACAGCGAAACAGCGAATTTTATGCATTTACGATAAAAATGAATATATGCACAATATCAAGCAGACGTCATATTTAAAAGACTTAAGAGAAGAACAACAAGAGAAGAAAAAGTTCTTTTTTATTTGGCTTCTGTGTCTTGCAGTTAATGCGAATATTTTTTATTATGCATAAAGATCCTCAGTCTATTAATGGAGTACGTTGATTTTTGTAATTCCACGGATTGTACGAAATGAATATATTGTCTTCCGAAAGCATGGAAAAAGTGGCATTACTGATTTAATGATTTTTTTTTATTTTCAACAATAACCATAAATATTTGCTTTCTGAGGTATTTTCAATTTATTTAAATATTTATTTTTAATTTTTTATTGCGTAATTATGTATATTGAATATCGGAAATTTATTATCTTGAAGTTCAAATCAGGGGTACAATCATTCGTAAAAGCCACTTGCAATTTTTTATAATATGGAGACAATTTGATTAAAAAATAAATATAACTTGAAATTCACTAATTGCACGAAAGTTTTTTAAATTAATCTATTTTTAATACAAAATATACTCATAAATGGTTTTCATTGCCAATGGATTTCGAATTTCTTGTACTTTTCTCTCCCATTGTATCTCTAAAACATTCTTAAAAATCGGATTTGACGGTTAGAGTGGAAAGTTTTGGTTGGTCGAATTGCGCCGTCTTAAATCGAGCATCGACCATTCCCGTTCCGCGTATCCGGTTACAGGGTAATATTCAGAATTTAATGCCTCGCACCTAATTCCCGCGGTAATCAGAGAATAATCGACACTATGTAACCATCATCCCCCGTGGCGCGGTGGCGTCGCGCCCCTCGAATAATGAATCACAAGTGACGCGAAGTGACTACCGTAGAAATAATCCGGATTAGAGACGCGGACACGTCCGCTCGCCGATGAAAACGAAATCTGTGAATGCAAATTCCGGACCGCACGATTTCCCTCGTCGAAACGGTCCGAGTGAGCACGGTGAAAGGGACAGGGACAGAGGGACAGAGGGACACAGGAACAGGGGCAGGGAGGCTCTCTCTCTCTCTCTTTCGATGGAATGAACCAGGAGGGTGGCGGCGAGTTTAATTATCGGGTTAAACGTAGCGAGCGCTGATTCTGATGAGAGTTCCGGATTCGAATGCTCTCTCTAGTACGTGACTGTCATCATGGCGAGCCAGTTAACTAACTAACAGTCCCGGACAGTTAGCAAGTACCGGGCAGGAGTCGATCTGTGGGGGAGATACGGCACGTATAAACCCCCTGCCAGCCCACCCCTTTCCCTCCCACAACCATCCTCGCGATGACATTGTTCGCACTTGGATTCATATTCAAATTGGCTCGCGCTCTGGTGCGATTGTGATTATTGCGATTATTACTACCGTCTATGTTCCGGCAATGTTTCGCCAGTGGCGCAGGGAGGATAGGGGTTGCCTGCTACCGATTTTCATTCTGTTCTTAACCTGTTCCACCAACCCCATGCTCCTCCTCTCTCCGAAGAGTGTGATCGAAGGGTACAATGGATTCTGTTGAATTTGTCGCGGCATAATGAGAAACTCAGTGGAGGAAATTTAATTGCCGGTCGATTAAATTTGCACGAGTCAGGTTGTCCATGGAGATACAAAAAATGTTAATTTTGTGAGGTTTACATTTTAAAAACTGTCGTCGCAATAACAAACCGTTCTGAAAATTTCATGTATGAATTATGAAAAGCGAAATATAAGAAGGGCACAATAGATTCTGTTGAATTTGTCGCGGCATAATGAGAAACTCAGTGGAGAAAATTTAATTGCCACTCGATTAAATTTACACGAGTCAGGTTGTCCATGGAGGTACAAAAAATGTTTATTTTGTGAGGTTTACATTTTAAAAACAGTCGTCGCAATAACAAACAGTTCTGAAAATTTCATGTATGAATTATAGAAAGCGAAATATAAGAAGGGTACAATGGATTTTGTTGAATTTGTCGCGGTATAAGAGAAACTCAGTGGAGGAAATTTAATTGCCGCTCGATTAAATTTGCACGAGTCAGGTTGTCCATGGAGATACAAAAAATGTTAATTTTGTGAGGTTTACATTTTAAAAACTGTCGTCGCAATAACAAACCGTTCTGAAAATTTCATGTATGAATTATGAAAAGCGAAATATAAGAAGGGCACAATAGATTCTGTTGAATTTGTCGCGGCATAATGAGAAACTCAGTGGAGAAAATTTAATTGCTGCTCGATTAAATTTGCACGAGTCAGGTTGTCCATGGAGGTACAAAAAATGTTTATTTTGTGAGGTTTACATTTTAAAAACTGTCGTCGCAATAACAAACCGTTCTGAAAATTTCATGTATGAATTATAAAAAGCGTAATATAAAAAGGGTACAATGGATTCTGTTGAATTTGTCGCGGCATAATGAAAAACTCAGTGGAGGAAATTTAATTGCTGCTAGATTAAATTTACACGATTCAGGTTGTCCATGGAGGTTCAAAAAATGTTTATTTTGTGAGGTTTACATTTTAAAAACTGTCGTCGCAATAACAAACCGTTCTGAAAATTTCATGTATGAATTATGAAAAGCGAAATATAAGAAGGGCACAATAGATTCTGTTGAATTTGTCGCGGCATAATGAGAAACTCAGTAGAGGAAAGTTAATTGCCGCTCGATTAAATTTGCACGAGTCAGGTTGTCCATGGAGGTACAAAAAATGTTTATTTTGTGAGGTTTACATTTTAAAAACTGTCGTCGCAATAACAAACCGTTCTGAAAATTTCATGTATGAATTATAAAAATCGAAACATAAGAAAATATATAAAGTGTGTACGCGCGCGCGGTAGAAATTAAGCAAAAAGATCGTTAATTAATCTTTGTCAAATGTACTCTTCCGCTTGATCGCGGAAGCCGTAAAAGGCGAGAATTCGCAGTGAGCCGGCGAGATTTCGCGAGCACGCGCGAAATCGACTGCGAAAGATGCCTAGGCGCATTAATGACCATAAACAGAGACGGGGATATCGGGGTGGTTTAATGTAGTGCAAATCGCACCAATTAAGAATCCGATTAAAGAAGTTGGCAGGTACAGCGTTAAAGATTTGAAAGAGGAAATGGTCGGGATCAGAATCGTTTCCGGCCGATAAAGCATGGCGTTCATTTATTAACGGTTGTCCCTCTCTTGAAACTCTTTTTTCGTCAGCCTCCTAAGTATTTGCTTTCGTTCTCTTTTCCTCCCCCCTGGCCGTGTCGAGTCGCCGGTCGATTCTCCCGCGTTCTCCCAGGTGTTAGTTTTATGGCTCGTCATTTTTTTAAGTGCAAATGAGTTCCGTCGTCGCCTCGCACCTTCCATCACGCCGGGATCTTTCCTTTATTTCTTTAATTTAAAAACGGAATGATTACACGGGGGGCCGGCTCGCCGGATTAAAAACTCTACCCCTGGAATCTGACCCACCCCAGCTTCCTTTCATTCGCCTCGACCCTACTCCTCGCCTCCTCGGTTTCTCTTATCCTCACTTCGCAGAACGACTTTTCTTATACAAAGCGAACGCGTAACCGTGGACGCGTTTCTTTCCTCCAGATCGATTGCGAAGTTAACTTTAATTTCTCTAGCCTCCGATTCCCTCCCCCGCCCACCGGATGATACAATTAATCGCTCTCGCAAAAGCGCGCAATTTAGCCGGGATCTGTGCAAACCGGCCGCAATAGACAATAGATACGTCACACTGGGCTGCACACACGAAACCAGAAGCTTGAAAGATTTTATCGTTCTGGTTTCGGAGGTACTAATTGCATCGATACACGCTGAAATTGTGCACGGTCCGTTGCCTAGTAGGCGTCGACTCGTCCACTAATAGATGGAGCTCCGCGGTAATCATCTGAACGATGTGCCATAACGGATGTTTGCTTCGTCCATAGTACAATCATTAAACAATGTAATTATCCACATCCTTTGTATCTTTCTCTCACCCTGCGATTAGTCAGATCCATGCTGCCGGTAAGAGCAACGCAATGGCACCTGTTATCTTCCCTGTATCTCCACTTTTTTTATTCAGAAACATTACAATGAGGTGATTCTTCGGCGCGTTAATAACATTTTGACATGTATTTGGAACCGTAGGCGAGCGAAAGGCACGCGCGGGAGGTACGTTTCGAGGTCGAGGTACGGGTCTAGAGCATCCGGCGTAAAACTTCATTTTTATCGGAATCCGACATATGCATGCGTGTCGGCGCAATTCCTATCTCTTTCGGTGAATTCAAGTCGATGCACGAAGTGGCCTGCCGATGCGAGAGGTACGCTCGTTATTAGACATTCCTGCGTTACCGACAGATAGATTCATCCGACGACCCACCCTATCACTCCTGAGCATGTGGACCTCCTGCCTAATCGGGTGTGAACGCGCCTTTGTGGGGTGGCACAGTCTGGTCGAGATATTGCAGGTTGTTTAATTTCGTTGCGCTCTCCACTATTCCTTTGTTTCGAACGTTTCAATTTAAATCGAAGCACCGCTGTCTAGTGAACGGGACCTAACTGTGTAAGAGCACGAGGCGAGGAGGGACCATGGCAAAAGAGGTGGAAGGAGCCCGGGACAGGAGGCAAGGGATCAGGCGCCGATCCGTTATTAATTAGATCGGCATCGGGCGGAAAAGAGCGGCTTTCAGAAAAGGGCCAGATCCGATATCGCTTCTCGGTTTCAGGAATCCCTCCGACGATTCTTCTTCTAGCCCGTTCGCCGAAACCCCGCGAAATTAATTGCCGGACAGCGTCGATGTTCCGTTCGACTGTCGACACCACTCGACACACTTACCGCAGCCTCTGCGATTCTTTGTTGTCAGCCCAAGGACCGATTCCAAGCTCGAAACGGTCCTTTAAAATTATTCCAAGTGAACGCTGCACCACGCCCGAAGAACACATTGGCCTGGTTCGTAACATTTTACTATAACTCTTCAACCATAAGAGATATCAGGATATAATTTCCACTACAATTCATTAACAATACTATTCCTATCTACTTTATTAGCGAAAAATGTTTTTTCTTTAACTTGCGGAACTTAATTCTTTGTAATTGTAGATTATTTTGCAGGATATTCCATATATGTGATTTTGTAAAGTATATATATTATAGAGTTTGAAGTCCACATTCGCCCATATAAGAAAGTTTTACTCTGTAGAACATTGGTACATACTGAAAAGTTCTTCGAGTTCGCATGGTTATTAATCATAATAGACTATATGTATAATATTTAAAAAAGAAAAATATTTTAAACACACCACAAAGGATTGAGTAATCACTAAAATAAATATTATAAAATTGAAGTTCAAATACACATACTTTTATTTAGGTAAAGTATCGCTGCCGATTGATGTATTTTCACCATTTGTATAGGCAGCAGAGTTCATTCGTGGCTTATTTTTCATATCTGAATGCGATAAAAAGTTAAAAACAATATCGATTCTGGGTTACGGAGGTATTGCTTTCAAGGTAAGAGTAAAAACGTAATTTTTTAAAAATGTTCAATTTCGGAATTAAACGACCTTAAACGTTCTAAACGTTACACTGTGCGACGCGTGCCTCAGCCCAAGCGTGAGGGTGAGGGGACAACGTCACGGAAAGGCAAGGGGAAGACTAATTTCAATCTGGCATTTTCCTATAACTTTTGAACCATAAAAGATATCGAGACGAAATTTCCACTAAAATTCATTAAAAAATTATTCCTGTCACGGATTACTATTTTAATAATTATATTTTTTGTAATCATTTTCTAATTAATTACTTAAATTTTGGTAATCTGTTGTTCATGTTGCGCCACCCGGTATATTGTTAATGTTATTTACAAGCGGTTCGTTGCTAAAGACAAATGAACGTCAAAAACGAAGCGAACGTCGAACAGTTTCGTCAGATCCGTCGCCAGAGAAAGACATTTACAATAAAGATGATTCGTTATCATTGATTTATCGTTTTTGTTTTAAAAAAAAAATGAAAAATTGTTCGTTTGTTACATTTAGTAGTTTCTAAGATAATTTAAATCACCGATGTATTTCTTGAAATATTCATAATATGAAGAATAAATGTCGAGGAGAAATGAATAAATTTGTTAGTAGATACTCTTACGTTTTCACTATAAGCACCTGGAAACTAATTTTCCTCGGTTCGCCTGCTGTTTTTACTCGAGTTTAATTGTACAAAAATTGCATTCTCTTTTTACACGTGTTTGATTAGTATTTTCTGTCCGGTTGGAGAAAAGATTCAACGTGCAGTTCGAAGCATTAACAGAGTTATGCAGAATGTCCGACAAGAAGCTGGAAGTCGTCAGGGAACGTCTGGAGCGGCGGTACGAAACTGTGGAAGGGCATGAGTAACGAGATCTTGTAAGTGCATTACGTTCATCGCAAACATTCGGCCATTACATCCCTCAAATATGATTTATCCTTAATGATAGCGCTGCACCTGGTTTTAAACGATCAAGAAAGAATGCGCGTAGGGTCCATAAAGTCGCGAGGCGGGTGAAGTCAAAAACGAACAGCGCAGAAAAACTCGTCGGTACAGTAATGAAGAGGAAAAAGGGCTTATCGCTAATGAAGCGAAACGCCTTCTTCAACGCCGAGCACGGCCACTGTCTTGTAAGAAGCCTCGGTACACCGGCCGTCGTGTAACGAGTTTTGTAACAGCGAATCGAATCGGAGCTCTCGTGGAACCAAAGGCCTCCGCCAAGAATCGACGTCCTTCGGTATTAGAGTTCCATGCAGGGTTCTTGCAACACGTGTTAATTAAAATTACTACCAGGATACGCGCAATCAATGTTTGATATTCGCCGCTCAGGGTTCGTTACGAATCGATATCATCCGACAGGGCAAGAACTATTAAAATCCTACAAAGTTGCTCCCTCCAGAACTTAATTAACTTCGTCGCTGTTGTTTTCTCGTTCGCAGAAAGAACTCAAAGGAAACGCCGTGCACGCTAATGCACAGTTTATCGAATCACTATCGGATTGCAGATTTCATGCAAAAACATCAGAAAAGAATTAACCGACTCCGTTACGTTGCTTCCACTTTGTGAACAGTTTTAAGATAACAAATACATAATTTAATTTCCCGTTGAAAAATCAACGGCTGGCGTATTTCTAGAAGCATACCACTAATTTATTTTTAGCAGCTACTAATCCTGTAGGATTTCGGAGATGAAAGCATATTCGCGCACACATTTGGGCTACCGGCTATCTGTGTACCAAAAAGCTTTCTATGTCTTCTGCGTTCAGAGATCTTTTTACCGTTGCAGAGAAACTTAAATAACACTAATTTATTTTTAGCACTTGATCCTGTAGGATTTCCGGCGTAAATGTTTACCGTTACAGAGGACAGAGGAACTGACAGTTATGTATATATTGTAGATTAAAATTCATGTGCTATATGCAGGGTAGTCCACCTAAGTAAGACCACCTAAATATCTTCTCTAATTGTGGGGGTTCAAAAAATATTTTGTATGCTATTTGAATGGTTTAAAAAACCATTCTATTGCAAAGAATATTTTTTCTAGGGTAATTTTTTACGGAGTTTACAAGGTTATCGATGTTTTTTTGTGGATAATTGTATAATTTTTTTATTGCATAATGTAGCTGATGTAAAAATACGTTCAGTTATGCACATTATACGACCTTGAATTGACCTTTGAGTTCAAAAATTAAATGAAAAATGTTTGTCTATCGAGACTTTAGGGAAGAAGACGTCGTTCGGGAATCTGTAAGAGTAAATAAACATGTTCACTATCACAAAATCCCATTATGAAATTTGTAATACTTTTTCACCAACCTATGTTTCAAACTGTCATTGCAATAGATGCTCGAAATGGTGCCCCTCCACAACGATACATTTTGTGAAACGTAGAGTAAGAGACTCTCTGGCCCTTTCAAATGTTGTGGGATTAATTGCAGCACAAGTTGTTATTATTCTGTCTTTCATGTTCTCTGGCGTTGTTGGTTGTTCATAATAAACAACTTCTTTCAAATGTCCTCATATGAAATAATCCATAGGCGTGAGATCTGGTGGCCGCGATGGCCACGCTACACGTCTAAAAGTCTTACAAGACGTGTAGAATGGGCCTGACAACCATCGTGCTGATACCACCTTCTTCCACGAATGTCTAATGGTACATCATCTAAAAGCATCATTTAGTAGCTCATCTTGCAAGACTTTCACATACTTTTGTCCATTTAATGTACCATTTATAAAATAAGGACCAATTCTTTGGTTATCCAAGAAAATGAACAGACTTTTGCGATGATAATAAATATGTTTATTTACTATTACAGATTCCCGTACGACTTCTTCGTCTCTAAAGTCTCGATAGACAAAAATTTTTCGTTTCCATTTAATTTTTGAACTCAAAGGTCATTTCAAGGTCATGTAGTGTACATAAACTGAAAGTATTTTCACATCAGCTATACAATTCAATAAAAATATTCTACACTTATACACAAAAAACATCGATAACCTTGTAAACTCCGTAAAAATTACCCTAGAAAATAAATATTTTTGCAATAGAATGGTTTGAAAAAACCATTCAAATAGCACACAAAATATTTTTTGTACCT